>LR991067.1:19595052-20795052 GCA_905163555.1 Notocelia uddmanniana
ACTATAAACGCTAAAAATCGGTTATGATGAAATCTGATACCGACGCAGCCAAAAAATAAACTGAAAGAACATACGATAATTTGTACATACGTTCTCACGCCGGTATCCCATTGGGGTATGCTGAGACCAGAGAGTGCCAAATACTATGGTCCTTACATCTTCAATCACATCAATATATCTCCTCATACATGCTCGTCGGTTGCGGGTACTTCTGACTTGGACTTTTTTAGTATCGTCTTAGTATGATCAAGGTACCCTCAACTTGGTCGCCCCTTTCCAAGTCTTCGATCCATCTCTTGAACGTAAATCCTCTGAGTCAGTCTGCTTTCATACATCCTCTCATCATGCCCAAACCACTACTAATATGTAGGTATCTCAAAAATAATCTCATAATAGTGTGCAATGGGAAGTCATAATTTATAAACCTCTGAGGGTTTTCAATGATCACTACGGCTGTAAAAATCTAATAGTAAATATCCCTTGAGGCGATAAACGAGTAACGAGTTCTATGTGGAAGAAGACGTGGGCAAAAGCTCGTATTTAAATTTCCCATTGTGGCTGAAAGTATCTGAGCATTAGGTGTTGCATGTTTGATTCACATTAATATCGCCACCGCCGTCAATTATTGCCATTAGTTATAATGAATGCCTTTGATATTCCACGGCTTGCTATTTCTAACGATAGTGCGAAATCACTAAAATTAGTTTTGACTCATTCCACAAGCTCAATTAAATATGAGAGGAAAAAATCGCATGAAACAACTGACTGAGAACTAAATTCGAAATAACTGATTCCGGGTAAATTCAAGTAGCCCATTGACATTAACGTCCACGATTTTTATCTTTTCATTTGATATCCGCTTTCTGAAGGACTTTTGATGTTTATTATTTCTTCATTTTGCGCATAACTGCAAACGCTTTGTAGGACCAGTTGATGAGCTGTGAAAAAGAAGATTATATTACCTATGGTAAAATTTGTTAAAGGACTTCGAATCTTCTACGAGTAACATGGCTGGTAAAGTCGCTTTTAGACAAGCCTGCCAGCACAATAAAGTATTTCATCCTCAAGGCACCTAGTTGCAGTTTATCTTATAAATAATTCCTGTGATAGCGTAAAGTATTCACTACACATAAAGTATTTTGAAAAACTAGCATGTTTTTCAAAATACTTTATTTATCACGCCATAATACTTTAGCAAAAAATCTAGAATTAAGTTAACGAATGTTGAAAATATTCAGCCTCTTAAAATAAAAGAACAGCGCAAAAACTCCTCGAATATTTGCTTAACAACGAAACAAAGAGGCTGTTACTCAAAAAGTTTGTACAAAGTTTTTACGCGCCATTAACTAAAGTGAGAAATAAAACGGTTTACATTAGTGTAAGTGTCCAGCGATAGAGTGAAGATTTTCCCCGCAGTGACGCGAAGAGGCCGCTTGCATCGCTCCATAAAGATCACTATGAACATGGCCATTTTAGAGTCAATTGAGGGCCAGGGTGCGTCGAATGCCGCTTGGTGGAGCTCCCAGCTCTGAAAATTTGAGAGAATGATTGGCTCCTGGTCAATTATTTGACGGGTCTCAACGGCGCATTCGGCTTAATGTTAAGTGTGATGAGATAAAAACCGATCGGGCTACGGCAATATCTTTACAACTATGTCAATAATGGCATACCCACATGTCCAAAATGTTCGCGCATGGTTGTTGATAAGGCCAGGTGGAAGTAAAATTGGAAAAATACTGATTAATGTTATGTATGGTGCCGGCAGCTGTCATCCCACAAAAAATTGTAAAACTAACCATACAATCAGATTAAAACCAATACCTAAAATTGGGTAGGTTTGCCATAAATGGGCACACTAGCGACTTTATATAATGTACTGCTCCACATCGGTTTCAATGACGGCGACTCTGTCAAATCATGGGCTTGGAAATGGCTGACTAGGTCATACTGATGACTACGGAGTTGAAAGCAACTGGCCTAAGCCTGCCTTGGAGTTTGATGTTTTGTGGGGTTCTGGGTTGGGTTGCGCTTTGAGACTTAATTGTAATTTAATGAATATAATCTTGCCATAACATTGCTATTACGTCTGATTAATTTACTAATTGATACACTATGCACACTACTTGTGTAATGAGCACAAATATTTTTTTCCGAGTTTTGGTTGCTTTCTATGACTTTAGGTATTCATATATATCAAAGATATCGTCGTTTAGTATCTATAATAAGCCCTAATAAGCTTACAATGGGACTAGTTGTATAAGATCGTGCCCCTGATATTTATTTATTTATTTGTATACTTAATCTTCCGAAGATTCCCGAACACATTGAGATCGGAAACAGATAATGGTTTTAAATGGTCTATTGGACTATTAAAGGCGGTCTAATAATTAACATGGTCGGTTGAACTCTCAATTAAAGTAGATACCTTCCAAATGAGTTCGTCACCAAACCAGCAGATAATGAATACTTCGATGAGCATGCACGTCAGGTAAATCGCCATCCACGCAATTTGTATAGGGTGGCTGCTCGGCTCTTCAATCTGTATAAGCATATTGATCTTATTTATCCTCCTAGTATAATCAGAGGAGGTAAATCAATCGACAAATATCAAATTGATATCAATTGCGCTTGCTTTGATGCGCTGATCCAATGTGTGAAAACGAGTCTGTACTCGTATATTGTCTGTGCAATGCATTGATAATATCAATTTGAAATATTAAACGCATGCATTCGAGTCAGATTGACCAAAAATACATGTAATTTAAAATAATCATAATTCTCAATTGATTTTGACTTTTTGTCTTCTTCAGCTATATACTGTGGTGCAATTTTTTAATGATTTCATTTAAAGCGAGAAAATTGTTCCGTGGCCGGAAAGTCCCGAGCGAATTAAACTTGTACAGAGTGTCTAGCTTGTGGATTTCTATACAATGATCTAAGATTTGCTTTAGGTAACAACGTTAACAAGACGAGACATACTCCTTTTCTTTCTTATGCCAACATTTATTACGTCGCGTTGGATTTACTTTATTTTCTTTAATAATGTAGCCCAAAATATAACACAGACTCTCACGTGAAAAATCCCAACAAAAACAAACGAATATTTACCGAAAGGAATTGTATCCCAACCAAACAAAGCACCATCACGCTCAGCATTAATTGCAGGGCCGAGGCGAGACTGAACGCGCTCTCAATCAGGGACACGTATCTGGAATCAAACACGAACCGCCAGGTGGGTAAATGGTCCCATGGGGTTGCGGTAAAATGTGGTTGACCCGTAAAATATGAGAGGTAATATCGTAATTATTGCGTGGATGTTGGTACGCGTGATATTAGAAAAATCAAAAATTTTGTGAGTCATATTCATTCTAGAGATACAGGTCGCGGCACGTAAGTTTAGCGCTGACCGTTTATGCGCAGAAGTCGAAAATAAGGTATCTCGGGGGAGTGAAAGGGCGCGCGCGAGCATGCGTAAGCGCTGATTGGCTCTCCTGACGTACTCTGTCCCGCGCACCGATACGACGCCCCGCTCACTTCTGGTGTACAGTCGCGTTCTAAATTGTATTGTTGTTACTGTTGTTGTTTTCTGTCAAGTTTGAGTTTGTGTTTTATTGACTGTTGTAATTAAGTTTGCGTTTATTTGTGATGTGTGATGTTGAAACAGTGAATATGCCTAGAAAAAATACTGTTTTGTGAAGACAGGCACGGAAAATGTTATATGACGTGCATTATTTTTTAAAGACAGAGCTAATGATCCATTCTTTGAAACATATTAAAAGTCTGATTGACGAAACTACGAATATGATACTCTGCAGTTACTTGGACAGCGACACTGTCATTTAAGCATGATGAAACAAACTGGACAAGTTATTAAGAGGGAAAATATGAAATTTAATTGTGTTGTCAGTGATTTAGGGAAAATTCAAAAAAGAACAGCAGAGGGTACAAAACCAGCTTCCACCCGCGACTTCGTTCGTGTGGAAAAATATGATATGTATATCTCGGAGCTAAATTTCATCCAGATCCGTTCAGCCGCTTTAGCGTGATTGAGAAACATCAATCTATATGTGACTAGTTTAAATTAACTAGCTTAGATATTGAAGGTGGACAAACTAAAACACGTGCTTTATTAATAAGTATTATTTTAATCAATTTGTAGACATAACAATTGCGCGCGCGACAGTACCTATGCGCAGCTATCCCCTCTACGTTTTGTTCACCGTTAGACTTACGTGCCGCGACCTGTAACGATCTTTCTGTACTTAATCGATATACGAGTATACTCGTACCTCCTCAATGTCCTCACCTTTGCATTATAATTGGCAACGCTTGAATGAGTCTGCGGTAGTCCCCAGGAATTGGCGTAGACACTAGCTCGCACCCCACATGCGGGGAGCACTTGTCTTTGTTGAAGGTGTCACACAAGATGTTAAAAGCGCCGCGAGGCTAACAATGTTTCAACACTTTCAACATTAGTTCGGCACACAAACCTTATAATGCTGTTGTGGTGTTTAATGATGTCCCTAAACACAGCGAGTACGCAGTTCCGAGTCAACTCCTCTTTACTCATGTTTATTTTCATAAAATTGGAGCCCATGCTTTTCATTCCTGCGTTTCGCAACGCCTTGAGCCGGCGTTCCGCGAGCAAGTCGAAGTTCTTGAGGTTAAAAACTAGGACGTCTATTTGACCAACTGAAAATAAGATTAATAATTCATTGAGTGTCAATCTGTTTAATTCAAATGTCTATGTTTAGCCGCTCGAGATTTTGAAAATCTTGACGTATAGTGATAGATGGATGTTTTGTCGTATATTTGTGGTGATCTAGTCGAGCATATTGCGCCTTCTGATACACACTGTGGGAAATTACATTATTTAGACTGCCGCTTTCTTGTATTCAATTTTCAATATGATTGACAGGTAAACGTAGAAGTTTGTTAACCGTTTTTGCACGGCAGATGAATAAAATCGGAATGTCAGTTATATGGATACAAGTCAAGTATTTGGTGGCATTTGCATGAATAGGGTAATTACTCGTGTTTCAAACCGACGATTTGAAAAAGTATAAGTACAAGAGACTATCTTTTTTATTTTCGTAAGAGAAAGCAAGATTGAATCTGGAGCTTTGATAACTTGACGAATGACGATTCGATTTTTAATATTAACGTATAGTAAAAATGCATGTTTGAGACACGTCGGTCCCCCGAGAGTTCTTGTGTGTTCGGGAATTCTTTCCCTTTCGTCTCGCTATATCTGGAGACTAGAGACTTATCTTACTGGCGGAGGCGATGAAAGCCGCCAATATGGTATCCATTACTCCGTCAATAATGCAGGTTGCTGGTTTATAATATATCTGGAAATATATGATTTTTTTTTAAACACGTACGAAAAAACGACAAAAATAACTATATGATTAAAAGAGAAGAAATAACATGTTCGATTCATTAAAAAACATTGAATTCGACTCGTTTAGGCAAACTAACATCCTTTTCAAATTCAGTGTGACGTATGTCCTTAAATTAAACCTGATATTTTTGTTTAGGCGGAACGTAGGTAGCTATTTGAAAACAAACGGATAAAAGCGCCTCAGTTTATCTAAATTTTGAGTGCGTTGGATTTAGATTTTTCTACTATATGCTAACTGGATAAAACAAAAATATTTTTATACTAAGCGACAAATCACATATTTATATCCAGTCCTCATTTTTTTCTAATCAGGCCTAAATGACCTGCGCACTGTATTAAGCTTATTTTTAACGATCAAATTCTAACCAAAACACTCACCGGTTAGACTCGTATCGTATTTAGTACCGTAAAGGCTCGATTTGGACAAACTGAAATAAGGGCACGCATTCCATCCGCGATATTGGACAGAAAGTGACATCTGTCTTAGGCGACTTCCTGATTTGGCGGGGCGGGAGCGATATGTCATAGGTATTTTGCTCTTTGACGTGAATTTACCCATGTGAGATTTCCTCACTTGACGAAATACTGTCAGTAATACGTTTGCGCAGTAGTAATACCATGCGCAGAAGTGGGGCAGTACTGCATTAGTATCGGTTGACACTGACAGCTGACAGTTTTCTCATATCGTACCGCCCCCGCATCGACAAGTCAGGAAGGCGCCTTACTGATTTTGGATTTTGAATTTAGGCGTAGACTTTTGGTTCGTCGGTACACTGACAGCCAAGGATATTATTGAAGATTATGTGAACTAATCTTTTAAGGCAAAGGGTAGGGAAAGGCATTCTCCATACAAAGGTTGTGCAAGTTTTATTTGTTAGTTTTGGCACTACATCATTTCATTGAATTTTTTTCTTGTACATATTGGATAAATGCAGAACTTGAAGTACAAATTTTGCTTTATTTAAAAAAATACAAAATAAATATTAAAAAAAAACTATATGAAATATACTACTATAAAAAATATAATACTAACAACTATAAAAAATAAGCATATTGACAAAAATTATACCTGTAGCGGAAACATAAACGAAGAAAAACGTACACAAAGTTTGTATGTTGTGTTTGTATGGAAAGGGCTTGCCTACCCCTTCTCCTTAATATCCTTTAATATTATTCAGTCGAAACTGACAAGTTTTAATAAAGTCAAATTGCATGCATAATTAACATAAAGAATATTCAACTTAGATTGCCGAACGAATCATTTTTCTACGTCTTAAAATAGCCCGTCTTCTCCAACCATTGCCTGCATAAGAATATAAAGTGCCAATCTCTATTTTCAGCAGTATTCATTCCATCTTATTTATACGAGTATTTCACGTATTTCTATTTTATACCTCATCGTTTTGCATATACTTACGTGGTGTACGTAAACGATTTCGTACGCCGGCGATTCGTACACATCGAAATATGGATATTCAACGTTCGTAGGCAAAACCTCAAACTGTTCGGTGAGCGGCATCAGTATTCCCACTGCGAAAGTGTTCATTGTTTGTTTATTTTCATGGAAAGGGTAAAAAAGGATTGAGTTGAGAAAGAAGTTACGCTATCGATCAATTGTGTTTTTTGCCAAATTCTATTGAGATTGGGGAACGTTTTCGAGGCCTTCAAAGGCGCGTCAAGAGTACTTACTCTTGCCGTGAAACCTTCATTGTGAATGCTACTTGGCATTCACAAAATGGCTGCCCGTAAATACTCGGTTATTATACGCATCGTCAAGCGTGTTCCACTTGCCATTTCGGCTAAACTCGGCTGTAGCATACCTTCGAGGTGAATATTCACCCGAAAGCTGACACCGCCGTACAGTGACACATTGTTCGCGTGGCTATCGTTGTCACGGTCCTGTCACACAAACCGTGACAACCTTAACTAGACAAAAGAGCTCGAGCTAATATGCGGTAAAGCAGGATACGATTCTTTTAGCCGAACATTGGTTTTGTTACAAAGAATACCTTGTGTACATAAAATAGTACTTTATGCAACAGTTATATACTAAGGTAAGGGTCCTTAAAATTGGAGAGTCGCTGTAAGAAACGAGCGTAGCGAGCTTTGTTATTAAAGACTCAAGAATTTCTAATTATGTAACGTTGAATAAAAAAAAGACGACGGCTTAATTTTTTCATTTAAATTATAAATCTAAATAGTGGCAGCATACGGGTCGGGTATTGACGCGTGCCTCTTTTAAAAATACAAAAAAATAACAGTATTATAATAATGTACCGAAATCCATTATGATTCCCTCACCAGTCATATAATGAATTGTTTGGTACAGATTTGCATTGGTATATAAAGTTTATTATTTTAATACTGCTGTCAGTCATTGAAAATTTACAGCGCTGGAGTACAAAAACATTGGACATCAGTACATCCATAGTTTATCACTACATAGTATAAAACAATGTCGCTTCCCGCTGTCTGTCTGTCCCTATGTATGCTTAGATCTTTATAACTACGCAACGGATTTTGATGCGAATTTGAACGGATTTTTGAATAGATAGAGTGGTTCAAGAGGAGTGTATATATAAACATACATGCATAATATAGCAGAGAAACACTGATAATTTTAGAGGTTTCTAATGTGATGTCATAAATATCCACATTTTTTTGCGTTTACGTTGCAAACGCTGGCTGAACCCTACGAGATAGGTCAATATAATATACTACAGTATGGTACACTCTAAAAAGGTCTAGAAAAAGTCCGCGATGGTGTTATGTCTATCTCTTAAGGATAACCCACAATAACCACTTTTTATCCATTACTTTTCACGAGTAATAATGACTTATTTACGAAGCGATTTTAAGCAATACAGCATTAATCCTTTTCCAATTAAGTACCTTAAATACATTTCGGGTAAAGATATCTTTTGAAACAACCATTAATAAATCGCAAGGTCAAACTTTCAACGTTGCTGGCTTAAATTTGAGCTTTGAATATTTTTCTCATGGCCAATTATGTCGCTCTTTCAAGAGTAACCTCTAAAGAAAACATGTTTATTCTAATGACAAAAAAGCTGTGAACGTTGTATATTAAGACATTTTGTAGTATAGAGACATTTAGTAGCAGCATTGCACCCGTGCGAAGTCGGGGCGGGTCGCTAGTATGTTAATATTGTTAGTTAGTAACATTCCAATTCAGCTACACTTTTTATTTGCCGGATCGAAATCTTTTTTATAGGGTTAATCTCAGGGTGCTGTTGTTGATCAAACATACATACATATACTCACGCTCGCATTCCATTGGGGTAGGCAGAGACCAGAGAATGCCAAAAACTACGGTCCAGACGGTACAGCTATTGGAGCTATGCTTTACGTACGCGTATTACGTACGCAAGTACGTACGTACTTCGACCAAATAAGCACCTACTGTTATTTATTCTCAAGCATCATCACGGAATTTACTAGTCACACAATAGCTATGTTCGGTAGGTTTTAATATCTGCTTGAAATGTGACTCTGAACTAAATCCTCATATCTGTTAAATTTTGCTACAAATGTCCGAAGCGCACATTCAGGCACTGCTTACTTTCGTTGACAATAATCTTCCTAGAGAGTTTTCGGAATAAAATGGAAAATACGAAAAGGTTTAGGTACATTGAGTGTGTAAAACATCAACATGTAATCACGCCTGTTTCCTAGAGGAGTAGGCAGAGATCACGGATTTCCATTTGCTACGATCCTGACATACAACTTTCGCTTCATGAACTCTCATAACATTCTTCATGCATGCGGGCTTAGGGTACTCTTGAACCCTTTCTGCCTCCTATTTGCTCACAGTACGTACGCCGAGGTCTTCTCCTTCCAACTTTTCCATCCACTCTGCCTTCCTACACTCGTTTTGTCAATTTTCTTTCATCAATGTGTAATAAATATTATTATGATTTTATCATAATAATATTTATATGCGAGCGCTAAAAATGTCGTAGCACGTGGCGTCATATGTAACAAAAACTGTAGTAGGTACCCACGCCGGCTTTTTTTTTATTAAAAATGGGATTGCTCTTGGCCAGCATGTAGCCAGGGGGCAAAGATGAGGCCGACGATGAAGCGAGCTCACCCAGAAATTAGAACAGAATTAATTAGTAGTGTTTAATAATTGTCCTGAGACCAGCTGTCATCGAGACACGCCAGATAGAGCTGTTCTTAGGTACTCTACTATATTATATCGTAGATGTGTGTGGGATTCGCAGGGACACCTAATTTAAGATTGAAATGCAAGCGGGAGCGGTGCGGTGCGGAGGCCGTTTTGCATTTTTGATGTTTCCGAAACTGTCGACAGTCGATTACTGCTTCATATGTCACACACGCTGCCTCCACTCTACCGCGCTACCAAATACCGCGCCGTTTTTGGGTGCGACGTGCCCCAAACCGCGATCGCTTAGCCGCAAAACCGCCTCCGCCCCGCAACGACGTTACGCCGCGCTTTGTGCTTTCCAAGCTTTATTGTCTGCTAGTTACACACAACGAGTTAACGAGTCGAATTTTTATTTTTGCTTCTATAAAATTTTGCATACATTATATGTTAGATGCACCTACTAGAACGTGAATCATGTTTAAAACTATATCACTAAGAGGTTAAAACTTACGTATAAAACGGTCACTGCCCCCGCACTATCGGCGCGTGCGTCACACCCTTTACGTTAGGTGATAATGAGATTGCCGCTGGTGCACTCATCCTGAGGAAGAACCCCAAAAGAGTTCAAAACATGTCGCCCGGAGTGTCAATTTATACGTGACTTTTAACCGTTTTAGTGATATAGCTTTAGATACACTTACAAAGATTTATTGCTTTTAAGTGTATATTGTAAAATTTAACGATGTATTTCTGGAAGTCCATCTTCCAGAGCAAACTTTTCACTTCCAATATCAATAGATAAAAGTGGCACAAAGATTACATTTCATGTACTCTGTCTACCCTTTATAGGAACCCATATGTATCGAAGTTTAATAAAACAAAGTGCTACATTACCGCTCACTGCGCCCACACAGATGGTGGAATAATACGTCATCACGAAGCGAGCCGTCTTGATACTTTTCCGGATTATCTCTCTATGCTCCGGCTCCTGCGCTTTAAACTCATCTGTATGTAAATACTCAAGAAGTGTCGTTATCTCCTTCCGTTTTAACCAAAACGCTGATAGCTTTATATACGTATACATCTCACTCAAGAACAAGTACAATCTGCAAACATTTCATATCCATTTATAAATATTACAGGTCAAATACAAACATACCTCCTCAATTTTGTTCAATCAATAAGCATTGAACATATTCCGTCGTTATTGGACGGAAAAGCGAAAGAATTATGTATGTATATCCCTTGTGAGGAAGTCGTTTTATACAAAGATTTTAAATGAGGAAAAATTCACCCCTCAGCGATCGCTCCGATGTTATCCCGTCTTCCCAGTAAATAGACGACCTCGCCTATTCCGGGCAGAAAACACACGAGGCAGAGCACCAGTACTGTGTAGGATAATTGAGCCCAGAAGAGGATACTGCGCTTCGAATACGTATTGTACCAAAGCCCATAGAATTTCAACCAATAAATGTGTACAGCGTGATAAAGTCGGGGATTAAGGTCCTCCCATGGATCTAGTACGCCGTACGGCAGAAAAGGAGTGATGAAAGACAATCTTTCTCTCATATATTCCCTTGGAAATTTCATTATTCCGTTTATTTTAAAACGGGCGGCGTCTTACGCGGGTAATTTAAGAATGTCTCCCGAAACGCCTCAAATGCTTCGTAAAGCTGAGAGGGAGCGACATTAAGTGGGTATTATACATTATTTTGTAAGCAGAAAGACATTTGTTAAGAGGCAGTAAGGACGATTGTCGTCGATTTTTCCGAGAAAAATAATCATGAAAGTTTAACGAAGAATATTTGTTACAATAAACAATTGCCGATAGGTTATTTTATCTTATGTATACAGGATGTTCGGTACATGGACCGTCAAAATTTCTAGGTTCGTTACGTGGGTGGTCCCGCGTAAGTGTATAGGGTTTGCTACCTGTCCACCCTTGGACCCAGGACCCTCATGTTTAATTTTTTTTTTCATAAATTACCCACAATCTGACATTCGTTGCCTCTTAACTTTTTGTTTGTGTATGCTTTTACACGTAAGAAAATCACATAAATTATGCATTTAAAAGCATACAAAAATAAGTTATTAGGCTCCGAGTGTCAGACTTTGGGTAATTTAGGAAAAAAATCTCTGGGTCCACGGGTGGAAAGATGGCAAAATGATCGGTAGGGTCATCACAGTACCCCGAAAATTTTTGACGCTGTATCCTAAGGGGGCCACGGGGTCCGCTTTGGAACTTAATTCCAACATTTGGCGTTTTATGAGACTGACTCCTCTCTGACCTTCCAAGTCAGTGGAAAAACAAGACCTTGTTGGGTTTAGACCGGCTTGCCGCTCCAGCGCGCTCTCCTCAAGCTCAACTCCATGCTTAGCGCAGCTCCGCATTGTGACTTATTCGCTTTTGGGGTGGCAAAATTGAGCGACGAATGTAAGATAATGTGATAGAGAAGGAATTACTTATATTAGGTTAATAATACTATGGTACTAACTGTAAGTTTTTTTTTAATCTTGCACAAATCGAACAAGTTCCAAACTACTATTCGACGATATACATACTTCTACAGATAAATAAATACTTCTAAATACATGGAAAACCTCCAAGACCCAAGTTGCAAATGTAATTAAAATAAATAAATAAATGATAACTCCCACGTAAGTTTGTTTTAATAAACCCAGTGGTACATTCTGGGGTTCGAACCCAAGACTGCCTATTTGAAAGTAGCTTCTCTTACCACTCGGCTACAGAGTGGCTACGATATATTTCATGATGAATAATCAACTTCATATAGACGATTAACTTGATATCTATATTGGTTTAATTATATAGAGACTAACGACTCAAATGGGAATTAATAAAACTGTTAATATTTCAACGCTGGTATCATTAATTACAATATTCTCCCGTAATTTTGCTACATTAAAACCATTTGCCTCGTTTATTTACACATAAATGTAATGATTATGTATCATATTATAGGCATTGTATCGGATAGCGACCAATTATTTTTTTAATTTAGTGTGCCCCTTTGCAACTACATACTTGGATGAATGGACTCTGAAACTGATGGGATATTTTTGTAGAGTTTTTAATGGATTTCAATTGAATAAATAGTACATATAATGCCCTGTGCATGGCATCCTGCGCCGCCCGCATCCAGCGGACTCTTGCGACCTTTACCAGGTCATCAGTCCACCTTGTTGGGGTACCCACGCTGTGCCTTCCGATACGTGGTCGCCACTCGAGAACCTTTCCGTCCCAACGATCAACGGTTCTACGTGTAATGTGCCCCACCCACTGCCACTTAAGTTTAGCGATTCGGAGGGCAGTCGGTTACTTTGGTTGGTATAACCTGCGTAACGATAATATAATATTTGACGATTGGATATGGGCTGGCTACCCATGATGTTTAACCGAAGTGGTCAAATTTAAAGTTAATTATTCTTCAATTCAAGCCCACCGATTCGGAAAAATACACCTCTGCTACGTATATAAAATCTGTGTATATAAATCAACAGTATCACAACACTATAAAATTTCAATGCTTCTCTAGAAACCTATTTTGCGATAGATTACCCGTGCAGGACGCTATCGCTGCCAAATGATGTACATATTCGTTTACCTTATGATTATAAGTATGCTTTTGAAATAAGGGTTTGGTGAATTAAAAATTTAAATTTAGTATCCGTAAGGTCAGTAATTGACAGGTCTGGTTTCCCCCTCGGGTTGGAAGGTCAGATGGCAGTCGCTTCCGTAAAAGCTAGTGCCTACGCCAATTCTAGGGATTAGGTAGTGAACCCCAGGCATCCTGCAGGATGCAACTGTACTGGGAATAACGCTAGGAGGATGATGAAGGTCAGTAATTGACAGCATTGAATTTTTTAAAGGGGGCTTTTTTCCGATTAAATAAAATAGAGGATCAAAAATTAAACATAACCACATTTCTACCTATAATATCTCGAAAATATCGCCAATTCATATTAAAAATCAAATTCAAAAGTTTCTCATTCTAAAAGTGGGTAAGTGACAAGTAAGGCGTCACAGCGTAAAAAATCGTACAGAAGCACTATTAATAAGGCGGATTAATTAAAGAAAGTGTCCTGCTGTTCTCTTTGTGCGTTGTGACTGTCACAATTCAGCCTTGTGACGTCATATAGTCGATGGTAGGCTTTCTTCACATTTTCGTGAATATCTTGAAAACGAATAGCTATAAAAATATTAAAAAAAAATATTTTTGTGTTTCTTGTTAACAGTTAACGAAATGAGTTAATATTTTGTACGACTTGAAAATTTGAAATGTTGTCAATTGTGTTTAGTAACTTAATGTAGAAATTAATACAATTTTCCTTATTCGACTTTTTCACCTTTAAGGATGATTCACAGTAGGCCCTTCCGTGTCCGGGCCGGCCCGTTTCTTCTAGAGAAATACGCCAGCCGTTGCGTTTTCTGTCATAGAAAACGGGCCGGCCCGGACACGGAACGGTCTACTGTGAATCATCCCTTAGTCTACTAGTCTGTAAAATTTTTTTATTGTCTTTCCGTGTGTTTCTGATAGTTATTGGTTTATCAGTGTTCGTTGGGAATTTGCATAAATTCTTCCTAACATACATTGCTTTCCTAACATTCTTCCTAACAAATTAAATTTGAAATTTGATCTCTGCTTTGAGGTCCAATACCATCGTGAATTTGAAAGACAGAATTCTGACAAATATTACGGGTGACGTATCGGTCCACATGGTAGCTTAACAGTACCAGGTCAAGGCAGCCCATAAGGTATTGGTTTTATGTATGATGAACATGAATTCTTGTTCGGTAGTCTACATATATATTTATTTCTTTATAAATTATATATTTCTTTATTTTTACATATAAATGTGTATCTTATCATGTAGTACCCGTATTAAAAGTTTTGTTTAGTTTGGGACTTTATCGATTGGTATTATTTATATGATTGTTCATAATTCTTTTATTAATTGCGCATATAAACCAGTACCGGAAGGCGTAGCGTGGGCAGGCCGCCCATAAGGTGGACTGATGACCTGGTTAGGGTCACGGGTATCCTCAGGATGCGGGTGGCGCAGGACCGGTCATAATGGAAGTCTTTGGGGGAGGCATATGTCCAGCAGTGGACGTTCTTCGGCTGACACGATGATGATGAAGATAAAGCTAATACTTTAATTAAACCCTGTTTCGGTTATTTCAACGGGTTAAAAACATAAGCTTTCCCTTAACCCCTTATTTAATATATCACTGATAGCAATTACAATAATTACTACAGCGTGGTAATTAAGTCTAGAAAAGGAGCCCGCTTCTAACGGCACATAATTGTTTTGAAAGCGAGATATTTATAATTCCTAGCAGTTCTTTGCGAATATTTGAGTGGAAGATACTAGCTGTTCAAAAAGGTTTTTAATGGCGAATATTAAACGGAATAGAGTAATCGGGGGCGGAATGAATCTTCTTTGTGAAATAAAAGTTTAAAGTTGAATTATGTTATAATAGTATTTCCGAGTTAATGGAAGCATTCCCGTAGATAAGAAAAAAAACTTTAGCTTTAAACATTAATTATTAGTTAAATAGGTAATACTATAAAAAAAAAACAAAATCAATTATTTATTCTGCAAATAGGCCACAAGGGCACTTTTACATGTCAAAACGTGAATTATACAATCTAATAAAATAAAAATAAAACTAAAAAAGCCTTTTATTTCGTTCAGAAATGATTTACAAAGTAGTTTTGTCAATATCAAAAATTGATTAATTTATTATTTTAGTTAGTAAGTTAAGTGTTTTTTTTCTTAATATTATGTTGATGACTTAATAATGTTATAATTATTTTGTTGCACTCAATATTCTGCAAGAACCCCTCTGCAGGTAAAGGCCTCCTCCAAAGTCAGCCAGTCTTCTCTGGACTTTGCTGTTTGTATCCAGTTTGGACCCGCTGTGTGTTGAATTTCATCCTCCCACCTGTTGCAAGGTCTCCCTTTCTTTCTTTTGCCTGCTGGCCCCCTCCATACTGTCACACTTTTTGTCCACCTCTGGTCTTGAAGTCGTGCTACGTGTCCGGCCCACTTCCACTTAAATGCAAGAGCTTTTGCCAGACCGTCTGTTGCTTTTGTGATGTTTCGTATTTTTGTATGTCTTATTTTATTATTATTTTTTATATTTAGCATGCTGCGCTCCATACCGCGTTGGCGCGTAGTAATTTTATTTCTAATATTGATATTAAATTTCCACGTCTGACAAGCGTAGGTTAAGCATGGTATAAGGCATGAGTTCATAACCTTAGTTTTTAGGTTGATTGGCATGTTGCTCTTAAATATTTCCTTTAAGCTCCAGTACTTATTCCATGTTAGCTGTGCCCTGCGTTCATCCTCCTGGTAGTTGCTTGATCTGTCGAAGCTTAGTTGTTTGCCTAGGTAATTGTATTTTTCGGTATATTGAAGGGGCTCGTCGTCGACATATATTTGTACCTTGGTGCTGTTGGTCATTATCATAGTTTTAGAGAGGTTCATTTCTAGGCCAGCGAGCTTGCTAGCTTTATTTAATGACTCTACCATGTGTTGAAGTTCTTTTCCTTTCTCTGATATCAGCACCAAGTCGTCTGCAAAACGCAGGTGGCTTAAGTACTTCGTTTTTACTTTTATGCCACGTTCTTTCCATTCGAGCTTGCTTATTATTGACTCTAATGTGGCTATAAATAGTACAGGTGATAGTGGGTCCCCCTGTCTTACACCTCTATTTATTGGGAACCAAGAACCGGCTGTTTCTAGTTTGACTCTACTTTTGCTGTTCGTATATATGCTTTTGATTACTCTTATATATTCGTTTTCCACATTTTGTGTTTTTAGAAATTCCCAGATATAGTTGTGTGACACTGTATCGAATGCTTTTTTGTAATCGATATATGTCAAGTACAACGGTCTATTTCTCTCTTGGTATTTCTCGATAAGAAGCTTAAGTGTGTGAATATGATCAATTGTAGAGAAGCCTTTTCTAAATCCTGCCTGTTCGATGGGTTGACTCTTTTCTAATATAGAGCTTATTTTTTTGTTCAGGATTGTGGAAAATAGCTTGTATGTACTCGGCAGTAGGCTTATTGGTCTATAGTTCCCTATATCATTTGGGTCACCTTTTTTGTACAACAAAATGATGTTAGATTCAGACCATTGGATGGGTGTCTCTCCAGATTCGAGGATGAAATTGAAAAGATTTGTAAAGGGTACCGCTAGTATTGGGGCAGCAATTTTTAGAGTTTCGGTCGCTAAGTTGTCCGAGTCCGCTAATTTCAAAACAAACTTATATATTTTGAATACGATCTGTGTCCGAACAAACAAAAACTATACTAACAGAGATGTATATTGTCTCTGAGTGTCCATATACAATTAACAATCATTTCAAAGTCCTTAGCGATGTAAATTGTCTATAAGCGTCAAAATTAAAATAAGTAAAGAAAACAGCACTGATTTAATATTGTTAGAGATGTATAAGGTATCTAAGCGTCAATAACAATAAAACTAATCCAGAACAGCATAATGTCTGTCGTCAATCCACAATAAAATAACGTTAGTATTAAGGTATTTACTATACCCTTGCAAGCATGAACAGACCGGACTCGGCAAACAGCATCCAATCACGAGTATGACGCGTATCTCAGCCATAATAATTTAAGTATATATAAGTTTTAGATACATATACACTAAGGAATCAGTTTATGACATTGCATCGACCAAAAAATAAAATTAACAAAATGTATAATGCTTCAGTTGTCATGAATCGAACAAAAAACGTTTATCTCTTATGAATTCTGAACGAGTTAAATTATGATACATTCATATTAAAATTTCAAAAAAAAGCGACTTCAATAATAATTGAACTGTCGCTGGTCTCCAATTTCTATGAAATGTAAATACGTTCCGCATTTCCTTATACAACGATGGTTGCAAACAAGCTTACGGCCTGCTTGATGGTAAGCAGATACAATAACCTATGGATGCTGGAAACTCTACGTAGAAGAATTACAAGCGCGCTAACCCTTTATTATGTTATATACGTGTGTTCTCTACACAGCGTATCCTCGGGGGCTCTGGCGACCTTACTCACCTCCAGGAACACAACACCACATACCTAATATCAAGTACTGTACGGTGGATGTGCTTCCCCAGTCGGACTACTCCAAATATGAGCGAGATGACGTTCCTCTTTGCCCGGTTTCTTTTGTTTTCTTGGTCAAAATATTTTTCATATGAAAAATTAATTTATTTCCTCACATAGACGGTATCTGCAGTCGGATGCCAAATACGCGCGGACAACTGGAGTGTTTTGTTTCACCTGGCTAACGTGATAAAAAGAGTATCTTCTTGACTTATGGAAGACGAAGGGTTCCCTCGAGCTGTCACTTAGCGGTTCACTTTGTTTCATTATAAGCCCACGACGCGACCTTTCCGAGGTGTCTCGATACGCCACGTCTCCCCTCGTTACCCTTTCGAACCTTCCTATCGATCAAATTACTGTGGTGCAATAAAAGTCTATTATAGAGAAAAGTGATGTGTGGTTAAGGAATACTTAAAAGTCCTTTAAGATAGGCAATCCTTATGGTATCTATTCAAATATCACTGATATATTATTTTCCGACGGTGTTAGAATCTCTATTTTCAAAAAACTATTCTTCGAGACGTAGAAAACCATTTTCCGTTTTGTCTTAAAAATTATAATTGCATTGATCATATGTAGGATTGTAAAGAAAATACTCGTGATCTTGTAACAGTGTTATTTATCGTACTCTTTATTTACACCTACCACTTAAAATTGTATTTCGATGCGAGTTAGTAGTGAAATCTTATTTCGACTTTTGGATTATGGTTTTTTTTGTGTTTTTAGGGTTCCGTACCAAATAGATAAATAAGGAACCCTTATGGTGCCACCCTTTCTGTCTGTCACATCGCTAAATATCTCATGAACTCATGCTATTGAATAAAAATAGTTACCTATACACAAGGCTTACCTACCCAGATTAGGGTGGTCCAAAAAAATAAACTTTAAAAATGTGATTCTCCACAAGGCTCTTTTTGTTTCATATCACCCCAGGAACTGTTTTACCAAGTTTTAGCCAAAAAGAATGATATTTAGGGGTCGCGACGATTTGACACTCCTTCTTTCAATGGGATAATATTATGAAATTATTTGCATTTCTTAACAAAGTACCTAATTATCATGAAATTTATTAAAATTGAAGGAAATCATAATCATTATTCAGCCTATATCTTTATATTCTAAGGGCATCGTCATTTTGTTGGATTTTGAAGCCATAGGAAACTGTTTTCTGTGAAGACCGGACACCGAACACACAGAGGAGGTAATATTTTTGGGATAATTGTATTTAATTTTTGGATCAATGCTATCCCACGCACTGCAAAGTCATTTTTAACCTTTATTTGGCCAGATTTCTCCTGCATTTGGATATCAAATTTCATCAGTGGGCCATTGGGAAGGATTCTTTCCCAAAATATCCATTGATTTCTCGCGGTCATCATGGATTAATAAGTCAAACGGGGTCGCTGCCCATTGTGTATAAAAGACTGTAAATAATAGCTTTTCAGCACTTTTCAGGGTCAACAGTATTATCAGTTAGTCTTTTAAAAGTCTTATGTTAAGGTGGTTTTTGCAAGTTTAGAACCATTTCAACCTATCAAATGGGTCGTAAAATACCTCAGGTACCAACGAAACGCTTTTAATGCAGAGGTACTTAATCTTTCGGTTTCGATAATTTTTGGTTTACAAGAAGTTCGTCGTCATTCAAAGGAACTCTTTCGGTCACTGAGTCGTCATTTAAATACTTAGCGTCATAAACGAAAATTACCCACAAACATGCTTAAGTCCGTCACGGATCGTTTCTCTGCTACAGGGAGAGCAAATTGATTGTGAAAAAGATATATTATTTTCAGACACTATATTGCTTTGGCCATCCACTGAGCTTGGTGTAAGGCACCAAGTGCACGAAACACTTTTCATACTATTCTACCCGAGGAAATACTTACAAAGATAAAACAATTCGAGGTAACTACTCGTCTCTCGGCTGCTGAATTTTGACAGTATTGTGTTTGTATGCCTTCATTTCTTGACGAAGTTTACAGAGATATGGGGTGTTAAATAAATTGATGTCGGCAGTTATACAAAATGAATAAATAGATAAATATTGGGATTATTGGGGGACAATCTTGCACAAATCGACCTAGTCCCAAACTAAGCAAAGCTTGTACTATGGGTACTAGACGACGATATACATACTTATATATGTATATACATACTTACTACATACTTATATTATATTGATTTTGTTAATTAATTTCTGTCCATTTATTTTGAAACGTTAAAAAGTGTAACCATTAGGTCTACCGCTAGATCCAAACAATGCTTTACAAACCGCGGAGAGCATCACTTCTAAAATATGGTGCCTGCAAGCAATCCAAATATTTTATTTACCTTGACACTTTTCAATCATAGTAAACTTACAATGAAGTAACAATGAAGTAGTCCATTACAATAACACTTGATCCACCAACATATCAGCGTAAGGATATCCACTGCTGGACATAGGCCTCTCCCAGTTTATGGGGAGTAAATGCCATAATCGCCACGCTTGCCATGCGGGTTGGCGATCGCAATATCTCCACCGCATTCCAAGGATGCTGCTGCCCATCCCCTGGTGGTCTTGATCGTAGTTTTAGGACATATCAGGGTCCCCACACATCCGGGTCTCAACACTTGATCACTAGTTGGTAATTTTGTTCTTGATTTCCATCGTGCATTTTGTCGCGACCTCTAAATGTACTTGAAATTCGCTGATTTTTGGTACATACGTAATTTACAGTAATACGAACAGAAAGAGCCTTGTGGAGAGGGTATAATTCAATTTTTTTTTTTTTTCATACATATGTGGACCACCCTAACCCAGATGCATTGAAAATGTTTTTAACATATTTTTTGCTATTTTCTGTGGAAAATAACCGATATAATAAAGGGGGGAGTCCGATGACTGACAAAGAAAATAAACTATTACATAATTTTTCTAACAATATAAACATTACGGGAGAAATATCATCATATTTCTATCTAGATTTTACTTTTTTAACATTAATAAACATTTCTAAACTAGATTTTGTAATGTAGTCCCCTTTGAATGTATTTTTGCTTTGTAAAGTGCTATGAGATTATTTTCGGTTCGGTAACAAAAAAAAACTACATAGCGAGCTGCTGTGGGGACGGGACAGGAAGGGCGGGAAATATCTTCTGTGAAAACGTCCCTTATACCCCCTACACATTATCATGATTATAAAAAAAGGACAAATATTATGTTTCTTTTACCTAAAAATTAAAAAAATAAACACTTTTCCTTAGACTCACTCAAAACTGGGCTAAATGATTGTTATTTAAGCATAGTTGGATTGAAGACGGTGTAAAACTGCGTCAAACGCTTAAGTTTTGTACTTCAGAGGCAAAGTTCTACATCCATACACTGGGTAACATTGCTCCCAAGTAAGTTTTTTATATAATTATAAATATCATAACCATATTAAGACTTCATTTAAGATTTGCAACACGATAGCAGCGATGTTCTACTTCTCAACGATACATAATCCTCATAGCAGAGGATAATGGGGCGCTGCTTTTTTATGTATTCCGAAAAACAAAAAACAAAAAATTTGTGCTAAGTAGGCATATTTTACGGTACTTAACAGAATTTGTTATATCCAGCACCAGCTAACACGACCCTACGTCAAAAAAGTCGTTCTAGCATATATTAAGCGTATCAAGTAATTTTAATTTTCAATTACCTACTGTAGTTGACATAAATCGAAGCAAACGGAATTCTTATCTTAATTAACCCTGAACCTCTAGCATATTTCACCATCTATCTTTTGAATAGATATCTTTGTTTCCATGTCTTTGCCTTTCAAAATCTGAATGTTTTTACAAAAGCTTGGAATCTCTTGGCACTGATATGTGTCTAAACCTATGTTGTGTCTAAAATGCGTAGACAACAAGAAATGAAATTATGTCTGGTGGTGAGTTTGGTATATGCAGAATGGAGTTTAGAACAGGTTTGCAATACAGTGTAATTCTGGGAATCCTTTACGCATATTAACATTTTAGCCAATGACAAGCGCGGTACATTCAGAAAATCACATGTCAAATGAGCCGCAGCCGACAGGCGCTGACGGATCGCAGGCTCGCAAAAATGCAAAAAAGTGATAAAATATGAAACGATTTATGTGATTCGCACGGGGCGGTGAAATTTGCATAATCACCGCGCTGGAGATATGAAATACGTGATCTCACAAACAATGCTCAAATAGGAACAAGTGAGAATGCACGTTTGTTACTGACGTACCTACAACTAGTATAGTTACGATTATATGGAGAGAGAGGTATCTATATCGGGTTTCATGTTATCTGCGAGCTACTGCACTGCATTGCTGTTTGTTAGCCGTGACAAACTGAACTGGCGCTACAGATTGGCTTGCTTTTATCTATTACGGAACACAATAAATGATACTGGGATAAGGGATTTTTAACCCCCAACGCGGAACGCAAAAAAGGGGTGTTATTTTAAGACATGTATGTTTGAGTCTATCTGCGGCATCATAGCTCTTAAACGGGTGAACCAATTAGAATGTATTTTTTTTATTTGATAGCAGGTTTCACATCGATGGTTCTTAGACATGTTTTATCAAAATCGGTTAAGCCGTTTTTGAGATATTGAAATTTGAAGTGAAAATATCGGGGTTTTACGACTCTTTAAAGAGGTCAGTTCACTACGGTTATTGTTCGATAGCAACTAGTTTAATGTAATATATTGCCGGAAATCTAAATATATAAAAGAAGAAACTGACTGACTGACTGACTGACTGACTGACTGACTGACATATCAACGCACAGCCCAAACCGCTGGTCCTAGAGATTCCAAATTTGGCACGTAGGTTCCTTATAAGGTCTAGGGGTGCACTAAGAAAGGATTTTTCAAAATTCAACCCCTAAGGGGGTGAAATGGGGGTCCGAAGTTTGTATGGGGAAACAAGATTAGTTGGACTATTTTATTCGAAACTTCACAGGAGTATTTCTAACGATAAATGAGTAAATACGTGTTTCAGGTTTTTTGAGAAATCAACCCCTAAAAGGGGGAAATCTGGTGACAAATTCTGAAAATCGACATGGGTATTGTTTTTATGATATACCGGGTCGCTGATAACGAAAACAACAATGATTTTAAAATCTCACGTGGAGGACGTAAAATACCATCCCCTCTGTTGGGGTGCGAGGGGGATGAAATGTCTAAATATTAATATGGGTGTCGTTTTTATGGTTTTTTGGGACGTTAATTACGAAAATGGCATCGGTTTTGTAATTTAATATTGTGGACATGAAAAATTTTGAAAAATTGTGCCAAATTTCAAGAAATAACTGAGTGACTGACATATCACCGCACAGCGCAAACTGGTGGTTCTAGAGATTCCAAATTGAGTATGTAGGTTCCATATAAGGTCTTGAGGTGCATTAAGAAAGGATTTTTCAAAATTCAACGCCTAAGGGGGTGAAATGGGGGTCCGAAGATTGTATGGGGAATCAAGATTAGCTGGATTATTTTATTCGAAACTTCACAGGACTATTTCTAACGATAAATGAGTAAACATATGTTTCAGGTTTTTTGAGAAATCAACCCCTAAAAGGGGGAAATCTGGTGACAAATTCTGAAAATCGATATGGGTGTTGTTTCCATGGTTTATTGGGTCGCTGATTACGAAAACAACAATGATTTTAAAATCCCTCGTGGAGGACGTGAAATACCATCCCCTCTGTTGGGGTCCGAGGGGGATGAAATGTCTAAATATTAATATGGGTGTCGTTTTTATGGTTTTTTGGGACGTTAATTACGAAAATGGCATCGGTTTTGAAATTTAATATTGTGGTCATGAAAACTTTTGAAAAATTGTGCCAAATATCAAGAGAAATATCAGCGCAAACTGGTGGTTCGAGAGATACCAAATTTGGCATGTAAGTTCCTTATAAGGTCTAAAGGTGCATGAAGTGCCGTGAGTTCCCTATGAAGATACGACCTTTTTTGATTCTATGTATTGTAGATGGTTTTATTAATCAGTGCCGTCCGATACGATTTCGACATAAATCGATATTTTCGCGTCCGAGAGGACTCTTAATAGGAATCCGAGGTACCTAAACTTTGAATAAAGAAACGCCCATATTAATTTTCTTCATTTCCGTCCCGATTTCGTTCAAAATCGATATCTGAGCGTCCGAGAGGTCCCTAATACGACTCCGAGGTAAAATGTGGAAAAAGTCGCAGTCATTGATTTTCTTTTTTTTCGTCCCGATTTCGATCAAAATCGATATCTGAGCGTCCGAGAGGTCTCTTAATACGAATCCGAGGTAAAATTTGTGAAAGTGGCGGCCATATTGATTTTCTTCATTTTCGTCCCGATTTCTTTCAAAATCGATATCTGAGTGTCCGAGAGGTCTCTTAATACGAATTTGAGGTAAAACTTGTGAAAGTGGCGGCCATATTGATTTTCTTTTTTTTCGTCCCGATTTCGTTCAATATCGATATCTGAGCGTCCGAGAGGTCCCTAATACGACTCCGAGGTAAAATGTGGAAAAAGTCGCATCATTGAATTCTTTTTTTTTTCGTCCCGATTTCGATCAAAATCGATATCTGAGCGTCCGAGAGGTCTCTTAATACGAATCCGAGGTAAAATTTGTGAAAGTGGTGGCCATATTGATTTTCTTTTTTTTCGTCCCGATTTCGTTCAAAATCGATATCTGAGCGTCCGAGAGGTCTCATAATACCAATCCGAGGTATAATTTAGAAAAAGTGGCGGCCATATTAATTTTTATCATTTCCATCTAGATTTCGTTCAAAATCGATATCTGAGCGTCCGAGAGAATTCTTAATACGAATCCGAGGTAAAATTTGGAAAAAGTGGCGGCATATTGATTTTCTTCATTTCCGTCCCGATTTCGTTCAAAATCGATATCTGAGCGTCCGAGAGGTCTCTTAATATGAAGCCGAGGTAAGATTTGGAAAAAGTTGCAGCCATATTGATTTTCTTCATTTCCAAACCGATTTCGTTCAAAATCGATATCTGAGCGTCCTAGAGGTCCCCTAATACGAATTTAAGGTAAAATTGGAAAAAAGTTGCGGCCATATTGATTTTCTTCATTTTCGTCCCGATTGTGTTCAAAATCTATATCTGAGCGTCCGAGAGGTCTCGTAATACGAATTCGAGGTATAAAATAGAAAAAGTGGCGGCCATATTAATTTTTATCATTTCCGTCCAGATTTCGTTCAAAATCGATATCTGAGCGTCCGAGAGAATTCTTAATACGAATCCGAGGTAAAATTTGGAAAAAGTGGCGGCATATTGATTTTCTTCATTTCCGTCCCGATTTCGTTCAAAATCGATATCTGAGCGTCCGAGAGGTGTCTTAATAGGAATCCGAGGTAAAATTTGGAAAAAATGGCAGCCATATTGATTTTCTTCATTTCCGTCCCGATTTCGTTCAAAATCGATATCTGAGCGTCCGAGAGGTCTCTTAATATGAAGCCGAGGTAAAATTTGGAAAAAGTTGCAGCCATATTGATTTTCTTCATTTCCAAACCGATTTCGTTCAAAATCGATATCTAAGCGTCCTAGAGGTCCCCTAATACGAATTCGAGGTAAAATTGGAAAAAAGTTGCGGCCATATTGATTTTCTTCATTTTCGTCCCGATTGTGTTCAAAATCGATATCTGAGCGTCCGAGAGGTCTCGTAATACGAATTCGAGGTATAAAATAGAAAAAGTGGCGGCCATATTAATTTTTATCATTTCCGTCCAGATTTCGTTCAAAATCGATATCTGAGCGTCCGAGAGAATTCTTAATACGAATCCGAGGTAAAATTTGGAAAAAGTGGCGGCATATTGATTTTCTTCATTTCCGTCCCGATTTCGTTCAAAATCGATATCTGAGCGTCCGAGAGGTGTCTTAATATGAATCCGAGGTAAAATTTGGAAAAAATGGCAGCCATATTGATTTTCTTCATTTCCAACCCGATTTCGTTCAAAATCGATATCTGAGCGTCCTAGAGGTCACCTAATACGAATTTGAGGTAAAATTTGAAAAGAGTGGGGGCCATATTGATTTTCTTCATTTTCGTCCCGATTTCGTTTAAAATCGATATCTGAGTGTCCGAGAGGTCTCTTAATACGAATCCGGGGTAAAATTTGTGAAAGTGGCGGCCATATTGATTTTCTTTTTTTTTCGTCCCGATTTCGTTCAAAATCGATATCTGAGCATCCGAGAGGTCTCTTAATGCGAATCTGAGGTAAAATTTGGCACTCCATTCATACCTATATGCAAAAAAGTTTAATGTTACTATATAGGCGTGTGGGGTATCTATGGATTTGCTTTTAAAAACGACATAGAGGTTTCGATATTTTTTCCATTTAAATCAACCTTCAATTCCTTTTTAAACGTATGGCATTTATTTACGAACCGTGAGATTTTCGAGAAGACTAGTACGGTTGCCAGTTTTTGTTGCACTTTTAGCACCACCCAGGGGTTCTGTGTATGGTAACGGTGGGTATTCCCTACGGACGCGGTGCAACTTCGACCCCCCTTTGTCAGGTGAGTGGGCAACTTGACTGTTAGAAGTTCGCAAGCCGCTCGAAGGCCTCTAACTTGGCTTAACGATTGCAGCCGGGATCAACGGCTTAGCGTGCCTTTCAAAGCACGAGAGTCAGTTAGTAACCACTCAAAGCGGTCACCCATCCAAGAACTGACCTGCGCCCACATTACTTAACCTCGTACACCGCACGGGGTAGGCGGGTGCCGCTGGACCACGAGCGCTCTAAATTCTTGATGGTTTGTGCCAAATTGCAATTCAATAGGTCCAGTAAAAGCAACTTGGTTGTAACAGACGGACTGACAGTAAGGAGTGCGAATGGAAGTGAGGCCAAATTTTCTTTTTGGATGCTCCAATGGTAACTGGCAAAACCTACCTAATAAATTTAATTGCAGGAAAAATAAATGACATGATATTGAATTAGCCGTATTTCTGTACTTCAAAGGACCAGAGTTTATGGCCGCTGCGCGCTGTTAGGTCGTTTACAGACCTATTGGTGTTACTGTAGTACACAGATACTTTTACTAAGAGCCATTTCAGACATGCTTTTATTTCATCGGCCCTTTCCCCTTCGGCCTCTCGGAAATGTATGATAATAGTTTTAGATCCTTATTTTTGCCAAAATCAAATGAAATTCAACAGTTTGCCGGTTCTCAGAATGTATACTAACTTTTTATCTGTTCATCTGTTAATGAATCACAATCACCAAACTTCGTATAGCGAAACCCCAGAATGTAACAACTACTTTTCTGGAGACCGCATCTAAATCGGTTCAGCCAAACGCGAGATAATCGTGGACAAACATACGAACCTGTTTTTTGTAGACGGTTAAAAATTTCGCTTAGTACGCGGGCGAAGCCGCGGGCAAATGCTAGTACGTATATAAGCTTAATGGCCCAATGTTTGATACCTTAATAGGTAGAAATAATAGGGTAGTTTCCTTATGTAAATCTTTATAACATATGGCCGTTATTTGGATAGTATACCATCAAATTAACACAATAAAAAGAAAATTACAAAATATAATCAGAATAATAATAAAACACGAGACTTGAATGTTTCTTAAAAAAAATGTATCTATTGACATGTACTATTGTTAACCTCTATTATTATTTATTATGATGACTTAAGGTTGAAAGTGCCAAGTATCGGATCAGCGGCGAAGTATCGGATCACTAGGTCGTTTACCTTAAATTAGAGGAATTAAATAGGCGTGAAATAATGATACGTCCTATGTGAATAATATTCCAAAACATACTCGTACAGAGCACATGCATAGTTCAGGAGCGAACTGATTCACATTGATGGTTGATTTTGATGAAAACACGCGATGTTTTTACTACAACGATCTTCATTTGTTGATTTTCATCTGTAAATATAGAAGTTTTCACTGCACAAATACATATTTGCTCTTTCCGGAATTTGTACCTATAATAATTTTATATGTTCAGTTACATGCATACAAGTATGTGAACTGTTATAATTTCAAGTGACTGTTTTAGTATTAATATAACATTTCCGAGGGTTTCATCACTTGGCTGCTATTGTCTCGCGTTTTATTACTTCGACATGTGTGTTGTCGCAAGTGATAAAACGGAATGTAATGTTTCATGGCTACGCGACTCGCAAGGACGAACTCGTAATGTATTTTTATGGCATTCATTTGCGGGCTTTGAAATAAAAAAAACACCGAAGAATGTTATCGTATGCCGTACTCCACACCGTATACAATCTCGTTTATTATAATTGCAGATTGCGAAAGGCAACACGGAGGTAAGTGTTTGAGAACATTTAAGGTATTTGTATCGCTTACAATTCTTCTGTGAACATCCGACGGGCGGCAGACAAACGGCTCGTTTTCACGCGATAGGCCGCCATTAATTAGAAATAACGCGTGCTCCCCTTAGTTTGATTGCTATCTGTCAGCACGCAAGTGCACGACTCCGTAGCACCTCGGGCTTTCA
Organism: Notocelia uddmanniana; assembly: GCA_905163555.1. NCBI lineage: Eukaryota > Metazoa > Arthropoda > Insecta > Lepidoptera > Tortricidae > Notocelia > Notocelia uddmanniana. Next base: position 19,623,231 of record LR991067.1, read on the forward strand.
ACAAGCACCGCCTGGCAATAAACAGAGATTTGCTAACACTTGCAATTACATTTATAAACGTTCACGTTTGTCGTATTTACAAGCGTTTGTGGTGTTTTCGAAGGTTCGCCTGGATGGGAAGTGGTCTCGGCGGCACTGAATGAGCTTCATCCATGTTTCCATTCTTGGAGTCTTCGTAGGTGTATACTTGCTTGGTGTATTTATTTGTGTTGCATAAATACACCAAGCAATTATGTCAGTCGTTAGATACGTGGCTTTTAGTGTAACAGTAAAAGTAGATGATCATTTTAGTACCTTGTCATTTTCACTACTTTGACGCATCCCAACTTCGCTGTCGCAGTATTGTTACGTTAGTGCGACAAAGTACTAAAATGATCATCTACATTAGCTGTTGACTGTACCTTGTGCTAGGAGTCTTGGCAATGGCGATCACTAGCGACTATCATCCGTATATCATGGTTTGCTAACCAAAGGTCGTATAAGAATAATACGATAGTTGAGAATTACGACGTCGGTTTAAAATACTTCTCCAAAACGAGCTACCTATCGTTTCCGACTTACTTGTTGTCATCTTACTATTAATCTTATTATCATACGTCGCACTCCAGCGGGCATTTTGCGGGTACGTCATATGGTATGGTTTACAAAAAACCTCTTAATTTACTAGTATACATACTAGTATTTGTTACATACCTGTTATCATATATCAATCTTAAATTGCCTATATCATACGTCGTACTCGAGGGGGCGAAATGCGGACACGTCAGATTCACAATAAATCAATTAATTTGCGAGTTGCCGGAATAACGTATTTGTACTTAGTATTTGTTACCTAGTATTTGAAATATGCAGTTCCAAATACCTTAGTAACTAATGCTGTAACGTAAGGTAGGTATCTATAGCGGTACCCGAACTAACCGAGTATACTGACGCCATTAAATTTTAAATAGTAATATACCAATATAAGATTGAATTACAGATATTTATTTTCATATATTAAGTGGCCACAAAAATAGGTTTATCGCTTTAAATAGTCTTTACACGTTATTTATTTATTAGAGGACCAACAGCAATAAAACTAAGTAACAACATTATTAGTTATAGCAGAGCCAATTACAGGATATCACATTATGTAGACAATTTAAGATTGATATATGATAACAGGTATGCAACAATTACTAAGTATGTATACTAGTAAATTAAGAGGTTTTTTTGTAAACCATACCATATGACGTGCCCGCGAAATGCCCGCTGGAGTGCGACGTATGCTTATTATTATTGTTTTCTTTGTTATCTTACTTGTTAACACTTTCAGCACAGCGTAACCTCGGGACCTCTGGTGACCTTACTAAACTAGACTACTAAGGTGCTTGTGTAAAGTCTATAAGCACTAAGAGTATAAGCCCAGTTGTCGACCAAACCCTACTCATATTTTTATCGTACCAGCAATATGCGTCAGCACAAGGTGTGAACATGCAATAATCAACCTATTTTATTAACAGGACATTCCCGCAATGTGGTCACCGAATTATGGAACTATTGTTTATACCGGGTGGTTCCTATAACGGAAGCAAACAATACAAAGGATTCATAGTCTGCAGTTATCCTATTACAGGATAAGTGTTTCAAAAATCTTGTATTCGAAGAAGTTATTGCTTATACATAGTTTCTTGTCGTTGGCACATCACAATATCATAGAAATCGTAGAATGACAGATATTAAACAATATCTTCGTAGAGAGCACCGGGCACTTTACTTACGTTACGTGATATCAGTTTTAGTGTCTTTGTTTTTACATCATTGTTTTTAGACAAATATTCTAAGAATGATTGACGCTAAGAGATCAAATATAAGAATTGACAACAGCTTCTATACAGCAACAACTTAGATATTAATTTTTTAATTCGTTACCCACATAACTGCTCGGCTTAGTAATCTACTGTTGAATTATTTGCGTCTGCTATAGATAACATTCTGTATACGCACCCTAGTCTCACGAGTTTGTGGACCAGAGTAAATATTATTATGCAAAATATTATTTGTTCAGGGATGGGGTATTTAGGACAGTGCAATGCTCCAGTTTGATTATGGTCTGATTACATGAAGCGTGTAGTGCTGAATTTATGGCGTTTTTATGTTTATTACTTCGGTCGTGGCTTTTGGAATATACTAAAGATAAGCCAGTTTTCGTGGTAAGTGAATAAATACTTTAAAATTCGGCTGGCAGAGGGGTGTGGTCTGTGTATTTTTTCGTTAGATACAACTAAAATGAATGATACTCATGAAACAGCTTTGGCCAATGAAATTTGAATGCACAATTATTTGCTGTATCTTCATTCTGAAATCATATTAGAGATTTGCAAATGCACATAGGACATAGGTTACGACAACATAAAAACCGTATTTCAAGATTTTATAAATTTGCATAATTTTTTTTATGATATAGGAGGCAAACGCGCACACGTATCGCCCGATGGTAAGAGAATGGCTTATGCATGGTTGGCAAAGAAGAAATGTAAGGCTTTTTCCACATTTTGCAGTGCTGCAGTGATATCAGTAAGCCATCAGAAGTTAGTGTCAACTGTCAGCTGTACATATAGTTATTACTTAAGTTCGAAACCAACAGTGTGGGCTCGACGGGGTGGGGGGAGGAGCCGGTTTTGCATTTTTAGGGTTCCGTAGTCAACTAGGAACCCTTATAGTTTCGCCATGTCTGTCCGTCCGTCTGTCCGTCCGTCCGCGGATAATCTCAGTGACCGTTAGCACTAGAAAGCTGAAATTTGGTACTAATATGTATATCAATTACGCCGACAAAGTGGTAAAATAAAAAGGGGAAAAAAATATTTTATTAGGGTACCTCCCCTATACGTAAAGTGGGGAGTGTTTTTTTTTTCATTTTAACCCTAACGTGTGATATATTTTTAGATAGGTATTTAAAAATAAATAGGGGTTTACTAAAATCATTTTTTGATAATGTTAATATTTTCAGAAATAATCGCTCCAGAAGTAAAAAAAAATGTGTCCCCCCCTCTAACTTTTGAACCATAAGTTTTAAAAATATGAAAAAAATCTCAAAAGTAGAACTTTATAAAAACTTTGTAGGAAAATTATTTTGAACTTGATAGGTTGAATAGTTTTTGAAAAAATTACAAAAATAATTTCTGAACTAAGTTTGTAATTTAACCGTATAAACAGGTGTTTATTGTACCTGTCATTTCTACAAAATCACAATGAAATGACGTGCTTTCAAAGGTTTTGTGTTTCTGTACTTAATATGTCAACTTAATGTGACGGACGGAAAACTACGGAACCCTACACTGAGCGTGGCCCGACACGCTCTTGGCCGGTTTTACAAGCTTTTATTTACTTTCACCTGTCCCGTTGTCTGTCTGTCTGTCTGTAATCAAATCTTGCAAGTTAAATTTGATCCACTTCCCGGTTTCCGATTGAGCTGAAATTTTGCATGCATGTATAACTCGGATGACAAAGCAATATGATTGTGGAAAAGCTTGTAAAAGTACAGTCGGCAATAAAAACTTGTACCAAAAATGAAATTTTTGACCAAAACTTGTTGACCACTTTAGGTACAGTCAACAGCAAATGTAATAATAATAATAATAATAATGTTCTTTATTCACGCCAATAACACAAATTTTAGTAATCACACACTTCTGCCAAACCACAATGCGGTTTGTTGGCAGTCGAGGCTCCAATTAATAACAAATACGAATCACAATTAGGTACTTATACATTGGTATTCTACTATCAAAAAAAAGAAAACAAATTAAAAGATAGGCTAAGATTCTGTGTAGGTACAACAATACAGCGGAACTAATACAGTAAAAACCCACAATACTAAAGGGTTTTTTGAAGAATTTTTGTATTAAAATTATTGCATTGCATTTTTAATTTTACTTAATAAGACATTACTAACTTTCTTTTTAAACTGATGCTTTGTGATGCACTTGTTTTTTAAATCTGTAGGTAAACCGTTATAAATTTTCGGAATAAGGTACTTTCTACATCTTTGTCCATAGTAATTATTAAAACTAGGTATCAGTAACATATTAGCATCTCTGTTTCTGGTTAATCTTTGATTACATGCTACATTTTTATATTCATCATTACAGAATTGCTCCAAAGCTAGCGTTAACACTACTTTCTCATGCACTGGCAACATTTTACATTCTAGGAAAAGCTGTTCGTAGTTACTTTCTTTACATCTAATTTTTGTTTTTTTGTCAACCATTAACTTAATAAATCGAATCTGTAGTGTTTTTATTTTGTCTAAATAAGTTTTAAACGTACGACCGTAACTTGCCAGTCCATACGACAGAAGTGAATCCACTAGAGCATAGTACACAGCATACAAGGTGGCCCTGTTTAATACGAACTTCAAGTGGTGGAACTTCACAAGTACTGATCTTAACTTATCGCATACACTGTTTACCTGTGGTTGCCATGAGAACTTATGATCTATAAGCAGGCCCAAGTACTTGTACTGTTCGACCACCTGCAGCTCGGCGCAGCCGCACGCGGCGCCGGCTGGCGAAGCACTGTGGAGACAGTCGAAACTGTGCCCCACTATGCGCGGCGGCCTGTACCTATCTCGGCAATACGGAGACCGTCTGCACATACATTTAGTTTTCGTTATATTAATTATGATTCCATTATCATGCGACCACTTTATAATACTGGTTAAGTCTTCCTGTATTTTATTTTCTATGATTTTTAGGTCTTTGTCCGCGTATATGAGGCAGGTGTCATCTGCATACATATAGACACTAGAGCTTTTCACAATATTACACATACTGTTGACATGAACTATGTACCCAACGGGCCCGATCACCGAGCCGGTCGGCACGCCGCAGCAGACGGGCGCGGGCGCGCCGCTGTCGCCTGCCACGGCCGTGCGTAAGGTTCGATCCTCGAGGTAGGCTCGGAGCCAACCTTGGAGTGGGCCCGCGATCCCGCACTCTTCCATTGCCTGAAGCAGTTGGTTGTGGCCCAGTGTATCAAAAGCTTTTTTGAAATCTATGTAGACCACAACCACCTGCTTCCGCTGGTCCAGAGCCTCGTTGATCTCGTCAGTAAATCCAGCCAACGCGGTCGCCGTGCTGCGGCCTCTACGGAACCCGTGTTGTGATTTTGATAATATGTGATTGTTCTCTAAAAAGCCACTAATTTGTGCTGTTATATATTTTTCTACTATTTTGTTAATGACTGATAGAATGGCAATGGGTCGGTAATTTGTATATTCTGAATGTGATCCTTGCTTAAATATAGGCCTTATTATAGCTGTTTTTAGTAATTTTGGGTACATAGCTTTTGCCACACACAAATTTATAAATCTTGCTAAAACTGGACTTAATTCCTCATTTAAGTATTTGACATCCTGTGCCCTTATCTGGTCTAATCCCGGGGCTTTTTTTTCACTTAGTCTATTAATAATTGTCTGGATATCGTGCGACTGCGCCTTAATATACCTCAGTGAGACCTGAGTGCTCTTAATATACTTTGCCCTGTCTAAGAATTCTGTGTTACAATTATGTCTTATGTTCAAGATTTCTGCAGTAAAAGTTTCTGAAAATTTATTACATATGTTTGTTATGCTATCATTTTTACCCAAATATTTTTGTATCATTCTATCTATGCTATTTTTTTCTGTTCCAGTCCATAGATTAATTTTTTCCCATATTTTTCTACAATTATTGTTACACAGTTTTAATTCACGTTGTCTAGACTTATTTTTATCTATATTTATACATTTATTTACCCTATTTCTATATCTATTATATGACAACCTTAAATTCATATCGTTAGGACTACTTTTCCATCTTTTGAATAAACTGTCTCTTATTGTTAACATATTTTTTATTGTTTTGTTGATCCATGGCTTATCTTTTCGCTTAGTACGCGGCATTATTTGTTTTTTAGATTCACTATAGGTACGAGAAAAAATTGAACACAATTTGTCATATAACTGTATAGGACAGTCACATTTCACTAGTTCTTCCCAGTTAACACTTTCGAATAAAAAAACATAGTATTCTTTTGTTAATTTTTCAGTTTACCATCCTGTCTGTAATTTAAGCGAGGGATTTGTATACAAAATGTAATATTTTTAAGTTCTACCTATATCTTGTTTATTAATAATATAATTAGATATAAGTTAGTATTGCTGTGCCCTTACGGGGTCCATTTTATTACTTCTTTGTAATATTATGTCACATTAAGAGAGCAATAAAATTTTGATTTTGATTTTTGATTTTGATTGTTTTTTAACTGTTTTTTCACACAAGATAGTAATAGGTGGTTGCTTACCAGAACGTACTTGGCACGCAGTCATGAGGCTAATCCCGATAGGATAGTGGTCGGATACCTTGGTGGTGAGTACATACGAAGTGACAGCGCGTCGGGTGCGCACCCACGCGAGGTCGACACCTCCTCGCGGGTCACGTCGCTGATGGCGCATTCTAGCCCCAACTCACACATATTGTTTCGGTACTGGCTAATGACACTTGCCGAGCCGACTTCATTCATCAGGTCTATATTTGTATCACCGATTAATATCAGGTCTTGTCCGTGAGGTATTTCAGACAACAGCTGGTGTATGTCAGTCACAAATCCATACCTGTTTGTCTTCGGAGGCCTGTATACAACGATTAGGTTCTTCGTGTAAATGATCGTTCTAGTACTTTATCACACTAACGTAACAATACTGCTATAGTTCGTATGCGTCAAATTAGTGAAAGTGACAAGATACTAAAACAATCATCTACTTTAGCTGTTCACTATACTACGCGTTTACATTTGAATGTGGGGTTTCTGAACAAGGGATTCGCCGATGAATTGCAAATGTAATACCGACTGTATATCGATAATTTAGGAAATCTAGGCAACGTCAGTATGACATCGGTAAAGTAGAACATACCGCATAAAGTTTGGGCTAGCCTAATAATATAATATAATTTAATGTAACATATTTATGTATTAGGTACTGTACATGAGCACAAAAACTAACCGACAGAAAATCATTGAATCCACTAACCAGCCAGCCGAAACCAAATATGAAGTTACAGTAGGTACACCTATTCAGGATTCCACATTCCTTGTTGTAACCCACCTGTTCGTTTGACGTCAGTGTGCTAAGCTGCACATTGTGAAGGACTGAACGTGTTACAAAGTAGAATTAAATTCGCTCGTAAGCCGACTTACAGATAAACTTTCAGACACTAAAGCAAAGCTGCACTGCACTCCCAATTGTGCCTGAGGATTTGCCAAGTGCCAGAGTAATGACAATGTCGCGTTTTAGTGCAAATAAGTGTCGTTGTTGTGCTTTGTGGCGATTTATGGCGCGTGTGAGTTGTTATGGTTTTAATATATACACTCAAAATGTAAAGCCGGGTTCATATGTATAATAAATAATTGTAATAAAATATGTGTAAGGATGCGACACCGCCGTTGCCCACTGGTTTTTCAGTGCAAGCAGTCAACATAGGGCAGCTTCTGGCGAGCTGTTAGAGAGTACCGACCCTAAGTTCAGTTCAGTTCAGTTCTTTATTTGCTCATAATTAGACAATTAGTCATGCAAATACAGTTTACACACAGATTTAACAAAAATACATTTTTAGAAAATTCGACAAAGCTATTATTATTAATTTCAATTTTAGTTGTTTAACAAAGCAATCAAGAATTACGCGGTACATAATAAATCACGAATAATTAAAGAACGATCAAATATAAAATTTTAAAAGAAAAAGAATTACCCTACCCATATAAATATAAATCAATATCTTGTCAAAATAATAAGTATATTCAATATATGTCAATTGGCTAAAAACTAAACAATGTTCAAGGTCAGTAAAAGATAAAATAAGAGAATAAAATTCAAAGTCAAAGTCAAAATATTCTTTATTCAAATAGGCCTAGCAACAAGCACTTTCGAATCGTCAGTTATAACATGTATTAACATATATATTAATTAATTATTTAGAGCAATTTATTGATGCTATTATTATTCTTCAAAATAAATATTGTTGTTGTAGACATGTCAAAGTAAGAAATTATTTTGTAGTAAAATTCACAATAGGATCGTCAAAAAATAAATAATAATAATAATAGAAAAATATATAAAAAATAGAAATCTAGACAGTTTCTAGAATAAAATCAAAATATCAAAAAAAAAAGATCATATTAATATCTAACGCCATAATGATTAATTCATTAATATTTCAGTCACAATTAATCCCACGGTGTTTTATCATTCATGTAGTCATGTGTGCTATAATATGCTTTCGATATGAGTTGACGCTTTACATAATTTTTAAATTTATTAATAGATAATTCAGTTACATTTCTTGGAAGCTTATTATAAAACTTCACACCATTACCCATGAATGATTTTCTAATTTTCTGTAGGCGAGTGGTGGGCACCGCGAGTTTGTGTTTATTTCGAGTATTAATATTATGTATGTCACAGTTCTTCCTGAAATTTACAATGTTTTTATGTACATACACAATATTATCATAGATGTATTGACAATGCAATGTCATTACATTAATGTTCTTGAACTTATCTCTAAGTGAGTCTCTATGGTTCATTTTATATATTGCTCGAATAGCCCTCTTCTGCAGAACAAAAATGGTATTAATATCTGAAGCACTGCCCCATAGTAAAATACCATACGACATAATACTGTGGAAGTAACTAAAATATACTAATCGAGCTGTCTTCACGTCTGTCAGTTGGCGGATCTTGCTCACGGCAAAAGCTGCAGAACTCAGTCTATTCGAGAGATTAGCAATATGGGGACCCCATTGGAGTTTGGAATCTAATGTTAATCCAAGAAAAACTGTACTATCCACTAGTTCCAATTCCTCATCTTTCACAATGACACTTGTTTGATTGTGCTTAACGTTAGTCGTGACAAACTTGATACATTTGGTCTTTTTCTCATTTAACAATAAATTGTTGACATTGAACCAATTAACTACTTTAGAAATAGCATTGTTTATATCTATATTAGCTTGTTGCTGTCGTTTGACTTTGAATATAAGAGAGGTATCGTCTGCAAACAATACTATATCATGGTGGGTCTTTACGAGGTATGGCAAGTCATTTATGTAGATAAGGAATAGGAAAGGTCCCAATATTGATCCCTGCGGTACACCCATCGAGACCACTGATCCTGGAGATCGCTGTCCATTCACATCGACCCTTTGTATTCTACCATATAGATAAGATTTTAGCAAATTCAGTCAGTCAAATTGTTAAGTATACATAAATAGGAGTAGGTCAATTAAAGATTCTGGCATAAAACTCCTTTAGGCTGTAGAAGGGCCTAGTTAGTAAGTATTCTTTAAGAAGTTTACTAAACAATTGTACATTTTCAGCATTTTTAATGTCTTCTTCTAATTGGTTAAAATTTTTTAGTGATACCCAGGTAATACTTTTATTAAAATGAAAATAATGGGACGTCGGTAGTGCTAGCTGTTGTTTACGTCTTAATGGGTAATTTATTCCTGTACTAGCAGATTTAAAAGAATCTTTGTTTTTGTATACATAGATGCTAATGTGATATATATAAAGTGATACCACTGTAAGAATTTTATGTTTTACAAAAAGATTTCTGTGAGTCGCTGGAAAGTAACCTTCAATAACCCTCAAGCTCTTCTTTTGTAGTAACAGGAGTTCACTAATTTGAGTGCTAGTCCCCCAGACCTCTATGCCGTATCTTACTATGCTCTCGAAATAAGAGTAGTAAATCAGCTTTAACGTGTTTATGTCAGTTAGTTTGGCCATGGATTTTAGCGAATAGCATGCACTAGCGAGTTTCTTACGTAGGTTATTTATATGTTGTTGCCATCGTAAGTAAGAGTCCAATTCTATCCCAAGGAATTTCACAGTCGCAGACTTGTTAATGGGTAATTCAATTGAATAATCAGGTGTCTGTACGGCTCTTCTAAATATTATATAATTACTTTTATCTAGACTTAGTTGCAGGCCATTTGATTTAAACCAGTCACTTATACATTTCCAACATCGATTAGCATTGCAAGATAGTTCTTCATATGTAGATGCACTGATAATGATACTGGCATATAAGTAAGGGATGCCACAGGGTAAGCAGTCAGGTAGGTCATTGATAAAAATAATAAATAATAATGGCCCCAATACTGATCCCTGAGGTACACCGCATTTTATCAGACAATTTTTTGACCTACTAAGTACTTCGTTTCCAGATTCGTCAACAGCTTTGATCTCCACAAATTGAATACGATTAGTAAGGTATGATGTAAACAGATCAAGAACCGAACCACGAACTCCATAGTACTCGAGTTTACTCAGTAGTATTTTATGATCAACGCAGTCAAATGCTTTACTTAGGTCACAGAATAAGCCTGCACATATTTTTCATAACCTCAGTAACTAAGCCTACCATTGCTGTCACAGTACTTTTTCCTTTACAGAAACCGTGTTGAAAATTGGATAGGAAATTATTGTCATTGAGATGTTTAGCTAGCCTCACTGCCAGGCATTTTTCGAAAATTTTGGAAATAATTGATAGTAAAGATATAGGGCGATAGTTGTTGACATTATTCTTGCATCCTTTTTAGGGTTCCGTAGTCAACTAGGAACCCTTATAGTTTCGCCATGTCTGTCCGTCCGTCTGTCCGTCCGTCCGTCCGCCGATAATCTCAGTGACCGTTAGCACTAGAAAGCTGAAATTTGGTACTAATATGTATATCAATTACGCCAACAAAGTGGTAAAATAAAAAGTGGAAAAAATATTTTATTAGGGTACCTCCCCTATACGTAAAGTGGGGAGTGATTTTTTTTTCATTTTAACCCTAACGTGTGATATATTGTTAGATAGGTATTTAAAAATAAATAGGGGTTTACTAAAATCATTTTTTGATAATGTTAATATTTTCGGAAATAATCGCTCCAGAAGTAAAAAAAAATGTGTCCCCCCCCTCTAACTTTTGAACCATAAGTTTTAAAAATATGAAAAAAATCTCAAAAGTAGAACTTTATAAAAACTTTGTAGGAAAATTATTTTGAACTTGATAGGTTGAATAGTTTTTGAAAAAATTACAAAAACTACGGAACCCTACACTGAGCGTGGCCCGACACGCTCTTGGCCGGTTTTTATGTATCGGAATGACCCGGGCCACTTTGAGAGCTTCAGGAAAAGAACCTTCATTAATATGCTCATTGAATATGTGGCAAAGAGGAATACATAGTAGATCTATGTTATTTTTAAACATCGTTGTTGTCAGGTTATCAAAGCCACATGACTTACTATTTTTTATTCTCTTGACAATCTTAATGATTTCAACTTCATCTATGGGAAGCATAAACATTGATTTACTATTACATATTTGTTTTTTATCCACTCACGTGCTCTCCGCAACTAGGGTTGTAAAACGTAAAGTGCTCTCGCAACACTAGTTGCGAGTTGGACTTCCAATGGTTTTTAAATTGTTGCTATGCGGGACATGCAAAGAACGCTTTTTTATTTTGTTATGTCTGTAGAGGATTAATGTGGCAACATTAAAAAAATTTAAAACCACAGTCTACGGATCAATTTTTACAAAATATAAAAGTTGGTTTGATTACCATCGAAGTTCGGTACGTCAGCGAGAGAGCTCACGATTAAAAAATGCTGTAAGCAATCAATTTCGCATTTTTTATTTAGTATTATATACCAAATTAATCCTGGTTTACTGCTCCATAAGATTAAGCATATATTTCAATACTAATTAAAATGAAATGTGATAAATTCTTCCAACAAAGTACGTCGAGTGATGAAAATTTTGCGAGGTTAATTTTTAACCGTACATTATTATATGATTATGCCATATTTCTGTACTAGGCTATTAAAATCAATAAATGCGTCTATTAAAATCAACATAAATCCACTTTAAATTAACAATTAGGTATGTTCTAAGCAGGATTAGGTGAATGAACTTGTGACGTCTATAAATACTATTGTACGCAACTGTGGTTGCACAAGGCACTTTCGCCGATTCGCATAGGATCCACGTATTATGTCATAAGGCATGGTGCACACTGGGCTATTGTCGCAGAATGGTTTAATTTAGTTTATTCATTTTTGGTAGGTTTATTACGCATACTTAGTGGTGGCATTACCAATGTAACTGCTTACTTTTTATTTATGAATCTATGAAGTAGAGGTAGGGTTCATTTTTACATGTTCGATTGTTCATATAAATTTATAAAATTCACATATTCCATCTAACGGTTCAAATAAGAATGTATGTTTTTTTCTTGAAAAAAAAAACAGTGCTGATTAGGTATGTCCCGTATTGACCGTTATCTCAGTTATCTGTCTTTATTTGTAGCTCTTACATAAACTATTGTCATACTTGTTTTAACTTAACACCTCAAAAATTCTTCATTGCGCAATGAAAACCACGTACCAATAAAAAAATACTTACCTCACAAAATAAGGGTATGAATTTTGTTATTAAGTATTTGTGATGCATTTTTTTCAAATATATTAATTTCTTAAAACTGTATTCTAATTTTACTCGTCAGTGGTTATGTGACGGGTCAGGCAATGAGTCAATAATTATTTGTGCAATAAGAGAGCAGTCGTTTTTTTTGCGGCGAGTGATAGTTTCGTTTCCCAAAGTAGCGAAAGATGCCTTAATCGAATAACCAGCGAGCGTGGCAAGTGATTCTATGATAGATTTTATAGCGTATCAAGGGATTCAAATACACAACACGCATATATGTAACTTTGCTCTCGTGTAACACACACATACCACATCACATAAAACTTATCACCTCAGCAATGAGAACCTGTTAGAGTTAAAAAAACTTGTCGGTGCGCCAAATAAATATATATCCTATGTCCAGCAGTGGACGTCCTTCGACCGACATGATGAAATTACAATATAGTCAGTTGTGGTACTGTACCTACTGCTACTACGCAACGCAAAAGAGGGGGGTTATAAGTTTAACGTGTATATATCTGTCTGTGCATCGTAGCTCTTAAACTGGTGAACCGATTTGGTTGCCCTCTTTTCTCAGCAGGTTTTCCAAGAGAAATTTAGTAGTATCTTATAGCCGTGGATCAATATGACTGAAGCTACTATAAATCCCTAGACACGTAAACACTAGCCCCTTTATTCATAAACGTCCATCAAGCTTCTATTAGTTAACAAGCCGCTAAAGTTGGTTTGTCCTTATCTGTCACTTTGACATTTATGTTTGTGAGAAAAGGACAAAACAACTTTTAGTTAACAGAGGTTTGTTAAGTTTTATGAATAAGGGGGTAGGTCATTGAGATATGATATGTCTAACCAAAAAGTTGTAACTATTATGGTGAAAGAACACTGCACTTTTTAACACCTCGAATTTATAATAAGATAATAGTAACATAACTTTTCTCTTTGGAAAAGATAATATTAGTAAAACATGTTTTATCAAAATCGGTTCAGCCATTCTTGAGATATATAACTTTTCTACTTTGTTAGTTATTCTATATCACGAGAGCCACTGATATTTAAAATATAATGTAAAACGTTATTATTGGTTCAAGAATATATAAATAAAGTCACCATGAGTGTGCCGCTGTTAATTTCGTATTAGCATTGTATAAGTAATAAGTTAAGGATCTGTTACTATTCGTAATTGATTTAATAAGAAATGTAAATTTCGTAAGTTCAATATTGAAGATCACTGCATGAACTGTGGTTTCGTTGCGCACCAGTGTATCCCGTCCTTATATCGCCTTCATGATTAAATTTTGACAGCGCGGGTCCGCTGGAGTATGTCCGTTAGTTTGAGTCGGGACCTTTACGTGGGTTTTTGTACACCTTTGAAATGAGAACAAAAATATAAAGTTGTAATCGGTCGAATATCTATTAAGTTGTGAAGTTTAACATGTGTAGTGTTTGTGTTAAGTGTTTTATGTAGTTTGAAGTGTATGGAATTATTTGTAATTGGGCGTTAAAAGCGGCACTCATTACTTTAGGTATGTAAGGCTATTTTTTGTTATTGATAATTTGTGACAGAAATTGCTGCGACTTTGACAAAACTGGCACTTGTTATTTAAAGAATATTACTGTCTTTACCTACGTCTGACAATATTTTTGTCCGCGTTTGCCTAAATTATTTATAAAAAAATCATAAACAAACTACACTGTTTTGCGGCGAATTCCAAAACTGACAATGTAAACATTGCAAATGAAAAAGGTTTTGTGCAAAATATTTCCCCGGGATCATATACTTTAATTGGTATCAATCGAAGCGTTAACTATTACAGTTTTAAATAAACATAAAATTTACATATGTTATAGATTTAGATTATAAAATAAAAATATATTTCTTGCAAAAGATCTCATTCAAAACGGTATGTTAAGTTTGTGACTTTTTTTTTTAAATATTTTACTATGGTGACGTATGTAATTAAATATATAAACAAATTGCCTGTTCTTTTAGCTTTATAACATAAAAAGAATCATTGCAAAAAGTTTAATCCAAGCCAGGCAATCGATTTATTAACAACACAAGGCAATGCGCTGCTAATGCCCGGTGAATCTCGAGCACTTTAGACCACCTTTTTTTGAAACGTAAGCACTTGAGTGGTTATTAAGAAATTCTTTATATTGAGTAGTGTTCATATTTTTGTCTCTTAAGTTGTGACCAACGTTAGCGAAAAAAATCATTAAAAGTGTTACATATTGTGGTAGGATCACGCAATTTTGTTTTACCTTCTGTTAATTCCCACTTATTATTATTTATGGGCGAATGTTTACCAGTGTTTTCTTTGATAAGTCGCCAGACCGTTCTAGACTTATTTTTAGATCTTTTGATAATGTTTTTGATATGTAAACTTTTTGCCGTAGTGAGTGTAGTTTTTAGTGTTGATTTATACAGGTTAAAATATGCACTAAGGTTTTTATTAGGCGTAGTATATTTGAATGTAATGTGTAACTGCCTTTTTTTTCTGCAGCTCTTTTTTATCCCTTTTGTGAGCCAATTTTTGTGATTGCTTTTTACAAAGGTTCTCTTAATGGGATAGTGTTTGTCTATTAAGGTATTAATCACGTCATAGAATTTATTTATCTGTTCTTTGAAGCCAATTTGTTTGAAAATATTGTACCATTCTACAGTACCCAAATCCTGTCTAAACAAAGTATTAGCTGCTGAAGTATAGTGCCGCTTTAGAACTATTCTCCTTACATCCTTTGAGTTAGTATTTTGTTCCTTAGTTTTAATAATTTGTGCATCATGATCCGAAAACGAACATGGAATGACGGTAGCTTCATATGCATCAATATCTGTAAATATGTTATCTATGATTGTTGCCGATTTCTGTGTGCATCTTGTTGGGTGAATAATACTAGGTTTTAAATTGTGTTCTAATAAAGTTTGGAGTAGTCTTTTTGTATTACTTGACTTACTGTCCGATAAATTTATGTTAAAATCACCACAAATAAATATATTATTTTTATTAAAGCTACGCAAAAAGTCTTCTAACTTCTCTATGAACTTAATGGGAGAGGAATGGGGACAACGATATACTACTATTATGTGATAGATATTATGATTGAGTGTCAGTGAAATTCCACAGATTTCACATGTTTTTTCTATATAATATTTTGAGACATCAATGATTTTATATTTATCGTGAAAATTTTCCTTAACAAAAATTAGGGTTCCGCCCCCTCGTGTAAGGGATGATTCACAGTAGACCGTTCCGTGTCCGGGCCGGCCCGTTTTCTATAACAGCAAACGCAACGGCCGGCGTATTTCTCTAGAAGAAAACGGGCCGGCCCGGTCACGGAACGGTCTACTGTGAATCATCCTTAAGAACTCTAGATGTTTCTGTTGCTACACGATAACCTGAAAGATATATTGATTTAAATTCGTCCGGTTCTAACCATGTTTCTGTTATAGCAATAACGGCAGGCCTAGCCATGGTGTCAAATTCTAAAAAGGCTTCCAGACTTAGTATCTTATTCCTAAGGCGGTTGATATTTAAGTGCATAATGCATTGGAAGTGTTGTGCCGAGTCATCTGGAAGCGTCGTACTCATAAAAAACTAAGGCTGTTATAGCATTTTTCGTTTATAATTTTCAGTGCATCATTCACAGCAAGTGCAATTTTATGTTTACCTCGTATATTAAGCTTATATCCGTCATACTTGTAGTCATCTGTTAATAATTTTTCACCTATACTTTTAACATGTACATGACAATATTTGCCCATTAATTCCGGCAATCTAAGATTAAACTCTAGAACAAATTCATTAAAACTTATTGCATTACTGTTTAAACTACTTGGTATGGTACATATTACAATATTACAATGGGATAAACTTTTAGCCGCATTTTCTAGTTGTTGTATTACACTGTCGATACTGTTAATACCGAAATCACTACCACCGCATAATATCACTACGCAGTCATTTTTCGAGAAATCATTTGTCTTTGTAGAAAGATCCTGAAGGATCCTATCCGTTGTGCCAAAATAAACTACATCTGTGGAAATATCATAGTCATGCTTTCGAATTTTGGTAAGAACATGTGTCAATTCAGTTCCATGAAAATCTGACAATATTAGTAATCTAGGTTTAATAGTATGTCGAATTGCCTGTGTTTCCTGTGTACATTGTTGTTGTGCTCTTGTTCCATCTTTACCTATTTCATCGATACATCTCTCAGTACTGTGGCAAGAATAGTTTCCTATATTCACTTGTGAGTCCCTCCTCCTATCCGTATTTGTGTTCATTACTTTGGTAGTAGGTTGTTGCTTTAGATCATTTATACCGCTTTCAATAACAAGCATTTTACTTTGCAGCATAGTAATTGATCGTTGCATTTGAAATAAGACTCTTTCTTTCCTTTTTAATGTTTTATTTTCCGAATCTAATATCATGTACTTTCGTGTAATCTTGCTTAGTCGATCAAGTAGCTTTTTCCCTTTACAGGCAGATTTTTTGTTCTTTCTGTCCTTGTATTCAGAGTTTATCTCCTCGTTGGTGAAATTTAAGTTTGATGACGACTTTTTTAGTTTTGTGATTTCTTTTGAAAGTTGTAAGTTTTCTTCTTCTAATTCTTCAATCCTAAGCGCCAGGTTCCTTTTCTCATTCTCATTTTTTATGATGGTAGACTTCAGTGGTGTAATTATTTCTATATTATCAGTATCCATAATATCAATTCTAGATGTCAAGTCATGGTTGTCAAGAGTCAACATATTCAAGTACTCACTAAGTACCTGAGTGCTGCTGGGGGTGTTCTGTGTCTTGGTTGTACAGACAGGCTCCCCGCCATTGGCTTGCCTTAATCGGCTGTCCAGAGAGGAGTCACTAGAGCTGTTACTCGGGGTGGATGTGGTCGCCTAAGAGGCGAGTTGGCTGTATGGTTATAGTCCAGTGCCACCTCCCTATCCGCAGTCCTCTGACCGGTGTTGTCCCTAGGCCATTTTTAATCTTGCCATTTATAGGAGGCGATCTAGCAGAGGGCGAGTCACCGTCTGCAGAAGATAAAAATGAGAGAAAATTTTATTAGGCAGGCTTCCGTTGTCTCAATAGCCCAGCCATCATTTCATCCACCACCACCACCTGGAAGTAGTCAATTTTGATGAGTTATTGAGTAAGTCAGTGATAAAAATCTCGCGACCGGTACGAGGTCTGTTATCAGGGTGGTCAAAAATGACCCGAAATGGGTCGTGTAATTTAACCCACGGCCTTTGAGGCCTTTTTTGGTTCGCGTACTTGGCTGAGATATTTCCGTGTATCTAGATAACTTGCGCCCTAGTGGTATAAATATGGATAGTTCAAAACAGATTCCTTATTAGTTTGTACAATGTTAGTACATTAAGCGCAAAAAGCGACCCAGTGCCTGTCAGGCCACGCGTCATGTAGGGTTCCCTAGCTGACCACCCGTGACATCACGCGGATTTAAAATGTCACAAAGTTATATTTACTACGTACATAACTAACAACCTCTAAGGACTATCAGCCATATTTTTTAAGTAATTTTACAAACATATCGACGGTCCCAATTAAAAGAGTCGGATCTACAAAATCGCCATTTTCGTTTTATTGCGTTAATGTCATTAAAAAACGCTATATTTTATTATTACATTCTCAGTTTTTCAGTTTTTCAATTATTTTCCGAGATTTTCACGTTAAAAATGTCGGATCTTTTAAAGTGTCCTCTTAATATCGTCGGATGATACGATACGACTGTGTTAAAGGGACGCGGGGAGGGTCGCCGTGGTCGGTAGTGCCAGTACCTACCATGTTGAATGGACAGACGATCGCTTCGCGCGCTCGTCATAAAATATGTAGTTTGTTGATACGGTACTC
This sequence comes from Notocelia uddmanniana, assembly GCA_905163555.1. Taxonomy (NCBI): domain Eukaryota; kingdom Metazoa; phylum Arthropoda; class Insecta; order Lepidoptera; family Tortricidae; genus Notocelia; species Notocelia uddmanniana. The sequence goes on from LR991067.1 coordinate 19,641,587, forward strand.
TCACTATATATTTCTGAATATTTAAGTAATACGATTTGTATATCCCTGCAACAATGTCGGATGTGGTAGTTCCGACAGTTTTATATGGATATACCTTGACTGATAGTGTCGTAAGTAACACATCCGACAATTTTTTCCGGATATAAATTATCTGATTATGTCGTAAGTAATATATCCGACATTTTTATATGGAAACTAAATAACTGATTATGTCGTAAGTAACACATACGACATTTTTATATGGGAAACAAATAACTGCAGATGTCGTAAGTAACACATACGACATTTTTATATGGGAACCAAATAACTGCAGATGTCTTAATTAACACCTCCGAGAGTTCTGTATGGACACAAATGTCTGTTCTAGCACCTGCCATTAACGACTGACCAAGTTCTCGATCAGTACCTCTCCGCGGAGCTGGTGATCTTACGAGAATTTAACGCCCACCATGTTGAGTGACGCAGTTCTCGATCCACCGACTACGTGGGAAGGTCTGTTCGCGAATTTTGCTCTGTCCGATGGGCTGTCGCAACCGGTACGTTCTCCAACGAGAATACCAGATATCAAGGGCCATACCAGCTCTCTACTAGATCTGCTGACCTTACATCCGGACGGGTATTACATCTCAGTAAAAGCATCACTCGGCTTGTCCGATCACTGCCGCGTTCGGACACAGACACTATACGTGGGCCGGAACCGCCATAGCCAACTGGACTAAGGCGCATGTGGCAGTATAGGTCAGCAGACTGGGATGAACTGCGTAAACGCTGCGCTAATATTGTACGCCATACAATGGATGATTGTGACGATCTAAATTATTGTTACCTTTTAATGTACGCACTTTCATATCATTTGTAAATTTTACGAATCGTACTTACCTGTGAAGGCAGCTTTGTTTCACATCAAAAGATCCAGACTCATGTGCAACTGCTGTCGCTCAGACGATCCTGGCGGGTATGGAATGTTTTATTCCCAAGTCCCTGGTAGCTAGCTTTAATTGGCCTCATAAGTATACTAGAGCACGTATGCTAACCGCATACAGGGCTTGAACTAAAGCCGAAGCTATTAAGGATCCAAACTTATTTCATGTGAAACGCAAATTAAACGCTGCCTCGAGGTGTAAGAAATTCAATTCATCGGCAGAATGGGTGAGAAGCTTACTGGATATCCCTGCGGATGTCGCGCTTTTTGGCCGCTCGCCAGAGCTGCAAAGGGAAATTTTTGTCCGTCGTCTTTACCATCACTGCGAATAACAGCTGGACACCTGGCCCACAGCATAAACGAGAAAGCAGATACATTGGGCTCTTTGACTCGAACTCTACTTTGGACGACGACGGCAGGGCCGTACTTCCAACTATTGGTGTGGGTATTCCATGGTAGAATTTGGTATTTCGCAGAGAAATGTTCTGCCTGAGGGATCTGCTATTGCTAAACGTCCACAAAATGCAAGTTCCATTTTCGTGCAAGACTGCTCTTGTACACCCAGTCCCTAAAAAGGGCGATAGATCTGACCCATCGAATTACAGGCTTATCGCTATTACCTTCCTTCATTGATGGAGTCATGTCATCAACAGAAAGCTCCTAAGATACCTAGTGGAACACAATTTAATCAGTGGTGGGCTTCAGCCATTGAGAGTAAGGGAGAGGCTTCAGCAGCCAGCTAGGACATAGCGAAGGCGTTTAATCGGGTCTGGCACCAAGGGCTTCTGTCGAAGCTACGATCCTACCGACTGCCCTAGGGTTTGTACAGATGGATCGCCAGCTTTTTGTCCGGCAGTTGCATTAGTAGGTGGCACCTGCTTCGAAGGCATGGACATTAATGCTAGCGTCCTACAATGCTTTGTGCTATCCCCTACGCTGTTGTTACTACATGCTTTCTATTATATAATAGCATAATAGCATGCATTGTTATGCCGATGTCAACACCGGGGATACTTATTATACGGGCCGTGCCAACATTCCTCGTTCCTCTGTGTTAGAGAGTCGGAAACAACTTATGTTCAGTCTAGTCCGGTTAACCCCACCAAGACACAAGTATACGCATTCACCGCTAAAAAAAAACATCCACTGTGGGACCACGGTTCCAAGACACCGTTATTTCCATCTCAAAGTGTATTGGGATCCTCGGTGTCGACATTGTCTAATAACGTCCAGTTTCGGAGCCACTTAGAAGGCAAAGCCAAGCTAGCATGCATAAATCTAGGTGAGCAAACCTAGCTTTTTGGATGATAGAGCAAAGTGTTACGCCCTGGGAGAGAAACTTCCATTATATAAGTCACAACGTCGTGGGAATGATATGTGATGATATTGAGTATTGTTGTCACCTGAATACCAGCTGTTTGTAAATGTTTCATTTGTGTGAGGTGAAGTGTACAATAACGAGTCATCATCATCATGTCAGCCGAAAGACGTCCACTGCTGGACATAGGCCTCCCCCAAAGACTTCCACAAAGCCACTTCAATAACGAGTATTTCAATTGTATTGTACCCGGAAAATGATTTACTTTCCAGAAGAGCGGTACTGCTTAGCTCATTGGAAAAAAGCTGAAGAAGAACCTTAGATTGTGCATGAAATGGTATTGGTGACTTTTACGGTGTCAAAAGTGTAATTAAAAAAAAAACTTTTTTTATACATTAAAATGAAAGAGTGTAATGGAAACTCCTAAAAGAAGTAAAAGTGAATAAGGAGCAATACAACCGGTGTTCGAATTTTTTCTTGACGTTTTTATGTTACTCCAAATAATATTTACCGAAAATTAGCTTTCTTATTTAATAACATAACTAATACAAACTATTCAACCATCATAATTGTCTCATCACAAGATTATACTAGATACATACTTAAATATGTAAAAATTACACTTGCGACAGACATAATAATAAAATTTATCAAATCAAAATAGTCATTACTTATCATTAGTGACACTTTTGACATGCAAAAAACAAATGTGACATGACAACAAAAAGTCGTAAGTGGTACTTCCGACAAACGACAATGACCCATATCCTGACAAAAAAGTCGTAAGTGGCACTTCCGACAAACGACAATGACCCATATCCAGACAAAAAAGTTGTATGTGGCAGTTCCGACAAACAACAGTGATAAATGTCCGGACAAAAAAGTCTTATGTGGTACTTCCGACAAATTGTATGTATCGGATTCCGGTTAAAAACGTATCAACTCTCATTTCCGCTATTTCTAGTGATTTTTTTCTATATTCGTTAATACTCAATTTAAGGATACCTAAAAATAAGAACTGACTCCAAATTTCATATCAATATTCCAAATATTGTCAAAATTATGCACCAAAACTTCTTTGCCAAACTTTGATCGCCTCTCCTGTAAAGTTGCCATTTTGCAGATCCGACTCTTTTAAATGGGACCGTCGAATATGTGCCTGTAAGTATGATTAAAAAGCGGTACTATATACCCTATTTTCCCCTATTACAGAATCCTAAAAACGACTTCGAAGTCTATATACTCCACAACAACAACGATGTTATTTATGTCCAATAATTTGCTGTAGGTTGCGAATTTCCAGGAAAAGAATTGGGACGTAGCGTCGAGGTGAAGTACTTTCCTTTGTACTCCTTAATTTATATTCGTACATACGCTCGGCAGAAGATGTTTATTTATTGATCACGTGAGACGATTTGCGACATACTCTATCCATTCCAATGGAAGTTTAAGATATTCGTATGTTTGCTCTGATACATTTGCTCAAGGCGCGTGCAAGCAAGTAAAGCCAAGGATAAATAAATAAATAAATAATTTTAAATAAATATTGGGGGACAATCGTACAGATAACCAATCGTACAGACAGGGGGAGATAACATTACATCTCACCATTGCTACACTGAACTTAATTATGACACATTGTGCAACCATGAAACTTTCGACAAATGAAAATGTTGACGTTAGCCTAGATAATGTTTCTTTATATCTGTCTTATACTTAACAAACTGTCCTTTTATAAAATTATTCATTTCAAATCTGGCTCAATGCAATCTGGCATTGCGTTTCTTAGTCATAACATGGTCTGCTATCAAATCTGTACTGAATACCTTATCGCGATTATAACTATTAAGTCTTGCAAGCTAAGTACCTTACGTAGGTAAGCCGTCGGCTTTCCACAACCGCAAACGCAGAGGGAGAAACTATACTCGTAACTTATTGGCTTTCAGTTTGATGTTAGATGATGGGTATATTATTAACTTGTCTATTATTAATTAATTAATCTATTTCTATTGTTATTATGCAGTTTCAACTACATTACTATTTTGAATGAAATAAGTACATTATTAAAATGCAATGTGCATTATTGTCAGGTTGTATTGATTCATCTAAAACTAGCCATATTTATAAGTTGTGTCTTACTCTGTCTGTACCTACACTAGTATAGAACGTTGATTAAGTACCGGTCGATTGGGGTTACTTTAGGAAAAAATGGGGCTACTTTGATCATTTAGGATTTAACATAAAATCAATACTGTTTGCAATTCGGTAAATTTAATTAAATACACATTAAGAGAATGTACTAATAATTTTAGTGCCACTGGTCACAAGAAAATAAAATCAATAATTTATTAGAAAAACCGATTTGATCAAAGTCACCCCTTGAATCAAAGTACGGCGTAATTGGAATGAATAGATTGGATGCTGTAATACAGAGTTTCTTGGCTCATTTATATTGTAATGTTGCCCTTAAATAATAAGCTTTTTCACTTTTTTCACTGTTGTTAAATATTCTCATGCGTGGAATCACTTATCTTTTGCAATATATTAGTATAATTTATGATTTAAAATCTATCATTACAGCTTCCTCCCCAGTTAATATTTAATAACATAGAAACTATGCTTAATACCTACCATAGAAAGGCGTTCAAAATTGATACCAGTAGATTTTCTCTCTGTCGGCCTAATAACGGGTCATTAGAAGTCGTGAACGCCAATCGCCCTGATTAATGAAGATTGATCGTTCCCATCTGATCGTGTCGTGCCCTTACAAAACATCTCGAACGTTCTAACACTGTCCGGAATTAGAATTAACAGGTCGCTTAATTAAAGTAAATGTGAAACGAAAGAAGGTAATAATGGGAATTTATCACGTTCAAAATGGCATCACATTTCTCATACAGGCAGGAATGTCATTCAGTTTAATGGCCTGTGAATTTTACGATTTTGCAGTTGCTACCTACCTTGCGGGCTGTATGCTTGTTTGCCATCTACGTTATATATTTAAAAACAAAAGTATATAATAATAATAAAATAATAAAGCCTTTATTACTGTTTTTTTTTTAACTAATTAAAAAAAAACTATTTGTATTTAACTTATTTAACTTTTTCCAGTTTCCCAGTGTTTGTCATCTGGGATGTTTTAATTTGTGTCAGTCTGCCCTTTGGCAAAGGCCTCCCCTAGAATTTTCCACATTTTTTCATCAGTGGCCTTCCTTCTCCACATTGGTCCAGCCATTTCTCTAATTTCATCTTCCCATCTTTTTCTTTGCCTTCCCTTTCTCCTCTTCCCATCACGGGGGTACCAGACTGTAATATCTTTTGACCATTTATCTTTTCGGCTACGAAATGTGTGCCCTATCCATTTCCATTTCAGTTTCTTTACTGTATATGTGACATCAGCTACATCTGTCATTTTTCTGATATGTGTTAGCATAACTTTGTCTTTCAATTTAATGTTCAACATACTTCTCTCCATTCTATTTTGGCACACTTTAATAGCTTTCCTTTGTTTTTCTGTTAGGGCCCATGTTGGGCACCCGTACGTAAGGCATGGCAATATACAAGTATTAAAAACTTTCTTTTTATCTTTCATAGATGTTTGCTTGCTTTCATATGATGAAAAAAATGAAAGATATGAAAAACAAAAGTATACCCATGATTAAATCGTAAAAAGAAATTGTAATGAAGATAAATTCACACGGTCATTATAAGTGTCAGAAGTGGCGCGAACACTTCCATAGCCCAATGTCTTTATTAGTGCCTTCAACTAATTGCTCGAGATTGATGACGCGTGCACTTAGCTCAGTAACGCTAGTGCATTGCATTGCAAGTTTACCAAAACGAAATGTATCGAACCGGTTTATTAAGGAAACCTGCAAAAATCAGAAGAAATTCAAACGTGCGTGTATGATAATAATAATAAACTAATTATATCGGGTAAAACGGACTCATACAATAGTTGTTATTAACTAAGTTTTAAATTTCATGAAATTACCTTTTTAGCATACTAATATTGTTATTTAGCCCAACTGGAGTCACGCCGCACCGCCGAGGCCGCTCTCTTGCGCATGGTGGCGTAAAGGCAATCCACGCGGACGCGCTCATGCCCGATTTGCAGCAGTAACGCGGCAACCGCAGCTGCACCCTGAAGGCGTCGTTGTATTGAACACGGAGGGCGGCGTATGCTTTCTTTATATAAATTACCCACAGGTTGCTCGTGTAGTGTAGTAAGCACGGAAAAACGAGTGATTTTAACGTCATGTGAGCAACCAGTGAAACTATAATAATGCTTGTTCCCTCTCATTTAATAGAGGAGGCTTGTGTTCAGTGGGACGAATATAAGCTGATAAAGATGATGATGTGACATCCTCAATGTATTCTAGGTCAACTATAAAAGGAGGTTGTCTAGTAGTGAGACGTATATATACTGTTGACAATGGCATCGGTCTGTTTAGCCTAGGGTAGTGACACCGCCTCCGAAGCTAGAGTTCCCGGGTTCGAATCTTGGTAAGGGATTTTTTTTCTGTGGTGAGCAGAAACATTTGTTCTTGTAACATGTTTTCTATGTATTTAAAAATATCTCTATTAAATATATCGTCGTCCCCACCCCACCCCACCCATAACACAAGCCTTATTTAGCTTACTATAGGGCTAGCTCGATTTGTGTAAAAATTAGTCCCCCTAATGTTTATTTTTTTATTTCAGATTTACTCTTGTTTTCCCACGCAGACAGTCTTGCGCAAATATTAGTGTATTTTTAAACTCTCACGATTAATTCGCGACAAATACACCCTAACAATGTTAAATTCACACGGTCATTATAAGCATCAATAGTGGTTCCAACACTTCCACCGCCCAATGTCCTCATTAGTGCCGTCAACTAATTACTCGAGAATCTCGAGATTGATGACGCCCGCACTCAGCTCAATACTTAATCTTAGTAACGCTACTGCATTGCTCGGTTAATAACTTACGGACGGCGTTAAGCTTGTCTCGCGACACAGATGAATGGACCTAACTATAACGTATAGGTATAACACCCACACTAACTTTAAACTTAATTCCACGTTTTCCTTGCCACACGTGTTAACACTATAGTGTTTGATAGTCCATTTATCGAGGAAGGCTATAGGCTATATAACATGCCCCTGCTACCAATAGGAGTCAAGACGCGGACGAGGTCGCGGGCAACAGCTAGTGTTTAATATGACATGAGTTTGAAATCTGTTCTACTTGAATAACATTTAGTTGAAGGAATATTTGTGTTATTAGAAACTAGCTGTTGCCCGCGACTTCGTCCGCGTCTTCGCTCCTATTGGTAGCAGGGGGATGTTATATAGCCTAAAGCCTTCCTCGATAAATGGACTATCCAACACAAAAAGATTTTTACAATTTGAACCAGTAGTTTCTGAGATTAGCGCGTTCAAACCAACAAACTCTTCAGCTTTATAATATTAGTATAGATTACTCGAGAAAGAGGTTAATCGTCGAATCCGACTCGGCTGGGCAGCATTCGGGGAGCTACGGCACATTTTTTCGACCAATATTCCGCAGTGTCTCAAGACAAAAGTCTTTGACCAGTGTGTGTTGCCAGTGATGACATATGGCACTGAAACGTGGTCGCTTACTATGGGCCTCATAAGAAGGCTCAAAGTCACCCAAAGGGCAATGGAGAGAGCTATGTTGGGAGTTTCTCTGCGTGATCGCATCAGGAATGAGGCCATCCGCAGCAGAACCAAACTGACCGATATAGCCCTCCGAATCGCTAAACTTAAGTGGCAGTGGGCGGGGCACATAGCACGTAGAACCGATGGCCGTTGGGGCGGAAAGGTTCTCGAGTGGCGACCACGTACCGGAAGGCGTAGCGTGGGCAGGCCCCCCACACGGTGGACTGATGACCTGGTGAAGGTCGTGGGTGTCCGCTGGATGCGGGTGGCGCAGGACCGGTCATTGTGGAAGTCTTTGGGGGAGGCCTATGTCCAGCAGTGGACGTCTTTCGGCTGACATGATGATGATGATGATAGAAAACTGGCCACACAGCGTTAATAACTCGGAAAGGAAAGTAAATACATCTTTAACAGACAAAATGACATTCGTTCACTGCATATCTATACATAATAATAAAGCTGAAGAGGGTCGAAAGTCTTTACATGGGAGATATTCGAAAAAAAATTGGCTGGGGATACTTAGAATCGATAACAGAACACGTTACAACAGTTTTTAGAATTTTTGTCTGTTTATCGGTTTGTCTGTTTACTTGACCGCGCATCACGTGAAAAATGGTATGGGAAAACAAATAATTCTAAGGCGAGAACGAGTTCTACGCGGACGAAGTCGCGGGCTACAAAAGCTAGTTATAAATAAAATAGACTAAACTTTCACGTACAGTTATTCTAAATTGGACCTTCATGCCCAAACCGCAAGGTCAATAATACAATTCTCAAATAATTTGAAATATACCCCGCACTATGTACATAAAATTCACAAGTACTAAAACCAGAGAAGCAATTAAAAACTTTTGTTATTAGTAAGTTTATCTAATAGAGTCGCATCAGCGATGCAGAGTGATGTGTGCCTTAGGGAGCTGTCAGTCTGTCTGCCGTCAGTGTTCTGCTGTCAGTTTCTAGAATAAATGGATGCGGGTGTTTAGCATAACCTTTATACGATGCGAGCATTTCCAAGTCTATATTATTTGAAATTTACGATCTTATTAGGTACTTTGCGTTTAGATTTTTAGGCAGTTTTAAGTTGTAACAGTTTTAGCACCGCTGGTGCATTTCTCGGCTGTATGATTATGTACATAATCGATACGAGAAAGCAAAATAGATATTAATATAATGAATAATTTTATGTATATGTACAGTGAATTAAATAATTTACAATAGCTAAATTAGTTTGAGAGCTCGCGGTCGCCAAGGAAAATCAAATGTAACATGTTGACGCGCTGATCATAGGGATGTGGTCATCTCGTAGTGATGGGCCACACAGTTTAGGAACAAGTTAAAAAAGCCTGGAATAACAGAAATAATAATAGACGTGAGCAATAAATGTCAATTATTAGTTATTATGGAGTCTAACTTTGAAAAGTTTACCTTAATATAAATGAGCCCGGATGGGAGAAGGAAGGGGTATCGCTTTAATAAATACCAAATTGCGTTTGCAAATAATGAACATTGATTGATTATGCACTCAATTGTGATTCATCTGTCTGTAGTACTCTCAACCAGTTTGCTAAAGTCCAATCCTTGTTTGAAATAGCCCTATGTAATCTTTTTGCCTTGTTTGGTTTGCGTAATAATTTATGAAAATTAAACTAAAAACTGTGTTTGGTCCTAAACTTTTTGACGGTAGTGTATATATCTAGTACCCATAACACAAGCCTTATTGAGCTTGCTATGGGATTAGTTCGATTTGTGTTAATTGGTCCTCTAACAATATTTGTATAAAAATGCACCTTTCACTACAGTGCTATGACGTTACCTGCAAATAAAACCAGTATGAATCCCTACATAAAACCAACGATCTAGAAACATAAATTATAAATATCAATTCTCTTTCATTATAAGTATTTCACCGCCCTCAGAAATGTACATTCTTCGAAACGGCTTCCAAACTTATGCAAACTTCGTGAACTCAACACCCAGTAAATAATACAGTAGGAAAAGAATACGGGAAAGATATAATGAAACAGGCGGCTAGTTACTTCCCGAGATCGGATATAGAGAGTTGGCGGGGAACTCCGGAAGTTTTCCGCGTTGCTGCTTCAGTGGGAACCCCATAGATTTATCCATTATTTACAACTCATTCCGCTAGGCGCACTTTGTTCGTAGACTGGCTAGTTAAAAGTTAAGTTGAGAGAGGTAGCGCACAGAGGAACGTCATCTCATATATGGAGCAGCCGACTGGGGAAGTATCTCCACCTTACAGGATACCGCAGAACATAATAATACCAATTGTTGCTCTTTAGGTACGTGGTGTGTGTTCCTCGTGGTGAGTAAGAGGATGAGCTGTGAGTGAGGTCAACACAACGAATCCTCAAGTCAATAAAGTGTCGGCAACGCACTAGGAATTTTTCTGCAGTCGCAAGCGTCATAGGTTGCGGTGTCTGCTTATTAGTATCAGGCAGGCCGTAAGCTTATTTTGATTGTTGTATAATGTAAAAAAAACATAAATATTAAACTCTATGTAAATGTAACGGTTCATGCATGAGATATATATACAGTCCGCTGACAGACGGGGCGGATGGCTGGGAGGACAGACAGTAGAGGCTTAGTAATAGGGTTTCATTGGCATACTTTGGGTAGGTTAACACTACAAACGCGAATTTTTACTGAATATAAATAATACATTTAAACTCGTGATCCGTTAAACATAAACGCATTCATACTCTCGCTAAAAATAAACAGTTAAGATGGCCATAAATGATGTTATATAAACAGGTGTATCGCTTCAGTAGATTTTTAAATTTATAGTTTTAACTAACGCATACACTATTATTGAATGAAACAAAAAGCTATCAACCATATACATCATCAAAAATAACATTTCAAAACAGGAAGAGCAATGTTCCAAATCAAACGGGCAAAAGGTTTTTAATTTGCTCGCTCTTTTGACTGCTTTTCCGTGCGTATAATCTTGCGCTCCTTTCATAATTTGTTTCGACATTTTATCTGGAAGCGAATGTTACCAAATGGGTTTTTTCACATTTCTCCGTGGAATTGGAATTTTAAGTAGAAAAGAGACAAGGAGGGTGTGACGTCACAAAGGCCCGGTCATCAATCTTCATTAAGCGGTGAGGCATTTCACTCGACTACATTAATGTGGTGCTTCTGAGTGTGAAAATGTAGAATAAAATGACGCGGGCGAGCAAATATTTACCTTCCGTAATGACGACCACTTACTTAGGGCTAAATTATTGCGCCTTGACTTTCATACTCGGACGAGCTTGAAGATATGAATGACTTATTCAGGTCGTCATCCGTGACATTCATTCACTTGAGGAATATATCGACGCGTCTTTATCTTTTACATTTCTTTGTTACCGGTCATTTCGTTTTTGGATGCTTCACATACGTGACACTAGGAATGATAATGAACTAGTATGTACCTACTTAACAGATATGTAAATAATTAAGTCTTATTATTTTATAGTCTTAGTTTTATTTTTTAAAACGTTTGGGTTCGATTCCCGAGCTGAGTACAAGTTATTTTTTTACATATGAATGCAGTTTTCCTTTTTACTAAAATCAATGACATGGTTCCTAAGAACAGATCTTCGTACCTATGTCATATAATTTCAGACTTTCCCATACTGACCAATCTAAATGTTACGCCCTGTATGAGTAGTATTATTTCATTTCACTTAACCTTCATATTTTATATAAAAGCGCTGATTTTTTTTGCACTCTAGCAATAAAAAATAATATATAATATAACAATATATGATAATAATATTCTCTTATTATTTTATTTTAGACAGCCAGCTGTGTCAAGTTTGTTTTTAAACTGGTTAACACTTCTGGCGTTCACTACTTTTGAGGGTAATTTGTTCCATGCCTTTACTATTTGATTAGAGATTAATTTTTTGCCGAGATTTGTTTTATTTTTGCTTGCTGACACTTTAAAGTCTTAGGTTAAGATTTGATAGAGGATAGAGTTGTAGTTCTTATATAAATAAATGTTTGCGCAGGCAGCTTTGCACCATGCATCTTTTTTAAATCCAATATATCGACTTACACAGACGGTGTCCATTCTATCTACCTCTTATAACTCTGATATCATAAATGATAAGTTATGATTACCGAAACATAAATTATTTTTCTCCTGTTTCCGAGTTTTACTCATAAGATGTTCACATGGCATACTTACAATCACGCTCCGCTCAACATTTGCAACCAGTAGAATGTATTGCATCTTTAGTTAAACTTTAGTGCGAAAATCTGCATGTTTCAACGCTAGGAGGTAGATTATATAGTTGTTATAAGTGAAGTTAATGTCAACATGTGTCATTTTACTACGGCGGTAGAGTTGTCACCGATATTAAATGATATTATTATGATGTATTTTTTACTTCTAAATCCAGCTTTACAATTTTAATAAGTCGAATGTCACAGATCACTTGGACAACACTTAACTTTCAGCAAAGTCCCTCATTCTGTTCCACCGTGTATATTTTGTGACAATTTAGAGAAGCGTGCCATCAACGATGACTAGCCCCGGTACTACTCGATTATTAAACGTGACCTGAGTCGTAGACCCATTTGAAGAGCGAGGTACTGAGGGTATTAATTTAGGCTTTACAGAATTTCCTGTAACATAATAAAAATGTAAATTATTTGCGGAGAATAGTAAATGTACCATATCATCGGCAAAGCGCAAGTGCGAGAAGTACTCTCCGTTTATCTTGATGCCGTTTCCGTTCCAATATAAAGTCTTGATGAAATGAACACATCTTATTTCATATTCTCTAAGCATTTGTGAACAGTTTCGGAGATATGACGGCTCTTGTCTCACGCCTGGATGCCTGCAACTGGATTGGTTGTGTCGTGTTTGACTGTTGGGTAGTTGGCGCGACATATCGATATCGCTTTATGACAAGTTATAATATAAACAGTTAAACATATAAGTAAAGATGCAGTGAATGATGTCAATCAATTGTTAGTTATAGCATCGATAACACAAAAGTCCAGCCCATTTTTGAACCTTATTATGTACAAACAGATAGGGTTCTCGAATGGTCAGTGTGTCAAGTATGATCATGCAGTTCTTTGTACTGATGAATATACGTAGTCTTTTAAAAGTAGGTCTTTTATAAGTGTAAAATGTAAACATAAATGAGCGCAACATTCGCCAAAGAACTGTTAAACAGTTTGGCGATAAAATGAATGTACCATAAAATTAAGTTTCTATTTTGAGTTTTAATAAATAAATAAATCTGTCATGCCAAATTACAAAATAGTTTTCAACTTGACATTGACTGATAAAGTTTCCACCCGGGCACGGATATGTCCTAAAACCAAAACTGCCGGGGGATGGGAAGCAGCATTCTTGGAGTGCGGTGGAGATACTGCGATAGCCAGTACACATGCCAAGCGTGGTTTGCGGACTGGCGATCTCAGTATACCTGATGAAATTGGGGAAGGCTTATGTCTAACAGTGGACGTCCTTTGGCTGATATGGTGATAAAGTTTCACAGTAACAGACATAAACTTGTTAATCATTTAATAATTTCGAGTTTAGCCGATGGGAACACATTATTCACTACATCTGTTCCTAGTATTAATTTTATGTTAATAGTACCTGTTGCCCGCGACTGCGTCCGCGTCTTCGCTGCTATTGGTTGCAGCGTGATGTTATTGTTATAGCGTAAAGCCTTCCTCGATAAATGGACTATCCAACACAAAAATATTTTTTCAATTCGAACCAGTAGTTCCAGAGATTAGCTCGGTCAAACAAAAAAACAAACTTCAGCTTTATAATATTAGTATAGATAGTAAAGATAACGATTGACGTTCACGTACCAAAATTTGGGTTATTGGCGGATGGTCTAGAAGGCAAAATAACAAGTTTGTTGTTTTGCCTATATTGCAGTGTACCCAAATAACTATATCAAAAATATCAATCAAATTTGAAAGAAGCAGTAGATTTAATGTCTTCAACAAAACGTTGTGTAGTACAATTAGTTTAAATTTTCTAGAAACACATGCTGTTTATCTCAAATGTCTACATTTTACCTCCAATTTTGCAACAATCTTTTTCGCTAAAAACTACGCTGCGAATTCAATTACTTTTAACGCCCGTACTCTAATAAACGTAGAGTTTAATGAAAATGAACTTTAAGGCAAGATGCAATAAAGTCATTTTTCCTTAAAACGACACAAATGTCTCCTGGCTTTACCGACAGTACGCACTAAGTAAATCAAGGGTGAGAAAGAACCCGAATAACGCACCATTACAGTCGGATATAAATACAACTCTTCTACTCGTACATATACGAGTATTATCAAATGCTTCGTGAAAGTTAATTGCGTGGAAAAATTGCGGATTCCGTGGCCTACAAACACACCTATCATTCCGGCGATATCGCTATTCACTGGGGTATTATCTTTCAATATTATTTTGTGTTCTGTTTTCATCAGGTTTTCGTTGTTTGAGGTTTTTTGGCTGTTTTGAATATTAATTTCGTTAAAGTATGTTTATGATAAGGGGAAATTTCAAAGTTGTCTTCAGTTACAAATACTGTTAGAGTCATGCCAAGGATTAAAGGGGAGCAATGTCACATGTGTTGCCAGGGACGTCAGGTGACGTCAGGTCGTTTGCGCAGACATTACAACACCTTAAGGATTTTTGTTTTATGATGTTGGCTAGGAAAACTTAAAAATTGCGGATGCATAAATTTTCCACAAACTTACAAACTTCGTAAGGCTTATTATAAAAATAGTTATAGGATAGGTACTTACTTTAGTTACAAGATAATAAAAGAACAACACAAAAATAAAGCACTAACAGGTTTACTTGATGTTCGAATATAACTTATAAATAAATCACAAAAATCTACAACTCCGTTTCATTTAGATAGTTATGCAAAGCAAAAGAAGATGAGGTATATGTCCCAGTGCTGGAAACTGACCCAATACATTTTCAGTCTTATACCATCATGACAGAGGTCATAATGAAAAATATGTTAGATTTGGGCATTATTATGTCGAGCATTTGGACGTTTACCTTGGCTAAAAACTATACTAAACCTAACTAACGAGAAAAATATGTACAAAAATAATTAACCAAACTAAATTGAATAATTGAACTTAAAAATAAATTACTTACTTTATCTAAAACAGGCCCTTGAGGCTTTGTACCTACCGAGGATGCTGGCGGCATTTACTCGCTGCATCGCAATGCTCATACGTGCGAGGAAGTCGCCATCTCTAACCTAAACCTAACTTAAACTAACCGAACTTGTCTATTACGAGTATGAACAATTTTATTACTCAATGGAGATTTATTAAACGATTATTTACTGGTCTGGTGAAGTCCTGTTGAGTAATAAAATGTCTGAAAATTGGGAGATTTTAAATAAAAATTTGAAAGTTTCACACACTTCTACGCTTTGTTCCGTCGAGCGTTGTTTGATCTGCTATAGTATAAGTTTGTCGTCAATATACGACAAAGGGCAGTGTGATCAGTCAGCCAGCGATGCAGCCGAGCTATGTACTTTGTAAGAGATGAGAACATCACGGAACAGGTATTTATACTAAGAATTTTTCTTGAAATTTTACTTTAAATTGTACACGCTACGCCTTCCGGTACGTGGTCGCCATCGGTTCTACGTGCTATGTGCCCCGCCCACGGCCACTTAAGTTTAGTGATTCGAAGGGCTATATCGGTCACTTGGGTTCTGCTGCAGATGGCCTAATTCCTGATGCAATCACGCATAGAATGTTCCAGCATAGCCCTCTCCATTACTCTTTGGGTACACTGGTTACTATCAGTCCAGATATATCTAGTAGCCCTCATGATATACTTGAACATTCATTAACCAACTTAATGAACGTCACAGAAACAAAAAAAGGTTTTAAAAATATACTTGAAAGTTCATTAACCGAAATAGGTAGATATTAAATCGTGCAGTCATTATGTTTCGTTCTTATTTGTATTAGGTTGAGGTAGTTGCGTACTAACATAATTATACTTAGTATTAGGTCGGGGCGTATCTAACTCTCCCCTTGACACAGATGCGAGCTAAGTGCTTGCCATGTTAGTTCTATTTCAAGGGGGTTCTTCTGCACTTTATTTGTAAAAGATTTAGATATACGCAACGGGCTTATTCTGTTTGTGCGCTGCAAATATAAACTTCCATGCGGGATGAGCTAACTGCCTAGTAGTTGGGAGCTGCTCGTTTCGATTCCGTGAAAATATGATTGTAATTATTCAGGAGTTCCAAGCGACCATTGACAACAGTGTCTGCTTACGACGGCAAGGTGTTATGACACCGTTGTTGCTGTAAAAGAAAGGTAATTAACAATGTGTAATATATGTAATATTTTAATCTTATTTGTTTGTACAAGTAATCAATTTAATTTTTAGCAATTAGAACATTCTTGAAACTTGTTTCAATTTATTTAAAAACATGATTGAATAATTCAATTAAAAACATGCTTAAAATAAGTTTCAAATATTTTCAGCAATATTGATGGCGCTAAAACCTGAGCTGTCGGCAAAAAGTACAACACTTGACTGAAACCAGCACAGGGACGCTAGTTACGTAAATTGTGAATAATACAGATTGGACTCACAGCTGCCGGCGACGGTTCTCGAAACTTTCCTGCAATGCTATTCACAACCTGTTTCACCTCGTCTCAACACTCGCTGTTAGTAAGGTGAATTTTAAAAAGCCGATTGTTTGAATCCTCTATTTCAATAATTCACACCCAGTCTGTCACCTTTATCGCTATCACTTAAGATTGAAAATGCTAATTCAATAGTTGAACACACTGCCACAGAATAATTAACCAAGTGAAACGGTCTCTGTTTCAGCTTTGCTAGCCGGCAGATGGCCGATTTCTGGATATATCGCTGTTCGCCTCTACAGGTCGCTTTTCTCAACCGATTCTCGCGAATCATTTAGTTAGGTCTCGGCTGATAGCATGGCACCGATAGCACTGACCCCGCACCACCAAATGCGGAAGTAACCACACTTACACTGGTTTAACCCGGGTGAGGTATTGTGAAGACTGAATAACTACCTCGTTGTTGCTCCGCCGTGACAAATCCGCGAGTGCCGCCATTGTTCGGGCGCTAGAAAAATCGCAGGCAACTATTGTGCGCGCTGACGAATTATGGTTCGTTGGAATAAATTATGAAGAGGCCTCAGGTAGGGTAGAAATTTGCTTCTTCTTTCCCAATACGAACGGCTAAGGACTGGAATTTTGCTGCCGCCATCTGTATATCTTGATACATAGTACAATTCGGGTCTCTTCAAGACAAGAGTGAATTGACTATTACTGAACTAGTATGTATATGGCATATGGGGGAGAATTTGGGGGAGGTCTATGTCCAGTAGTGGACGTCCATTAGCTGATATGGTGGAACCAGTGAGTAACATATTAGGCCTAGTCATCGCTTTCCATCAGGTGAGACTAAGGCCAATCGCTGGTCAGTCAATCATAAAAAAATACAAATTCTAATGTATATTGATGATCGTGGTTCTTGTGTATTTAATTGTATTAATTTTGTAAATCTGGAAATTTGTAAGGTCCAATCTTGAATGTTTAAGTAGATATTTCATTCCTCGTCGAAATTAATGAGGTGTTTTAATAGCGCTCGGTAGGAACGGCTGACTTTGATTTAAAATTTTGTCATAAGCAGTGCTTTAATTGTAGAAAAGTTCAATAAACAATGAAAAAAACTGGCTAAGTGCGAGTCGGACTCACACACGAAGGGTTCCGTACCATTATTTATAAGAACGGGAATAAATCGTTTGTTGTATGGGAGTTAAATATTTATTCAATTCTGTTTTTTAGTATTTATTGTTATAGCGGCAACAGAAATACATCATCTGTGAATATATCAACTGTCTAACTATCACGATTCACAAGATAAAGCCTGATGACCGACGGACAGACAGACGGACGGAAAGCGGAGTCTTAGTAATAGGGTCCCATTTTACCCTTAGGGTTCGGAACCCTAAAACGCAGCGGTTGGTATCGAGAATACAAACGTAAATCATATTTAGTTGATATTTCTTACGTTAGACAACTACATATTTATTTTCGTCGGTTCGTTTCAGTTGTATGTAATTGTTATTATTGTTCAATATAAAATATACCAAAAGATAACTGTATTATTATTTCTGCGAATAATCACTGATACCATTACTTTTATGTCAGCGCCATCTAGCAATAATAAGGAAACTAAAATAGTAAACGTATTAAACACCAACAAACTCCACTTGAAAAATGTGCTTATATCCGGATAGACATTTAGATATGGACCACAAGCCCCCATAAGGTGGACTGATGACCTGGTAAAGGTCGCAGGAGTCCACTGGATGCGGGTGGCGCAGGATCGGAGATTGTGGCACTCTTTGGGGGAGGCCTATGTCCAGCAGTGGTCGTCTTTCAGCTGATATGATGATGACTTAGACATGTGTCTTAGACGCTTGATAAATGTAAGACAAAGTTTATGTACTAGATTTCTATGCATTTATCTTACTCTTACACTGCTTTCCTTTTGGCCTTTCACCGTTCTTGCCTTTCTACTTTTAAATAAGCACATAAAAGCGCGTGGTCAAAGCATATTAATTTAAAAACTAAGTACTAACTAAATCATTTAAATTCATAAAACATTCAGCTACCATAAACGCTAGCCATTTCACCATAAAATTCTCATAAAACCAGCTCCTACGAGAGATATTTAATCCAGAGCATCTCGAGTTTATTATGAGGTTAAAAAATTCGCGCTTGACTTTCAGACGCTACCTATATAAAATGAGTTATGACTCTGATCCACTCTAGTGGGTCTGGGATAAAAAATGACACGCCGTTTGATGACAAATTTTATTTACTTGTGACATTTACAGATTTACAATTTCACGCGTTTAAGGACGAGTTATGTTAAGTTGTTTGAGATAGGTATGCAAAAAAATACTTACACACACAACCCTGTCACATACCTACCAATATGGTATTTTGTTCTTAGACGTTAGCTTACTGATTGCCTCGCTTAACGCAATACTGACAGTATTGGACTTGCGCAGCTTATTATTAATTGTAATAACATGCACGGAAGTGGAGCAGAACTGCAGCAACACTGCCGTATCCCACGCAAGTGGGGCTATATTAATGTATCGCTCCGCTTCCGCGCATCCTGGACAAGTCCGGTATCACTCATTCAAACGCAGGTGCGCAGTAAAGATGGTCAAGCAGCAGACGTGACATACACAGCGGTTGACACTGACATATTTCTGATATCGTACAGTCGAGGGCACCAGTATGTATACATTATTTCACCTTATTCCATTGAAATAAGGTCCAAAAATGTATATATATTTATGCCCTTGACTGTACATCCTCCGTATCGACATTGACAAGTCGGTAAGAAGCCTAAGGCTACTGCCTGATTTGTCGATGCGGAAGTACGATATGAGAAAACTGACAGCTTTCAGTGTTAACCGATACGAATGCAGTTCTGCCCCACTTCTGCGCATGTTATTACTGAGTAAAATGAAGGTCTAATTTACCCCCCCACTACGTGGACTGATGACCTGGGAAGGGTTGTGGGTGGCGCAGGACCGGTCATTGTGGAATTATTTGGAGGGAGCCTATGTCCGGCAGTGGTAGTCCTTCGGCTGACATTATGAATTTATAATGATGATGATGATGAGGTCTAAGTTAATTGGACCTAATCAGTTTTCCCATTTACTAAAACATAAATATTATCCTGCAGAAGTCGTATCTAATGTTTTTTGAAATCCTGAACATCGAACTATCAAAAAAATGTCCTATGAAAATTTATGTAGATAAAATGTAGGTCCTAAGATGAAACATAGATAAAGAGTTGTTAGCGTCTAACAACGGTGAACCTTTTACTTTAACTAACCGAAACTTGTAAAATTTTATGAATAAAGGCCGTAAACTACAAATTAAACGTAAATAAAGGCTTCTAAATATGCGAACGCCGCTTGCTTTCCCAAGCTGGTAGTAAACAAAAAGCTGTTTTGCTTTGCAAATAAACAATAACAACAAGAGCCATACAAATCAGCTAAGCCAAGGAAATTCCACCAATTCCAAGCGGGAAATTCCGGTGGGGAAATATCTTTGAAATAAATGTAAATAAATAGGCCTGGCGAGATTAAAAGCGGTCGGCTGATATATGGGCAGGCCGTCCGGGCGCCAGACGCGGCACGTCGCTTGCAATTGTGGATTTTATTCGTACCTTTTAAGAACTAGAAAGTTATATATCTACAGTTATGTAGATATTCGAAGTCCACAACCGTACTATTTATGGACAGACAGTACGTAGTATCCAATCTAAGTGTTATAACCATGCGTCGCACTCCAGCGGGCATTTCGCGGGCACGTCATATGGTATGGTTTACAAAAAAACGATAGACAATTTAAGATTGATATATGATAACAGGTATGTAACAAATACTAAGTATGTATACTAGTATATTAAGAGGTTTTTTCGTAAACCATACCATATGATGTGCCCGCAAAATGCCCGCTGGAGTGTGACGTATGGTTATAACGCATCTGTCGAAGAAATACACTTATTATATATATATATTTTTTTGTCATCGAGGAATAAATTGGTTATGTGGTAATTCTGTCCACTAAATATCAACGGTTACCGCCTGCACTCTTGTGTGATTAGGCGCATAAAATTAGCGAAACCTGGACATAATTCGATAACTGTAATTTTCTTATTCTATCATTTAAAGTATTGTTAGTTATAGTTGAAATAAAAGGAATTATACATTTTAAGGCTCCGCGTCAATGTAAAAAAAAACAAAATACTAAATTCTTAACACATTTTGATTTCGTAAGCAAGCCATAATAAATAGCTTTGTAAAAGTACCTGTATTATGACAAGAAAAAATATCATTTAATCAATTATCGTGGATTTTTTTGTTTAACATGATTCTTATGGTACTAATAAAATGTTGACGGCCTGTTTAGCGTACTTGGTAGTTACACTGCCTCGGAAGCTATAGGTCCCGGGTTCGAATCCCGGTCAGGGCATTATTTGTGCATATAGCATGGATTTTGTTCTTGGGTCATGGATGTTTTCTATGTATTTAAGTATGTATTTATCTATATAAGTATGTATATCGTCGTCTAGTACCTATAGTACAAGCTTTGCTTAGTTTGGGACGAGGGCGATTCGTGTAAGATTGTCCCCCAATATTTATTTATTATTTATTTATATTAAACAAAAAATATTCACAATAATTGATTGAATGATATTTTTTCATATCATAATACAGGTACTTTCACAAAGTTATTTATTATGGCTTACTTAAGGAATCAAAATGTGTTAAAAAAATTTTTTGTTTGGTTTTTAACACTGACGCGGAGCCTTAAAATGTTTAATTCTTTATATTTTAAGCATAACTAACAATACTTTAAATCATAGAAAAAGAAAATTACAGTTATCGAATTATGTCCAGGTTTTGCTAATTTTATGGGCCTAGATGGACTCCAGGATCTTAATACTGAACGCACTACACTTCTTGGTGTTGACAGGCAAGTGAGAGACAAAGCAGGCGCAACCACTTTTGTTGCCTTTTACGACAGGCGAGGGATGACTTCGATTCGGTTCGATCGCTACCTCGATGACGATGATTTCCAATGTGTTTTGCAAGCGTGCAAACGTTAACTAGGCAGCTAATTTTAGACACCACTATACGTTAAGTATATCGACAGCAACTTTTAGCTCTGATTCCGCATAGTTATTACAAAACATATACAAATACTTTATTAATAACTCCGAGTTACACTTCAGAGTTATGTACCTATTAATACGTAAATACAGTCAGCTGCGGAGAAACGTGACCCCTCCTGCATACAAACTTTTATGCAGGAGAGGTCATGTTTCTCTGCAGCTGACTGTACATTATAAAATTCACATTTATCTATTGTTTATAATCAGTCAGACATATCAGTAAATTATTAATGAGATACATTAATTAATACTATGGGTAATGTTTGGCTAAGTATAAATTTACAACTCATTGAGTTGTTGGGAGCTTATAAAACTCGTCTATAGTGAAAAATTTATGGTCAACGACCCACTTACGCAATCTTAACCTAAACGCCATTATGGAAGTTGCTTCTTTTTTAATAGTGTCCGGCAGCCTCTTATACAGGGTGGGCCCTGTAACAGGAGCAAAAAATTAAACGGTGAACTATTTGGCGGGCCCTTAATTATTTCCAAGTTTTTTTCTTCAAAGATGGCTTTCGTGTATTTTTGTTACTTTCTGAAGTGACATTAATGTCAATTTTAAAAAGTCAATAAAATTGAAAAAAAAATACCAAAAACATCCTTGAAAACAAAAAATGCAAAAAACAATTATGACTCATAACTCGATACTACCTCAAACACCGCATTGACTGATGTGCTATAATCTCGTGGTGTCAAGATCCATAACTAAGAGGTCACAACTTTAGATCAAAATTTCTCTGAAACGATTTTTTTTTACAAAAATTGTACCTATGCCAGGTGTACTACAGATGCCCTAAGGAAGCGTCCTTTTAAATATTTGCTCCAGTTAGAGGGCCCACCTTGTATACCGAGGGGCCCATGATGAAACAGACTATGTTTACCCATATATGTGACGTGATGTGCGCGTGCGTTTGTCAAACGCATTGGATTTCCATTCAGTCCGACGAGCGATTGCGCGTGTATGAACGTGTTTTCACTGGTTTTTTTTTGACATTTTAGTTTGCACAAATCGAACTAGTCCCATAGTAAGCTCAATAAGGCTTGTGTAATGGGTAGGTACTAGACAACGATATATTTAATAGGTATGTATGTATAAATATATAAGTTAAAAACTTATATCATTTAAAGCATCACGAGATAGAGATGAAGTTAATAGAAGGATTAACCTCACCTGGAATAAATTTTGGTCGTACAAAGAGGTATTAAAATCAGACCTCCCGCTAAAAGTAAGGACTCTTGCCTTTTGCCCTGCCTGACTTATGCATGCCAGACGTGGAAGTATAACAATGAAACTAAAAATAAAATACAAACCTGTCAGCGTGCTATGGAAAGGACCATCCTAAAAATCAAACTCAAAGACGAACACAAAAACATTGAATTATAGGAAGAAAACGAATGTTTTTGGACGCTCTTCACCATGCAAAACGCCTAAAGTGGAAGGACGTGTTGCCCGGTACCGAGACAAAAGATGGGCAAAGACGGCTACCATTTGGAAAGGCCCAATTAGCAAAAGAAAAAGAGGTAGATCAAGAGAAAGATGGTCAGACGAGATAGTTAAAGGGCTGGCAGTACCTGGACAGAAACTGCTCAAGATAGAAGTTTATGGGAAAAATTGGAGGAGACCTTTACCCGGTAGGGGCCTTAGTTAATATTTAAGTATAAGTTAAAATGTCACAACAATATGTAAACAATTAATTTTTAATTAAGGAATAAAAGAGGTTTATTATTATTATGTATAAATATAAACTTAAAAACATAGAAAACATCCAAGTCTCAGGAACAAATGTTTCTGCTCACCACAGAAACAAATGCCCTGGCCGGGATTCACACCCGGGACCTCTAGCTTCGGAGGCAGTGTCACTACCAACTAGGCTAAACAGGCCGGCAAGTGGTTTAGGACACCTGTTCTTAAAACGAGTTGTGACAGGAGAGCTAATATGGCAAAATTTGTATGGCCAATTTGTTTACACGGTCTATTGGAAGCTAATCAAAATAATTAGTTATTGATTAAGATTTTAGAGACTTCTATGTCATTTTTGAAAGCCTATCAATAGATACCCCACACGTCTATGTGCATTAAGAAAACAAAAATTACCCCCTGTTACATGTATGGGGTGCCCCCCCAATTTAATAGTTTTTCAAAATTTCACATCATATTTCTATAGCGGTTCATAGCATACACCATCCTAACAAATTGTATAATTGTATAGTGCTCATAGTCTCCGAGTAAACCGGCTGTGACATACGGACGGACGGACGGACAGACATGACGAATCTATAAGGGTTCCGTTTTCGCCGTTTTGGTTATGGGACCCTAAAAATTAAAATACAAGCCTGTCTAATTGTGTTTGCGAGATAAAATAATCGGAGAGTATGTATGCGGCGACTCCAATGAAAGGAATATTTTGTTCCCGTTTACTAAGTAGAATTTTAAGTGGAAAGTTGCTCCCTGCAGGCTTGATGGAAAAGTTGGTTCCAACTCCGATTTGAGAATAAAATTCACTCGTTGGAATTGGTGAGAAGATTTTGTTTGGGAATGTAAAACAAATCGGGGTACGATCGACCGGCTCACTGACAGAGAGAGGGTGATAATTAACTTTTTTTTAATTAAAGCGCCTTAGAATCGAGCTCGGAATCATACGGTGTATATTTTTTAATCGCTTGCTACGGTTCTTATAATTGGAGTGATTTTTCTTTATTTCATAACGTATTACGTACATTTAATCTTTCTGAAGCTGTATATTTTTTGTCAAAAGTTACTGTATTTTTTTTTCAAAGTGCGTAAAAGAGGCAGTAAGAGAACAATGTGCGTAAAGAAAGAATAACATGAAAAACCGGCCAAGTGCATGTTAGGTCACGTACATCTAGGGTTCCGTATTGTGCTATACCAATTGTAAAAGATTTTTTAGTAATGTGTAAGGCGATCAAACAATCTTGCGACTCAAAAGAATGCTTTTGTAGTCGCAAGTGTCATTTGGCTACGGTGGCTGCTTACCAGGCCGTACTCTTGTTCGCCACCGTCGCTGTAGAAATAGTCATGATTTTGGACGTTTTGTCTTATGAGTATAATCATAGCACAATGTTGAAATTGTAAAATTATGACAGTAAAGGAATCTGAATCCGAAAGGGTGGTTTGAATATCTTGTGTGACGTCATACTACAGAGTCAATTAGTCGGAGCTGTTTCTGGGGCGGTTACTGTCAAGCTGGGTTTAAGCCTTATTTCTGTCTCTTGTTATGTTTCAAATGTACTTTCCATAAAGGTAGGTGCACATTACACATTCAATCCTCTTTAAAAACTGGGTTGAATAAGAAACCAGCCAAGTGCGTGTCGGACGCACAAAGAAGGGCTCCGTACCGACACCTACTAGTCGACATGTAAAACCACTATACGATACATTGAATCGGAAAAGGTCGTATCTTCATAGGGAAGTCACGGCACTTAAATAACTTTTTTTGGTTGAGCAAGACAGTTTTTCAGCGATAACTCAAAAATTGCAAGACATATCTTGTTCAAACCAAAAATTGTTGAAAGTATTTATTATCCACAGCACCACCTAACTTATTTTCAGAATTTTAAACTTCATTGTCTGGAAATTAGAGGGTGGTTGCGGAGACACACTTTTTACCGACTTTGACAGATAATATCTTACTAACGGTTGACTTAAATGGCAAAGTTTTCCAGAAACCTCTATATCATTTTTAAAGGCCTATCCATGGATACTCCAAATGCCTATGTGCATTGAAGTTTTTTTTATTTTCATCTCCCGGTTATATATATATGAGGTACCTCCCCCCTAATTAGGGGTAATTTAATTTTTATCTAAATTGCACATCCCTTTTCTGTAGCGGTTGCTAGAATACATCTTTCTACCAAATTTCATAATTGTAGTCTATATATTCTCCGAGTAAATCGTATATGACATACGGACGGACGGACATACGGACAGACATGATGAAATTATAAGGATTCCGTTTTGCCATTTTGGCTACGGAACCCTAAAATTCCAAGGCAGTTAATGATAAGTTTTTTAATGATAATCGATAAAACCAAGATCACCCGGGCTCTGAAGAAAACAGTTGAGGTTGCAACTCTAACTGACCCTAAGACGGAGTTGACATAACAGTTACCACTCAATCATAATACCTGTGCACATGGCCGCATGACGTCATTACGGAGTTGGCGTAGTGTCACATCCCAGAGAGGCTCGCAGACGTGGCCGTAGACGGTAAATACGATATTTTTTTATGCTACGAGTACCTTGATGCACAATAATTGAGTAGTTTTATTTTTATTGGGTACTTGCCACATGATAAAATTTATAGCATGGTGTTACTATTCGGATAGTAAACCATCAATACAATATTTAACGCAATAAATTGCAAATTATTACAATAAAAGTTATCAAAATCATAAAAGGTTCTTCCAAAATTCGAAGTAGTACGATTTTTTTATGATTCGCCAATAGTAAATTAAAAGATACCAAAAGAATTCTTATGAAAAATAAAAATATAATTGTATACCACTATGTAGCTAAACGCAATATTATACGACCAACAGATTTATTTTCCCATACAACGGTGGGTTCGAATATTACAATGTGCCGTCACAAAATAATGTCGGCCTGTTGAGCCTAGTTAGTAGTGACACTGCCTCCGAAGCTAGAGGTCCCGGGTTCGAATCCCGGCCAGGACATTATTTGTGCATTTAGCACGGATTTTTTTATTGGGTCTTGGATGTTCTCTATGTATTTAAGTATGTATTTATCGAGATATTAAGTATGTATATCAGCGTCTAGTACCCATAGTACAAGCTTTGTTTAGTATGGGACTAGGTCGATTTGTGTAAGATTGTCCTCCAATATTACGTTTGTCCCAAATTTGTGGCTTTTGTTGTTCTCTAATTGTAGTTGGTCCCATAGAAACTTTTTATCTCTAAAAACTGGTTCAAAGTGCACCATAAAATAAAATAGTCAAGTACTCAATTCCAGTGCCCATTTAGCAATCCATCCTCAAGCGGCATTACAGTCTTTATTCACCTAGCTGTAAAAACAACACACGTCACACGTCGGTATTCGATTTCCGCCAATGCGATTTCCGTGCTTCGGATTTCTCTATAGCGTTGGAATACATTTTACAAACGCGAAGCAATCGAGTGCAGTGATATTTTGTTATGTATGCAATATTGAGCTATTTTTTAAGCATGCCGTTTAGGAAACTAAAATTACACACAAACACACACACACACACACACACAATACACAAACTCACGCCTATATTCCCAAAAGGGGTAGGCAGAGCACATGAAATTTAATTTTCAGTGCTACTTTTAGCAATTACAGGTTTATACTCGTACGTGATGGAGAAAAAAGAAAAAAAAATGGGGTGGTGCGGTGCTGTTCTAACCTGGCACCGCGCTCTAGAACAACGCATAAAAATAAAATTAAATAAATAAATATTGGGGGACAAACTTATACAAATCGACCTAGTCCCAAACTAAGCAAAGCTTGTAGGTACCTACCTACATTTGCGCCATGCCAAAACAACTTTCAATATTTTTTTGTGAAAAAACTTTTTTACAGATTGTAATATTCATCTTGACTGGTGACTAAAACTTCACGTACGTATTAATAAAATAGCTGTAGCAGCCCACAAGGGAAGTATTCCGGGAATGCTATTCCGATTAACGTAATAATTTGGAATCAGATTTGTATTTATCCCGCTCAATCGTTTTACGTTTGCCAAGCCTGGTAACTCATCGATTCCTGTCTCACTCATACTGCGTGAATTAGAAAGAGCTAGGAGGGTAAATTTTTCTCGTCTCTCGTCGCGTAGCAGCGAGAGTAGTGCTAGCCCCGTTGAAGTGTCAGAATTAGCGCGCGCGACCGAATTGGCAATTCTTCTTTCAGTGGCATATAGGAATATATAATTTTAAAATTATATACACGGATCAGGAGATAGTAAGATACTTTTCTCAAACATGCAATGAAATTTCGTCATTACGTGCGTTATAACAGGCTTCAAAGTATCACTATACAAATCCCGACGAGAAACGTTGGGCTGCAGGCCGCGTATCCCTATCCCTATCCCTTCGTTTCCCGGCCTCTATGGTAATGCACTATTATTTACCAGCCGGAGATATTTCAAGGAAAGTTTGCTGTCTTTATTTTTTAATTACGAACTAGCTGCTTGCCCGTGCTTCACAGGGGTGTAGGTAATAATAAAGAAGATGAGATATTATTCCTTTACAGTCCTTAGGTGTGTTTTGTCTCACAAACTTGCTCACGTTTATATGGAGTTTTTTAAGTTCACCGTTCTGAAGTTATGCGCGAACATAAAGGCCATGCCAGGATAAGCTAATTGAATCTGCCCGCAGCGAGTTTTGGCTTGTAATTTTTTTCGATGATGTGGCTTTGTATTGGTAACTAGTATCCGATAAATATTCAAAGTTCACGCGAATAACCGGCACAGAAATCATTTTTTAATTTTTTTATTTTATAGGTGGCCAGTGTTCATGCACGTTTCTAGAAAAAGCTTTTAATAGAGTAGTTTTAACGAGTGGGTATAGAAAATGTAGAGTGATGTTATTCAATTAAAAAAAACACCATATTCTACCACAGATAATAATAATAATAATAAAGCCTTTATTATTCCTTAAAACTGAAACAGGTTACTAACATTCATATATAGTAAATTTCATGCAAAAATATTATTACTAATACCACAGATAAAGTTAAGTAAATACATTCATTTTGTAACTTATTAAAGAGGCTAGCTTTGGTGAAAAATTTGGAGGTGCCGCTGACGTGAAAGTAATAAAAAAAGGAATTGAAAAAAGTAATCGTATTGTTTTTTCTTTATTGTATGGCAATATATCCTTTTATTTATGTCATATAATTGCCTTTACTATATGCACATTATATGTGACGCACGTAAAATCGGCGGGCTAGAAAAAATAGGCGAGCTGGCTCTGCCCAATAGACAGATCTCTTGAGAAAACTTTAGAGCCCTTATTCTGCTCGATGGCCTCTTCAATACGATTTGTATTGAATTGGCGCAGATCACGGGTAAGGGACTTGGAGATCTGTTTATTGAGCTGCCTGTATAATGTCGCATCGGCTGAAGACTGAAGAATCATCTCATTCCTTTCCTCAATGAGCCTCTGAGTGGAGATAGAGAGCCTTTTGGCTCTGTGAAATCGTTGGGCCTTAAAGAACTTAGACCCAACGCTATGGACAGCTTCCACAAATCCGTCGTTGAATTCGTCCACATCGCCGCCTAGACAATCGAAACGGTTTTGGAGTTCCAGCTGAAAGCTCTCGGGGTTTTGGATTTGGACTGCTGCTGGACGGAGCGTGGACTTCATCAGTCGAGAGCGCTCTAGCTTGACGCATATATTCAACGTGCCTCTTACCAGACGATGATCACTTCCGGTTTTAACCGCATTGATCACAGAGACATCGTTGAATATACGCCTCTTCGTCGACATGATGAAGTCAATCTCGTTTTTTGTTGCACCGTCGGGACTCATCCAGGTCCACTTCCTGTGCTCGCGTTTCTTGAAGAAGGAGTTCATCATGTAGAGTCCCTCCTTCTCCAAGAAACCAGCCAGTAGTTGGCCCCGGTGGTTCCGACTTCCAACTCCAAATTGCCCCACTTTCAGCTCATTGCCGTCTCTCTTGCTTAGTTTGAGGTTGATATCCCCCATAACAACGATGAATTAGGTTTTGGAACTATGCATGACTTTTGATATATCCTCATACATAGCCTCCACCTCGTCGTCGGAGTGTGCCGAGGTCCGTGCGTACACCTGTATGACCGTCAACGAGTACCTCTTGGATACTCTGAGTATAAGGTACGCCACCCTGGCCGACACACTCTCGATCTTCACCACGTTGTTCACGAGGGATTTGTGAACGATAAACCCAACACCTCCTTGAGACTGTTGGTCGCCCTCCCGGAAATAGAGCAAGTTGCCGGACTTCAGGGTTATCGTGTCCTACCCCTCTCTTCGGACTTCAGATAACCCTACGATATCCCAACGCAACTTGCTCAATCCTTCCTCCAGTTCCGCTATCTTTTCGTCAGTCCGCAGTGTTCGTGTGTTATATGTTGCCAGGGTCAGAAGTCGTCGGTGGTGGTAGCCGGATCTTAACCGGAGATTCTTCGCACCCCTGACCCCGCTAGTACCCTGGCCGCTACCAGAACCAGGGTACCGGGGGTCGCCGGAACCTCGGGGCCGTGGCCTGTTTGTGTCTATCATTAGAGGGTAATTGCCACAATCGCCACGCTTGGCATGCGGGTTGGCGATCGCAGTGTCTCCACCGCACTCCAGGGATGCTGCTGCCCATCCCCCGGTGGTCTTTGAAGTAGTTTTAGGACATACCCGGGTCCAAAATTTGCATACTTGTTACCAATACAAAGCCACATCATCGAAAAAAATTACAAGCCAAAACTCGCTGGGGGCAGATTCACTTAGCTTATCCTGGCATGGCCTTTTAAAAATTGATGTTATATTTATATACACATTCTCATTTACTCATATTGCCAGTTAAATGTCAATATAATTTTAAGCTTTTTGAATCTTTAAAATGACTGAAAAGTAAATACAAGATAAAAAAATCAACTATAGCGAAATAAATATTATAAAAAGAATACCCCCTCCAAAAGCTCCGCCTGCGGCATGGTTCCCATTAAGCTGGCGGCATTACCTCTCTGTAAGGCAAGGGCAACGCGTTTAAAGAGGTACGCAACAGCTCTGGGGTCCCCCCAATTGCGGATCAGCCATGACGACAGGGCCCTCACCAATATTTTCATGTTAGCTGACCAGGGTCCCAAGGTCTCTCCCGCAAGCACCGTAAATTTGTAGTCTTTTACTAGCGACCAGTATTTGCGGCACTTGAGGATTTGAGCCTGATCAGCTGCAGTGCCGGCTTGTAAACGGGTTGCCTGGATGTGGGACTGCGCAAACGTAACGGCGCACGTCGCGTCCCACACCAAAGCTCTACCTAGTTTTCACGGCACCAATATGGCCCCATTTGGACGCTTGCCGTCGTCCCTTGCTATGCCCACTGGTTCTAAAATCGCGGGCACAGAGACAGTGGCACGTGAACGGCGGACCAAATCATTTAGGGTGCCATGTCGATATAAGCGGCCGGCACTTTTAATACATGAGAGGCCATGTCGACCCAGCTGATCCATACTCTTGGCGCAGGTGCATATGTGGGGGACACATTATTCTAGTTTCAAGTCTCAAACAAAAAAAAAATTGTACACCAGGTGTTTCTACAGATGCCCTAAGAAAGCGTCCTTTTAAATATTTGCTCCAGTTACAGGGACCACCTTGTATGGCACTGCTTATTCATAATACATAATTAATTTATTGCTTGAAATTATAGTAATAGTAGAGAAAGGTCTCAAATACAAACATTAGGTTCAATTATTTCACCTTAAAGGCATGCAATAGTAATAATACAGTTGTTTATTTTACATTAATTAAATTACAGTCACTAAATTACGTGCATTTTATTTTATACTAAATTTTGATGTCAATTATTAAATTCATTATAGTTACATTTAAGAATAAACTAACTTAAGAATAGCCATTTGGATGGTTTGGATGCAGGATAGTGCCTACGATGCGGGAGGGGAGCGCATGCTGCCAATGGCCCGACTCATTGACTGAGACGGCCAGAAGATGTTCTGAGTCAAAACATATATGGGACATATATATGGGACGCTCATCGACTCAAGGCAACTCATGCGTCCCTTCTCGAAAATAGGACATTACCGGAATGTCTGCACCTAGGTTCGACACTCCCGGCTTCTTTGGCATCCACCAGGCTCGCTGTCTCCGTGTCGAGTATATGTGGATGATTTAAGATGATACTGACGAGAGACAACAAGCCGTATGCGGAGGACAGGAACCAAATCTTATTGGGAGAACTGCTTGGATCCACAGCCTTACGTCAAAGTGAATACTTAGAATTTTGGATAATGTTGTTTGAAGCCAGTTAAATTATCTTTATATACAAAGATAAGTAAATCTATATAGCTGGGATACCATTGCTATTTGTTTGAGTCCGCTCCAGACAACATAAGGATCAGCTTTGCCAATTTTCAGCGCATAGTCAAAACGTGCAAGGTATTGTGCATTAGCATTCTGGCTGGTAAAAGATTCAAACAATGGCCCAAATAAAATAGTAATTCTAATTCAATTAGTAAGGACGAATAGAGCCAGGGCCGTTCCCAGTAGTTACCATGAATAAATTAAATCGGTGCCTACTTATCGAGGAAATAACGACCGTCTAATTTAGGTCCTTTCTCTCTTAAATTTCTATTTTCGTGTAAAATAAAAAAGTTATTAGTTTCGAATTTTCATTCCTCTCAGTATTTTTATATCTTATTCGATTTTTAATCTTTCTCTTATGGTAATAAGTATGAAATTGGTATTACATTCAACGTAAAATTATAGACGCTTTCCTTGTTTGTAAAAACCGGTAAAATATATCTTAAGACGATGTAGGAACGAATTCTGTTAGGAAATTAATTGTATATTACTTTACTACCTATTGTCCGCGACATTATTTGTTTTGTTTCGCCGAGTAAGACGACTTCCTGACTTCACGGGGCGAGACCGATATTTCGTAGGTGTTTTGTTCTTTGACGTGAGACTTCCTTACTTGAATAGATATTGTCTGTATTACGTTTGCGCAGTTGTAATAACCATGCGCAGATTTGGGGCAGTACTGCATTCGTATTGGTTGACACTGGCAGTTGACAATTTTCTCATATCGTACCGCCTCCGCATCGGCATGAGTGAGGAACTCGCCGTGAGTGTACGTGTGTGCACTTGTGTATTATTTTAGTAAATGATTATGCAAATTTCAAAAGCATACATTCTTTATACTCCCCTTTCCATATATTTTACACGTCCCGGTGTTTGACACTTTTATACCCAAAAGATGGAACCCTATTATTATGAAATAAGATTGAAAGTGTTATGTATTGGGTCAGTGACGAGAACTAGAGCGTTTACCTTACTTTACTAAAAATAACAATAATATATAAATACTAGATGAAAGCCCGGCTTCGCTCGGGTGAAATAAATAAGAAAGAAATAAAGTAAACATTTATTCGTGACAGTTATGCAAACGACGAAAGAAATAGTGTACAAAAATTTATAAAATAAAAACTTCACAACAACGGATTATGATGAAACTTCGTATAGAAATATAGTCTGTAGTCTGGATTAACATATGGAATAGGGAGTAAAAGATTACGCTGACGACGTCACGGACAAAGGCTAGTTAGTATCTTTGCAAGTTAAGCCTAAGCATAAAAATTTTGAAACCGTAATCAGTACTGATTTGTATAGCTAAAATACTAATCGTTCATTAAAATTCATTTCAGATGTGCAATTGTTAAATATTGATGTGCCAGTCATTATTTTTGGTGCGAAGTCAGAGCTGCTAACGCGTACGAAAACAAATGAAGTTCGTGTATCTCCCTCTCTGTCGAACTTGCAAAATCGAGCGACACAGAGGGAAATACACGATGTTCGTTCGTTTTCGTTTCGTGGTAGCAGCTCTCTATTCTCCGCCAAATTCTATTAAGTGGGGGCCCTTTACACTCAATATTCTGTGTCAATATTATCGCGTTTTTAAAAATTGTATGGGGTCTGTTATACGCTTAATATTATCACAATACTGGTGTGTCAATATTATCGTGGTTTTCAAAATCGTATGGATTTTTCTTCAATATTCATTGCACGTGATACGGATCGTGATATGCGTATATCGCGTGATAATAATAACCATGTAACAGGCCCCTATGGATGTTGCTTCAATATTCAGTGTTTCGCGTGATATAATAACAGTTGGTAATATTTTCTCCAATTAATGGAAGCTATTTAACAACTTGTTCCGTTTTGCCAAAGGTATTTCACATTCCGATACGCGCACCATCCAGGGAATAGGAGCCGTCAGACCAGAGGGCCTACCGCGATCTTAAAACGAAGTACGCCTGTTGTTTACCTCTAGTTATAAGTTTTATACGCTGTTATAATAAGCAATGTAATTTATTGAGGTGCGCAATAAAGAGTTTTTGTATTGTATTGTATTTCCCTATTTTCCCTCTCCGCGCTCGAATATGCAAGTGCGACAGAGAGGCATATATATTTAGTTTTAGGTTGGTAGCACCTTAGTCCGAGCGCGGCGGACGGTCGAAGAAAGTCAAAGAACATTCCGTGTTTTGTCTGTCACACATATAATTTTTTAACTTCCCATCGACCTATGAACTTGAAATTAGGTGATAATGTTTATTATGAAGTATATTTTACCAAAAATATCAATATATTGATAAATCACATTTGTTTTTTAGTTGTACGGAACCCTCAGTGTGCGACTCCGACGCACTTGGCTGGTTTTTATTACATTATGAATTTTATTTCTCTGATAGTAAAATACCCTATTCGTTTTAAAGTTGACGCCTGAGGGCCTAGACTGTATGAGTGAAAGGGACGGCACCATACGAAGTTCGGATTTCGAATTTCGGAGTAGACCCCCAGTACCACTAAGTTATAAGATAGAGCGAAATAGGGATAGAATTTTGCTAGACGTTTAAAAGCCATAAGTCACCTAGTAGTTTGTCACAACAAAATAGAGCCGCAGCTTTAAGATGGCGGACAGACTCAGCAAACATTCAAGTGGTGTCCTTTACACGATTAATATTATCACAATACTGGGGTGTCAATATTATCGCAGTTTTCAAATTTGTATGGATTCTGCTTCAATATTCACGTGATACTTATCGTGATATGAATGTATCACGTGATAATAATAACCATGTAACAGGCCCCATACATTCGCTTTGAAGGCGGTTGTTGTGACAATCAGCCTAGCTAGCACGATAGATTATACCGTTACGTTTTATGTGACGTTTTAATACATTTCGCCCATATAACGTGATGGTATAAGTTATAGTGCTAGCTAGGCTGATAGGTGTATAGAACGCTTGAAAACTACAAAAACAAAACGCTGCAGACGCGGCTAGCCGAATCCACACAATGGGCGATGATGGCCCATCACCCAGAACGCAGCCCAGCAACCTGGCCAACACACCGGACGCAAACATAGTTTACAATTTCCGAACGTACCCAACCCGACGCTGTCAACCAACGAATTTAATATGGCCGACCTTTTGTCTTAAAATTAACACTTTTTAATGCAAAATACGCGACAATCCGAATTTTGCGGATACATATGTTCAACTCGAATTCGTTATTTTTATACGTTCTTCAATTTGAGACAGGTCTCGTTCGGGTCTACCGTACCCCTGCACGAAATTATTAATATAGATTTTACTTTTCTAAAATTTTTTTTAGAAAAGTAAAATATTTATATATTATTGTTATAATATTTATATATTATAATAAATAAATATTTTACTTTGGTATAAATATAATAAATATATTATTACTTTACTAAAAAAATCTAATAAATAGATATTTGGGAACAATCTCACATTAATCATCCTAGTTTTGTGATCTGGGTACGAGATATACATAAATACTCAAATACATAGAAAACATCAATGACTCAGGAGTAAATACTCACCACATGATGCATCATCAGTCGATGGACGTCCATTGCTGCACTTAGGCCACATGATGCATCACAAAAATAAATAGAATTACGGGAATTCGATCTCAGGATCACAAGCTTCGCATATACAAGGTACCAACAAAGCTGAACGGTCATATGTTTTTCAGTGATTCATTCAAAACGATCCGCACCCTGAAACTTAAAACCAACGAAGACGTTCTCAAACATCACGGGCAAGCAAATAAATAGGTACATTACAAAAAAATCTCATCACAGTGACAGTAGAGCCGTAATTGGGTCAAGCAGAACTCTACCCAGCCGCCCTCTTAATGAAGCTCTAACGAAACAAGTTTGTTTTTAGCACCATTGTGCGAGCATAAGGGTAATTGTGAATGTGACTAGAAATTCATCATTACTGATGACTTAGGAAAATACATGTTTATAGAGGTGTTGATCAAAAAGCGTATCATAAATAATAATTATTACCTTTACAAATATGACTTTGAAATTGGGGTGATTGGGAATCGCGAAACAGCTTTCTTTAGAAATATATGTCTTTTGTAACTTTAACGATGTCAAAAATGAATAGGTATCGTCGTCCTCAACCGTATGTGTATATTAAGCTTAAGATTGAATTTGCAAAGTAGATTTTTTCACTTCTCCTTTTAACACATATTATTATTAGTCTAGAGCAATGGAGAGGGCTATGCTGGGAGTTTCTCTGCGTGATCGCATCAGAAATGAGGCCATCCGCAGCAGAACCAAAGTGACCGATATAGCCCTTCGAATCGCTAAACTTAAGTGGCAGTGGGCGGGGCACATAGCACGCAGAACCGATGGCCGTTGGGGCGGGAAGGTTCTCGAGTGGCGACCACGTACCGGAAGGCGTAGCGTGGGCAGGCCCCCCACACGGTGGACTGATGACCTGGTAAGGGTCGCGGGTGTCCGCTGGATGCGGGTGGCGCAGGACCGGTCATTGTGGAAGTCTTTGGGGGAGGCCTATGTCCAGCAGTGGACGTCATTCGGCTGAAATGATGATGATGATGATTATTAGTCTTATTTTAAAATGGTCCTTCACGCTTAAACATGACACGAGCACCCAGATACATTAAAAACAATATTTAAAAAAAAAACAATAGAAACAAAATACTGTCTTCAGTTTCCGCGACTGTTACACATTGAATGAAACTATAAATCGGATTTCGTCGCGTGTAGAATATATTTTTATATCCCGACGTTTTGAGCCCTTTGTAGCACTAGTGGTAAAGCGGATAGACTGAGAATAATATAAATTTTCTCTGTCTAATAACTATAATGCAAACTACCCACGTACAAATTTTCTAAACAGAAATAATGATAGTTAAACCTGCTAGATGGGCTTATAAGGTAAGTTTACTTACTTACTTACTTTATCGGCGCAACGACCCAAAGATGATCTTGGCCTCCGAAACGAGAGCACGCCACTTTTCCCGATCCTGCGCAGCCTCCTGCCAGTCTTCGACCCGAAGCTGCCGCAGATCCGCCTCCACACTGTCTTCCCAGCGATACCTGGGGCGACCAACCGGGCGGCGCCCACTCAGTCGCCCCAAGTATGCTTTCTTGACGGCTCGATCCTCTCCCAATCTCAGTAAGTGGCCGAACCAGCGAAGTCTGTGCGCTTTTGTTTCGCCGACACTATAATACTTATAATCCCAATCATATGTCAATATCATGTCAAATAATAAATATCATTTGGTATTATGTCATGTTCGTCGTCACGGGCTTACAATCTTATACCTTGATCATATGTACTACAGGATACCAAGCAAACAACGGAAGGGAGCAACGTCGGGATAAATCAATATATTTTTCACGCGACTAAATCCGATTTATAGTTTCATTTAATAGAAACAAAATTTACCTAGGTATATGAAAAAAATATAGGTATGTTATATATAATCTGGTAATAAAATTGCTGCATAGTAAATCACTATATATTTTCATGAATAAATACAACGTCCTCTTCTTCAAGGCGTTGATTACTTACTGTACTCATTTGTAGCGAAATCTTAAGCAGTACATCATAAATTGCTACGAACGTACAACTAACAGCTCGGAGGACGCTCACTCAAATTTATGACCCGCAGTGCGGAATATAAATTCTTCGTGGCTCTCAACGACCGCGAAAAATAGCACTAGGGTAGGAAAAACCAGTTATTTTGCTGTTTCAACAAGATAATTACTGGATAAGGTTCCAAGTGAATGTATGCATGGCCTATATTTAGTGTTTTGCGCAACTCCGCTGCCAGTGGGCTTTCCATGAAAGTTAAAACTTTACCCGCAACACTGATCAGATGCCATAGCCAGCCGTAATACGATGTTTTACTTATAGTTCAATCAGCAACTTTTTACGAAACGACAAAAACGCTCGGAAACAAGTAAATTTTTAACAAAAACACACCGACTCCAAACTTTGACAGACCCCATCCTCCTTCTATATAATTTGAGGAGTTCCTTCGATGTAGCCTTACTTACCCCATCCTCTTGGTATATAATTTGAGGAGTTCCCTCGATTTTTCCAAGATCCCGTCATCAGATCCAGACTTGGTGACAATAGGACCAACTAGAAAACACACCCTTTCAAACAAAAAAATAATGTTTGAAATCGGTCCACTAGTCTCAGAGTAATCGGTGAACATACATAAAAAAAACCGATGAATTGAGAACCTCCTCCTTTTTTTGAAGTTGGTTAATAAATTTCTAGGGAAATATGACAAGTGACGTAATTTATGTATTTAAACATTTATTTATATAATTACAATATATACAATTGTATTACAATACAAATAAAAACTTACACAATGA
The DNA here is from genome assembly GCA_905163555.1 of Notocelia uddmanniana. Lineage (NCBI taxonomy): Eukaryota > Metazoa > Arthropoda > Insecta > Lepidoptera > Tortricidae > Notocelia > Notocelia uddmanniana. Next base: position 19,679,720 of record LR991067.1, read on the forward strand.
ATTATTATCATCATCATCATTTCAGCCGAATGATGTCCACTGCTGGACATAGGCCTCCCCCAAAGACTTCCACAATGACCGGTCCTGCGCCACCCGCATCCAGCGGACACCCCTCAATTAATTATACTATAAATAAATAAGTGGGTTAGCCATGGGTGGGTTACCGCAAAAAGGAGCTCATTCAATGTGGCTCCTACTTTCCGAGGTACAACCGTGTCTGTAGCCAACGATCTCGAGCTGCTTGGCATGACGTTAAGCTCAAACCTTAACTTCGGCACTACCATCGAGTCCAAAGCCGGAACAGCGGCCAAAAAGCTGAGCATCCTAAATAAGGTCAAGCGATACTTCACCCCTGGGCAGCTTCTATCTTTATATAAAGCCCAAGTCCGGTCTTGCATGGAGTATTGTAGTCACCTTTGGGATGGCTCGGCTAAGTACCAATTCGCCGCACTCGACTCGGTGGACCACAGAGCCAGGAGGCTCATTGGCGGCAGTACGGTAGTGGGAAATAAGCTGCAGAGCTCAGCACATCGACGCAAAGTAGCATGTCTGTGCGTCTTCTATAAACTGTACTTCGGTGAGTGTGCTCAGGAGCTCCATGAGCTCATACCGCCTTCCCCCTTCTTCCATCGGACATCCAGACGTACGGCTGGCTACCATCCTTACCTGGTCGAAATTCCTCTAATTCGAACCAAGCGCTTTGCATCTTCTTTTATAATGCGCACTTCTAAGGTTTGGAATTCTCTGCCGGCGTCTGTATTTCCGAGTTCATATAACCTGGACCTTTTTAAGGCACGAGTGAATAGGCATCTTCTGGGTGAGCTCGCTTCATCGTCGGCCTTATCTTTGCCCCCTGGCTAGATGCTGGCCAAGAGCAATCCCATTTTTAATAAAAAAAAATGGAAACTTTTGCACCAGAAACGATCCTACACACAATAATGTTTCTTGTATTTAAAACTATTAAAATAGCATAAATGGCCAGTTTAGCCTAGTTGATAGTGTCACTGCCTCCGAAGCTAGAGGTCCCGGGTTCGAATCCCGGTAAGGGCATATGTTTATGTGGTGGGCAGACATTTGTTCCTGGGACTTGGCTGTTTTCTATGTATTTTAGTATGTATGTATCTATTAAATGTATCGTCGTCTAGTACCCATAACACAAGCCTTATTGAGCATACTATGGGACTAGTTCGATTTATATTTATTTACAAATAAGTTGAAATTGATGTTTTCCGAGTATTTTCGTAAGTTTTGTTTATTTGTAATGTTAAAATATATATTTTTTATTATTATAGCCCGTACTATATCCCACTGCTGGGCAAAGACCTCCTTCATTGTCTTCTACCCATCCTAGCTCCGGGAAATTTCTGACCTCCGCGTAATTTTACCGTTGTAATTGTCCTGACTACAGTCGCGTATGAAGTTTTTTTTGGGGAAGTTTAGTAGGAGTCTTAGTAAGTACGAGTATTTAAGACGTGGGTGGACATCCGTCACCTGGTAGTTTTCCGACTATAAAGTTATCATTTTTTTTAATGAAAAAAAAAACTTTTTTTCTTCACAGCTCTATCGATTGGGGTACCAAAGGAGGCTCCATAAGCTGATTCTAGAAATATACCTCACCATTACATTTCAACCCGTGCACCGTGGTTTCTTGTGAAATAAAAATAATTATCAAAACACATCAAGTTTGAGTAGTTAAAAGTGGTATTAACTCGACTGTCGGTTGACATTGAGAGCCGACAGTTTTGTCATATCGTACCGCTTCTGCACCGATATATCAGGAAGTCGCGTAAGTTTTTGTTGCATTATTGTTTTAGCTCGCATTTAGCATAGCATCATCATCATCATCTGAGGCGTTACAGTCGCGGGTGGGCCCTAGCCTGGTCAAGCAAATCTCTCCAGTCCGATCAATTTGTGGCTTTTCTTCTCAAACATGTCACCCCCAAAGTCCTGATGTCCTTTTCGACGCCGTCCAACCATCTGAGCTTGGGCCTGCCTCTACTTCTGCGGCCCTCTGGTTGGCCTTCGAGAAGGCATTTGGGTACCCTGGCCTCGTCCAATCACAATAGCATAGCATGCTCAATACAAATTCCATGATGATGCGAAATTCAAAAGGAGTGTCATTAGAGAAGTAGGCGTCATAAGCAAAAACGCTTGTCGGTGTTTTCAAAAAAAGTGTGCCATTAGTTTTTCGTCCTTCCCCCCAAGTTTAACCACCACCATATCAGCCCTAGGACGTCCACTGCTGGACATAGGCCTCCCCCAATTTCATGGGGGGTAAAGGCCATAATCGCCACGCTTGGCATGCGGGTTGCCCCAAGTTTAACACTTATACTAAAATCATTGTTGATTAATTTGAATTTATATTAGAGCTTTTCATCCAAAATATATTTATGAGCCGGAACCCGGGTATATCTTATAACTACGCCCAAGACGTACATAATTATATATATTTTTGAACTTAGTGGACGAATGAAACGAGTTGGGATTTGAACCCACGACCTCCAGATTAAAAGATCCAGATCAATCCTTATATAGCTACAATAAGTAGATAATTAATACGACGACTACTACGACGCATGACAAAGATATATGGAAATAACTACAACTTAGAAAAGTTGAAAATCCCCCGACATTTTCATTTCAAAGCTCAATATCTCAAAAACGGCTGAATAGATTTTCATTGAACATTGCTAAGAACACTCGGGATAAAATTATCTATGACCCAAAAAAACTAAACGAAAATCGGTTCATCCGTTTGGGAGCTACGATACCACTGACAGATAAACAAATACACAGATACAGAGACAGACACATTAAACTTATAACAACCCTCTTTCAGCGTCGGGGGCGGGGGTTAAAAAGACATGCTGCGCCGAGCCCGAATGAATGGGAAAAGGGCAAGCGGATGATGATGATATGTCAGCGTATGCCCTATTATTTATTAATATTACAGATTATATGTAAACATAACGATAACAATGTTAAATAAAACATAATAATAGCATTTATCTCTCTCGCACTTTTTATGTACTTTGCAGTGAGGGAACTTGTGTCACAAAGAACTGTGACAATCAAATTAAATTTAAAAATTGGTCAGTTCTTCGTTTCTGATAAAGTTTTCATGAAAAAAAAAACCGGCTTGGACTACGGGCCACTTTTGTAAATACCTTTAGTTTTTAGTAAACGCTGTTGTGTTCCTTTTTAACAAAAGCTTTTGCGAACATTTACCGGCTGCAATCCGACACGGACTATCTGACGAAACATTTATGTGAGCGTCGATTGAGAAGCTTTTTTTCAGATAAACCATTGTATTCCGCCAGTTTTATTCAGTATCGGATTGTTTTTATTAATTTAACTGTTTCAACATTCCGTATTCAACATTTAGTACCTCCATAGGGAAGATACGAAATTCAAGTGGTCCATGTTTGTCGCGAGTAACTCCAGCAGGGCTACCACGGGGCGAGGTATCAGGAGGGGGCCGGCAGTCAAGTGATCACGTGACTTACATATCTAACACGGCAGCCGCGACTTCGCTCCTTATTAAATTTATTGTATACCTTTAAAACAGTTCCAAGCCAGAGGTGAAATTTGTGAAATCTGCTTTAAAGCCGAGGGAAGTCCCAGCACACAGTATCCAAGGTTAAACTTAGCAGACGTGAATAAGGCAAGTGCGGAGACAGTCCTAAGTGAGGTCAACGAAAAACTTCGGATAATTTACGACCTAAACAACCAAATTAGAGACCTAAAAGACTCTGTAGACTTTTACGCAGAGCAGTACCAGGGTCTGATGGAATTTAAGACCAGTGCTGAAAAAAAGCTGACGGCATTAGAAAACAGAAATGAAAACCTCCAAAAAGTCAACGAAGCCTTGGAAGCGAGAGTTGCTCAGCTGGAGCTAAAAGAGGTAGAAAAAAATGTAGAAGTGGTAGGATTAACAGAGAAGAAAGAAGAAAACACGATTAATATAGCGAAAAAAATAGCTCAAAAACTAGATCTGAACCCTGAAGATATTGAAGCGGCAAAGAGGGTAGGCAGAGAAAAGCCAGATATATCCAAGCCTCGTCCTATTGTAGTCTCCTTGCGCACAAAGAATGCTAGAAAGGAATGGATCTCAAGGAAAAAAACCAGGTTGAATAATGCGGATGTTATCGAAAACGGGGACACCAACCGTCTGTACATAAATGAATCCCTGCCTAATCATTTGCGGCAGCTGTTTTGGTATACAAAAACATCATTGAAGGAGAAATTTAAATACATATGGGTACAAGAGTTGCGAATTTTAGTTAAAAAGGACGATAACCTTAAAAAAATCATCCATATCAGATCGGAGGCTGACGTAAACCGAATCAGCTGTGAGCACGCCGAGTAAGCAATAAAGTTGCGCAGGACCACACTACTTGGTTTTCAGTAATTAAAATTCAACGATCTCGTTTTGGATAATGATATAGATTGTACTAAATTTACGCAGTTAAATAAATGGATCACGTATATTAAAAATTCATCTAATGAATTACAAATAATACACTTAAACATTAGGTCACTGAGAAAAAACTTTAGTCAGTTGCTGTGCCAAATAGAAGACTGTGACTACAGCGTGGATGTCATCATTTTGAGTGAAATAAACATTAAACAAGCTGAATTAACTTTTTACGCGATAGAAGGATATGAAATGCTAGCCTATACTAGAGAAGAAAGAAGGGGTGGAGGCTTACTCATGTATATTAAAGCGAATATCAACGTCGAAGCAATAAAAGAACAAGTATATTTTTCAGAATTACTACATTGCCAACTTAACATCGCATCTGATAAGCTACATATTATTGCGTTGTACAGGCCCCCGGATACTAATAAGCTGCGTTTCGTAGAAGAACTTAAAAATATGCTGAAAAAAATACCAAAGAAACACAACGTTGTACTTATAGGTGACGCGAACCTAAATTTACTGGAATCAACAAGCGTCGTTGAAACGTACAAAAACACCTTGTGTGAAAGCGGCCTTCAAAGTGGTATCAACGTGTGCACTCGGGAGGAGGTAGTCGCCGGCTCGCTGTCAGCATCGTGCATAGACCATGTGTGGGTGCGCTCTCGCATGCGCGCGGCTACACACATACTTACGTGCAAACTGTCGGATCACTACATGATAGGCGTGAACTTGAGGCGGTGTGTACGCAGCGATGGCGGATCGAACTATGCGTGTGTAACAAAACAAATCGGTAAACAGTTTGTGTTAGATAATAAGCGAGTTAAGACAGAACTGGACAAAATAGAGTGGAACACGTTATTATCCTTGGATTGTCCGCAAATATTATATGAAACGATGTGTTGTAAGTTTAAAAATATATACGATAGCTGTCAAAGGGAGGTAAATAGTGTAAACAAAAGGAAATGTCAGCCATGGATTAATGACACACTGAGATTAATGATTGAACACAGGGACGAACTATTTCGGAAATGGAAAGCTTCGCCTAATAATATGATTTTAAGGTTAGATTACACTAGATTCCGTAACAGGACAAATAAAGTGATAAATTCTGCTAGAAATAAGTTTAGGAAAAAAGAAATATTGAATTGTAATGGGGATTGTAGGAAGATTTGGGCTGTTATAAACAAATGGCTAGGAAATAAAAAAGAAAATGTCGATACAGTCATTATGAAATATTTAGGTAAGGTCGATTCTGTGCAAAATATATGTTCGAAATTTGCCATAACTTTTACAGAGGAGATTGACAGAGTGAAACACAACTGTGACCGTAAATTTTTAAGCCGTTCATCCTATGTTGCGCCGTGTAATGTCTCCTTTAGGTTCCAAAATGTATCTTCAAATGAAGTCGAGAAAATCATAGACCAACTTAGTTGCAGGAAAACGCCGGGGCTGGATGCGATTAGGAGTAGTGACCTTAAATATGTTAAAAATAAGATAAGCCCGGTATTAGCTAAGTTTGTTAACATGTGTGCTCGCACAGGTGTGTATCCTGACAACTTAAAAAAGGCCATTATTCGTCCAATCTTTAAACAAGGGAGCCATCTCGACTATTCTAATTACAGACCTGTAGCGATACTGTCCATAATAAATAAGATAACCGAAAAAGTCATTGTAGGAAGAATAAATGCCTTTTTAGAAAAAAATAGTTTACTGTCTGATACCCAGCACGGATTTAGAAAGAAGCGCAGTACGTCGACTGCTTTAGCGCAATTTGCGGACGAGGTGAATAATAAATTAGACAAAAAAATGTATGTAGGAATAATATTTATAGATTTTAAAAAAGCCTTCGACACGTTGGACCACGACATGCTACTTACAGCCATGCAGGAGTGTGGTATCTGTGGTCCGATTAGTCTGTGGTTTCGAAGTTACTTAGAAAAACGAACGCTTCGTACTAAGATAAATAATATAACTGGGGATGAGGCCAACATTAAATACGGGGTGCCAACTGGATCCGTGTACGGCCCGGTTGGGTACATCATGCACGTGAACAGCATCAGCAAAGTTGTGGAACAGTGCTCCACCTACATGTACGCGGATGACACGTGCCTGGTGTACGCCGACCGGGACGTCGCGGTCGTGCGGGATAGGTTGCAGGCTGATTTTGACAATATGCTAAAATGGTCACACGACAACGGCATAATACTTAATGCGACTAAAACTAAATGTATGCTGATTAAATCTCCATACCTCAAAGGCTCTTGTGAAGACTTAAAGATAATTGGGCATTCCTATGAATGTCTTCACAACGACTCAGCAGCTTGTAGATGCGATCGGCTCGAGCTAGTAACTAGTTATAAGTATCTCGGGCTGAATATAGACTGTACCTTCAATTGGAAACACCATGTGGAATCGGTCTGCAATAAGCTAAGATCTATATTATGCAAATTTAATGATCTGAAACACATAGCGAATAAGGCGGTATTATTCACATTATACCACGCGCTAGCTGACTCTGTGTTGAGTTATGGACTAGTGGCGTATGGCCGCACCTTTAAAACCCAACTTGATAAAATCTTGAATTTGCAACTTAGACTAATAAAGGTACTGGTAGATAAGCAGACCAAAGAGAAGTGTAACAAACACTACCATCAACTTTTTCAAAAATGTAACATATTACCGGTTCACGAGAAACTAAAATACTTATTAGCTATAGACGAATACTTTTTTCCCAAATTCAAAACTGAACATATATATAAACGTAGCTTAAGATTATCAACACGTAAGAAATATGTTGAGCCGCGAGCATGTAATTATTATGGTCAAAGAACTAGACATTACCTAGTACCGCGCATTTTTAACGTCTTGCCCTTAGAAGAAGTTACAGTATCAAAAAGTGTATTTAAGAAAAAACTTAAGAATGTCTTGCTAAATAAACTCTAATGTAAACGGCGAAATTCATAACCAAATAAAGTATTAATACTTATTAACTTTATATACTTACATACATACACTAACATCACACTATACTATAGTATCTTATACATGATTACTGTTAAGATTATTTTAATTGCACTGTATAATAGGTTAAGTTGATAAAGGGTGTAATCTATTCGCCAACAAACTGCCCCGCAGTTTGGCGAAGCTTTGGAAATTCGAATTGGTTTTGTTGATCGGATAAATAAATTAAAAAAAAAAAAAAAAGTAATTGAAGTTCATATTCAGCATCCTAAGATCAGAATAGCCCTTCAACAATGTTTGTTCGTTGCTTCCGATCTCAATGAAATTTCTTGCCTACGCTTGCTACCTAACCAAGCTATTGTATGGTAAGCTAACACAAACCGGACTGAAGCCCTGATTTTAAAAGTCACACTAAAGAAGGTAGCATAATGCCTAAGGTCTATGTACAACATAGACATGACGCGGTCCAAGGTCATTGAAACGTAGACTTTTCTCTATCTTGTCACAATTACAATAAGCTTCAAAATTATTATGTTGTGATGCTATTACATCTTGATATAATGTAAAGGTACGTATATTTATCGCCCTCTAGTATCCAAAACACAATCAATAAGTATCGTCTAGTTTGACTTCATTTTTGATAGTTACTTTAATTTATATTAAATGTGTGATTATACTTAGCCTTATGCGGTTAACAGCAACTTATTATGATTGAATACGTAAAAAAAGTTCCATCATAATATCTAGGTTTGTTTTCAATTCATCAGACCCTCGCAAATTTAATACGGAAGAACCTTTTTTATCCGTTTATCCATTCAAAGAAATTCCCTATGAATACAAATAGGTAAATCGAATGAAAATATTGCACAAAAATTGACTATTAAATGAGTGTATTCTCCATATTGCACGTGATGGGATAAAGTATTACATTATCCCACCAAAACATAAATGTCAAAAAATAAGCCAATAGCTCTCATGGCATTATATGTAACAAACTGCATAGAAAAGTGCCAGGTTAAAGCTCAAAAAGCATTAAGCAGCTATAAATTATTTTTTCGTATACAATCTAGTGCAAGACTTGGCCCCTTTTCAGATACTTTTGGTGGAACATGAGAACTTGGCTTATTTTTTCACATTTATGTTTAAGTGGGATATCATTACTCTGCTGAATTGAGTAGTCAACCTCACTCTACTACATAAATTTTTGTAAGATTTTTTTTATGAACTTCGCCCAAGTTTTATTTCTCAGTTTAATATTTGTACATATCTGATTTTTCCTTACATATAATATTACCCACCTGGACGAGTAATATACTACTACTACGACGACTAATATAGAATACTATACCATACTATCAGAGCGAATGCCTGCAATATATTTGTATCAAATCATTAAAATTGTTGAGGACTATAACAAATGGTGTAGTAGTATGATTTGGGAAGGCCTATGTCCAGCACTGGACGACTGCGGGCTGATAATGACTATGAAGATAATGTATAACTACATTCCCTTATGTTACGTATTGGTTTTTGGTGAACAATAAAAGATTATTTGTATTGTATGTATTGTCGGGTGAGTTCCACCTCTCATGCATTGTTCTGTACCTATTTGAATATGCACGTCTGATATGTCTACAGCCAGATAAGTAAACTGATGTTTCCGACATTTATCGTTATACACGTCCAGAAATAATTACACCTATAAATTTCCAGTCGTTTTTGAAGGCCGTGTAAACACCGCTTCATTGAGCTACGATAAAAACAACACAACAGGAGCTTTGAGGTAATGCGAATCATATTTCACCCAGCAGGAGGTCCCACTGCCTACAGGCGTTGTTTTCTACTGCTAAGGTACATTAAAACAAATGAATATAATGAAGCTATTTTGAACTGGATTTAGGGAAAGTATTTTGTGATTAATTCTCCAAGGCGAGATTTATCTGTTTTTTTGGTTTGTACCAGAAGGCTTGCTACCGAAGTTCATGTTTGCGCTTTCTAATCGACCGCCTATTTTTATAATACCGTAGTTGTTCAGAAATGGGTTTAAGCATTTAATGGCCGTTTTTTACGTTAATTGGTCTCCTTGTTTTCCAAAACCTGATATTCCAGTCTGAAATTTCTCGTTGACACATGCACCTGTTTATGTATGTCCCGTTTTTACCCTTTGTGTACGGAACCCTAAAAATTAACTAAAAACACAATAGTCGTTTCTGTGTGCGGAATTAGCATATTTAACCCTCTTTACAAAACTAGTTTTTTTTTAACTTTTGAGTAACATATTTCTTGGCTATTTTCGGTAGTAACCATCTCATTTTCTGTCGGAAAACAGTTCATGTGGTACGTAAGTAAACTGGACGTGCATATTATTACCTATAACCTTGTTTTAACCGAACCTTTCATGAAGTCAGAATTTCAATTTCTCAAACTTGACAGCCCTTCAAAATATAACGCGCAAACTCAATGAGTTTGCGCTTTTTTTTCCACGCCGCCCAACTCCCCGCGTACTCCCCATCGTTGGCCCAAAAAGAGCCGAGTCGGGAGACTGTATGTAGTAAGACTGTGATAATACCAGCAAAGCATAGCTTTTGTATCATTGCTTTAGCCAGAATAAGGCTTGGTGTGATCCATCCTAATGGATTGAAAAGTCTGCTATATAGTATTTATTTTTGTTGAAGGTTTCTCCATCGGCGGAATTATCACTGAATATTGGAATTCTACAAGACGTCGGTTCCAAGTAACTCCCCATATTTTTATAACCGAATTTAATCTTTACTGGAAACGTTACTGGAGAAAATTGGTAAGGATTTTCTCCAGTAACGTTTCATTGTTGCTTGACCATTTTTGTAACTCAAATTCAGCCTTTTTATGTAGTTCGTACATTTCTCGGAATATTTGAACGGCTTCCTTCACTAAATCATAACCACTCATTATGTCGACCATGTAGTAGTCATTTAAAACGCTGCCTGCTGCCATGGGATATTTATATCTATGGTCAATTGCTACTTGCTGTAAGGCCTTGACTTACAAATAAGGAACTGCTGCTGTTCCAAAAGTTACTCGGAGCAAACGATAGCATACTAGTACTATTCTGTGACGATAGTAGAAAAATAAAATTCCATTTGCGTAAGACGTATGTTTTATTTCAATACATATTTATGTGACAATGACACTAAAATGATTGTTCTGTTTGACACTAGATACTTAAATATTGAAGGTAGAAAAAATAAATATACAAAAGGTTATGCGTTGACACATCGTACAACTATACAGAGAAGAACTTTTCCACAAGCCAGGTTAAATTCAACCATACATCAATGTCCTAAGGATTCATCTTTATCATAGTTGGTTTCTTTATTTTTATTCAAGGATGGTTGGAATCAAGCTTACGGCCTGCTTTTTGGAACTTGTATCGGGAATTTTATATTTTCCAGAACACGCATAATGTCGCATAGTGACGTCGGTTTACGTATACTGTTAGTATTACATTAGCACAATAGTATTACATGGCGCGTCAAAGATTCTACTTTTCCGATACGGAGACAGTACTGCATCGGTATCGCCACGCGTCCGAGAATCTCGCGTCAATCAGAAAACACTCATTTAAATGACAAGAATCTGTATCCACTCTGCCTACTGTTAACAGCTTACTAATATTGCACCGACCCCACACCGCCAACTGCGGAAATAGTTTCTGATATTTAGTGATTGCAAAACGTTACGAGTTAGTCATTCTAGAAGTTTAAAGTGCAAGAATAATTATACAAATTTCAAAATCGCTTTACATGTTTGCAGTCCCCGAGTAACAAGAAACAAATCGATTCAAATTGATAAACTTTTTGCAAGCATGTTGACAAAAGAAACAGACAAATTAGAAATCAAGAAACCCAAAGAAAATCGGGATTTAAAAGTACGCATTTAACTTTTCAGCCTCGCTCTCCGCCATGTAACCCAAACTTTTTGGACAGACAAAGTTTCAAAATATATCTAAATATACACCGCGAGATAATCTGTGATGGTATAAAAGACTTGTTCTTATTTCTCGGATGGCTTCCAATATCTTTTTCGCGTGTTCGAGCCCAATCCAAGAGATTACTTTTCTCCTTTATCCATTCAATGTATTGAATGAAAAACGAAAGTGAATTTATTGATTGGCGGGAACAAATAAATGTTTCAAGGCTGTTTTGATGACTAAGCATTTCATGAAAGACCAGCAAAATGGATCACGATTGCAATGGATTGCTTGTTTTGTTAATTGTTTGTCAATCTGATTTTTCGAAGCATAAATTCCAAATAAATTTCATGTTACAAAACATTTTTGTTGCCTGGAAATGGAATGAACAACCTTATTTTCTGGATGCATTTTACCCTCAATACTTTTTTCTGAAAGCGATTACAGAAATTATAGCGGAAATAAACACTACAGGTCTCAAAAATGGTCAGTTTTCGATAACCCAAAAGTTATCTAGACAAATTAAAATGTAATTATTGGAAAAAAAATACCAAGACAGTGGCAAACATGCGTCTCACCAGCTTTATGGTAAGCCAGTCTATTCATTTGCATTAAATGATTAATTTTGTTACCAATTTTCCAACTTAGGAACCTCGATTGACAGCTTCGTATGCTCATACTCATTTTTTTTGATAAAATATGAAATTTTACTTGTCAACTATTTTAAATTAATTAAAGTATGATATAGGTTATATTTAAAAAAATATTATGAATGAAATGGTTATTAAATGTATATAAAGAATACTTCATTCAAAGGCAATCCACGAAAACCTGGTACCGTTTTTGTTGGATTTAAATTAAAAGTGTGTTTTCGTACCAAAGCTGAAGGCAACCGTCACGGAATAAATATAATAGAACAGCACCAGTTAGAGAAGTATGAAAACGCATAACCAATAACCAAGCTCGTTACTGAAATTCATTGGGAAAACAATGACGACCACGACCACTGCGTAAAGAGCGACTCGATTGAGCAGTGATACTACCTTTTTCCCCTGCTCGGACGGTCGTCCGAACTTATTTTAAATATAATGAATTACCTCCCAACTCGTCAGATTATCCTCGCATACACAAAAGTGTCTGCTTTCCCATAATCCAAGTAAGGAGCAGCCGACAAAATGAATAAAAGCGAATACCTACTTTTCTTTGCAAAATGTGACAAAGGGGTGGCGCGGGATTTTTCAACGTGAAGTTATTGTCTGTGACGCAAAGTCGCCATGACAAATAGTGTTGCGTTTTTCAGTTTCGCAACATTTTAACTTACGAGTTAGTACCTCCAGGAGATTTCTTTTAGGAATATAAATGGTTTGTTTCTTTCGACGCTGTTTTATTTTCTGCCTTTCTGAACTTGTTAGCAGGTGTTAATATGTGCCTGGTGAATATTTGTTGTATATTCAAATTTTATTGCGTGGAAAGAAACGTTAAGTCTACTTACTATGTGGGAAAGCCTCAGTTAAGTTCAGCATTTTGCAAAGCAAAAAACTAGGCGTCGTAGTCAGAGGTCAGTAAGACCCTGTGTGTGCATAAGCAGAACAATTAGCAGCACGCCAATATGCATCCTGTTCACAACTTTTGTATGGAGTTGAAAAATAATTAAAATACTTTAAGTTTAACTTATTAACTTGTCGATGTCGTCGCACTATGGGCGTTCTCTGCCCCACCTACGTAACTTAAGACTTTATGCCAAGTAATTTAAGAATGAACTTAAAGTAAAAATGTGAGTTCCATAGAATTAAGTAAAATGTACTTTGCATGAATTTGGCTTGACACGCTGCCGCGTTTTTTGATCACTCTTTGTATAAGACCGATATATTTGCTACATACTCATATATTATTTCATATGTCTGGACCATCGGAACTAGTTCAGTTGTTTGATCATCTAATGCCATAAAAATGCGAAACACCACCCCGAAAATTCATAATGGTGAGGCCATGACACCACTCGCTGATGTATGGACCAATAAAGTCGAGATGTGAAGAATGACTCGTATCCCATTAACGTCGTACGCAATTCGAATCCCGGTCGAATGCCGAACGCGATTTGTCCCCGTGATTTGTGACTCCATATTGTGAAGTTGAAGTCCCTAACTACGGCCCGTTTATTAAATACAACCCCCAAAATGGAAACAACGTGAAAAATTACCATTCTTAAGGGAAACTTTACCCTTTGTGAACGGTGGCCATCTTTTTTAGTTGTAAATCACTACTTAGCCGTCCTCAAATGGGTCAGGCGCAAGTAACAGCGGCTAAAGGGTTCTATTGTATAATGTTTTCATTTTTCAACCGTTTAAAAAAAGGGTTATTTTAATCAAAAGCAAGAATTTGTCCTATTGACGTGATTAGGGTACAAGCAAAATTAAAATGAACAACTTTCTTAAACACGCTTAATTAGGGTAAAATCAAAATTAAAATGAACGCCTTTCTGCTAGAGTAGACATTTTAACAATGTTTAAATTTAGTCTTATGACTCTTATGAGAGTTATTAAAGGATGATTCCTACTAGACCGTTCCATTTTTATTTTATTTTTTATTAAAAATGGGATTGCTCTTGGCCAGCACCTAGCCAGGGGGCAAGGATGAGGCCGACGATGAAGCGAGCTCACCCAGAAGGTACCTATTGACTCGTGCCTTAAAAAGGTCCAGGTTATACAGGCTACGAAAATGGGCTGGGCTGGGATGCTTCCGAGTGTCACCGGGCCCGGACGAGGCCCGGCCGCGCAACGATCGGCGTCTTGCTGTTATAGAAAACGGAACAGCCTACTGTGAATCATCCTTTAGGTAGTATAGCCATGTAATGCGGAAAGATAACGACCATGTTGTTCAGAAGGTGATGGCTCAACCGGAAGCCAAGGAAGGAACAGGATGACCCCCTCTGACGTGGTGGGCTAGTATGGTCATGCTTATGGAGAAAGCCCAATCACCACCCCGATAACCGAAGAAAGGGCATCTTGGCGCCGTAGGACAATGAGAGCCGACCCCACCTAATGTGGGATAACGACAAGGCAAAGAAGTACAAACAGAAAGCTTTTGTGAAACAAAAAAAAATGTATTAGGGCAATATTCACTACGATATTAAATTGCTCACACAGTAACAACAATTTTATAATAGTATAATTTTTTTTTTCCAATGTGTCATACAATTAGCTCGTAAGTAAGCTTATTAACTACATTGTCCACGATTTCGGTGTCGATAAAAACCCGATAGGGTTTAACGACACTTTTCCGTTATACCAATATATCAATTTTCTATTGTAAATAAAAAAAAAAAATATCACTACGCCCCCGTGAATCATGTAAACCTATTTTTAAGTGCCACAGATTGCTGTCATAACCTTCCATGTATATATATGAAGTGGCCATCTTTGTGCATGTTAATGGATACTATTTTGAAAAAAAAATGTAATAGAAATTCCTATAATAACGATCGTATATCTCGACAGTGTAAACTATTACATGTACCCAAAACCCGCTTGAGAAAAACACTTCGCAGTCCATACTTTATGTGCTGAAAAATTTATAATAAGCTGCCAAGAGATATAAAAAATCTACCTCTGATTAAATTAAAAAAAAAAACTGTATTCATGGCTGAGTGAATTGTCTTTTTATACTGTTAATGATTATTTTAAATTCAAAACAATAAATAAATAAATGCATTATAATAGTAAAATACCCCTATTTTGTCTGATCTATAATGTAAATCGACAGAATTAGGGTACGATTCGCATGCTAGATTAAGCAGAGTTTGGAGGTCCATCTAAATTGTAAAATAACAACTACTGTAACCCATTCTCAGCAAATAAATTTCATTTCATTTCATCCTCGTCAAATTAATAACGAATATACAACCCGGTCAGAATATCTGTACACCTCGCTGGAATGCCGCCGCCCGCGCTCGCCGATATGACGTCACGAGGTCAGGTGCACAGATATTGTGACCGGGTTGTAATATAGGTAAAGTCTTGTTTTTACGTCAGACGAGAGAGGAAACATGCTGAACGAGCGTTCAGTTTAAGATTGGTGGTTTGTCCAGACGCGTGTCCGACGAGCACAACACAACACATACACAACAACAACAAACAATTAACTCATATCTGTTTATAACAAGCTAAGGCTGCATTCATGCACCCGCGTAAACACTCGTGACTTAGCACGCCGTTGTTAGATTGCCTTTTTAACCGACTTCAAAAAAAGAGGAGGCTCTCATTTCCTCGGAATATTTTTTTTGTAATAATCCTATGCGCTTGACAAGCTCGCACGGCAAGCAGAGCGACGTGTTGTCTGTGCGTAAACACGTGGCCTTAGCTGACGCAATTTCGCTATAACTTAATATCTGACATTGGCGTGGCGTAATCACAAACATAATTAACTTATTCAGACCGTAATGAGGAAAGCATATTTCGTACGAAGAATTTTAAATAATCCAAAAGCTCTCAGAATACGAGGTACGGTTGACGTCACAAAATTGTAATAATTCTGAACCTTAGCCCTTTGCAATAAGGTGAAAATTGCATACGTATATTTGAAAGGGCTGTACAAATTCGAAACGCTTTAATAATTAACGTTTGAAGACGTTTGAAACACGAGTACGTGAGTGATATATGTCAAAATGTGACTTGTACATGAAAGTAATTTTAGGCCGATATAAATACATATATCATTTAGAAGTATGAATTTGTCGCTTTTGATGGTTCCGTGCACGACCAGCACACGTAGGTACAATTTAAGTTTTAGAATTGCGTGTAATCAACAAAATCAAAGAGAAATTTCGTGCTTTTTCTACTTCGATCATTAATCATTTTTCCAATATATATAGGGCATGTATATTTCCCGGGAAATCCCGGGAAACTTCGTACAAATTGGGACCGAGACTGCAAACCCTAAATATAAATAAGATGGCGGCCGGAGAATGGCACAACGATCAGTCATGCACTGCCCGCATCCAGCGGACTACCTCGTCCTTAACCAGGTCATCATCCATCCTCGTCGGGGAGGGTTTTCGACACTGCATGCGGTATGTGGTCGCCACTCGAGAACTCACTGGAATCCGTTCTCCGGGCAATGTGACCCGCACACTGCCACTTAAAATTGGCAATTCTTCGGGCTATGTTGTTACCTTGGCTTTTCTGCGGATTGCGACATTTTTTATTATGTGTTTTTGTGTGTTTTTTTGATATGGGTGATATGCCTGAAAATAAAAATTATTATTATTATTTATTCGATCCCGTAAAGTAACTTCGAACATAGCCCTCTCCATCGCTCTATGAGGGATTATGAGCCTAGTCATCGATTTTTCTAATCTAAATATATAAAAGAAGAAACTGACTGACTGACTGACTGACTGACTGACATATCAACGCACAGCCCAAACCGCTGGTCCTAGAGATTCCAAATTTGGCACGTAGGTTCCTTATAAGGTCTAGGGGTGCACTAAGAAAGGATTTTTCAAAATTCAACCCCTAAGGGGGTGAAATGGGGGTCCGAAGTTTGTATGGGGAAACAAGATTAGTTGGACTATTTTATTCGAAACTTCACAGCAGTATTTCTAAAGATAAATGAGGAAATACGTGTTTCAGGTTTTTTGAGAAATCAACCCCTAAAAGCGGGAAAGTTGGGGACAAATTCTGAAAATCGACATGGGTAGTGTTTTTATGATATACCTGGTCGCTGATAACGAAAACAACAATGATTTTAAAATCTCACGTGGAGGACGTGAAATACCATCCCCCCTGTTGGGGTGCGAGGGGGATGAAATGTCTAAATATTAATATGGGTGTCGTTTTTATGGTTTCTTGGGACATTAATTACGAAAATGGCATCGGTTTTGCAATTTAATATTGTGGACATGAAAATTTTTAAACGTTTGTGCCAAATTTCAAGAAATAACTGACTGACTGACTGAGTGACATATCAACGCACAGCCTAAACTGCTGGTTCTAGAGATTCCAAATTTAGTATGTAGGTTCCATATAAGGTCTTGAGGTGCATTAAGACAGGATTTTTCAAAATTCAACCCCTAAGGAGGTGAAATGGGGGTCCGAAGTTTCTTTAGGGAATCAAGATAAGTTGGATTATTTTATTCGAAACTTCACAGGAGTATTTCTAACGATAAATGAGTAAATATGTGTTTCAGGTTTTTTAAGAAATCAACCCCTAAAATGGATCTGGTGACAAATTCTGAAAATCGATATGGGTTGTTTCTATGGTTTATCGGGTCGCTGATTGCGAAAACAACAATGATTTTAAAATCCCACGTGGAGGACGTGAAATACCATCCCCTCTGTTGGGATCCGAGGGGGTTCGAATGTCTAAATATTAATGTGGGTGTCATTTTAATGATTTTTTGGGTCGTTAATTTCGAAAATGGCATTGATTATGAAACTTAGTATTGCGGACATTAAAACTTTTAAAAGTAGGTGCCAAATTGCAAGAAGAAACTGACTGAGTGAGAGACATATCAACGCACAGCCAAAACTGCTGGTTCGAGAGATACCAAATTTGGCATGTAAGTTCCTTATAAGGTCTAAAGGTGCATGAAGTGCCGTGAGTTCCCTATGAATATACGACCTTTTTTGATTCAATGTATTGTAAGTGGTTTTAATAATCAGTGCCGTCCGATACGATTTCGACATAAATCGATATTTGAGCGTCCGAGAGGACTCTTAATAGGAATCCGAGGTACCTAAACTTTGAATAAAGTAACAGCCATATTTATTTTCTTCATTTCCGTCCCGATTTCGTTCAAAATCGATATCTGAGCGTCCGAGAGGTCTCGTAATACGAATCCGAGGTAAAATTTAGAAAAATTGGCGGCAGTATTCATTTTTATCACAACATTCAGGTGTCGGCTAAGAAACTTTCTACTGGAAAATCCTTTATATTCTATAAGTGAATTTTTTGACATAACTGGATAAATTTTATTTTTTATTTATTTATATTAATATGAAATTGTTGTACCTATTCAATGACGATCCTTTCAGGTGAAATTTTAATACTGTGAAATTATTTGTCCACTGTTACCTAAATTAAGCGGACATCCTAATTTTTAGTATTATTAATTATTAATGTTATTAATTATATTAAATTATCTTTATTTTCATTTAATGTTATTGACGATCACAATAGAGATTCTTGTAAATTGACATACTTAATTTATAATGTAATCGTATATTGTGAATAAATGAATCTGAATCTGAATCTGAATCTATCATTTCTGTCCCGATTTCGTTCAAAATCGATATCTGAGCGTCCGAGAGGTCCCCTAACACGAATCCGAGGTAAAATTTGAAAAAAGTGGCAGCCATATTGATTTTCTTCATTTTCAACCCGATTTCGTTCAAAATCGACATCCGAGCTGTAACGGAACACAATTAGGCTACAAAAACACGTGTTATTAAAATACCTATATGAAGGAAAAGTAGTTTTAATAAGCTGGATGAGCATAGTAACGTTTACCCTACTAGCTTCGGCCTCATATGTCGTGGATTTGTCGTGTATTTGTCCGTCATATGTCGTAGATTTGTCGTGCATTTGTCGGGGATTTGTCCGACATATGTCGTGGATTTGTCGTAGATGTGTCGGGGATTTGTCCGATATTTGTCGGACATGTGTCGTGCATTTGTCTGAGATATTAGAGTATATAAAGGGGCGCGAAGTTTTATTGACGGCACTTAGAATTCGACATTCAGACTGACAAGGTCTCTGGTCTTCGCAATAATATATACTTGGTGGGTTATTCTATTGATTTAAAAGTGGTTCTTCTTCGTGAGGGGACTCTCTTCATGTTGAGGAATCAGTTTTTAAGTAAAATATTGAATATTTCCTCGGGGTTTAAGAGTTTATTTAATTTGATTTAAATGACCAGAATCTTGTCCAGGCACCAGTTTTGCCTGAGGGGTCTTGCTCGCCTAACGGTGCCAATGAGCAGGGTTCAGAGTCTTTAGTTACCAGATCTAAGAGTGGTCTGGCGTCTACCTTTTACCTACATGGAGACGAATCAAATCCCTTACGTTCCTTCAATGCCCAGCTGGCAACGTAGACATGGCTGCCAATATGGGGTCTCAGCATAGAGGTGTATACCTCGCTTGTCGAAATTGTTCAGTATTTGAGGAACGGTCTTGTTAAATATATTTATATATAAAACTTATATACACAATATGGCGTCTTACTCACTGTATCCTAGCCTGCGGGCGCAGTGGGGGGAGACAACCAACACAGGCCTTTAGCATTGCAATTCTCAGTTTAGCCGACTGAACTTTCGCTGCATAGGTTAGGGATTCGCAGTCAAAAGAGCTGGTTCTGGTAAGGGATTTATGCTCTTTCAGTTTAGCAAGTTTCCTGGGGAACAGTAGGGTAGCTTCACACACATTTATTAGGGAAGTAGGGTTTAATAATCTATTTTAGGTTTGTCGTTAATTTGGAGTATTGGGAATAGTTGTGATAAAATTAGTCATGTCTGGTATAAAAGGGACAGTATCTTTAAAGTTGCGATTTCTAGTTAAATGATTAAAATTTACTCAGAAGAAGCTAATTTAATGACTAGCTGAGCCGTTCGTTGAATTAAGCCCTTCAAGTGAAGAGCAGAGCGGTTCACTTGATAGACTATTCGGTGACAAGCTGAGCAGTTCATTGAATCAGGCATCTTAAGTGACGAGCCGAGCTGTTCACTTCTTTTAGTAAAGGTTTGGCAGAGTAGTTCATAGGTATTAGGGAACGAGGACTAGGAGTAGGGTAGGTTATTCAGGGTCAGGGCCAGATTCTGGCGAGGAATCACCAGGATTTCGCCCGCTTCCGATGATGAGGCCTTGCGGCGATTCTCCTCATCATACGGCGCGTCTTCCGAAGCGCTAGTAGATGCATTTGCTAGGTAGAACCATATTCTTATGGTTTAGTCTCTTTTACAAACTGATTTTATCCCGAGCGCTCCTAAAGGCCATCCGAACGAATTGTTCGGATAAGCCTAGCAGAGTACTCCTGTTAAAGTAACTTAGGTCATTTGGACGAAATTGTCTTACACTCCGCATAGTGAAATAAAAGATTGGCGGGGGCTTGTCCATGTCTAAGGTCGAGAGCCACGGGTCTCTGGTTAGTACCGGAGGGGGATAGCAATCCCTAGGGCGGCTGGAGGAGCCCTACCTTACACCAATCAATAAAATTGATTATATTTATACGAACCTGTAATAAGCAATACATAACAGGATATGAGCTATTCGGAAGTTAGGTACATAGAGCTTGTAGGGATGGCAAATCTCTTAAGGATCTTATATAATTGGTTACTATTTTATCATTAATAATTCCTATAAATTTATATTTCTCTTAACTTCAGTATTAACGTAATTTCATTGAGGTATAGGCTGAGTAAGGTTCTAGGTAACGATAGTAGGGTTTCAGAAAAGGGAAGAGGAGTTCAATACCTGACAAATATTCGCATTAAAGATTCAGGGTTTCTTACGGTTCACAACTCTTCGGGGTCCTACCTAGACGATTCACTTTGGCCAATACGTAATTTATCCTGGGTTTTAACAGCCATTAGTTTTAATATTTTAATTTATTAATTAATTCATATTAGGGAGGTATTGGGGGTTTATTAATATTAAGAGAGAGGGGGGGGGGGATCGTTACATTTTGGTGCCGTGACCAGGATAAAATAGGCTGTTACCAGGATGGTATTTCCAGGATGTTACCAGGATAAGTAATAAAAATATTTAAGTAGCCTTTGGGCTACATTTTGTGGCCGTGAAATGGAGTGCGATTTAGTCAAGGTTTAGAACTTCTTCTAATAGTAACATAGGGACTTTTAGTTTGGACCAATTTAGGTTAATACACGAAATAAAAGCTTGAGGGCCAGCTCAGAAAATCTTTAGAACCTTTTTGTTGTTAGAAAAAATAATATTGATACGTATATAGGGGTCATAAATTTCAATTTCATACTTGTTTTAGAATCTGGGGAGAAAAAGAAATTGGGTAAATCATCACTTTACTCATATCCGACTAAAAGGATGATGGACATTTCGAAATTCATGTCTATTTTAAATTTTAAGAAAGAAGAAAACCCAGGGTTTTATATTAGATATAAGATTCTGTTAAAGAGATTTTTCGCTAAACACATAAAATCTGAGACAAGAAATACCTAATAGATAATCTTTAATTGATTAATGCCTTAAACTAATTAGAATTGCTAAAGCGGAGGGCAGGATTATAAAATTTGGTAAAGATTAATAACGAGTATTTTTATTACGTAACTTCTTTAACTATTCAGGCATTTCATTATATTAGAATTGTTAAAGTGGAGGGCAGGGAATAATATTTGATTTAAGGCACAAAAAAGGGGTTCTGCCATTTTACATATAGAGTTTTCCATGGAATATTTAGAGAACAGCAACATTTGTGTTGTGGTTGTACTTAAGAAAGTTTAGCTTGTTCGGTAGTGGCTGAGCGTTGGAGATTAGAATGAAGGAATGATTAGTTTGTGCGGGTGTGTAGGTGAGGGGTGACTCGACACGAGAGGTCGAATACAAGGTAGTCTATGAAGTTGATATTGAAAGGTTTGAAGGAGTTTCTTCCGGACGGGCTAAGGTTACAGTACAACCTAGATTTATTGGTAGTTGGTCTCTCCAAATGAAACACAATGTGTTATCACAGTAATACGTGTTAGGTTAAAGTCGTAATTTGACAAGGTCCTTTTGTGACTTACTGTGAGGACACAGACTCTACTCGAGCTCTAAGCTGGTTATATGGTAATACACACCTCACTTCGGAAAGGATAACCGACTTTTGAATTAATGAACATTAATCATCATACGAGTTTCTACGAACAAATATTAAAGGAACTTTTGCTTCGCATATTGATAAATAAGTAACATTTGTGTGCAAACATACACGACAGCAATGTTTAAAGGTTATTATTATTGAAAAGATTATTATCACTAACAAGTATTAAAGAAAACATTCAAGTAATTAAATTACAATTTAGGTTTAAATGGTTAAAAATTAACATTTGACTTGTCTTCGTCATTGGAATAAAAAATATCTAACGGTAATAAAAAATTACCTTGTTAGAATGTAAAGAGGATTAGTCGGTTATCTTATTCAAGTGTTACATACGCCAATTGGGATGGTCTGAGCTGTTTGATGATCGAGGGTGGATCGAACTTTAATCCTAATGATTGAACTCTTTAGTACTTATACCAAAGGCTTAACTGTTTTGTATGGGGCGACTAACGGGATTTATCTATAGGAAGGACAATGTTTCCTATAGGCGCCGTCTGAACAATGTAGACATAGCCTTGGGGTAAAAACTCTTAGTTGGGTCATTAGGGCCGACCGGACTCACGACCTGGTTTCTCTAACAAGGCAGGTTTGCATGAGGAAAAAGTGGTCATGAGTTATTGTTAAAGTTTAATGATTCACTATCTTTTGCCAAATGGTCGCATACCATAATCTATTGGTTTAAACATTCACCACATTAAAATCACCTTTGAAGGAGGGATTGATTTTCAATAGATTGAGTTCACAATAAGTTAATAAGAAGAAATTTAAGATTAAATGTAACATTTATTAGTTTAATCAAGTTCTTGAATAAACATTCAAAAAAAATAATTATTATTCTGAAAATGAGTAAGGTTCAAGTTTATAACACATTCTGGGTAGGGAAAAGGTAAAGAGTTTTGGTTCATGTTCATTTTAATGAGAAAAAAACGCCTTAGTACTTACATAAAGGAATTTCCTAATTTGTAGGAGGGGTTTTTGGAATATCACTCGTTCGAACAATGTGAACAGAATCGATAGATGCCCAGCCAGATCTAGACATTCAGCTTGATATTACAATAATCAGATTACTATAATCTATCAGCTTCACAAACTGGTACTCCAAGCAAATAGGAATTTTGGGGAAAAGGCTACTTTAGATCATTAAATTAATTCAGAAAACAAAGATAGGAAAGGCATACTTTAATCAAACTAATAGTTGCTTAACATATTATTGGTAAATCATAAAAGGGGTAATTAATCATAAGGTTAATAGGAACAAGGGTATCTTTAATTAACGAATTAAAAATATATATATACAACAATTTTAATAAGCATAAAACAATAAATAATAATAATAATATTCGCTTGAGTGAAGCAATTTAAAAAAAATACTTAGAGATGACTTTCATAAACAAGTTCTGAGAGAACATATTTATGAAATTCATCGAGGGCAGCTGTAACGGAACACAATTAGGCTACAAAAACACGTGTTATTAAAATACCTATATGAAGGAAAAGTAGTTTTAATAAGCTGGATGAGCATAGTAACGTTTACCCTACTAGCTTCGGCCTCATATGTCGTGGATTTGTCGTGTATTTGTCCGTCATATGTCGTAGATTTGTCGTGCATTTGTCGGGGATTTGTCCGACATATGTCGTGGATTTGTCGTAGATGTGTCGGGGATTTGTCCGATATTTGTCGGACATGTGTCGTGCATTTGTCTGAGATATTAGAGTATATAAAGGGGCGCGAAGTTTTATTGACGGCACTTAGAATTCGACATTCAGACTGACAAGGTCTCTGGTCTTCGCAATAATATATACTTGGTGGGTTATTCTATTGATTTAAAAGTGGTTCTTCTTCGTGAGGGGACTCTCTTCATGTTGAGGAATCAGTTTTTAAGTAAAATATTGAATATTTCCTCGGGGTTTAAGAGTTTATTTAATTTGATTTAAATGACCAGAATCTTGTCCAGGCACCAGTTTTGCCTGAGGGGTCTTGCTCGCCTAACGGTGCCAATGAGCAGGGTTCAGAGTCTTTAGTTACCAGATCTAAGGGTGGTCTGGCGTCTACCTTTTACCTACATGGAGACGAATCAAATCCCTTACGTTCCTTCAATGCCCAGCTGGCAACGTAGACATGGCTGCCAATATGGGGTCTCAGCATAGAGGTGTATACCTCGCTTGTCGAAATTGTTCAGTATTTGAGGAACGGTCTTGTTAAATATATTTATATATAAAACTTATATACACAATATGGCGTCTTACTCACTGTATCCTAGCCTGCGGGCGCAGTGGGGGGAGACAACCAACACAGGCCTTTAGCATTGCAATTCTCAGTTTAGCCGACTGAACTTTCGCTGCATAGGTTAGGGATTCGCAGTCAAAAGAGCTGGTTCTGGTAAGGGATTTATGCTCTTTCAGTTTAGCAAGTTTCCTGGGGAACAGTAGGGTAGCTTCACACACATTTATTAGGGAAGTAGGGTTTAATAATCTATTTTAGGTTTGTCGTTAATTTGGAGTATTGGGAATAGTTGTGATAAAATTAGTCATGTCTGGTATAAAAGGGACAGTATCTTTAAAGTTGCGATTTCTAGTTAAATGATTAAAATTTACTCAGAAGAAGCTAATTTAATGACTAGCTGAGCCGTTCGTTGAATTAAGCCCTTCAAGTGAAGAGCAGAGCGGTTCACTTGATAGACTATTCGGTGACAAGCTGAGCAGTTCATTGAATCAGGCATCTTAAGTGACGAGCCGAGCTGTTCACTTCTTTTAGTAAAGGTTTGGCAGAGTAGTTCATAGGTATTAGGGAACGAGGACTAGGAGTAGGGTAGGTTATTCAGGGTCAGGGCCAGATTCTGGCGAGGAATCACCAGGATTTCGCCCGCTTCCGATGATGAGGCCTTGCGGCGATTCTCCTCATCATACGGCGCGTCTTCCGAAGCGCTAGTAGATGCATTTGCTAGGTAGAACCATATTCTTATGGTTTAGTCTCTTTTACAAACTGATTTTATCCCGAGCGCTCCTAAAGGCCATCCGAACGAATTGTTCGGATAAGCCTAGCAGAGTACTCCTGTTAAAGTAACTTAGGTCATTTGGACGAAATTGTCTTACACTCCGCATAGTGAAATAAAAGATTGGCGGGGGCTTGTCCATGTCTAAGGTCGAGAGCCACGGGTCTCTGGTTAGTACCGGAGGGGGATAGCAATCCCTAGGGCGGCTGGAGGAGCCCTACCTTACACCAATCAATAAAATTGATTATATTTATACGAACCTGTAATAAGCAATACATAACAGGATATGAGCTATTCGGAAGTTAGGTACATAGAGCTTGTAGGGATGGCAAATCTCTTAAGGATCTTATATAATTGGTTACTATTTTATCATTAATAATTCCTATAAATTTATATTTCTCTTAACTTCAGTATTAACGTAATTTCATTGAGGTATAGGCTGAGTAAGGTTCTAGGTAACGATAGTAGGGTTTCAGAAAAGGGAAGAGGAGTTCAATACCTGACAAATATTCGCATTAAAGATTCAGGGTTTCTTACGGTTCACAACTCTTCGGGGTCCTACCTAGACGATTCACTTTGGCCAATACGTAATTTATCCTGGGTTTTAACAGCCATTAGTTTTAATATTTTAATTTATTAATTAATTCATATTAGGGAGGTATTGGGGGTTTATTAATATTAAGAGAGAGAGAGGGGGGGATCGTTACAGAGCGTCCGAGAGGTCCCCAAATACGAATTTGAGGTAAAATTTGGAAAAAGTGGCGGCCATATTGATTTTCTTCATTTTCAACCCGATTTCTTTCAAAATCGATATCTGAGCGTCCGAGAGGTTTCCTAATACGAATTTGAGGTAAAATTTGGAATAAGTGGCAGCCATATTGATTTTCTTCATTTTCAACCCGATTTCGTTCAAACTCGATATCTGAGCGTCCGAGAGGTCTCCTAATACGAATTTGAGGTAAACTTTGGAAAAAGTGGCGGCCATATTGATTATCTTCATTTTCGTCCCGATTTCGTTCAAAATCGATATATGAGCGTCCGAGAGGTCATTTAATACGAATCCGTGGTAAAATTTGGAAAAAGTGGCAGCCATATTGATTTTCTTCATATTCAACCCGATTTCGTTCAAAATCGATATCTGAGCGTCCGAGAGGTCCCCTAACACTAATCCGAGGTAAAGTTTGGAAAAAGTGGCGGCCATATTGATTTTCTTCATATTCAACCCGATTTCGTTCAAAATCGATATCTGAGCGTCCGAGAGGTCTTTTAATACGAATCTGAGGTAAAATTTGGCACTCCATACATGCCTACATGCAAAAAAGTTTAATGTTACTATATAGGCGTGTATATTGGATTTGCTTTTAAAAACGACATAGAGGTTTCGATATTTTTTCCATTTAAATCAATCTTTAGATTTTTTTTAAACGTATGGCATTTATTTACGAACCGTGAGATCTTCGAGAAGACAAGTACGGTTGCCAGTCTTTGTTGCACTTTAAGCACCACCCAGGGGTCACGTGTAGGGTAACGGTGGGTACTCCCTACGGACGTGGTGTAACTTCGACCCCTCTTTGTTAAGTGAGTGGGCAACTTGACTGTTAGAAGTTCGCAAGCCGCCCGAAGGCCTCTAACTTGGCTTAACGATTGCTGTCGTAGACAGCAGCCGGGATCAACGGCTTAGCGTGCCTTGCAAAGCACGAGAGTCAGTTAGTAACCACTCAAAGCGGTCACCCATCCAAGAACTGACCTGTGCCCACATTGCTTAACCTCGCATACCGCACGCGGTAGGCGGGTGCTGCTGGGCCACGAGCGCTCTAAATTCTTGATAGTTTAGATAAATCGGTTGTAACAGACGGACTGACAGTAAGGAGTGCGAATGGAAGTGAGGTCAAATCTTCTTTTTTGATGCTCAAATGGGAACTGGCAAAACATACCTAATAAATTAAATTTTAGGAAAAATTAATGTTACACGTGATATTGAATTAGCCGTATTTCTGTACTTCAAAGGTCCATAGTTTATGACCGCTGCGCGGTGCTTGGTCGTTATCGGACCTATGGTTACTGTAGTACACAGATACTTTTACTAAGGGCCATTTAAGACATGTTTTTATTTCATCGGCCCTTTCCCCTTCGGCCTGTCGGAAATGTATGATAATAGTTTTCGATCCTTCTTTTTGCCAAAATCAAATGAAATTCGACAGTTTGCCGGTTCTCAGAATGTATACTGACTTTTCATCAGTTCATTGTTAATGAATCACAATCACCAATCTTTGTATACCGAAACCCCCAGAATGTAACAACTACTTTTCTGGAGACCGCATCTAAATCGGTTCAGCCAAACGCGAGATAATCGTTGACAAACATAAGAACCTCTTTTTTGTAGACGGTTAAAAATTTCGCTTAGTACGCGGGCGAAGCCGCGGGCAAATGCTAGTCTAAATATATAAAAGAAGAAACTGACTGACTGACTGACTGACTGACATATCAACGCACAGCCCAAACCGCTGGTCCTAGAGATTTCAAATTTGGCACGTAGGTTCCTTATAAGGTCTAAGGGTGCACTAAGAAAGGATTTTTCAAAATTCTACCCCTAAGGGGGTGAAATGGGGGTTCGAAGTTTGTATGGGGATACAAGATTAGTTGGACTATTTTATTCGAAACTTCACAGGAGTATTTATGACGATAAATGAGTAAATACGTGTTTCAGGTTATTTGAGAAATCAACCCCTAAAAGGGGGAAAGGTGGTGACCAAATCTGAAAATCGACATGGGTATAGTTTTTATGATATACCGGGTCGCTGATAACGAAAACAACAATGATTTTAAAATCTCACGTGGAGGACGTGAAATACCATCCCCCCTGTTGGGGTGCGAGGGGGATGAAATGTCTAAATATTAATATGGGTGTCGTTTTTATGGTTTTTTGGGACGTTAATTACAAAAATGGCATCGGTTTTGAAATTTAATATTGTGTACATGAAAACTTTTAAAAGTTTGTGCCAAATTTCAAGAAATAACTGACTGACTGAGTGACATATCAACGCACAGCCCAAACTGCTGGTTCGAGAGATATCAAATTTGGCATGTAGGTTCCTTATACGGTCTAAAGGCGCATGAAGTGCCGTGAATTCCCTATGAAGATACGACCTTTCTTGAATCAATGTATTGTAAGTGGATTTATTAATCAGTGCCGTCTCCGATACGATTTCAACAAAAATCGATATTTGAGCGTCCGAGAGGACTGTTAATACGACTTCTAGGTATAATTTGTTAAAAGTAGCGGCCATATTGCTTTTCTTCATTTTCGTCCCGATTTCGTTCAAAATCGATATCTGAGCGTCCGAGAGGTCCCGTAATACGACACCGACGTAAAATTTGAAAAAAGTGGTGGCAATATTGTTTTTATTCATTTCCGTCCCGATTTCATTCAAAATAGAAATCTGAGCGTCCGAGATATCTCTTAATATGAATCCGAGGTAAAATTTGGAAAAAGTCGCAGGCATATTGATTTTCTTTATTTTCTTCCCGATTTCGTTCAAAATCGATACCTGAGCGTCCGACAGGTCACGTAATACGAATGCGAGGTAAAATTTGGAAAAAGTGGCGGCCGTATTGTTTTTTTCCCCTTCGGTCCCCGATTTCGTTAAAAATCGATATCTGAGCGTCCGAGAGATCTCTTAATACGAATCCGAGGTAAAAATTTGGAAAAAGTGGCAGCCATAATGATTTTTTCATCTTCCTAATTTCGTTCAAAATCGATATCTGAGCGTCCGAGAGGTCCCCGAATACGAAAACGAGGTTAAATTTGGAAAAAGTGACGGCCATATTGATTTTCTTCATTTCCGTCTCGATTTCGTTTAAAATCGATATCTGAGCGTCCGAGAGAATTCTTAATACGAATCCGAGGTAAAATTTGGAAAAAGTGGCAGCCATATTGATTTTGTTCATTTCCGACCCGGAATCGTTCGAAATCGATATCTGAGCGTCCGAGAGGTCCCCGAATACGACTCCGAGGTAAAATTTGGAAAAAGTGGCGGCCATATTGATTTTCTTCATTTCCGTCCCGATTTCGTTCAAAATCGATATCTGAGTATCCGAGAGGTCTCTTAATACGAATCCGAGGTAAAATTTGTGAAGGTGGCGGCCATATTGATTTTCTTTATTTCCGTCTCGATTTCGTTCAAAATCGATATCTGAGCGTCCGAGAGGTCTCTTAATACGAATCCGAGGTAAATTTAGGCACTCCATACATGCCAGGGATTGTAAAAAAAAGTTTAATGTTACTGTGTAGGCGTGTGGGGTATCTATGGATTGGCTTTTAAAAACGAGATAGAGGTTTCTATATTTTTCCCCATTTAAATCAAACTTTAGATTAGTATTACATACTAGCAGCCCGGCCAATACAAATAATTAACAAATAGTTATTCTATCGTTAATGGTTTTCGCAGCGCACGCGATGTAAAGAATATTTTAGGTATTTTTTTACACTTTGGGTTACTGTTAGCGACGTGCTCAAAATGGGTTTTATCATTTCTTTTAAAACTTTGTATTTTAGTAAGGTACTCTAATAAATTGTACACTGTTAGTTTGTAAGCCAAATTTGGAGGTAGATATATGTGTGACGCAGCGACATAGTTTCAACGGTTTTGCCTTAACCGCCAGTCAGTCGTTCTCTGTCTATCCGCGCGCGACACACGTACCTACTGCTCTCTCATTTGTAAAACGTGGTGTCGTTATTTTTAGAAAATTATACAGTTTTCGCGATCTAACTCAGTGCTTTTATTGTGGAACACCTACAACGTTCAAAAAGTGGTCACTTCGACCGGATCTTATGTACCACACTCCGCCAAGTATGGTGAATACTCGAAGCACTACGCGCAGGGAGCGCGAGAACAAAGAAAAACAGGATAGACTAAACCAGCTACCAGGACCTTCGAAGCCAACTTATGGAATTACGCAGAACAATGAGACTAGTGATAAAACGCAGATCGTTATCCCCGCGTTTCAAATATCGGGTAGTAGCGTAAAGTCGGAACACCGCCAGTCACGTACGCCCGCTTCGCTAACGGGGGCAAAGTCCAAGTCCTCATCATCGTCTGTGCGGGCTCGAAGGAAACAGCTGGAACTAGAAGCGGCTCAAGAGAAAGCGCGTATCCAAATGGCCCTCATCGACAAAAAGCTTGAGGCTGATTTGGCCAACTTAGATGAGGAAGAAGAATACAGTCCACATGATGATGAGCACACCATTGTCTCTGACAAACGCAGTGAAGTGGAGAAGTGGTTAGAACGAAGCCAGCGTGAACTTGAACCCGCCGTACGGCAAGCCCCCGATCATGGTAACCAGCCGGGCCTGCCGTGCCCGCCAGCGGCCGTCGACCCTGGCACCTGTAGTGGAACGGTTCAAATGCTCGTAAGTGCACTCCAGAATCTAACCACAAGTTCTGCTAATCATAGGACCGAGAAAACCCTGCTTAGCCGATTATGTACTCCCAGAGACCTGCCAAGTTACTCTGGTGACCCGTTGGAATGGCTCCAATTTAAGCAGGCTTATGAGGAGTCCACCGAGGTGTGCGGATTCAGTCCGAAGGAGAACTTATGGAGACTCAGGAAGTGTCTCCACGGGCCGGCGAGAGAAGCAGTTTCAGCTCTAATGGTCAGTGCCACATCTCCCGAGATAGTGATGAAAACCTTAGAGCTAGTATGTGGCAATGCTGAAAGTATCCTGAACCGGCTCATGCAAGGATTACGAAGACTTCCACCTATGTCAAATGAATACAACAAAGACGTCGTGTCATTTTCAGTGAAGGTGCAAAACTTCATCGCAGCCGTACATGCAGTTGGCCGTAAAGAATACCTACACGACATAAATATGGCTAATATAATTTTATCTAAGCTACCTGCAGTTATTATATCAAAATGGTCTGACTTCAGTTTCCCTATAATAACCGAAGGCAAGAAATCACGCTTAGAAATACTCGGCGAATTTCTAAACAGCGAAGCAATTAAAATAACAACAACAGCGAACATTCACGCCACGGACCCGCGCAACTTAGGTTATCACTATCACTCAAGAAGCAAAAGTGATAATAATAACGCTAACCGCCAACAAACAGTTTTAGTGCAATCGGCGCGCAGTGACAATGAGTGTTTATTTTGCCACGGGGCAAAGCATGCTTTAATTGAGTGCAAGTTGTTTAAAAAAGCGTTACGTAAAGACCGGTGGCGGCATGTCAAGCGCCACGGACTTTGCTTCAAGTGTTTAGTATCGCGCCATGAACGGGAAACGTGCCCCGCGCCGGCTTGCGATAATGACGGCTGCGGCGAGGCGCACCATCGGTTACTGCATTACCCACAACATCGCAGTGTAAATAAAGGTGCTACTTCGGTGCCTCCCGACGCGCGGCAAGAAATTGAGTCCAGCCCTGCTGCGGAAACGGTGACGCATATAAACTTAACTGAACATAAAGTGTTGCTAAAGGTAGTACCAATAAATATACATGGACCTAACGGTATTATTACGTCAACAGCACTGCTGGATGACGGATCGAGTATTAGCCTAATTAGTAACTCGCTCGCAAAACGCGCCGGCTTGCGCGGGCGCACTGAGACCATGCGCGTAAGCGGCGCGTGGAGCGATAGCGATATAGTCTGTAATTCTATAGTTATATCTATGAATGTGTCTGGCTGTAACGATAGTAATGTTTTCAATATAAATGTGCGAGGTGTAGATAATTTAAAACTTCCTGAGCAAGATTCAAGGTCAATCGATTGCAATAAATATGCCCATTTGCAAAAGTTAAAGGATAAATTAATGTCAAATGCAATTTCATGTGTACCTGAAGTTTTAATAGGGCAAGATAATTATAATTTACTAGTGCCACTGGAAATATGTGTAGGTAAACCCAATGAGCCGTCCGCTACGCGATCCCCCCTAGGTTGGTGCGTGCATGGTGTCTTTCGCGCGCCCCCAGGCCGCGGTGACCGCGCTCAGGCTGCCCACACCAGCCTGCTCCTGGCGGCGGCCGACTCCGGCGCGCCCTATCTGCAGCTGAGCCCTCAGCATGACGACGCGCTCCGCGAACTTCACGAGGAAGTAAGACGTTCCTTTTTGCTTGACTCTCTAGGTGTGTGTAGCAAACCACGCCTTAACAGTGAGGATGTCCGTGCCGTAGCCCATTTGGACCGCACGGCAACATTCGTTGACGGCAGGTGGCAAGTGGGTCTCCCGTGGCGGGACGAGAACAGCGCGCTTCCCGACAGCTATCCAAACGCCTTAAAAAGGCTGAGAGGTGTCGAAAAGAAGATGGCGGCGGACAGTGAGTATGCTAAAAGGTACGCGGAACGGGTAAATCATTTGTTACAAAATGATTTTGCAAGGGAAGTCAGTGACCCTATACCTACTTCTCGGCGCACCTATTATTTAGCGCATTTTGGAGTGGATAATCCAAACAAGAGAAAGTTACGTCTTGTTTTCGATTGTTCGTCAATAAGTAATGGCGCGTCCTTGAACCATTACTTACTTCAAGGTCCCGACCTGCTCGCGTCTCTGTTTGGCATTATGGTTCGATTTAGGGAGAACAGATACGCTGTGGCGGGGGATATACGCGATATGTTTCTTAGGGTCAAAATAAGACCCGAGGACCAGGACGCACTTAGATTTTTATGGAGGCCTGATTGTAAACAGCCAATTAAAACTTACGCTATGACGTCACTGGTCTTCGGTGCTAATTGTGCCCCATTTGTGGCCCAATACATCAAAAATAGGAACGCACAACGTTTTGTGTCCACAATGCCGGCCGCGGTTGCCGCTATCTGCGAGCAACACTATATGGACGACTACTTAGACAGTTTGCCAGACGAAGCCGCAGCCATACAAATGGTAAAAGATGTTACCTTTATTCATAAAGAGGGCGGGTTCGAAATGTGCAACTGGACAAGTAACAGTGAGGCGGTCTTGGACAGCGTGCCAAAAAGAGCGTTAGGGCCGGCAGCCTTAAGGTTCAAATTAGATCGACAGTACGAAGGTGAGCGAACACTTGGCCTTATCTGGTACCCGGCTGCAGACGAGTTTGGATTTGATTTGTCACTCAAGCGCATACCTAACGATATAGTTAATGGTAAAGAAGTACCTACAAAGAGGATAATGCTTCAAGTAATCATGTCGATATTCGACGTGTTCGGCTTTTTGTCTCCCTTTACCATACAAGGTAAAATGATGTTACAATCACTTTGGCAATTATCTATTGGTTGGGATGAAAATATTCCAAACAATATTTTCGAAAAATGAGTCAAATGGCTTACACTTTTACACCAAATGCGACACGTACATATACCTAGATGTTATATGAGCCCATTACGTGCAAGTGCGACGGACTACCGTGAGGCGCGTAGCAGTGCTACGAGTGTAGCCGATGAACCCGGCCCCGCGCGCCCCGCACTTGCGTCTACTCCCGCGCAAATTACTACGGCAACGCCACCGGTCAGTGCTACGCCAGTTACGCCGGGATCGGCTACGAGTATGTATAATGATTTACAAATGCATATTTTTTGTGACTCGTCATTGAAAGCGATGTGTGCAGTGGCTTATTGGCGTTGGATTTGCAACGGTAAGGTATTCGTCGCCTTTATAGCTAGTAAGTGCAGGGTCACACCAGTTAAACCTGTGCTAACTGTGCCTCGAGCAGAACTGCAGTCAGCTCTACTAGCAGCGCGTCTAGCAGACAGTTTAGAAAAGGAACATAGGCTAGTGGCCCAGCGCCGTTACTTTTGGAGCGATTCTACTACTGTCCTGCACTGGATTTATAATGATGCGCGTAACTACAAAACGTTCGTAGCAAACCGGTTGGGAGAAATCGATGAGTTGACTCGTAGTAATGAATGGCGGTACATACCTACCGCAATGAACGTTGCAGACATTGGAACGCGTGATAATTATGATAACGCTCTCTTTGAAAATGAATGGTTAAGGGGTCCATCATTTTTACGAGGCGATGAGTCATCTTGGCCACGTACTGTTATTGGTCCTGTAACTGATAGTACAGCTGAAAGGTCAGAAATTATAAATTTAATTAATGACTCACCTACTGCATGTTTACCAATCCCGGATCCTGAACGATTTTCTTCGTGGTTGCGGCTATTGAAGAGCACCTTTTATGTGCTCAAGTTTGTGCACATATGCCGAAAGCTTACGCACGATGACTCTGAGCTAATGCGGCAAGCCGAGCTTCTCCTGTTAAGACGGGTACAAGAAGAATGCTTCGGCGCAGAATTATCCGCACTTAAGAGGGCTGTAAGTATTAATCGTAGCAGTCGAATACTTACCTGGTCGCCTTACCTAGATGAGCACGGAGTTCTTCGCTGTGGTGGTCGTATCAATGCTGCGCGCGATGTCCCAGCCGGTATGAAAAACCCGATTTTATTAGACGGGCGGCACCATGTGACGAGATTGCTCGTGAGACATTATCACATCAAGGCTGCACATGATAACCTGGAGACCGTGGTTAACAACCTCAAGCAAAATTATGCGATCACTAGGATAAGACCAACGGTTAAACATGTAGCAACTAGATGCATGTTTTGCAAAATACGCAAAGCGAAGCCGAATGTTCCTGTTATGGGCGAGTTACCGCCAGGTCGAATGGCACATCATCAGAGACCGTTCTCGCACTGCGGCCTAGACCTGTTCGGACCTATGGAGGTGGTGGTAGGGAGAGGTCGCCAGAAGAGGTATGGGGTAATTTTTACCTGCCTAACGGTAAGGGCGATCCATATCGAGATCGTACACTCCCTCACGACCGATTCGCTAATTATGGCACTACGTCGTATGACGGCGTGACGAGGATGGCCCGTTTGCTTCTATTCGGATAATGGAACTAATCTACGGGGAGCTGATGCCGAGTTGAAAAGGTCTATCCAGGAACTTGACAACAAGGCGATTAGTGACGTCGCTATAAATAATGGATCAGGATGGAAGTTCATTCCCCCCGCCAGCCCCCATTGGGGTGGGGCGTGGGAGCGTTTGATCCGAAGCATTAAGAAGAGTCTTGGAGTTATTTTAAAAGAGCGCGCACCAAAGGACGAAGTTCTCAGCACCCTAATGGCAGAGGTGGAGAACATTGTTAATAGCCGCCCTTTAACGCACGTTTCAGTTGAGCCGGGTAGTGAAGAAGCTTTGACCCCGAATCATTTTCTTCTCCACTCGTCCTCCAACTCACCTGCTTTAGGAGCCTTTGACGATTCCGATTTGTTTCTTCGGAAGCAATGGCGGAAAAGTCAAAGGCTAGCTGATATGTATTGGCAAAGGTGGGTTAAAGAATACCTGCCCGAACTGCTCCCTAGAAAGAAGTGGAACGAAGAGCAGACACCACTTCAGGTAGGTGACCTAGTGCTAGTTGTAGACCCAGGAGCACCGCGCAACGTCTGGCAGAAAGCAGTTGTGCAGCAGGTATTCCCAGGTAGGGACGGGCGGATCAGGCTGGTGGAGGTCAAGACTAAATCCGGCATTCTGAGACGGTCAGTGACGCGCGTCGCTAGAATCCCTTTGGTTGATGAGTGCTGAGCCAGCACTGGGGTGGGGCGTGTTAGCGACGTGCTCAAAATGGGTTTTATCATTTCTTTTAAAACTTTGTATTTTAGTAAGGTACTCTAATAAATTGTACACTGTTAGTTTGTAAGCCAAATTTGGAGGTAGATATATGTGTGACGCAGCGACATAGTTTCAACGGTTTTGCCTTAACCGCCAGTCAGTCGTTCTCTGTCTATCCGCGCGCGACACACGTACCTACTGCTCTCTCATTTGTAAAACGTGGTGTCGTTATTTTTAGAAAATTATACAGTTTTCGCGATCTAACTCAGTGCTTTTATTGTGGAACACCTACAACGTTCACAGGTTACATTATTGGAGTTTTAGTAGGAATACATATTTTTTCTAAAATATAATATAGCCCATGTCAATGTCACCTAAGAATAGTGTAGCTATTCAATGCAAACAAACAATCAAATCTTTCCTTTTTATAATATTAGTATAGATTAGCTGTCTAAGTCGTAAAAATTGTGTCCCCTCACTGTAATTTTCAAACTATGAAGTTTTAGATTCTGAAAAACATTGAGATGGTGCATATTAGTAAATACTTTCAGCGACTTTTGGTTTCAACAAGAGAGGTTTACCATTTTTTGAAATATCGTTGAAAAACTGTCTTGCCCAAACAAAATGACTTAAGTGCCGTGAGTTTCCTATAGTGGTTTAAATGTGAACTAGCAGGTGTCGGCATGGAACCCTTCTTTGTGCGTGATCAGACACTTGGCCGGTTTTAATTTAATATTATATTTTTTTTATTTATTTATTTAACAAGGACAACTTAGATCCAATCGGTGTTAGTTATGCTTAGCCTATGTTAGTATACAATTGAAAAAGGAGATTTGGTCCTCTGACTGAGATTCCACATCAGAGGACAATCTAACTTATTTGCTATCATATTTAGAATGCTGTTGTTACTGCCGCGCACCCTGACCATTAGCGAGGCAGTTTTCTTGCGCCAGACGGCGTCAAAACCATCTGTGCGCGCCTCGGCAAACATGGCTGACGCGCTGCAGAAACGTGGCAGTCTCAACAGCACCCTAAATGCATTATTGTACTGAATGCGAAGGGCATTGTAAGCTCTCCGAGTGTAACTGACCCACAGACTAGAGGTGTACATTGAAGGATTATAGACATGAAAATTCTTGATAGTTTGTGCCATATTGCAATTCTATCGGTCCAGTAGTTTTAAAGCAAATCGATCGGTTGTAACAGACGGACTGACATACAGCCACACGTGAATAAGGGTCTCTTTTTGCTTTTGAGGTACGGAACGAACCCCGCGTATCCTAACAGAGTTTTGGGTATGATTTGATAGCTTTAGAGGGGTTAGTCAGGACTAACTATGATTCTTTACAGATGAACAAAAGTCAGTATAAGTACGAGCAAATAGTAAGGAGTGCGAATGTAAGGGAAGCCAAATTTTCTTTTTGGATGCTCCAATGGAAACTGGCATAACCTACCAATTAAATTTAAATTTAGGAAAAATAAGTATTACACTTGATATTGAATTAGCTGTATTTCTGTACTTTAGAGCACCGGAGTTTATGACTGCTGCTTGGTCGTTACCAGACCTTCTATTGGTGTTACTGTAGTACACAGATACTTTTACTAAGGGCCATTTAAGACAGCCTGACCCTTTCCCCCTCGGCCTCTCGGAAATGTATGATAATAGTTTTCGATCCTTATTTTTGCCAAAATCAAATGAAATTCTACAGTTTGCCGGTTCTCAAGATTGTATACTGACTTTTCATCTGTTCATCTGTTAATAAATCACAATCACCAAACTTCGTAACCGAAACCCCCAGAATGTAACAACTACTTTTCTGGAAATTTTCGTCTAAATCGGTTCAGCCAAACGCGAGATAATCGTGGACAAACATACATACATACATACGGGTCAATCAGAGAACCTCTTTTTTGAAAACGGTTAAAAATGATGCTTAGAGTACGCGGGCGAAGCCGCGGGCAAACGCTAGTGTTACATAATATTTCGTGGCGCGTTCGTGGCCCAGCGGCGCCCGCGGGCCGCGTGCGGTATGCGAGGTTAAGCAATGTCGGGCGAGGTCAGTCCTTGGATGGGTGACCGCTTTGAGCGGTTACTCACTGAGCGCTCCCGTGCTTTGGAAGGCACGATAAGCCGTTGATCCCGATTGCTGTCTATGATAGCAGTCGTTAAGCCAAGTTAGAGGCCTCCGGGCGGCTTGAGAACTTCTAACAGTCAAGTTGCCCACTCACTTGACAAGCCTAATCCCAATAAGGTCTAGTTTCCCCTGGGGTTGAAAGGTCAGATGGCAGTCGCTTCCGTAAAAACTAGTACCTACGCCAATTCTTGGGATTAGGTAGCGGACCCCAGGCATCCTTCAGGATGCAACTGTACTGGGAATAACGCTAGGAGGATGATGATGACATAATATATACATAGGTGCATGTAATATGCCTAATTTGAAGAATAAACTACTTTTACTTTTTTTAATATGATAGAAGATGTCGATATCCGCTTAACTTTACGACGGACCCAGCCATTCAGACCGCGAGGTCAATAAACAAAACAAAAATGCGACGCACTGATATTAAGACGGGATTATTACCAAAGTGAAATGAAATATTTATTCAACAAATAATGGCATAGAGTTTTGTTTCGTTATAGGCATAGAGTTGTATTTGTATTTTCGGTAATTCTTAAAAAAGAGCTTAAGAGTGAGCAGGTGAACTTAATCGCATTTCTTTTCTCTCTGAGTGGTTATTGTACAGCTGTCCAGTGATATTCGATTTGTTTGATGACATCTCGTGCCATGGCGATCAGAACTACGAATATGCGTTAGTTAACTGGATTCATAAAGTTACTGTCAACTGTCAAGTAGTCAAAATAAGTGTGTGTGGACAGTTAAGTAATAAGGGAAACATCTTTTCCACAGGCCAGGTGAATCTTATGTCAGAGTCATACAAGGTAAAATGAAAAAAATACATTCAGTAAAAATGAAATATATAAAAATAACAAGGAATGAAATATATTCAGATTACCTGTACGTAGTTCCATTAATTTTCCGCAATAATAACGACCCTTATATTATCTGCGATTTCTAAGGATTCCCTTTACATATAACATAACAACCATATAACGTAAATGCGCGTTACCCATAGAAATAATAAAAATAAGTAAAGACGACGACTACGACCAAGACCACCGGGGGACGGGCAGCAGCATCCCTGGAGTGCGGTGGAGATACTGCGATCGCCAATCCGTATGTCAAGCGTGGCGATTATGGCATATACCCCCCGTGAATTTGGGGGAGGCCTATGTCCAGCAGTGGACGTCCTTTGGCTGATATGGTGGTGGTGGTGGTACTGAACTCTAACTTGGCTTAACGACTGCTGTCATAGTTTTAGATCTATAATAAATTTATTTTAGATCCGTTTCATATATTGTTTCGAGTGTGTACTGTTTTATATGTAACGGATATATTTATTAATTTATACAGTTTCTACATGTTTGATATTTGTTGTTTTAGTTGTACGGACAGCAGATGTGTCACTACTTTCTTATTTGCTTATTGTGTTATGTGTTAACTTTACCTGTTGACGGTGAGTTTATATTGGTTCAAGGGCCAGTGTTGGAACATAGAGTTCCTATATGTACCAATACAAACTCAATCCGTTTTAGAATAGTCTTTTATACTTTTTCTATGACGGATGTCAACGGTTTGTTTACTTTTGCTGTGTCGGCCCAAATGAAATTATTCACAATAAATTACTCGAACTGATAAGGTGGTTTGACTCAAGATCCCGGATCTCCAACACTTTTCATCTGTTCATCTGTTAATAAATCACAATCACTAAACTTCGTATACCGAAACCCCCAGAATGTAACAACTACTTTTCTGGAAATTTTCGTCTAAATCGGTTCAGCCAAACGCGAGATAATCGTGGACAAACATACATACATACGTACATACATACATACGGGTCAATCAGAGAACCTCTTTTTTGAAAACGGTTAAAAATGATGCTTAGAGTACGCGGGCGAAGCCGCGGGCAAACGCTAGTGTTACATAATATTTCGTGGCGCGTTCGTGGCCCAGCGGCGCCCGCGGGCCGCGTGCGGTATGCGAGGTTAAGCAATGTCGGGCGAGGTCAGTCCTTGGATGAGTGACCGCTTTGAGCGGTTACTCCCTGAGCGCTCCCGTGCTTTGGAAGGCACGATAAGCCGTTGATCCCGATTGCTGTCTATGATAGCAGTCGTTAAGCCAAGTTAGAGGCCTCCGGGCGGCTTGAGAACTTCTAACAGTCAAGTTGCCCACTCACTTGACAAGCCTAATCCCAATAAGGTCTAGTTTCCTCTGGGGTTGAAAGGTCAGATGGCAGTCGCTTCCGTAAAAACTAGTACCTACGCCAATTCTTGGGATTAGGTAGCGGACCCCAGGCATCCTTCAGGATGCAACTGTACTGGGAATAACGCTAGGAGGATGATGATGACATAATATATACATAGGTGCATGTAATATGCCTAATTTGAAGAATAAACTACTTTTACTTTTTTTAATATGATAGAAGATGTCGATATCCGCTTAACTTTACGACGGACCCAGCCATTCAGACCGCGAGGTCAATAAACAAAACAAAAATGCGACGCACTGATATTAAGACGGGATTATTACCAAAGTGAAATGAAATATTTATTCAACAAATAATGGCATAGAGTTTTGTTTCGTTATAGGCTTAGAGTTGTATTTGTATTTTCGGTAATTCTTAAAAAAGAGCTCAAGAGTGAGCAGGTGAACTTAATCGCATTTCTTTTCTCTCTGAGTGGTTATTGTACAGCTGTCCAGTGATATTCGATTTGTTTGATGACATCTCGTGCCATGGCGATCAGAACTACGAATATGCGTTAGTTAACTGGATTCATAAAGTTACTGTCAACTAGTCAAAATAAGTGTGTGTGGACAGTTAAGTAATAAGGGAAACATCTTTTCCACAGGCAAGGTGAATCTTATGTCAGAGTCATACAAGGTAAAATGAAAAAAATACATTCAGTAAAAATGAAATATATAAAAATAACAAGGAATGAAATATATTCAGATTACCCGTAGGTAGTTCCATTAATTTTCCGCAATAATAACGACCCTTATATTATCTGCGATTTCTAAGGATTCCCTTTACATATAACATAACAACCATATAACGTAAATGCGCGTTACCCATAGAAATAATAAAAATAAGTAAAGACGACGACTACGACCAAGACCACCGGGGGACGGGCAGCAGCATCCCTGGAGTGCGGTGGAGATACTGCGATCGCCAATCCGTATGTCAAGCGTGGCGATTATGGCATATACCCCCCGTGAATTTGGGGGAGGCCTATGTCCAGCAGTGGACGTCCTTTGGCTGATATGGTGGTGGTGGTGGTACCGAACTCTAACTTGGCTTAACGACTGCTGTCATAGTCAACAGCCGGGATCAACGGCTTAACATAACCACTCAAAGCGGTCACCCATCCAAGAACTGACCCGGGCCTACAATTGCTTAATGCACGTGGGCGCCGTTGGGCCACGAGCGCTCCATATGTACAGCTATTGAAACGAGCTTTATCCCTATCCCTTGCAATACTGTAAATATACTAATAATATTTTTTGTAATTGACAACTGTGCTAACAGGCAGGTTTACATGAATACTTATATCATCATAATCATATCAGTCGATGGACTTAGGAATAGTTATATGCTACGGCATTACGATACCTATCTAGGATGGAACAAAAATGCCGTGGAGTCGGCCAATGTCGACAAAAGTCCCCATACAAAACCTTTATTAATTTGAGTCCAAATTAGTTTTTACCTATTTCTTTATAGTCAGAATGCGATAAAAATTAACTCCTTGAATGGATCCACGATATTTTTGTTACACCCTGAATATAGTACAGATAATTATGTTAAAGTTTAAAAGTTGTTATTAGTTTTATTTTTGGTACTTAGTTTTGTTTAAATAATAATAATAATTCTTTATTTCGGATATTTCATCCATATGTTGTTAGTAAATTACAAAACAATAAAAAATTATATTATTTATTAATATTTATTTTTTATTTATTTATTTAATTTTTATATTACGTTCTGAATAAATAATATACTGTATGGATATTGATCCCATACGTTATATTACGTTGGTTTCCCATACGTTAATCAAAGAGATATAAACCCGCTTAGAGCATCCCTTTAATCCTACCGTAGAAACAAATAGCGATAATAATTCACAATCCGTTACCAGGAAACATGGCTGGCGACCTTTCCGAGTCAAATCCATTTTTCATTATCTATAACGGTCGTATGCCCCGTACAATCCTTTGGCGTTTAAGACGTTTTCATTCAGCGCTGTGATATTGTTGTCACATCCATGCCTCTCATTTGCCTTTGATAGTCCACGAGATAAATTACTCACGGTAGTAGGAACAAAGCCTTTATGACAGTAAATCTCTTTGTCACCGCGTGCTTTGAAATTGAAAAGTATTGTAAAGTGAGAATAGTTACAAAAAAATCGGCCAATGAACTTAATAAAAAAATCAATAACAAGCAAAAGGGAATAAATACCTTCGCAGCGTTTCATACGTATTTCACTAATAAGGGAAGACTTTTTACGATAACTCAGAAACTGCTTAACCGATCATGTCCGCTATAGTTTTCGTTAAAAGTCTTAATTAGTCTTTATTTTCACGATTTTTTTCATATTTTATGGTTCAAAAGTTAGAGAGGGGTGGGGGGCACATTTTTTTCTTTTTCAGTAATTATTTCCGAAAATATTGACTTTACCATTTTTTTAATGAAGATTAATTTTGAAAGATCTATCCAACAACACCCCACATCATAGGGTTGAAGCAAAAAAAGAAAATCATCCCCACTTTACGTGTAGGGGAGGTACCCTTAAAACAATTTTTTTTAGTTTTTACTTTACTACTTTGTCGGATTTATTGTTTTATATATCCATACCAATTTGCAGCTTTCTAGCATTAACAATCACAGAGCAAAGCCAGACAGACAGACAGATAGATAGACCGACCAGACAGATGGACATGGCGAAACTATAAGGGTTTCTAGTTCACTACGGAACCCTAAAAATCGAGGGGCGGTTGTGTTACGTTTTCGAGCGAGCAAAAGTCATTCTCCCTACTAAAAACGACAGGTCTGCCTCGGCCAAAGTTTGACACTTTACATCACTAATCAACTATCATTATCATTATATTAGCCGAAGGACGCCCACTGCTGGACATAGGCTCCTCCAAAGAGTTCCACAACGACCGGTCCTGCGCCACCCGCATCCAGAGGACTCCGGCGATCTTCGCCAGATCATTAGTCTATCTTGTGAGGGCCTGTCCGCGCTGTGCCTTCTGGTACGTGGTCCGGTACTAATCAACTAAAAGCAGGGTAATTACGCAACATTTATATATATAGTTTAATACCACCCGCCCCCTTCTACACACAGTTTATGGGATAGATTTTATTATAGGATATTAGATTTTAGGATGGGAATACGGCGAGGCGATACATTTCACGGTGGCAGTTCCAAAAACTCGCACGAAGCGCTTCGCTCCCACTTTTATTGTGAAAACAGCCAAGCTGTGGAACTCCTTGCAGACATCCTTCTCCCCTGTGAATTACAACCTTACGGTCTTCAAGACGAGGGTGAACCGGTTTTTTACTTGGTAAGCGCGCTCCATCCTAGACCACAAAATCGCTTACCATCAGGTGCTTGGTGG
Source organism: Notocelia uddmanniana (assembly GCA_905163555.1). Taxonomy (NCBI): domain Eukaryota; kingdom Metazoa; phylum Arthropoda; class Insecta; order Lepidoptera; family Tortricidae; genus Notocelia; species Notocelia uddmanniana. The sequence continues at coordinate 19,723,194 of LR991067.1, forward strand.
TCATGCGCAAACCTATCCAGAGTAAAAAAAATGAATTCGAGCGTGCAACAAGGTCTAGTTTTCCCTTTTGGTTGGAAGGTAAGATGGCAGTCGCTTTCGTAAAACTAGTTCCTACGCTAAATCTTGGTATTTGGTACCAAAGCGGACTACGGGCTTCTTTAGGATACAGCACACAGCATGGAATCATTTTCCCAACAACATACATAGACTATTGTTTATAATGGTGGTCGTTGAGTCAACGAACTAGTTGATAAAACGTTTTTCGTTCGTCAACGAACAAAACGTTTTGTTTAACAGACTCAACTAGCTAACGACTTTAACGAACAAACTTAATCGAAATGGAATACTAAGCTAAAGCCCTTAACATTTTACCCCCTTACTCATAATAAACGTACCAACTCAATGCCTCTTTCTGTTCAGTTAAAGCAAAAACCTAGTTGAAGAAATGAACTACTTATAGTTTTTCAAATAGTTGACGTTTTCTAAGTTAACGTTTCGTTGAAGCGAAAACCGTCAACGACCCACCACTAATTGTTTATATTCTCCTTTATTTTTTTATTTTTTTTAACGTTGGGGAAATGCTTTTATGCAGTCCACCCGGTTGGGGGGGGACCAGGACGGGTATGACGGACTAACCGCAGCAAAACGCCTTGGACTACCGTCTAAAACCCCAACGAGTGCCGGCTCCGCCTTGTCGAGGACGCCGCGGGATCGCTATCAGCATTCGACCGCGTGCGTCCCAGCGGGCAGCCCACAGGTTAGAGGCCGCAGACATTACCAGTGTAGGACGGGCACGTTGGATTCCGTAGGGCCATTTTGCAGGGTATCCCCCGACCCTGCACGGTCCCACTACGGTGGAGGCATCAAATGCGCATAGCGCCTGGCGCTCTGCCCCCAGCCCGTCGCCGGTAGAGCGGATCTGCGCGTTTACGCTCCGCGGTCTCCTTCTGCGACATAACCTGATCACTGAAGGAGGCCTTCGCTTTCCATGACCTTTCGCTGTCTAGCATGGCGCCAACAACACTCGACAACGAGAGGTTCGGCCCGATCACTGCTTCTAAGGCAGCCCGTTGGGGTCGCCATGCAGTGCACTCCTCCAAAGTTCAATTTCCTAACTAATCCGGGCATTATTTATAATATGATTGGTGATAAGATACCTCATTTATTTATACTCCCATTTCCACGAATCTGTCTTCAAAGAAATTACTAACCGTTTTTTATAAGCGTACGCGTTTAAATATTTCCCACTCTTACACGAAGTTCGTTCCAAACACAAGCCATCTGAAAAAAAATCAATTTAATTTTAAACCAAAACGTTAAGTGAGATACATCTCTCGTTGCCAGGTTTCTCGTAATAATTGGATAACATTCTGCGGCCGCGACGGAACCGCGCACATGTGTCACCAGTCAAGGAGGATAAAATATTAATGTACCTAGTTCCCAGAACTCACTGTTTACCTGCGCGGAAACGGAACTCCATCATGAAGCCTTGTAGATAATTAATTCCGGTCTACATTGTTTTCAAGAAATGAAGGATAATGTCGTAGAATTCACATTCTGTTACCTCTTCAGGTATACCGCTGAACCAATTGCAGATAAAATGTTTAATAACTACCGAGTCCACGTGGACACATTTGTGGCCACAAGCTAGTGGTTGAATCACGTAGCTCTTTGAATACATTCCAACATATCAAATGACATTTTTAAAGTAAATATTTACACAACTACATTCTGATCACTTAAATATAAGAAGAAGTAGAAATACATTTATTTTACATTATACTACATTATACAAACATAGATGGGTGAGGCCGCGAAAAGTTACCAATGTGACATAGAAGTAACATGAAAAAAAAAGTTATGTTACCATAATACGTACCATAAATCGTTATAAAGCAATGATCATACTTGCAAATATTCTGATTAAATGACGTAGCTAAGAAAAAAATCCAAGTTATAGAATGAAATCAAGTTTTTATTGCTTGTAAACGAAACTTTCATGGCACATTCAAATCAATATAATAAAACACTCGTGTGATGTTATTATGAAACCCCAACCGCTCTAGTGTTTTAATACCTCTCATTTTGTACCAGTTGGCAGTAACAATACAAAAATATTGTTACATAATTGTTATTATACATTGGAGCGTGCTCTACGCGGCAAATCTTAAAATTAGGTACATGTTTTTATTCGCCCCTTCATCTACATACATACATATACGTCAAATACTACTTTTACGTGATCAATTACAAAATTAATAAGATCAACTATTTTTTTAAATTTAATTTAATCAATCACATTTCACACAGTATAATACACATAACTTTTCGCCAAACTGCATGACAGTTTGTTGGCGAACGGCGACACTCAACTCACTTCCTATCTAATGTGTAACATACCTAACCACCATTTAAGCTGAGGCGAGACCCTTTCGTGACGAATGACGATTTTTATTTTATTTTTTTATTGAATTTTAATTATTTTTTGGTCACGAATAAATATTTTTCTTCTTCTTCTAACAGTGCCACAGTTAGCTATTTATTTCAATAATATTTTTCGGATTTTACAGAGCTTAGTAATCTTTAATTAGTTAGGATTATATTACTAAGCGTATCCTATATTAATTTAATTTTTTGTTATAATATGACATTACTTCTAGTTAAGGTTTGTGTCTACACCTAATCACCGATTAAAATCGTGTATACTTAGTACGAAAGAATTGTTTAATTTATATTAGGTACCTTCTGTACATAGGTACCTACAATTTCAAACATCTTACGATAACCCATTTGACTTACTGTGTTTTGTCACTAGAAATCTAATAAAAACTTATTTAAGTTACTATATTCTGTGTAAATTTTTCCTTTACCATGGTTTTTCGTTATGTAGCATAGAAAACACGTTGTATTTGTAAAAATGTAACATATTCGCAACGAAGGTGTAACGTATTTTTGAAAAAAACTAGATTATCATGGTGAAATAACGACATATTGAATACAATAATACAAGTCACTTGCGTGAAAACCATTACACTATTGTATGAAAAAAATCTGGTTAAAAACAATCATTACTTACCTTTAAAATCGCACAAGCACTTTAGAGGTTTTTTCCCGAAACTATGATAGCGTCACCTTGGAATGGCATTTATTGACAAACTGATTTCCTCATATTCAATATACTCCTTGCAAACTGTGGGGCTAGTATGATCGCTTATATGTCGGACATATAGCATTCGTCCCTCTCGCACTTACATACTTGACAGTACGGGACGAATGCTATATGTCCGACATATAAGCGATCATACTAGCCCTGCTGACGGGATTGGGCTTTTCTACCGGTGTTGCCCTACTAGAATATGAGATGCCAGTGTACGAAAACGAATTTCTACCAAAGTTAATTAAAAAACAAGCTACATAATGCGTTACAAAAGATTCGTAACACAAGCGTGGAATTTATGACCCATAAAAGAATGTAAGATAAAAAAAAAAATTATATTATCATCACTACTTTTTTTTACTTACGGAAGTAATCGGCAGAACGCTCGTTATGGTATAAATTTTAGTTTAAAACAAAAGTATGATCATGAAAGTTTAAATATCTTAAAAATAACAGAGCTCTTAGTACTCGTGGTCGAAAAAATGAATCGACTTTTATTACGTTTTTGAAGGAAATTTATTTTTAGTATTTTTTCAAAGGGTTTAAATCAAATATCTAACTTGCCAGTTGCCTTGACAGTTTTTATCCCTACATCTGATAAAATTATTTAAGAAACTTTAGCCGGGGTTAACAGTTTTTTTTAATCAGCTTCGTAAATTTGAAACGTCAAAATTGGTAACTTTTCGCAGCCTCACCCAGATTAACTTGATATAATCTAGTCAACGAAACTGTTTTTAGTCAACGAAACCGTGGCTTGGGTACTTCCTGACGCTTATTTTCAGTGACGCCAATGGTCACCAGGGTGGTCTTTACGTGCGTGTGAGCGTGCGTGCGTGCGTATGCGGGCGTTTGTGCGTGCGTGCGAGAGTGTAGCATCATCTATATCTGTGTAATTGTGACTGCTTGTGCTAGGCTAGGACCTTTGCTTCATCATCATCATCACCAGCTAATATACATCTCACTGCTGGGTACATGCCTTCTCTCATAGAATTGAGGCAGGGCAGTAGTCCCTACGCTGGTCCAGTGTGGGCTGAGGACTTCACACAAACCTTTTTTTTGCAAATGTATGCAGGTTTCCTCACGATATTTTCCTTCACCGAAAAGCTAATAAATAAATATCAAATGATATTACGTACATAAGTTCGAAAAACTCAGTACGGGCCGGGATTCGAACCCACGACCGCCGCTTGACAGCCACGTGCTTGAACCACTAGGATACATAATACAGTTTTGAAAGAATGAAGGTCTTACATAATATTTTGCACGTTTTCACCCTAAGCATTCTTAGATATTCGTATAGAGTTGTTTAAATTTATTAGATTTGTATAAAAAGAGGCATAACAGATATTCAATTACTGACTGTCAGTCACTTTTACAGAAAAGAATGGTATATTTTATTTCCATTTGATATACTAGAATAGGTTCAACATTGTATTTCACTAGCAAACAAAAATATTGAACTAAACACGAATATCTTTAGAAAGTGATAGATTGGAATTTTCATTTAAAATGTCCCTATAGTAGCCATCACTGTGACATAGGGTGCTATTAATCCACAATAAAAATACTCTTCTATTCAATCAACCCTTTCATATTACGAGTAGAACATGTATATCATTTATACTCTCTTGTACTAACTCAACTCCCCGTAACTTGTTTAGGAAACTGTATTATAAAAGGATGCAATTATAAGTTGGACATGGTTAATAAGGGCAATACAACATGTCCCTGCCCCGCTGGATTTGGGATGATAAATGTATCTTGTACGTGATGTAATGCAGGAAGTCCCCCGTGTCCGAGGGCCCAAACAGGAAACAAATGACAGTAGGCTAAGTATAAGTACATAATATATGTATGTATGTAAGCACTCTCTCTGTGCCATCACAGCGGTCAGAAAGGCGCAGGATGGTGAACATTCAAGTTCGCGAGTTCGAGGATCAGCGCAAAGTTGACCTTGACAATAAACGCGACCAGTTAAAGGCCCGCGCACCTGCTGCCATAGCATACAATTACCAGAACAGCGTACTTCCGTGCCCGCAATGTGCAAGGAATTTCGCCACAAGGATAGGCTACATAAGCCATCTTCGAGCGCATGAGCGCCAAAACGCTGGATAGGAGTTGGAGTGGTCGCCGTGGCCGGAAACGGTCGGACAGGTCATCATCACTGTACACAATTTAAAACAATAAACATGCCACATAAGATTAAAGTACAGAGGTGAATTTATCCCTATAATATCGTCCAGCTAAATCTTTGAATAATTGAGTGGAAAGTGGGCAATCTTACACCGTGTACAACAACGTTTCAATAAATGAAGGTAATTTGTAGCTAAAACCAGAATTAAATGAATGCGCCTAAACTATATAAAGAAAATAAATATACATATATAATAAATACAGATTATAAGTACATACATATAATTTTAATATATAAATAAATATGATACTCAACCAAATCACAAGTCGTTGGAAAGCCACAATTTCTTTAATATACTCTCTTATCATTTTCGTAATATAACTTATTTTACGACACGATGGCAGCAAAGAAGGATCAGATACTGATTAAGCAGACAGCTAATATGGACATTATGAGAATTCACTGGTTTTACAGCTTAAATAACATATTCCTCGGTGCTGATATATGTAGTAACAAGGCCCGTGCAACATTAAAAATGTGGAACAGTCGGGCTGGGCATTTGAGTGATATGTAAATTGCCGTCCTGCTGTATTTACCCTTTAAAATGTAGCCTGACCACCCGTATAAAAGAATGGAAACGTTTGTATATTAGCATTATTGAGGACTTGAACTCTTGGGACCCATGCATAGTAATCAAAGCTATACACAATGTATCTCGTCTCGCCTCTTTATCGATAACTCGCCTGTTACTAATTATTTAAGAAACTTATTCGTCTTAAAAAAGGCAGGGAATAAAAGAAAATTATCTAATGTTATCTTAATTAGAAAATTCCGTTTTCTTATGAGACAGCTATATTTTCTTGTTACTAGCTAGGTCTTCAAGTCGCAAGTGAACATGTATCTTCTAGGTAAGCGTGATAACATGCGTTAGATCGCATCATCGCTTGCCACGCGCGAGATGGCGACCTATTTCCTATTTAGAAAATACTATACCTAATCAGATCACCAGTGTCAGGCTACTTAGTAGTCTATACAATGCTTCACCTTACCCTAGAAGAATCAATCAGTCAGACCTCAGATTACGTGTTTTTATTACGAGTCTCGGCGTCAATATATACTAGGGGTGACATTGCAAAAAGCATAGCTGTAACGCAGACCTACTGTGCCTTTTGTTTAGTGTAGCCGCTATGAAAGCCTCGTTAGACGCGAGTAAGGACTCGCATTTTTTCAATTTCATAGGGCAAGGCAGGGCAATGGCTGTTTTATGGTTAGCTTAGTTGTGCAATTTCATAGAAGGAAGACGAATTACATGAAATATGTCAAATTACATTGAAAATTATTTAAAAAAAAACTACATTAAAATTTTCACTGTAGTAATATCTCGTGAGGTGGACGAATTAAATAAAAACCGGCCAAGAGCGTGTCGGGCCACGCTCAGTGTAGGGTTCCGTAGTTTTCCGTCCGTCACATTAAGTTGACATATTAAGTACAGAAACACAACACCTTTGAAAGCACGTCATTTCATTGTGATTTTGTAGAAATGACAGGTACAATAAACACCTGTTTATACGGTTAAATTACAAACTTAGTTCAGAAATTATTTTTGTAATTTTTTCAAAAACTATTCAACCTATCAAATTCAAAATAATTTTCCTACAAAGTTTTTATAAAGTTCTACTTTTGAGTTTTTTTTCATATTTTTAAAACTTATGGTTCAAAAGTTAGAGGGGAGGGGGGGACACATTTTTTTTAACTTCTGGAGCGATTATTTCCGAAAATATTAACATTATCAAAAAATGATTTTACTAAACCCCTATTTATTTTTAAATACCTATCTAACAATATATCACACGTTAGGGTTAAAATGAAAAAAAAAATCACTCCCCACTTTACGTATAGGGGAGGTACCCTAATAAAATATTTTTTTCCACTTTTTATTTTACCACTTTGTCGGCGTAATTGATATACATATTAGTACCAAATTTCAGCTTTCTAGTGCTAACGGTCACTGAGATTATCCGCGGACGGACGGACAGACATGGCGAAACTATAAGGGTTCCTAGTTGACTACGGAACCCTAAAAACCGTCATCGACAGTCCTCTTTACGAATGTACCAGGCAGGAGAGCGGCATTTCGCGAAGAATAGCGTCGCATTGTGAAGCCTACAAATAACGACGTGACGGTCACGATCAATCTGGCAAGAGTGTAACGCCAAAGAAGAAGAAGAGAAGTGATGGCTCATCGGTGCTACGCATAATCCGATACGGGGGGTTGGGGGTTCCACATGTAACAGAACGACATCCCTCAGCCTGTGAAAACCGATGAAAGCTTCTAAGCTTCGGAAAAATCGGGAAAGCTTATTTATTTTCTTGAATTTTCATTATCGATGAAGGTTTTCATGGTAAAAGTTAATGGGCTTTAAATTAAGTTTTAATAGGTTCGATTATTTACTATTTCTTCATAATATCTTCCAAGTTTTATTGTATTTTTATTGTATTTCAGAATAGTATTATCAATATAATAATTTGAACAGCTTTAACAAAGTTTTGTTAATGTTTATTTAGGCCAGGCAGGGCCATCTAGCGACAAGTTGCTTAACTGACAAGAGATAATAATCCAACCGTGTCAAAAGTACGTCATTTGGTAGGTCCAGTAGCGATATCTGTAGCCATCTGAATTTATACGGGTAGTTGTGAGGACATCATTCACAGCGCTAAAGTTGAAGTAAAAATTACCTCGCGTTAGGTTAACCAGTGTAGGTCTGACCTCCGACTACGAGTTCTTAGTACGGGTCTCGGTGTCAAGATATACTAGGCGTGAGCTGTGAGTCTCGCTGATGGAAGTTATTAATTGAATAGCAATAGCTGCCGGCTGGCTTGAGCGGGTAGACTCGCGCCTGACTTTATGCTTACCCAGCTAAAATGAAATTTATGATAAAGTAAGCAATTGTTTCTGCATAGGTGACTTTTTATATTTTAGTGAGGTTTTAAAAGGAATAGCGAGAGTGGAGGTGTCTGGTGTCGAGTAGGAGAACTTGCGAGTTTTGTCAACCAATAGTATTTCAGGTTTAAGTTGAAAACCAATGAGAATCGTTCCCTCCAAATTTATGGAAAAACATAGTGATCGCGTGATATTGGTGGCGCTGATGATCGGATGAGGGGGGTATATAAGGAGATTCACAACGTTTTTAGGGGACTTTTTGCCTTCACCAGAGCGTCGAGCAATATTAGTCTTGGTGCTTCAGGAGTGTCCTTATGTGAGTTGTTTAAAGGGTCTTGGCTAGGGATTCTGATAGGGTTTTCACTGTTAGGATATTTAGGATGTGTGTGAATAATCCTTTCTGTTCACAGGGATTTATTTGTCAGCGAATGTCTTAAAACCTCGTATAGCAAATATTGGTGATATATTAAAGTGTTCCGTTATTTGAATAGATAAACCACAAACGTAAGTCCGTTTTCCTCTCTTAATTTTGTTTTATTGAAGTGAGACGTTATTTAGGTATTGCTAATCTAAGAATCGGGCCATATTTGTCAGTCCGGAGATTAATATGGCTATCCATACATATTTATCTCGCCAGAGTCCCTCTGGATTTAGGTATGTATGATGATTCAAGATTATCATATCACATTCCCGTAAATGAATGATAATATTATTCTTTTATCCATTAAAGATGCATTTTATTCTATCGAGTGTCGTATTGCCTTGAACTACGTTGTCCATATATTTGCTATATGAGAGGTACATCGGCGGCGTTTGATTACTACCTGATTTAATAAATAAAGTGTCTTTTATTCGACCTATATTTATTGTGCATGCTAATAATTTACCAATTATGGTGGCGGATTTATGGGTGCTATTTCCTTTATAGGTGCTATTCATACAAGCTGGTTATTACCGAATCTTATCTTAATTATTATGCCTTGATCATGGATCATAACTTCGTACTTTTTATACAATGACGGTAGCAAACGGGAGTACGTCTTAATGAGTGTGTAATGTTCATGTTGATTATAGTATCGGATCAGTGTTATTTTAATGTTACGAGATTTATTAATTCTTTGATGTGTTTTCTTTGATTTACATTTCTTGATATACTTACAGTGGTTATGCGTTTCGTATTGAATTAATATCTCCTTTAAAATATTTGGGTGATTTATGTGTCTAGTCGTATTTTGTTTTTATAACCTTGCCTGAACTTTATTACAATTTATAAATTATACACGATAAATATAACTATTAATATCCAACACATTCATTACGGATTCTTGAATAGGTTTTGTATATTTTCATAGGTTTTGTAGTTAACGTTGTAGTTGCATTTTTAGTGTAGGGTATTTACTGGTTGTGTTAATGTAGGTAGTTAAGTAGGGTTCAATTAGTTTAACATTCAATTGATTATTACATCTAGTAGATTTGTGGGAAATGTCCACTATAGCGAGAATGAGAGACAACATTTCGTATTTACACTATATTTACACTTTATACATAATATTACAATTATAAAATACAATTAAGGACAAGAGCCATATACGATGCTTGTCATCACCAAAAATAAGAACTAATAACAATACGCATGCGCGATAACATAAGTCACAAACTATATACATATTTACAAAGAAGGTTGTCGCCACATCAGCCCCCCCGGAGACCTTTAAGGTCGATAAAAGTCCGGAAAGTGTACACGGCGACCAGACCGCGTTGTCCTATTTGGAGGTGTTAAAACATTGGTAGGTGTCTCTCTCGGAACAACACTAGGTGATGTTTCACGAGAAGGAGTATGAGATGAAATTGAGTCTTCTATAAAAACATACGCGGGTTTCAGCCTGTCAACCGATATAGTAACCACTTTACCCGCAATTTCTAGTTTAAAATACTTATTATGCCTTTCAACAACCTTATAAGGACCAGCATACGGCGGCTGTAAAGATGTCCTAATCAAGTCTTGCCTCACAAATACATGAGAGGTGGTTTGTAAATCTTTAAACATAAAAACTTTGTCTGTACCATGCCGCGACACAATTGAAGGCTGTAACTTCCTGATGTGTAAGCGCAACCTAGACAAATAATCCGCATAATCAACCACACAGTCAGTTGGTTGTTCAAAGAAGTCACCAGGTAGTCGTATGGGCTCTCCATACACAAGTTCTGCTGTAGATGCGGATAAATCTCCCTTCCACGCACTACGTACACCCAACAGCACAACCGGGAGCGACTCAGTCCAGCTTTCATTGGCGTGGCACATAATTGCAGCTTTAAGCTGTCTATGAAAACGCTCTACCAACCCATTGGCTGCCGGGTGATACGCCGTAGTTTGCAAATGCTGAAAACCTGTTAACACTGACAGTTGCTTAAAAAGATGAGAATCAAATTGCTTCCCTCTATCAGTCGTTATCTTAAGAGGGCAACCAAACCTCGAGATCCATGAAAATAATAACGCTTTAGCTACACTTTCAGCCGTAATATCAACCAAGGGAACAACCTCAGGCCAACGTGTGAACCTATCGACCACGGTGAGGCAGTACCTATAGCCATTAGAAATGGGCAGGGGACCAATTAAATCAACATGAATATGAGCAAACCGAGCCGAAGGAACAGTAAACTGGTGTACGGGTGCGTGAACGTGGCGGGATACTTTACTTCTCTGACAAGATAAACACACACGCGCCCAAATACGGCAATCTTTTCGAACACCGGGCCAAACATAGCGCTCAGTTACTAACTTAATGGTATTCCTAGCGCTAGGGTGACTTAGTCCATGCAAAATGTTAAAAACTTGCCTACGAAACTCAGTTGTAATGAAAGGTCTAGGGATGGGACCGGATACATCACAAAATATTTTAGATCCTGAAATCTGTTTTTTTTGTAATTTTAATGACGAACCTTTACGTAATATAGTCTGCAGTTCTTCATCATTAGACTGAGAAATTGATAAGGCATTAAAGTCTAATCCACTCAAAACAACATCTACTCTTGACATCGCATCCGCTACAATATTATCGTCACCGGAGATGAATCTTATATCGGTAGTAAATTGAGATATAAAATCAAGATACCGAAATTGTCTCGGTGAACACGAGTCATGAGATTTTCTAAAAGCAGAAACAATCGGTTTGTGATCCGTAAGAATAAAGAAAGGTTTCCCTTCGATCATATACCGAAAATGTTTCACTGATTCGTATATAGCCAATAACTCTCGATCATATGCGCTGTACTTCACCTGAGCTGCCGTTAACTTTTTGGAGAAAAACCCTAGTGGCTGCCAGTGTCCTTCAACCTGTTGCTGCAGCACCGAACCTACGGCAGTCTCAGAAGCGTCCGTCACAATTGCCAGCGGTGCATTTGAGTCCGGATGCGCTAGTAGAGCTGCTTTAGACAGACTCTTTTTACACGCGTCAAAAGAACTACATAAAGCGGGCGTCCAAACTATGCTATCATTACTCTTGACTGACGATCCGCTCAGTAACAAATGCAGTGGAGCCTGCAGCTTAGCAGCACCCGGTATAAATCTTCTATAAAAATTTAAAGCGCCTAAAAATCTGCGAAGTTCTTTAATAGTTTTGGGCTTCGAAAACTGTTCGATTGCTTTAACTTTGCTACCCGTAGGTTTGGTACCCTCGGAAGATACTAAATATCCTAAAAACTCTACCTCCGGAGCAGCAAACACACACTTGTTAACGTTTAGCAAAATGCCATGCTCACTAAATCGCTCAAAAACTATACGTAGATGTTTAAAATGTTCTTCATCGCTAGTCGAGGCTACCAGTACGTCATCTATGAAAGGGAAACAGAAGTCAAGACCCCTTAGGACTTCATCCATAAATCGCTGAAAAGTTTGAGCAGCGTTACGGAAACCAAAACCCATATAAGGAAACTCGAAAAGACTAAAGGGGGTCGTGATCGCTGTTTTCTGAACGTCCTCGGCAGCAACTGGTATTTGATTATAAGCACGGACCAAGTCCAATTTGCTAAACACCGTGCATCCTTTCAAATTGTGTGAAAAATCGGCTATATGCCGCACCGGGTACCGATCGGGTATGGTGCGAGCATTGAGGGCACGATAGTCGCCGCACGGTCGCCAACCATTATCTTTTTTAGGCACCAAGTGTAATGGAGACGACCATGGACTCTCAGACCTACGCGCAATGCCTGTTCGTACCATATCCTCAAACTCTTGTCGAGCAATTTTAAGACGATCAGGAGCTAGACGTCTTGGTCGTGCAAAAACAGGTGGACCGGGAGTAGTTCTAATGTAATGCTGCGTTTGATGCTTACACTTTGACCTACAGAATCGTGAGTGTTTGAACATTTTGTTACGAATTCAATTTCATAAGAAAAAATATGACAGATGAGAATGACAGCGTTCCTAACATCGGCCGTGTGGCCGTCAAACCGCCTCCCTTTTGGCCTGACAGACCGGCGCTGTGGTTCGCGCAACTTGACAGCCAGTTCATACTGGCCAGTATTAAGTGCGACACGACGAAGTTCCACTATGCAATCTCCGTGTTGGATTTTAAATACGCCGCTGCGGTTGAAGATATCATTACTCAGCCACCGGAAACGGATAAATATGAGACTCTCAAACGTGAGTTAATATCTCGTTTATCAGCTTCGCGAGGCCAGCGTTTGCAACAGTTGCTGTGTAAAGAGGAACTTGGTGATAGGAAGCCAAGTGAATTTTTACGGTATCACGTCGGGGTCACCACTTGTGGGAAATGTCCACTATAGCGAGAATGAGAGACAACATTTCGTATTTACACTATATTTACACTTTATACATAATATTACAATTATAAAATACAATTAAGGACAAGAGCCATATACGATGCTTGTCATCACCAAAAATAAGAACTAATAACAATACGCATGCGCGATAACATAAGTCACAAACTATATACATATTTACAAAGAAGGTTGTCGCCACAGATTTCTATGCCATAGTTCGGGCGTTTGGAAGGTTTTGCGAAATCAAACCTTTTTAAGAGAAGGAAAGCTTGCCAGCCAGATCAGTGATACTCAGAAGATACCATGTGGATAATCGATGACCAGATCCAGGCCACCATCAATCTACTGCTGTACCATGACAATGTGACATCCGCCAAGCATCCACCAAACGCTATATCCAACGGCGTTCTTGCACACATTACCATATGTTACTTGAAGTTTCCGGCGCTGCGAACAACTGACTACCAATGAAGGCCATCGCGAACTACACCTGTGTTATGACGACCTGCCATACTTCCAATGCTCAACCTGAGGACGCTACTGAACACCATACCATTCTATCTCTGGGTTATCTCCTACAACCCTGAGTGGCAATCAACGGCTTTCCTTACCACTGCTAGAAGATGGTCACGAAGATGTGCTGCGACATCGAGCTGGTTGGTCAATGCTTCAACAACTACATATGGGAATTGTTCCGGCATGACGGCTTTGAACGCACAGATGAAGAGATCCTTGGATGGTTTTCTAAGTTTCGCAAAACTTTCTGACTGTGTGAGCTATGGTACTTATTTATATTCTCTTGCAATTTAAATGGCATAAATGATATTATCTTTATAGCAAGCTGAATTTTTATCGTTGCGTTGTGTGATCTAAGTCTATTATTTTCTTACAACCAAAATCTTGTGTGATCTTGGTTTATGTATCTTTTGATGGAACTTTGTTTCCAATTACAAATCTGTCTACTACGTAATTAATATTACGTCAATATTTTCATCATTATTCTGATTTTATTATTCAATCTATGATACTTATTTATGTTCTCTGGCAATTTAAATATCATAATTAATGTTGTCTTTACAACAGGCCTAAAATGCTATCGTTGGCTGTGTGATCTGATTTTGTCTTGCAACCATATTTCACGTACGACAAATGTCTTGAGTGATCTTGACTTATTTATCTTGATGGAATTTGATTTCCAATTACAGCATAGTTTGTCACACGTAATTCATATTACGTTAATATTTTCATCTATACTTACTCGTGTTACGAGTAGATACTTTTTCAGTATTCTATATCTATCTACCAACTGACATATTTTAGTACTAATTTATTGTAGTTGTTGGAACTGGTCGCAATGGACTTTATCCGTGGCTATAGTTTATCCGTGGCTAACGGTGGTTCGAGACGAAAAAGAATAGGTTATGTAAATTAAGTAGTTATGTAATAAAGACAGCGGTTCTCTCTGACCTCCTATGGATTAGAGGAGATTGGCTGTAGCGCAAATCCCCGATCGCCCAGTTTGTTTTAGAAACTCCACGGAAAGTTTGAATGGCTTAATTCAATATGCTTACGAGATTAAAATTTATAATTCTATGTCACCGAAAATAACGCACGTGCAAATTGTCGCCACGTTCTTGATTTTTAATGTTTACATATAAACGGTAAGATAATTACTTCCCTTCGGTTATTTACGGAGACCCTCGTCATGGCCGCTTGTTTTACACGTCATTCTCGTTTGCTAATGAAAAAAGTGCGGGAAAAAAATAAATTGCTTTTATTGTTGGACCGCACTCGCGCGTGTGTTCCCGACGCGATAAAAAACTCGCCATTGATGAGTTGGCACAGAATAAACAATAGTACATTACGATACATGGGTTGTAAAACAAAGAAAGGCCGATATCGCAGATGTTTGAGGCCCGAGACGCAGGTGAGGGTCATAAATATGCGAGGAGATATGCGTGTTATGTACACAATTTTACGTCATCACTTGGCCAAAAAGTTTTGTCAAGGTGTGGTGTTAGTACATTACGATAGACGTGCCAACAGGTAATTCGCAACGAGTGGTGATAAATTGAAACACGACCGAAGGGAGTGTTTTAAATCGACACGAGTTGGCACGTGTATCGTACAACGTTTTACAGTACATATGGCTCTTTAAAGTTTCGACATATTCACGTAATCTGCTGATTACCGCAGTCGTGCGGTAAAGTAGCACCATATGTACTGTAAAAGTACTTACTACATACTTATACCCTGTTCACAATAACGAGTTACTTAGAATATACGTATTTGGCAGCATGGGCACAAGGTAGGTTTACATGTCGGCCAAAGTTCAGTCAACATCTGTGTGTCATAAAGTATTGACGGGCATTTTCAGAAATATATGTATCCAATTAGCGTGAGTTGTTAAGAAAGATCTATGTCAGTCTTGTGCGTCAATAATACGGTAATGTTTAATGCAAATAAAGATATTCTTATTCTTACGAACGTGTGCACTGTAAAATATTTATAAGTTACTAAGGAGCGATAGCTTAGCAATGCCACTCACATGTTTCCGTTCTTTTCGACCAATAGGATAATAATTCAAATCTGCTACTGGTTATGAAATATACCCTGAAGTTAAATAGTTTTTTTTAATGGCTGCGTATGCAATTAAAGGACTTTTTTAAATTAAATCAGTTGTTTATCTGACGTTTGAAGACTTGTGTCGAGTAAAATAGCCAAAGCCCATCCACTCCCCATGTATCGTCTAGTCAGGAGAGCTTCGTGAAGTGTCAAGCCTTGTTATTCACTCTCTCGTCTGAGGTTTGGTTCGGTTTAATTCAAAAACAAAATGACATACGAAGTCAAAATACCATGGTGACGTTTAAACAACAGTAGCCACGGTTGCATGTTAATGCATGGATTAAGGGTCTCCCGCACGCTCGACTGAACTCGATTCCCCATACAATCGTAGTCTCGTTCTCATTTTAAAACGCCGTGCTGAAATAACATGAAAAAAATACAGCCAGTTTTTGAGTTTTTGGGTCTTGTCTGAAAACCTTGATAATCGCTATATTTTTTTCTCCATTGTAATTTCAAGCAACAGAAACTAATTTCCGGCTTAGATATGCTAGATCCCATTATGTATACAAATGTTTCATGTTATTTCAGCATGCCGTTTTAAAATGAGAACGAAATAACGTTTGTATGGAAAACCCAGCTTCCTGCGGACTCTTAAGAAGCAAAATGAAGGAGCTCCTAAGTGGCTCATTAATTAAATTCTATGATTGTATTAAACCAGCACAGAAGAAAATTGCTGTAATGCTTTGTATTGAGAGTGAGAGATCTCTATTTATCTCGTACTGTTAACAACAAAGCTACGCGGTGGCCAATTTTTAACAGGCAAGCTGAGATGCATATTGCCACCGTCGTAGCATAAAAAAAGATAATTAATTCCGAAAACATAATTGACACCTGCCCGGATTTTAACCTTAAAATTTTGAGTATCACGCTTGATTCTGCTAACGCCGCTTAAAAGCAATATGTAAAGTCATCTTCTTAGCCTTATCTCAGTACAGTTGCATCCCGAAGGATGCCCAGGGTCTGCGACCTAATCCCAAGAATTGGCGCAGGCGTTAGTTTTTATGGAAGCGACTCCAAGGGGGAATCTAGTCCTTATTGAGATTAGGTTTGTCAAGGGAGTGGGCAACTTGGCTCTTCTCAAGCCGCTCGAAAGCCTTTAACTTGGCTTAACGACTGTTGTTATGGACAGTAGCCGGATTTAACGGCTTATTGTGATTTCCAAAGCATGGGAGCGCTCAGATAGTAACCACTCAGAGCGGTCAACCATCAAAGAGTTGGCTACAGCCGATGTTGCATAACCTCGCATATCGAACGCTCCGAAGCAATATACAAATTCAACTTTAAATACGCAAAGAAATACCATATACTATACCTGTGCTAGGAATCGCCTGGGGATTCAAAGTTTGCCGAACTTGGTAAATAAACGTTGTTTAAAGTTGTTCGCGTTTGTTTGCCGGATTGCGATTAGCAATTTTAAGGGCTGCTCCGACCGATATTTCCGGACCGGACGCGAGTTATCGTTGCCCATTATTCGCTTGTATTCCAATTCCATTCTATTTATGTTCACAAAAGTACATTTGGCATTCGTTAAGGTTTAATTTTTCAATACGAGCAACTTTTGTGATAATTACTACTATAGTATTATAGTTATATAAAGCTAAGAAGCTAGATATCTTGCCACCAATTTGCGATAAGCGCGAAATAGGGATTAATCCCGTGTTCAATTTGTAAATTACAAGGAGTTGCGTCATCGCATGATGCTTTGCTGAATTGATGATGGTGTCAAAAGGTGGGCACTATGTTACGCGAACGTGCTATAATTATCTTTATTCTGCCGACATTTTGACGCGCCAACCACATTGTCTTTATAGTCTTAGTGCAAATAGTGATGGTAAACTTATCCACGGGCTGGTCGTGAATTTCGGTTTCATAAAAACTTTGACAAAGACAAACATTTCTCACTATATCTGCATAATATGCACTAAGACTATAAAGACAATGTGGTTGGCGCGTCAAAATATATGCAAAGAAATAGGAAATTTTATGTGGAATCGCCATTGCTGCTTCGATTTCTGATAATAATTTGATCAGTTGTAGCTTGATGTTTTGATTGGATTATCAATTTTAATATTTTTTGTTTAGTAAGTACCTAATTGATTTTAGTTTTTGTAATAAAGTTACGACGTGACAAAAGATTCTCGCTAAAGTTGTAATAAAGACCAAAATAAAAACGATGAAATAAAAAACGTTAACATTTTCGCGTCCATAAAGTTTTATACCGATATTATTTTAAACGCCCGTGTCACTTTAGTCGACACTGATAGTGTTTCAAAATGGTACGAAATGTAAATGTACGTTTAAATTTCGTTTCATAGCTATGATAATTCTCTGGCAGTTTTGCTTCGTTCCGCCGCCGGATACAGCCAAGTCCACGGCACTCACTTTGAGATGACAAACGAGCTGGGAAGTGAGACGAAATATTTAATATTCAACTTACTGTCCGCCAGACGTTTTCGTGGGAAAATTTGAAAAAGTTCGCCTTCCTTAAATTAAAAGTAAGGATGTCTTTCACAAAAGTTTGGACTAAGGAATAGCTTATTGAAGCGCCCGAACTTATTAAGGACAGAATTCTTTTAAGGAATTTAATGTTTCATTATGTAATTTGATCCATTCGACAAATGAGTGAAATTCAACGGTTTTTAATGAAAATTCCACTTTTTTCCCACATTTTGAAATATTTTGTGTGCCCATATAATCGCCCTCCATAAACATTGAAGCGGAATAAGGACTAAAGATGTAAACATATTTATGCCCTCGACTGTATAAAACATTGAAATGTGTTGTTTTTAGAGCTCCACATTAAACCAGGAAGAAGTTTCGCCAAGTATTTATAGTCGCGAGTGAAGGAAGGAAATAGTTTTCGACCTTAACAGCATAAAAATAGAGTTGAAAAGTGACGAACCTTTTCTTTCCCCGACTGTATGTCTGTCCGTCCGCAGCTTATATTAAATTATTATTACGACTTTTATTAGTTTTGACGACCTGTTTAGCCTAGTTGGTAGTGAGTCTGCCTCCGAAGCTAGAGGTCCCGGGTTCGAATCCCGGCCAGGGCATTTATTTGTGCATTTTTCACGGATATTTGTTCTTGGGTCTTGGATGTTTTCTATGTATTTAAGTATGTATTTATCTATATTAGTATGTATATCGTCGTCTAGTACCCATAGTACAAGCTTTGCTTAGTTTGGGACTAGTTCGATTTGTGTAAGATTGTCCCCCAATATTATTATATTATTAGTAGTACTATTATATAATGATTGTTCTGCTTAAATTCTCCTCACAAATCCATCCGTTAAATAGTCAGCTAGTAAACGCAAATATTTGGACGACTGACTTTACATTTATGTGTTTGAACTTTGAGTCCTTACGTGAAGGCTAGGCAAACATGCTTAAGAGCTCGAGTCAGCTTTTGAGGATGTTCGCAAAGATATTTGACAAGTTTGTGCTCACAACAGTTTAAGTCCACTACATACAATGTGTCGGTATGTGTGTGTGATTTGTGATTATCAACTCAGTACAGATTCTGCTGTGAATCTGCGCTTTTAATGCGCGCTAACATTTACCTTAGGTGCCTTCCTGATTTGTCGATGCGGAGGCGGTACGATATGAGAAAACTGTCAGCTGTCAGGGTCAACCGATACCAATGCAGTGCTTCCCCACTTCTGCGCATGGTACTACTACTGCGCAAACGTAATACTGACAGTATATCGTCAAGTGAGGGAATCTCACATCAGTAAGCTCACGTCAAAGAACACAATACCTATCAAATATCGCTCCCGCCCCGTCAAGTCAGGAAGTCGCCTAAATGAATGCTTTACTTGCTGAATGAAGATGTTACGGTGAATGTGTGGCGTTACCAGGCTCGACAAAATCCGCAACGAGTTTGTGCGAGGCACGAATTCGCCGATAAAATGCTGGAGAGTTGGCTGCGATGGTACTCGTATGTACTGTAAAGAGGAGATCCACATCCGGCTACATTAAAAACTTAGCACTACAATTTTCCATCCCCGATCGAAGATCCAGGGGCAAACCCAAAACACAGTGGAAAGATGTAGTGCTAAAACGTATAACAGAGTGTTAGGCATCCGAAAACGTTGTGGAGGACAGAGTGCAATGGAGAAGATTAGCTCGGAAAGCTGTGGAGTCAGCAGCACGTGGGATTTGTAGCTAGTAATATTGAGAGACAGTGCTTTACTGCAATATATATGACAAAGCAATGCGATAATGACAAAAAAAGACAACCCGAGGCATGTTTTCAGCGATAACTTAAAAACTGTTACCTACCTTGCTCTAGATATTTTTGGGAAGTATTTAATAAACACTATATCCATGATATTTTACATATATTTTGATTACATGGGTCCAATGTTAGAGGGGGACACATACTTATTGTGACTTTCGGGGCGATTATCACCGAATAATAGTAATATGTAATAAAATATGCATATATTAATTTATTTGATTAGTTTAAATACCTGTGCAGTTAATTAAAGCAATAGAAAAGCTTAAATAAAGCTATAAAATTACTATATTAAGACCAGTCGTTTAAATTTAGACACACCCTCTATTACATAGTTAAATGTCATTTCTTACAAATTTCGATCATATACTTTACATTTTATTTATTTATATCTATTTAATAGGTATCTGTACACTTTATTTTTAAAATTAAAATTCCAATAACATTATAAAAAACAATCAAGTACAAAATACAAATTAATTAAAAACTAAACTAATTTAATTTACCCAGTCATAAAAAGAAGACCTCGTCCAGTAGTTCCGTCTGTGGCATGGAGCCCATAACGCTGGCGGCGTTACCTCTCTGTATTGCTAAAGAAATACGTTGTGAGAGGTAAGCGCCAGCCCTATTGGTCCCTATGGAATAAAATAATTATGCTTTATTGTACCCCAAGCAACAAAAATGTTACACAAATTTGACTTTTCATACTCGTAGTGGTAGCAACAGGCGGTTTTATTGCTTTCAAGCGATGTCTTCCGGACGATATTTGGATAGCTGGAAAAGTTGACCAAAAGATATAATCAGAAAGTACAGGATTACAAGAGGAAGAGGTACGAATATATGAAACATTAACTCATAAAAATTACGAGTATCGGATTAATTAGTAAACTAATATTATCGAATGGCGATCACGTACCGGATGGCGCAGCGTGGGCAGGCCCCCCACACGGTGGACTGATGACATGGTAAGGGTCGCGGGTGTCCGCTGGATGCGGGCGGCGCAGGACCGGTCGTTGTGGAAGTCTGGGGGAAGCCTATGTCCAGCAGTAGACGTCCCTCGGCTGACATGATGATGATGATGAAGCTTATATTCACATACACAATTTTACGGTGGTGGCAGGTACAGCTTTCTGCCATTGCTATTTTTTTTTCTTACATGGGGCCACATGCTTTACTTTTAACCCGCATCTTAGGTCGAATATAACTTACTTTCAGAGCATGAGAAATGGAAAAAAAAATATTTTTTTAACTCCAGCGTTACTCCTTAAATTTTTTTTTGGTAATTTGGTGACACACAATCCGACAGACGGGTACATGACAAAACTAGAAGGGTTCCGTTTTTGCTTTTGGCTACGGATCCCTAAAAATCGTCTTTACTGAGGTCAATACGAGGTGCATTTAAAAACTGTGCATGTAAGTATTATTTATTTATTCAATCTTGATTGCACGAAAGACATTTTATAGTACAAAAGGCGGACTTATTGACATGTGGCATTCTCTACGTCAACCTTGAGGCAAAGCAGATAAAATAAATGAATTAATTAACTTATTACATAAATCTATAGACAAAGACGCCGTTTAATGCTGATTATCAGTCCAGCCAAACATTAGAATTTGTAGCAAAGACTCGAACAAATCTGGGTATAACCCAGACTGTGAGAAAAATATAATGCAAGTCTACGAACTCTTCATAAATATAGCATTTTTATTGCCAAAATAATGCAAATAAACATCTGAATTTAAATAGTCATTAATTCCCATTAAAATATCATAATTAATGAAAACCTAATCAAGAGAGCGAGGGCGAAGATTAGTGTGATTAAAAATGATTGTCTCTCTTCCCGAGTCCGGGCCCATAATACATATAGAATAAATAAGCGATTTCATTTTTTCAACTCAGCCCTCGATTCGATTGTAGATTCTAATGGGGAGGCATTTAGGACCTGAAAATAGACAGTTAAATATACTTTTTCTGACTAGACACATGTGGTTTCAAATAAAAAACCCACATTTTTAGAGTATGTACAGTCAAAGAATTTAATTCCGATACCCATTTCGCAAACTTTTTCTTTGAATTTCTATACATTTTGACAGGACTGTCAGATTTGATCATGATCATACCGTTTTCCCAGTACAGTTCTATCCTGATGGATGGCCGGGGTCCGCTGCCTAATCTCAAGAATGGCACTAGTTTTACGGAAGCGACTGCCATCTGACCTTCCAACATAGGGAAAACTAGACTTATTGGGGTTAAGATTGTCAACTGAGTGGGCAAATTGTTAGAAGTTCTAAGCCGCCTGAAGGCTAACTTGACTTAGCGATTGCCATCATAGACAGCAGGCGGAATCAATAGCTTGTCTTGCCTTCCGAAGCACGCGGTCGTTGGTATGTTAAATAATTATTATATTAAACATGGAAATAAAAATCAATTTCCGAATGTTTAAGATCATTTAAATTATAATGGTTACTGTTGGTAACTGTTTATGTAAAACTAATTAACTTAATATTTATTATACATTGCTTTGACTCGAACGACACTCGAACGTCGAGACAAACCATTACGTGGTTTTACGATGTTTTGTAAATAACATTATACTCAATTGTTTATTAAAAAAAGAAAAAAACATGCACTGTACATACTACCCACCGGGAGTCGGTACATTCGGTACGATATGAAAAAACTGTCAGCTGTCAGTGTCAACCGATACAAATGCAGTACTGCCCCGCTTTTGGACATGGTATTACTACTGCGCAAACGTAATACTGACAGTATTTCGTCAAGTGAGGAATCTCACATCTGTAAACTTACATCAAAGAACAAAATACCTATCACATATCGCTCCTGCCCCGCCAAGTTAGGAAGTTGCCTAAGTTTGTGCGATATCAGTAAGCTAACCTCAAAAAACCAAAATACCACCTCCTCCTCTTTCTCTTCTTTAAGCTTTATGTTCTGTATTGTGTTCTTTCATTGGAGGTATGCAATAACGTCTATCTGTATTGTATTGTACCACACACCGATCCCGCCCCTCCAAGTCAAGAGATCGCGTCAGCAAGTAAAAATAAAACCATTTCGTCAATAAGTTCATCAAACGATATCAAGATCGTTTTTTTTTCAGCAAGGGCAGAATGGTTGTTGGAGCACTTGTGGATAAGTTACAGCACACTTGAATATTTGCTAGAATAGGACATGCGTCTCACAGCGATGAAGTGATAAAATGACAACCACTGAACTCACGCAGATGCTAAAATATTTGGACCCGTAACCGTGCAGCGGTAATATATAAATTCCAGCGCTGCTTCTCAAATAATGGGTTACTAAAATTTAGCTAAATAATCCCTCGTTTTTAAATGGACAAATTTTTTGTTGGTCCTGTCCTAATATTACGAGATTCGCGTTTTATAAATTTCGGCGAACCATTTCGACCTTCATTATTTTTGTTGGGGTAAAATTAATTTTTTTGATCATTATCAGACACCTGGAAACCGGCAGAGGCTACAAGGGAATACCTGATATGCTATTCAAAATTTATTTCACCTCGACTCACTTCTCAATTATAGTAAAGTGTAAATATATAAATATTATTTGATAAACTGAGCCCAAAAACAAGATGGAAAGTTATTTTTTTTAAACGGCATTGTTTTTTTTTTGTTACAAGTAATAAACACATGTTTTTTGTCTAAGTTGACATTTATTTTTTTCGATATAGAATTGAATTACTATTCGCCTTATTTATTTCTTTTTCTTAGGTTAGATTTTTTACAATAAATTTTTTCAAGTAAAATATAAAAATATACATACAAATTATAAAAGCATTATAAAAAAACCTAACCTAGGGTGCCGCCGGCAGCGAGGCGAGCCCAAGCTACCGGTGGTTAGGGCGACAGAGAGAGGAACCTCCGGACTATCCGCGCCGTGTCCAGGAGAACCGCCTTCTGTATTTGACCCTTGACCCAGCTATCTAACGAGAGTCTCTTGAGATGTTGGTCGAGATTCTTCGCTATTAGACCGTTCAATTATTATTATTATTATTTTACTTTATTAGAGATTTAAATGTCTTGACTTTCAATTTTAGTATTAACGCCACTTGGGAATTGTAATAACGCGTAATCCGAGGTCGGATTAAAACTGGTTAGCCTGAGGGGAGGTGAGAGCTGAGCCACATGCTGCGTTGCGTTGCGTTTATGAATAGAAACAGGATGACGACATCGTGGGAACCTTTTTATTAACGCAACGCAACGTAGCAGTGTGACCTGGCTCTAAGGTGAAGCTTTGTGAATAACAAATTTATGCTGAGCATGGATACGTTTTATATATTTACCTGAGACAAATGAATACGTGAAATAAAATTTTAGTATTTTATAAAACGACACGTCGGAATGTGTGTTTGCACTTTTATGAGGCTACACGGCATGCCAATCGAATTGAATTCCTAACCCATCAATTTCAGGATTTCTAGTTGGAGTGGTTACTCCTATTCAGTTAGTTTGCTTAGTTGTGGAGTTTTACTGTTCATTTAATCAACTATGAAGCGCATCAGTTATTTGTATTTTACTTGAATTTAAACGTTCGTTACTCGTGTTCAAAACTATAGTACTAGAAAGGTTTAAACTCACGTATAAATTGTCGCTCCGTACGACAAGTTTCGAATTCTTAGTTATGTAATATTATATAAACATAAAGTGAGATAGGGAGTCCTCGGTTTCCTCGCTCTGTGTTATCGCTTGCAGGACTGCAATACTCGTCCGTGAGGATACGCCTTTATAATTCATGCTAGTAAAACTCAAACCTCAAACCTCGCCATGTAAGTTACACATACAAGCGATTTTTACACGCGTATAAATGGGGCTTGATACGCATTCGTAAATGAAAAATTCATGATTCTTAAAAGGTAAAAAGATTTTCAATTTTATCTATGAAAAAACTGCTGGAGTAATGTTACAGTTTGAAGTTCTGATCATTCATGCAGTCTATACACGTTCCTATACTTTACATAATTTTTAAAAGTTTCTCACTAAAAGCTTTTCAGCATTTTTATGACAGTATAACTCTTTCTTTAAGTCTTTTATATTCAGTTTGAGTAAATTTCAATAACATGAATGGTGAAAAGTGGGTAGAGCGTCTTTGGTCGCTAAGATTGGGTTCTATTTGCAACTAACAATTTCATTTCAATTTTTTATCCACTTTATTTAAATAATAGCAGGAAACACTCTGAATTGTCTAATGTACTCGCATTGTTTAAAAATCGACTGTTTTGAAATAGTTCACCGAGATAGGATTTAGAGTGCTGTTCAGATTGCCAAGATACCCATGTACCTTGTTTAGGTTTTTTTTATACGACTGTGGCAAATAAGCTGGTAATAATAGTAATAATATTAATCGCATAGTTTTTTATTTTTCGAACCGTGAGATAGTAAGCAGACACCGTCGTCTATAAATGCTTGCGACTCCAGAAGAATCATAAGCGCGTTGCTGACCCTTTAGTAATATGAGGATTCATTGTGTTGACAACTGGAATTATATGCAGGTCCCTAAATCAAACAGCGTATCCTCGGGAGCTCTGGCGACCTTACTCCCCGTCTTGACTTAGGAATACAACACAACATACCTAAGGAGTAAGTAGTGGTGTTATTATGGCAGCGGTCTTCTGTAAGGTAGAGGTACTTTCCCAGTTGGGCTGCTCCATATATAAGCAAGATGACGTTCCGCTGTGCCCTATCTCTTTTAAAAATTCTCAAGTCTATAAAGACAGAGAAAGTCTCAGGGGTCTTCAATGGTACTGACGGTGAAGTTGGACAAAAAGGAAAACAAATGAAGAGGTCCTGGATTTGAGAGAACTGACTGCTTGTCAGGAAGAGTGAGAGGAGAAGAGGCACTTGATACGACATAACAGTTACATAAAAATCATAATCGAAAGAAAGATACAGGGCAAGATAGGCAGGAAAGGCTGAGATGTGCGTTTAAAGAGCTCAAAGCATTGGCAGAAAACTGACAAGAATGACAATTACTCCACCGACACTGTAATGATGATTTATCAAATATATCCTACATCTATTTTATTGAATGGGAACAATTATAGATAACAATATTAACAAATACTAGGATATCAATAAAACTTAGATATATTTTGCACATTTATTTCTGAATCCTAGGAAATGCTCATATAGTTATGAACTTCAATGTAAAAACCATAATCAAAAGAAAGATTCAGGGCAAGATAGGCAGGAAAGACTGAGATGTGCGTTTAAAGAGCTCAAAGTATTTGGCAGAAAACTGACAAGAATTACAAATACTCCACGGACACTGTAATGATGATTTATCAAATACATCCTACATCTATTTTATTGAATGGGAACAATTATAGATAACAATATTAATAAATACTAGGATATCAATAAAACCTAGATATAATTTGCACATTTTTTTCTGAATCCTAGGAAATGCTCATATAGTTGTGAACTTGAACACTTCAACGTAATTGCAAACATAACTACCGACTGCCTGGAGCGTTGCAATTAACGTATATATGCAAATAAATCACACGGATTAATTATTTTACATTTAATAATGTTTGTCATAATGTTTTACTGGACATATTGGTTAATTTTTATACCTATTTAGACTATTATTAGACTAGCCTGATATGTGCAAAGAGAGAGAAAAGGTCATAAGAGGCTGAGCTCCAGACAATTTTGACTACAATACCATTTAATTTGCGTTCATTTCGCACTCTTTTGAAATCTTTCAATTTTGACTACTTGTTTGAAGTACCTACCAGAGTTACTCCGACCTCGGCCACTTGTATAGATAATATTTGGTTAAACAGTTCTCATATAGACAGTAGCATAGTGAATGGAGTTCGTTCGGATCATAAAGCTCAGATGGTCAGGCTACCTTGCGAAGTAAAACATCCAGATCGCGTTATAGAAATAAGACCGCTGAGTAGAAGTAGACTAGAATTACTAAAGTCTAATCTACTAGTCGCCATGCCGAACATTCAGGTACAATCAAATGATCCGAATGATCAATTCAAAATGCTTCTGAATACAGTGTGTAACGAATTTAATAAGACTTGTATGAAAAAAGCGTATTAAGATAAACAATAAAATGAGATTTAATGAGTGGGCCGGAATCCGGAAAAGTAGAGATAACTTAAATATATTAACTTTATGAAAGGAGATCTTGCACCACTGACGAATGTTTCTATTAGTATGTTAGAGATTATTCCAAATTGTTTAAAACGGTGTGCATAAAAGCAAAAGCAATGCACTTGAATAATAAAATTAAGTCCTCAGATAATAAAGCCAAGACAGTCTGGAAAATAATAAACACAGAGACTGGGAAGAGAAATAATAAATAGTCCACAATATCTTTGAAAGTAAAGGATAATTTAATAACTGATGCAGTAAAAGTAGCTGATGAATTTAATAATTTCTTTTCTAAAATTCCTATAGTCACTACTCAAAGTTTAGCATCGTCTACCACAAAAGCTGAATCCCTTCTGAATGACAACGTAAAATTAGAATCACTAACTAATTTCAAATTTCATCATGTTTCTCCTCCAGATGTACTGAAGTCCTTTGAAATGTTAAAATTAAGAGCACTGAGGACTTAAGGATGATTCACAGTAGACCGTTCCGTGTCCGGGCCGGCCCGTTTTCTATGACAGCAAACGCAACGGTCGGCGTATTTCTCTAGAAGAAAACGGGCCGGCCCGGACACGGAACGGCCTACTGTGAATCATCCTTTATAGGGCGTGTCAGTCAAGGTACTGGAATCTATTCTGGAGGTCGTTGTACCAACTCTAGCTCTCATTTTTAATAACTGTATAGACTATGTCATTTTTCCAGGCTTAATGAAATGTAGTAAAGTAGTTCCAATTTTCAAATCAGGTCATAGAGATAATCCTTCTGATTATCGTCCAGTTTCTATCCTACCTGCGTTTAGCAAAATATTCGAAAAAATAATGCTTACGCAATTGGTTTCTCACTTTAATTCTCACAATATTTTGCACGCACAGCAGTTCAGCTTCACGAAGGGCAGGTCAACTACTGATGCAGGTGCAAGTTTATTAAAATTTATTTTACAGTCTTGGGAAGAGTCGCACGACGCTATCGGAGTGTTCTGTGACCTTTCCAAGGCTTTTGATTGTGTAGATCATGGTACTTTAATTTGTAAACTTAAGTTTTATGGCATGCATGCCGCATTAGATCTCATATTTAACACAGAGAAATTAAAAGGTAGCGATAAATAAAGCCATTTCGTCAGAGATAGTGGTAGAGATGGGAGTACCTCAGGGGTCTATTCTAGGTCCTTTCCTGTTCCTTGTTTATGTAAATGATCTGCCATATATGGTAAGCCGAAGATCAGGCATTGTAATGTTCGCAGACGACACCTCATTACTGTTCAAGGTAAATAGGAGAGATACTGAACTCATTGAACCAAATAATACCCTCTCTATGATATCTGACTGGTTTGCTGCCAATAACTTAGTATTGAACCCGAAAAAACGTAATGTATGAAATTCTCTCTAGCGAACTCATCAAACAGAAACTTAGATACAAATATTAAACTTAATGGTCAAACATTAGAATTTGTTACTTCTACTGTATTCTTAGGTATTACATTGGACTCAAAATTGCAGTGGGGTTCCCATATGACAGCGATTAAATTGAACCAAGCCAGCAGGTCTACTCAACTCAACCTGTTTATAAACATTGGTATGACATTTGTTACGCCTACTAACGCGTAATATCAGATGTAGTCCGATTTGTCCTACGATTTTGTTCACATCGTAGGACAAACCGGACAAAAAAATCCGTTTTGTTCTACGATGTGAACAAATCGGACATTAAAATCCGTTTTGTCCTACGATGTGAACAAAACGGACGGAAATAATAAGAAGTTCGTTTTGTCCTACGATTTGTTCAACGAGTAGAACAAAACGAACTGCTAATAGGTATTCTGGTTATGGAATCAGCTCCTTTTCCCGAGGGGCTAGATTATGGGGTTCTTCTAGATAGGATTGATATATTTTTTTAGGGTCGGCAACGCGCATGTGATACACCTGGAACTCCATGTGTCCATAGGCTGTGGTGACCGCTTACCATTAGGCGGGCCATACGCTTGTTTGCCACCAACGTGGTAGTAAAAAAAAGAAAATAGAACTAGACGAAAAAAAAGAACTGCTATTAAAATGTGATATGTAATTGTAGAAATGAACTTTGGCCCCGACGGGAATAATTCCATTCTGAGTAAATTGTTACATCAATGCATGTAGTTTCTCAAAATCAGATGCCAACATTTAGGCTGTGCAAACTATGTAGCTGAGTTGCATATGAGGTGCAGCACCTCTGTCGATGGCCCTGAGTATAGGTGGGTGAGGGCGGTATAGGTTGCATCAGCCGTGTCTATAATCTAATGTTATCTTTAAACGAGTAATTATTATATATACATTTTAGGGGTCTTGGAAACGGCTACTCTAACGATTTTAATGAATGCTATGTGGGGGCTTTGAAAGCCGCACGATCCCACCATAGCAAAGCATCCACTCCTTGGAATATGACCTAACTAGATGATACGCCGAGCAAAGCGCGGTCTCCCATGTACTTTTGTATTCATTGCTCAACGTTTTTCTATTCGACACTAGATTTCGCTACGTTGACAATAAGAGTTGTTAAGTTAACGTTATGAAACATAAAATATTTAAGTTGAATTACGTGCACAATCGGTTTGCTACTCCACACTAGATGTCGCTGTGGTAATATTCTCATTGCAGTTTGAAACGACGGTGTTACTCTTGCATGAACGAGTCCTTCATCATTGTCCGACAAAGACGTCGGTGCACTGATTTTTAAAGAAAAAAATAATTACGTCGTAAACTATTGACAAGCTGTCATAATTACAAATTCATGAAAAAATATAAATTTGTACGTTTTATTTCAGGAATTCCACTAATTGCAAAGATGTAAGTTATCAACTAGATGCAGTGATGACTACAGCTAAAAGCTCAATGTGAGTAGTTGTCCATGAAAAGTACCCAATAAGTAAGGTAGCACGACCAAGACAGTAAGCTTATACGGCTGGAGGAGAAATTAGTGGTTTCGAATTAGAAGTCGGTAGAGGAAGTACGAGTAAACTACTTTGGATAGCAAATATGTAAATTCGTCACTGTTCAACAAACATGAGACCAACCAGTTTCATCATCATCATTTTATCAGCCGAAGGACGTCCACTGCTGGACAAAGGCCTATCGAAAAGAGTGCCAGTGACCGGTGGACTCCCATGACCTTTATCAGGTCATCATTACACCTTGGGTTGGGGGGCCGGTCTACTACACGCTGCGCCTTCCGGTAAGTGGTCGCCACTCAAGAACCTTTCGGTCAGCGCTGCCATTTATGAACAAGTAAATAAACAATACCTCATAATGTTGGAGCTATTATTTTTACAAAACATTTTTCATTGAATATATTTAAGGTAATGCCTCTATTTGGTAAACTGCGTCCCCCTTGTAAGAGACGTTTACGTCTTCTGTGCACGAAAAAATTACCAGATACGCCACTCTTTGGGATTGTCTTTTTTGGACATATTTCGTGGAGTTTTATTCATATTTCTGTATTATTTGAAGATAAACGCTTTAAAATTCAGTTGCTAGATTTGCCCGTAAACAACGTTGCAAATTAATAAAAATCCAAATGTAAAAATTCAGTTTTTAGATTTATCCCTTTTTTACACACAACTACCTAGTTGGATGCCAGATTTCACCATTCTAGGTCACCCGGATGTCACCATCGTGTCAGCCGAAGGACGTCCACTTCTGGACATAGGCCTCCCCCAAAGATTTGCACAATGACCGGTCCTGCGCCACTCTCATCCAGCGGACTTCCGCGACCCTTACCAGGTCATCAGTCCATCGTGTGGGGGAAGTAGTCAAACATTTCAATGTGACAGAGTGAGTCAGTCAATCAGCCATTCGGTATAAATATAGTAATTATTGGAAGTCATAATCTCCTGGACGGTAAGAGTTTTTACTGAAATTCAGGATTTGGTAATAGGAAGAAGGTCTTATAAGTCGTGGGAAGTTGTGTGTAGGTCAAATAGCATTTTAAATTATAGAGAGGTCAAAAAGTGGCCCGATATGGTCCGTGTGATGTGGTCACACTAACGGCTACCCTGTCTGGCTTTGCAAACTTGAAGTACTTAGTCTGTTTTCTTTTTGTGACCTGCGGCACATAATAGTATTACATCCTGCGGCCTCAATTATTAGTATGCTTTATTGTATCGAATTAAATTTGTAAATAGCTCTTATTTACGGAAACCTTATTAACAACAACAGGATTTTTAGGGTTCCAACGCCAAAATGACAAAAGCTGAATCCTTTTACTTTCGTCAAGCCCGTCTATCTGTCTATCTGTTCTGTCTGTCTTTATAAGGTGTATTTAAATACAATTTGTAATGTAGGTGTATTATATATTATATCGGCCACTACATTGTTATATATTGAAATTACTAAAAAAAATCTTGAACCGCCAATGCAACGCAAAAGAGGGGTGTTATAAGTTTAACATGTGTATCTGTACTATCTGTGTATATGTGTCTGTCTGTGGCACCATAGCTCTTTAACAGATGATCCGATTCGAGTGCGGTTTTTAGGGTTCCATACGGTACATCAAAAGGAAAAAACGGAACCTTTATAAGATCACTTGTGCGTCTGTCTCTCTGTCTGTCCATTCGTCTGTCACAGCCAATTTGCTCCGAAACAACTAGACCGATTGTGTTGAATTTGGTACGATATCTTGTTGGTGACAATGGTTGTGGTCGAATTTAATGTTTCAAGTAAATGTTTCTAGACCAACGTATAATCTAAATCACACATTTTTTTCTATGGAACTCAAAACTACTCGTAAGAAAACACTTTAGTGACCTATAATGAAAATTGACCAATCACGTGACGCCGTTAGTCAACTTCAATAAAATTGTCTAATCACGTGTCGCTGTCGTAGTCGTACGCGGCACGGTGGGCTGAAAAATGGTTTTGAAGTTATTTAAGAAAATAGACCCTTCTCCCATTGAAAAAACACATGAAATCGTTCTATGTATACATATAGATTACAGGAAAACTTGTAAGAACTCTATAAGTCTAACGGTTTTTGAATTATCGCTGAAAAACTGCCTTGCCCCAACAAAAGACCTTAACTGCCGTAAATTTCTAATGAAGATATGACCTTTTTTAATACGAAGTGCAGGATAGTGGTTTTAAAATATAGAGCAGTAGTACTAGCTATGGAACCCTTCATTGCGTGTGGCCTGACACGCACTTGGCCAGTTTTTATTTATATTTGAAAACAGGTTTTCTAGCGATAGGTCTTAGGCGATATTGTAAATATAAGACGATATTTTAAAGCCGCATAATGTCACGGGTGGACAACTACAGAACCCTACATTACGCGTACTTTTAATTCACAGTATATAATAGTGGTTTTAAATTAGGACTAGTAGGTACGGAACCCTTTATTGTGCATGAATTATTAATAGCATGCATGGCTTGATGGTCTGTTTAGCATAGTTGGTAGTGACACTGGCTCCGAAGCTAGAGGTCCCGGGTTCGAATCCCGGCCAGGGCATTATTTGTGCATTTAGCATGGATTCTGTACTTGGTTCTTGGATGTTTTCTATGTATTTAAGTATCATCATCATCATATCAGCCAAAGGACGTCCTCTGCTGGACATAGGCCTCCCCCAATTTCATGGGGGGTAAGTGCCATAAGCGCCATGTATTTCAGTATGTATTTACCTATATAAGTAAGTATATCATCGTCTAGTACCCATAGTACAAGCTTTGCTTAGCTTTGCTTACTTGTCATTAGCTGTCAAATTTACTATTGACCGCTACCGCAGGCCGCGCCAGTATCATTCAGCTGTGCTACCGCGAACTTCGAAAATCGAACTTCGTGTCGTGCCGTCCCTTTCACTCTCGTGCTATACTCTATATGGCGGAAAGGGACGGTACGATGCGAAGTTCGCGGTAGAACCCCAGGCCTTATACGCCTGGCGGCTAACCATAAACAATCTCTTTAATTTGGGCGGGTAGTCGTTTATCTACTATTTGACATGACGTGAATATGACATTGAAGCAAATAATGAAGCAAATATATGACAAGGACAACAACTCTATATCCCGCTCTGTCGCCCTTATTTCATTTAGTATATGACCATCTCGCTCGGTAGCGGTATTATTATTTGACGTCTTCTCTGGGGTACTCTGAGTTTGAACCTAAAATAGCACTTTCAAAACGTCTTTGCAAGAAGGTTAGTGTTAAACTTACAC
This sequence comes from Notocelia uddmanniana, assembly GCA_905163555.1. Classification (NCBI taxonomy): domain Eukaryota; kingdom Metazoa; phylum Arthropoda; class Insecta; order Lepidoptera; family Tortricidae; genus Notocelia; species Notocelia uddmanniana. Next base: position 19,756,395 of record LR991067.1, read on the forward strand.
TAATGACAATTTTGTATATTTTTTTTGTTTGTTTTTGCTGTTTGGCTTGCAACAGCCATTCACGCAGAATGATCGGATTGGCTCCAAATCGAACGGAGTCGGTGGTCATCATTTTGGTGGCGAGGGTGCCGGTTGATGTCGCAGCATGTAAAACGCGCCTGAAGAGTTATATGTTGTTTATTCGTCACGTAACTAGATACAACTTAAATATTAAATCTACAGAAATCTTCGGACAGAATATCATGTGCTCTTTTTTGTTACATAAATTAACAGCCAAAGACTGTCAACCATTAAGGAGGCAGCAGTCGGACTTTTTGAATGTTCTAAAAACAAAAACTTGACGGCAGCTAATGACATTCTTTTTCAGGTAAAATCGGCGATGAAAGCTTGCGTCGAAAATATGTAATAAGTAAAAATGTAATGTAAGGTTTTACAAGAATCACAAATAAATAGCGTTGACGCTGATGCCGATGAAGGTACATAATCTCGATGTAGACTAGATTTATTTCCAAAAGGTAAGTACTGAATTACAAGTTAAGTTTGTTTAAAAAGATTTTGGTAGAAATAGTTCTATGCGAGAACAAAGAAACAATTACAACTATTACAATTTGGAATTGACGTATCAGCCCTCATACGTCCCACTGCTGGGGACAGGCCTCCTCTCATAGACGAGAAGGAATGGTTAGTAGTTCCCACACGGCCCCACTGCAGGTTCGGGATTTCACTCACGGTGTTCTTCCACATAAGTATCATCAACTCAAATAACGGTGAATATCAAATGTGATATAAGCAACGGTAGCCCAGGTGTTTGAGCATGCAGCTGTCAAGCGGCGCTCGTGGTAAGAAATGTTCGAATCCCGCCTCGTGCCAATTGGAGTTTTACGAACTTATATACGAATACTAGACTAAAACAACTAATAATAACACATCCGTTGGTGGAGGTGTTCAATAGCAGATTTGCTTGTTAATAACGTTAAGGATATACTTTCTTCAAAATAAAAATACATTTGCTATAGTAAACTGATACCATTGGTAGTAGCTACGAACTAAGAATAAAGAAACTATTTGAACAGGAACTTTAAATGTTAATTTATTCTTTCAGGAACTCTGTAAATAGAAATGATTAAGATTGACCAGGTGCTAAGTGCCATAATACAAATGTGGCCTCCGCTCAAAAACTCGTCTTTCCCCGCTGTTAAGAGTACATGATCACTAATTGTAGAAGATTTTTTTCATGAGCTGACATCATTACTAAGGTAAGGTAGTCTATTTGCAAGTAACGAAATTAGGCTCAGATAATTTTAGAAGAATTGATCACAAATATATTAGGTATATGTTACGGGCAACTTCATTACTGTATAATTATTACCAGTCTGTATAGGTACGTTACGACCGTATAAAATGGGCAGGGCTAGTAAAACAGTATGTATGTGTGTGTGGGACAAATCTTGCATCTGAATTCTAGAGCTAGAGTTATCTTCAATAGATTCAGCTGAAATTTGGCAAACTCAAGGAAGCATGGAGACAGAAGTTGGCTATCATCATCATCATCATGTCAGCCGAAAGACGTCCACTGCTGGACATAGGCCTCCCCCAAAGACTTCCACAATGACCGGTCCTGCGCCACCCGCATCCAGCGGACACCGGCGACCTTTACCAGGTCATCGGTCCACCGTGTGGGGGGCCTGCCCACGCTACGCCTTCCGGTACGTGGTCGCCACTCGAGAACCTTTCCGCCCCAACGGCCATCGGTTCTCCGTGCTATGTGCCCCGCCCACTGCCACTTAAGTTTAGCGATTCGGAGGGCTATATCGGTCACTTTGGTTTTGCTGCGGATGGCCTCATTCCTGATGCGATCACGCAGAGAAACTCCTAACATAGCCCTCTCCATTGCTCTTTGGGTGACTTTGAGCCTTCTTATGAGGCCCATAGTAAGCGACCACGTTTCAGTGCCATATGTCATCACTGGCAACACACACTGGTCAAAGACTTTTGTCTTGAGACACTGCGGAATATTGGACGAAAAGATGTGCCGTAGCTTCCCGAACGCTGCCCAGCCAAGTCGGATTCGACGATTAACCTCTTTCTCGAAGTTGGACTTACCTAACTGTAGACGATTACAAGTTGGCTATATTGACATCTAAAATTCAGAAGATAAACCCTTCGTGTTTGAACTCTCCGCAAGTGATAGGGTTCACTTTTTGACACCAAAAAACAAATGCATACACCCCTCACGATCAACAAAGCGCATCCTCGGGCCTGCCTGATGGTAAGCAGACTGAAGGACGCTTGCAACTTCAAAGTTTACGTTGCTTTCCCTTTATAGATTTTAGGATTCGTTGTGTTGACTGCTAGGTATTGACATAGGACTCTTACTCTCAGCACATCGCGTCCTCGAGAGCTCTGGCCGCCTTGCTTACCAACAGGAACACAACACCACATACCCATTTACAGAGCAATAAGTGTGTACGAGTAGTAGGCTAATATATGAAGATGTAGCACAGGCGATGAACTATCACAGTTCTCTACTATATCTACTGTTTTCATATAGTTCGATAATTATTACAGGGAATAAATACATAAGGAATCTAAGGAACTCTCAGATATTATAGGCAAGTCGATGGCAATTTCGGTGTTTTCTGCAGTCAATAAATACTCAGCTCTCGGAAAGCCTTGGCGTAAAACTAAATTGAAGGCGTTTTTTTAGGGTTCCGTAGTCAACTAGGAACCCTTATAATTTCGCCATGTCCGTCTGTCTGTCTGTCTGTCCGTCTGTCTGTCCGAGGCTTTGCTCTGTGATTGTTAGTGCTAGGATGCTGCAATTTGGCACAGATATATAAATCAATAAAACTGACAGTGGTAAAATTAAATGTAAAATAAAATGTTTTAAGGGTATAACTCACCTACACATGCAGTAGAGAACATTTTTTTGCTTCAATCCTATGGTGTGGTTTGTTGTTGGTTAATTTTATATGAACTGTTAAGTTATTTTTGACCCCCCGATAGCCATTTACCAAACCGCTTTGAGCTGAAAGCGATACCCATAAAAGAGGTAAGTGTCTCGAAAGCACGTTTGGGTAATCTGCTTTTAGAAGCTACCAACAACACGAAGATAAATATTATGATATTTGTTTGAACAAAGTTGTTATCATCATCACCCTATTATATCCCACTGTTGGACAAATGGGACCGTGGGACGGGCAGCAGCATCCCTGGAGTGCGGTGGAGACACTGCGATCGCCAACCCGCATGCCAAACGTGGTTATTATGGCATTTACCCCCCATGAAATTGGGGAAGGCCTATGTCCAGCAGTGGATGTCCTTGGGCTGATATGGTGGTGGGGATGGTGGTTGGACAAATGCCTGCTTTCACAGTTGAGCAGGAATGAGCAGTAGTCCCTACGCTGACTCGGGTTGCTTGGGATGGGACTTTACATACACCTTTGAATTTCTTCGCTGACTTTTGTAGGTTTCAAAGTACAAATGCCAAAGTAAGTATTGGCACTAAGAATATAAGTAAATAATTAAAAAGTAGTATACGTACAGTTAGTGTCATATAGTACATGTCAGCCAAAGTGGCCAAATAGTTCGATACACCATATATTTTGTATGGTGTTCCGAAGTATTTGGCCCCTTTGGCTGCTACGTACTATATCACGCTGACTGTACCACGCCATGACTGCCCAACAGCATGCCCTGATCATGCAAATAGGAACTTTTACTTGAACATTGCCACACGCAACACATGGAGCTGACCTGGACTACTGTGAGTAGAATATAAGCAATTATATTACGGATTCGGGTGAGATTATCGTGCTTGACGATATGTACTAAGGCCAATTACTTTATTTATTTATTTATTCGGGATGGCGGCTCTGAACAGCAGCTCATAATGGTGAATTCGACACTTTCAATCTATATAATTATTTAAATTGGCCAGTGAAATGACATGCGGTAGAGTCGCAAGGCCGGTTATGCGACCCCAGAGGCGGCTTGCGACCACCTGGAAGACGTGGTTTTATCAAAGATATTAATATTTTTACAGGCCCCCATAGAAACAGTGACTTGGTTAATTTTTATATAGAGTAACTGTCGTCGGAATCTTTTCCGTCCCGTCATAATAGATGAAAGTGTAACTAATATTTTTGTTACTCAATCATACAAAAACGGCTAAACGAATTTGCACACAGATAGGGCTGTAACCTGAGATAAATACCGATACTGGTTAGTTGATGAGCCGGACAGAAACTAGTCTTTAAATAATAAATAATTTTATATACCATTAGGCTTCTTTCTGCTGCTGCTGCTTGGACAGACGTCCAGGGCTCGGAAACCGGCATTTTTTTTAAACCGGGGTCATATGTTCGTGTTTTTGTCGTAAGTTTCGTGTTTTAGGAAAAATTCTGGAATTATGTACAATCAAACAAATAAATATACAAGTGTCAATCATTTAATGGCATAAAATTGAGAACATGTTGGTTTACTTTTTTTTTTATTAAAAATGGGATTGCTCTTGGCCAGCATCTAGCCAGGGGGCAAATATGAGGCCGACGATGAAGCGAGCTCACCCAGAAGATGCCTATTCACTCGTGCCTTAAAAAGGTGCAGGTTATATGAACTCGGAAATACAGACGCCGGCAGAGAATTCCAAACCTTAGAAGTGCGCATGCGCTTTACGACAGATAAATACATAATTATTTCGTTTTATTTGTTGTAACGTGTAATTTTGTGATATATGTAGTTGCAATAGCTTTTCTTAATATTATCGTGATACTAAAAATATTCACGCATGTGCCTAAGGTAAGCAATTTTAAAATACTTCTAGTATATTGTAATCTCTATTTGCTAGTAAGCTTCGTGCAGTTTAACACCAGACCTAGCCATTAGTTTAGCTGTGTTTAACCGACTAAAATTTCATTTCGTCTGTCTTTAAATCATTTTATTTTATTTATTATAAATTATGTACAAGCTCCCCCTTGACTTGGCCCAGCAGTAGGGCTGCCTGACTGACAACCTTAGAAAAAAAGTGAATATGTTCAGCGATGATTCTTTGCTATATTGTTCGGTTTATAACCGACTTCAAAAAAGGAGGAAGCCCTATGTTTCACTCACTGTATGTATTTTTAACCACGACGGAACGGCTAAGATATATATGCGTTCAGGGTCAGAGGTTGTATGTTTGTTTGTTTGTGCAATATCTCTAAAACGGCTTGACCGCTTTGGATACAGTTTTATGCAATGAATTACTGGTTCTTTCGGGACGAACTTCAAATAAATAAATGTTACAACGATAACAAATAAATGTTACAAAGATAACTCACCAGGGGCTCTGAAGTTAAATTTTCGCTTGAAAGTTCGTTTGAGCGCATTTTCTCTGGAACTGCCTGACCAGTGTGGACAATTTTGATAGGGCTTAGTGAAGATTACAAGATCTGATGATAGAGCACAAAAACATAGTTGAGAATGTACAGATGTAAGGTATATTTTTGTCTGTTTTTGGGCCCTTTTGTTTATGTTTGGTTAGGAACCGCTCTTAATGAACTTCTGAGAGTCTGATGATGAAGTAGAACAACATCACAAAATACCGTTCGAAGAAACATAGCTACTTAACCGCTTTTGTGTTTGCTGAGTAACTTCTGTACAATGGTCTGCTGAAGTTCTGATGATGGATCAGAATAATATTAAAGGGAATCTTGTTAAGGGGTAATTATTTAGTGAAAATGAAAAAATGAAATGAAAAAATTCCCCAATATAAAAAAAAACTGTTTTGTTAGTATTTATTAAGAAGCCTCTTCATATGAACTGCTGAAGGCCTAAAGAGCAGAACAGCATCATAGGGATTTTTGTGAAGGCAGTGTTGGGATTCTTTTTTTGCTAGCTTTTACGGAAACGACTGCCATCTGAATTCCCAACACAAGAGGGAAACTATACATTATTGGGATTAGGCTTCTAAAGAGAGTCGGCAACTTGACTGTTAGAAGTTCTCAAGCCACCCGAAGGCCTCTAACTTAGCTTAACGACTGCTGTCATTAGATCAATGGCTTAACGTGCCTTCTAAAGCAAGCTTAGTTAAACACTCAAAGCGGTCGTTTATCCAAGAGTTGACCTGTGCCGACGTAACCTCGCATACTGCACGCGGTATGCAGGCGATAAATGTGACACTGTATTTCTGTTAACTTTTCAGACTTAAGTCATTGGAGCGGGCAAAATGAAAGTTGGCATCAGTTATTTTGGGTTCATAACTCAAAGTGCCGGCCACCGAATCAAAACACTTCCAAACTGTTGTATGAACCATTCGAAGCATTTCATACAGTGGAAACGATACGACTGAATAGTATAGTACGATACTGCTACGATGTGCTAAGAATTTATAAAATTTCAGCTGAAGGACTAGTTATGTATGTATGTACGGATGTAAAATTATTTATTGTTCATGAGTGAAATATAACAATAAAACAATAATTACAAGGATAGTTGACATATGTACAAAGGCGAGCATAAGCATAAGCTTAAGCAATTAAGAGTTTTTGAGTTACAATGGCTATGAACTTATTTAAAGATAAGTTGCTTTAGTTACCCACCCAAACTTGATTAAATTTTTAGCTTATCAGTCAGTTATCCATGTGACTTATATCCCACTAGATTACGAAGGGATAGGTACATTTAGTTTTGCATTCATAATAAGCACGAAGCGGATATTGGGATTTTATGAGAAGTAAAGAACAGTGAACTGCCATCTCGCTCATATTTGGAGCACCTCAGCTAGGGAAGCAGCTCCACCTAACAGTAGACCGCAGCCATAATGTTATAACTCCTTGTTTTTAACCAACTAAAAAGAGGTTTTAATTTTCGCTGTATGTTTTTTATGTATGATGTTCGCCGGTTTCTTTGCATCTGATGATTAGATCATAGGAAAATCGAGGGCAACTCTCAAACTTTATAGGCATTTACTGTTTCATATGTTTTCCTATCTGTTTCATATGTTAATGGGCATTTACTATCTGTTTTATTTGTTTTCTAAAGCTATTCAAGTATTTGCATCTGGTTATCGCCATCTGATGTTCATGAACTGGTGAAGATACAACTCCTTTACGGTTAGGAGTTGGAGGATAATTCTCGAGTTAAATAGTAAAGGTATTACGTATAAATCGATACCTTTATTCTTTCAGGTTATTCAGGAGAGCTGATCATTATGATCATCATCATCCTAGCGTTATCCCAGTACAGTTGCATCCCGAACGATGCCCGCTGTCCGCTACCTAATCCCAAGAATTAGTCTAGGCACTAGGTTTTACGAAAGTGACTGCCATCGGACCTTTCAACCCAAGGGGGAGACTAGACCTTATTGGGATGAGGCTTGTCAAGTGAGTGGGCAACTTGACTGTTGGAAGTTGGCATCTAACTTGGCTTACAAAGAAGGGAGCGCTCAGTTAGTAACCACTCAAAGCGGACACCTATCCAAGAACTGACCCCAGCCAACCTTAACCTCCGGCATACCGCACGCGGTACGCGGCCGCTGCTGCGGGCGACGAGCGCTCCTGATGTCATTCAGGTGAGCTGATGATGGACGGTAAAACTCCTTAACGGTTAGGAGTAAGAGGATGATTCTTTAAATATCATAATTACGCACATAATAATAGGCCATTAGCCGTATTCGTTCAAGTCATTCAGGTTAGCTGATGATGGAAGGTAACTCTAAAACAGGAGTTAGATGATGCGTTAAGTACGATTTTTAACACTACATGCAAAAAACAAAACAAATTAAAACTCCCTACCTATAAATAAGTTAGAATTCGGTGCCTAGGCTTGCGTGTAGATGTATTTTGTTTTTTACCGACTTCAATAGAAGGAAGGAGGAGGTACTCAGTTCGTATGCATGTTTGCTTGTTTTTTATGTATGTATGTATGTTCCCCGATTACTCTTGACCACGTTGGCCGATTTTGATAATTCTTTTTTTCTTTCATAGCAGGTACCCTGGCATTGAACCTCAGATCATAGAAAGAAATAGATGTGAAATGGGGGCGAGGCGCATGTCGCCGTGACATGGTCAAGAAGAAGTTTAAGTGATAAAATATGAAAAAGCGTGATATTTTCTGCGAGCTGTACATTGAAAGATTTGTACAATAATCACCCCGTACCGCGCTAAGCCACGGCGCAATGTATCATGCCGCTGTAGCTTTGGTCGCTGCGTAAATTATTTAGTGGTGCGCAGTCGCCGGCCCACTGTTAGGCTCCGCCCGACTAGAGTGGTGCCGGTCAAAATTGCAATTTATGCGTCATCGATAAAATAGGAATAGAATGTCGAACTAGTCATTTAATATCAACGGTAAATTCACAAATCAATATTTAATAAACATAACTTTGTTCCAAAAGACTGTAGACCAACTTCCAAATTGATCTTATTACCCAACTTTGATAGAAGAAAGAAGTTTCTCACTGTTCTCAGTTCGTATTAATGTTTTTTTTTATGTATGTACCGCTATAATGCTTTACTATGTAATACAACTTTGGTGATTATATGAACACCAACTAAACTTGTTTTAATGATTTTTTTTATGTATGTACCGCTATAATGCTTTACTATGTTATACAACTTTGGTGATTATATGAACACCATAAAATTTCAATAGTCATCAATATCTTAACATAATAATTTAGAGATCGATGTCGATAAAACATCATTTAACGTTTGTCTCCCTCTAGTGTTCATTGCCTTTTTTGAGGGGTGCGTAAAGCCAAGCGCAGCGCTTGTTTGCATGATGTCGTAAACTCGGCGGCACCGCCCGAGGTTTTGTTTTTACACGGTTCAATGTGTGTGTGTGTGGACTTGGTGGGAGAAAACTGGGGATATTGGTTTTCGTTGAAAGGAAGCAGCAGGGCACTTCTCTCTTTTTTATGTTCTGAGCATTGAACCCATATAAATTTGGTGAAGGTCTAATGATGGGATCTAGGAGGAATCGTGGGAAATCCTCGAATTTGATAGGCACGCATATGCCGATTTCGGTATTTTCTGTAGGTAACCAAGCATGTGATTATTACCAAACTTGTGATTATTTTGGAGTCACAAGTATCCATCCATCCCTCCATAGGTTTCGGCGACCACGTCTTTTTTTTTCAAGATTCAAAGAGTTTATTTGTCCATCATAGGTAATAACAAGGTGTTAACAATTTTTCGTATCACTATGTGGTGCCTGTCGGCATACAAATATAATTGTCAAAATCATACACGTCTTGGAGTTTGAATTTATGGATCAATGTCTGTCGCACTAATGCGAGACAGATAGACTTCAAAGTATGCCAACCCAACGCCAACAGAGATGTACGTCAGTTTGTTTTAGGTCTACCGATTAATTCCGTTTAGGCCGACAGGGACCTGCCGCGTTCCACGTCTGAACTGAACGATAGAGTTCCGTTGTCCCGTCCTTCTTCCGTTAAATACAAGACTCTTCAAGATGGCACCTTATTTCTAGAACCTACTGTTTGCCATCGTATTGTAGCTTTGTCCTATCAATAATTGGTCCTGCCATTAGTTAATAATCGACTAGTAATGTATTAATGATACTTTTAACATATTCTTAGTACAAATAAAGATTATGATTATAACCCCGTAACTTTTTTATATCACTGAATTGTTTAATAATGGTACGCATTATAATTTGTTTAATAAAGTTTTCTGGGAGATTATTCTATATTATAAACGTTTTATTGTAGTAAAGGCATGGTTTCTATACTTTCTGTTATGCGGAGTTTATATGGTGGCGATAACGCGATTATCATTCCCTTTGTTATTACAGATAGTAAATAAACTGGGTGACCGGTCTTCACTCTGACTGCATTTTCCAGAGATACGACAAAGCTAGATCGATTGTTGGCCCCCGAAAACCCAATTTAATTGAAATCGTTTGAGCAGTTTCCAAAATCCCGATATAAAGAATTGCCCGTTTAAACGTACAAGATACGTTTTGTCTACCACGGAACGTTGTTATATACGGGTATACCTATGTTACTATCCTTGTAACTAGGATACCACCTGGTATTCACGGGCGAGAAAATGCTTTTCTGTTAATACATTACATAATGGTAAAATGTCTACATTTCGCGTATTCCCAGTAGTCCCGTCGAAGAAGTTCCGTGGTGGAACTAATAGAGATTTTTTCCCAATAGTTCTGTAAACGGTAGAAAGGGGTAGTTAGGTATTCTGTACGACGACGAGCGAAGGCGAGTGTTAGTAGAACTGCGATCCTACAACGCGTGAGCCGAGCGAGCGAAGCGACCGTGCCGCTGTAGCGGCCCGCGAAGCGCCACAACCGAACATTGGAACGGAACTATCGGGAAAAAGTCTCACTAGTTCCGCCACGTAACTACTTCGATTGGACTAATGAGAAAAAACGCGTATAACAACCTCTGTGGCACGGGCAAAATAATAAGTGGAAATCGCCTTTGTGAAATAGAATCATGAAATTCCAAACTCCATCATCCCTACCGCACTTACTTTAACTCGAGCGACAGGGATGAATCCATCAATTGCAATTTTTGCGATAAAACCGCTGACATGTGATTTCTCTGGATTATATTTAGCTTCCTCATGCTTGCCGATGTTAGACCAACATATAAACCCCGCATTATAGGTTTAGGAAACTACTAGGTCTAAATAAAAATATTGAACCCTTTGAACGCCAAGAGCAACTAAAGAACGAAGATGTTGCATTTTGTCGTGCCTTCGGCTATGCTACCAGTCGCCGTCCTTTACACTAGGGTTCAGATTAAATCTTATGGACAGTTAGTTGGCGTTTAACGCATTCACTGCCAGCAACTACTTTCATCTAGTGCTCTGAACGCGTCTTGTGAGTTCATATAATTTAGCTTGATTCGCACAGTGCCTTCAACGCATATGCAAGTTGTATTCATTTTGCAATGTTACACAATGTCTTATCTTATCCTGAACTCATATGTGTGTTTGAGGCACTGGGTATATACTTGATTAAACTCTCATGTGCATTTGAAGAACATAGAAAAGTGCGTATATGCCGCACTAAATGTAAAAATATAACCAGAGGTCCAGAAAAAAGGACTGTCAGCGAATGCGTTAAGTGACACTGCCCGTTCATGAAGAATGGTATTCAAAGGGTTACTACAGTACATCCTTAAACCACCACAGTAGATTCGTAAGTAGTGTCTCACACGCCAAACACTTTATAGCAAAAGACAGAAAATGAACCTTACTTGAGAGTATGTAGGTTGCCTTTACAATATTTAACATCGAATGATATGAGGTCATGGCGTGTGGGTCGCTTTTACCGACTTGTAATTCAATGGTGGCGAAAAGGTTAAGTTACCGTTCAAAGCGCAAAAATTATCAAACCCGCGAAGGAGAGCCCAATGTGCATAGACTAGGACATCTAACGGCAAAATGGAGTAGCGCTGTACAGTAATGTCAGTCTAAAGGTGTTCCTACACGGACAATTGTTTGAACAATAATTCTTCTCAATTTAATCTGTAACTGAATGTAAGAAAACTCAATTGTTCAAGGCCAACTATTGCTCAAAATGTTGCCAGTGTAAACGCACCTTAAGCGCTCTCTTTGCCTTGACACTCCAAACCATTGATAGGTACTGGATTTAATTACTAATACTGGAATGTAATTTAATTACTAATACTGGAATTTAATATTTTGACGCTATTTTATGTAAAATAGGATAGGCAAGTTTTATTTTTTAAATATTTACCTTTTATAAAATTTAAGCGTCTAAAACGATTATGTGGAGTCGGCATTATTACTAAAATATAATACGATTACTCCAAGTGGCAAATAGCCGAACTATTTAGCTACTTGCTTCCTAGAGTGTCTAATAACTTATTCTACTACACACAAGATGTCACTTTAACAATAATTTGATTTTTTTTAAAGTCTTATAATTATAGTTATTACGCTTTGGTAATTATTAGATACAGTCAACGCATTTTAGGTATATTTTATGTTGGGAACATAAATTCGACAGCTGCAGATGAAATCATTACATCAGCCAAAAGACGTCCACTGCTGGACCAGACCTTCTCCCAAGTATCTCATGGCCGCCCACTGCCACTTGAGTCCTGCACCACTCTGAACTATGTCAACGGCCCATAGCTCTCCTACGGATCTTCAATTTCTGATTCGATCTCGTAGGGAAACTCCGAGTTCCATTGCTCCCTGACTGACATTGAGCTTTCTCATTAGGCCCACTGTTAAATACATTATATGTTTTATTAGTCATTATTCGCACTTATGCGGTACTGTGTTTCTCCTCCTCACCACAAATTTTGTACCGTTTAAAAAATCTTCGGGTTAAAGTCGTATCGAGTCGATTAATTCAGGCAATAAACCATCTATGTGCACTAACTTCCATTTAACCGTTTCTGTTTGATTAAATTTTAAATTCCCAAGAATCTAAACATACAAACTTTCACATTTATACTATGAGTAGGTATGATTACTTTATCCTCCCGAGCACGCCTGTATACGGGAATGCGTTTTAGAGATATAATGAAATAGATTGAGAAAATATATAATTTAATCTTACTTTCACAATTGAATTAATTCGACTAGGACGTTTTAACAACAAAAATATTCCACGTCCGTGGCAAACAAGCATACGGCCGCCTGATGGTAAGCAGACACCGCAGCCTATGGACACCTGCAACTCCATGGGGTTGTCGACCCTTTAGGCTTTCGGGAAAACCTCGGCAGGGAGCTCATTCCACAACCGGAGAGGAAATTCCTCCCTTCCTATTGCTTTTATTTAATTATTTCACATCGTAGGACAAACCGGACAAAAACATCCGTTTTGTCCTACGAAAATTGACATATAATATCGTAGGACAAAACGGATTTTTTTGTCCGGTTTGTCCTACGATGTGAACAAAATCGTAGGACAAATCGGACTACATCTAATATCATACCTACACGTAAAGTCATAGGGACCTTTGGAATTCGGATCCGGTGTCTGTTGCTAAGCCGTGTATCATCTTTCATTCCGTTATCGATGTAGCTACAGACGCAATATTGAATTACGGCACGCCTTGTTAATCAATTTTCGCTTTAAATCAAATCAGAAATTGTTTTGTATTATTTTTTTGAGAAAAGTATGTATTGATGTGAACTGACTGAGTTAAGCATATTGACCGAGCGAGTAAAGTAAGCGAAGCGTCTCCATTTGAGATTGGGCAATAATTCTGTTATGTATAATGCACGGTATCTATGCAATACAGTCAGTCTATACCGAATCGTCTTGTTTCATTGCCGCGCCTACCCACCCAACACTGGCGAACGAGAATGATTACGTATTAGTTCGATCAACGCGTGCGTGATTTTAGCTTAAAAATGCCGTTTGGTCATATTCAGAATTTTAATATCACTAGTGATAATTGGGACGCATATGTGAGACGTGTTGAACAATACAAAAAAGTTAATTCAATAAACAATAACCTAAAAGTGGCCACGTTAGTGACGGTTGTCGGCCCGGAGTGTTACGAATTAATGTGCACCAGCTAATCCGGAAACGAGAACATTCGAGGAGCTCGTGAGACTGGTCAAGGAACATTTCGAGCCTCAGAGGTCCGAGATAGCTGAAAGGCACGTGTTTCGTCAGAGAACACAACGACAAGGTGAAAGCGTTCGAGACTACCTACAAGCACTTAAACATTTAGCAAAAACGTGCAATTTTAGCACCTGTCTCGAGATTAATCTTCGTGACCAGTTTGTCTCAGGGTTGTTTAATGAAGACATGAGATCCAGGATTTTTGCCGAGCAAAGTATAGACTACAAGCGCGCTGTGGAGTTGGCGCTGGCGCTGGAGGCGGCGGAGCGGCACGCAGCGACTGCGTGCGCGCCCGGGGCCGCGGGCGCAGCGCGGCAGCGGCCGCCCACACAGCCCGCCCTGGGGGAAAAGTGTTATGTATAATGCACGGTATCTATGCAATACAGTTAGTCTATACTGGATCGTCTTCTTTCATTGCCGCGCCTACCCACCCAACACTGGCGAACGAGAATAATTACGTATTAGTTCGATCAACGCGTGCGTGATTTTAGCTTAAAAATGCCGTTTGGTCATATTCAGAATTTTAATATCACTAGTGATAATTGGGACGCATATGTGAGACGTGTTGTACAATACAAAAAAGTTAATTCTATAAACAATAACCTAAAAGTGGCCACGTTAGTGACGGTTGTCGGCCCGGAGTGTTACGAATTAATGTGCACCAGTTAATCCGGAAACGAGAACATTCGAGGAGCTCGTGAGACTGGTCAAGGAACATTTCGAGCCTCAGAGGTCCGAGATAGCTGAAAGGCACGTGTTTCGACAGAGAACACAACGACAAGGTGAAAGCGTTCGAGACTACCTACAAGCACTTAAAGATTTAGCAAAAACGTGCAATTTTAGCACCTGTCTCGAGATTAATCTTCGTGACCAGTTCGTCTCAGGGTTGTTTAATGAAGACATGAGATCCAGGATTTTTGCCGAGCAAAGTATAGACTACAAGCGCGCTGTGGAGTTGGCGCTGGCGCTGGAGGCGGCGGAGCGGCACGCAGCGACTGCGTGCGCGCCCGGGGCCGCGGGCGCATCGCGGCAGCGGCCGCCCACACAGCCCGCCCTGGGGGAAAAGTGTTATGTATAATGCACGGTATCTATGCAATACAGTCAGTCTATACCGGATCGTCTTCTTTCATTGCCGCGCCTACCCACCCAACAAATTCAAAATAAAGATGTTCTCCTCTACAGGTCGTATTTGACAACCGAATCTCGTGTGTGCGGTTCGATAATTAGATGTTATTTCTTACGATTAAAAACTTGAGATTTTTCAAAATGGCGGAGCCCTGGAGGCTGTGTGTCATAATCACACTGTTTAATTTTATTTTGTATGTGTAACTATGGACGATGTAACGAATAAAATATTTCTATTTAGTAATGACCCTTAATAATTCTGCCACTTTTGCATTTTTTATTTTTATGGGAATATTTTCTTCATAAAAGTCTGTATGTCCAGTTTTATGTTATGTTATGTAATTTTGTATTGACGGCCTGTTTAGCCTAGTTGGTAGTGACAATGCCTCCGAAGTTAGAGGTCCCGGGTTCGAATCCCGACCAGGGCAATATTTGTGCATTTAGCACGGATATTTTGTTCCTGGATCTGGGATGTTTTCTATGTATTTATCTATATAAGTATGTATATCGTCGTCCAGTACCCATAGTACAAGTTTTGCTTAGTTTGGGACTAGGTCGATTTGTGTAAGATTGTCTCCCAATATTTTTTTTATTTTATTATTATGTATGATAAAATACCTTCCGAAAATTGCAATCGGTTTTGTTAGCTAGTCAATTGCAAAAATGTTGTTCAGTAATTACCTATTTTTTTTAACTACCAATAGGTATTTTTTTTTACTAACAGTAGGTATGAATACCACCGTATTTAAGCCAAAGCCTTCAAATAGTAAATGTCTTAAAATCTAGTGATTCCATTATTGAAACATCTTATTCCTATTGAAACGCGTGTCGACCTCCCAAGTAACTTTTAGTTATATCATCTGGAACTGTTTTTATTTCAATCGTAAATCGCTCTAAATGTGCTGCAATTCATAACCCATCTCGACTCATCTCATCACATGTTAGAATAACTTGACCTCATCATGATCATCATCATTTCAGCCGAAAGACGTCCACTGCTGGACATAGGCCTCCCCCAAATACTTCCACAATGACCGGTCCTGCGCCACCCGCATCCAGCGGACACCCGCGACCCTTACCAGGTCATCAGTCCATGTCATTCACTTGACCTCATGGTTGGTCATAATTATATGTAATCGGAGATTGGACTTATACTGACCCTGTTGGTATGTTGAGTGAATACCACCGGCCACTATTTACTCTTTTTATTTAACCTTTTGATGTGAAATTTATAGGTTTTTGGGTCGGCCGTTCACAATTTTAGCGTAGACTCGAAGTGGATGCGTCTTGTATAGTCAGCAAAAGTAGCTGTAAGAATAAAAGTTGAAATGAACTTAGTAGAAAAGTAGGTTTTAGTCCACCCAAAAGGCTTCTAACTCGGGTAAGCAATTATTCTAAAGTACAGAAGCGCTCAATAAGCAAGCACTCAGCCATCAAAAGAACACACAATTTATTTTTAGTTTCTTTTGTTCTTGTTTTATCGTCTACGTTCTTCGTCTCTTTCTAACAAGTTAGTAAGTGAGAGAAGAAACTCTTTATGAAACTGATAAGACGGTTTTAGTAAACGTGCAGGTCCTAAAATAACTTTATCTGAATTCAAACAGAACATTTTGGGTGTTGTAGAAAACTTTCCAGCGGTAGAATAAACGTTATCTTTTGGTTTGTTCGGTTCGTCTCAAGCTTGGTAAAATAAAATCTATTACCAATTTGTGAAAAAGTTCTTTAGATAAAAACAAAAGATTCTAATAATTTGAATGACAAAATAAGAAAAGGGTACTTTTGAAATAAAAATGTAAAAATAAGGAAATTATGATCTTAATTTTATTACTTAAACTATGGTACTTGACATCATGCTGCGCTTTACCTACCACGTAATAGTCGCTCGCCCCCAGGAAAGTGACGGAGAAAATTGGCAAGGCACCAATTTTTTATGCTTATGATTTAGGTATGGTTATTTTCTCCAGAATATATTATTTAAAACCATTCACTATCATCATCATTATCAGCCCACTGCAGTGCACTGCTGATCATCGGCCTTTCCCAAGGCGCGCCACAAAGTATGGTCCTATGCTTCGCGCAAAAACCTTATCCTTAACGTACCAAACCTTTATGTGAATTTAATTCAAAATTCAGGTATTTATAAAGTTTCAAAACATCTTTGTGCTAAAAGTACCACCTAGTAGTTGATACGTATCCTCATTTCCATGGCTCTGTCTGTCGTGAGCAGAGAAATAAAAGCGATGTCCTAGGGATGTCCTATTTTCTCAGTTAAGTCAAATGGAATCGCAATTATTACACAATTTTATTACGTCATGCACTAGTGACTGTAATTATGATATTATTAATTAAATTCCCATACCGGTATAAAATCCGTGATATTTGACTCAAGAGTGCATATTATGTCCCTTCATTCATCACTGTTTTTTTTGTAAATCAGAATAACAGAGACATGAGTGTTGTATCACAATTACCATGATACAGGCCTTGATATAAATGTATTTGTATATTCCCTATAACAAATAATAAGAGCGGCCTAGCTGCTTACGAATATCTGAATACGATGTATCAAGGCGTTAGAATGCATGTTTAGATATTTTAAGCAATCATAACTACTGGTATATTTGAAGGCAAATGTAGATGCAATAACTTAAATGAAGCCATCAGTTGAGTCGCGAAGAACAATCTGATAGGCAACTTTAATGGCACCGGCTAAAACAGATTATGGCCAGGAGACCCGAAGATTGGTCGTAAAACTTTTAACGATCACACTAAATTACAATTGGGTCTAAGTAAGTTTTTCCAACAATTTAATTTATTGGAACCTTGGACCGCAATAACATGTTTAATTCAAGGAATTCAAAGAATGGTAACTCATAAGAGCACTTAACGGTCCATGGAGAAAGTAATGTACCGTAAAATTATCAAATTTCAACTTTAAGGTATTGTGAAGAAAGTCTTGCTTGTATGTAAGCGAATTTTCGGAGTCTGGTTTCTAAACATAGTTTTGGCACTGATGTGACTAGACCGAAATCAAGTAAGCGGCTAGCCCCGATGTCACTTGAGAAAAACATTTACCATTTAGCCGATAGTAAAGGTACAACTTTTCAAATCCAGCCTGTGCGGCACTACCTCAATTACTTCCCAATAAATTCGCCGATTCGTAGGTAAGCATGGCGACTGGCAAACAGAGATCCTTACCAGGTGCATTGAAAACAAAATGTCAAATAAATAATGAAGCTGACTTATAATTAAAAATAAATTAATGTACGGATTGTATACAGATAATGTTATTTTGCTGTTTGTCAGTACCAAATATACATCTAATTTTGTGCTAGAAAAAACTCCGCATAGATCGATCTTATTTCTCAGTTTTACATTAGCGGGTCATTACGCAACCTTTTCTAACGCGCGTAAGGTATTGCGAGCGCTATGAAAATGTCATTTTCCATAGTATTAATGAGAGTAAGATCTATTTACCGTATGTAGCTGGTCGTCTTACTTGCTCTGGCAACGTGGTTCTGCCGGATACTCCTCACTTTCCGCATTCTGGTCCTCACGAAGTAATCGTGAACGGCACTCTTCGATACTTTAAACCGTTGTAAGTTTAGTTTCGGTAAACTCTCGTTATTTCTGTGGATATTGAAGTACTGCTCCTTGTCACGTAGAACTTCATAGCTATCGTCTATCGCGTCTTCACCAATTTCGGATTTTTCTTCTTGAATCCCGCAACATTCGTCGTTAATTTGGCATTTTTCGATTTCTTGACATTTTATGTCAATCGTCTGTAACAATTCTCCATTTTGTTCATTTTCGGTTATGGCCTCCGTTGGCGTAGCCGAACTTGACAAATACGCGCATTGACGCACGTCAAACTGGAGCACGTCATTGTCGTCGTACTGATTTCTATTTTCATGCTTTTCAGGGATGACTTCATGCTGCGCTTCATGCCCGTCGTTAAGGTCGCCGTCACCGAATTCTTGTACTAACGCCTGTTTCAAAGCTTCCCAATCCGTGAAAGTTTCCTCTGAACGCAGCCACAGCGCCGCCGTTCCACTTAGTCGTTTTTTAGCAATAAGAAGAGATTGCCGCGCTGTCCAGCCATATAACGATGACTTAGCTTCTACGTCCTGAATGAAAGTCACTACATTTTCATCACATGCGGCTGTAAATATAGGCAACGTTAAAATTTGTCTATATATTTCGTTCATCTTGTTATTTTCTTCGTTTTTCTTTAGTTATCGTCTTCGTAATATATTCATTTTCTTCTTCCGTCGTTTTCGTCGTATTCTTTGTCTTCGTTATGGATTTTTCTTCGTGTCGTCGTTCTCATTGTTTTCCGATTAGCGTCGCGATCCCGGACGAGCCCCCAAAATGTAGGAGCGGCGCAGGAAAACAACGAATTAACTTAATAATTTTCTTCTTTATTTGCAATAAAGCAATAATATAAATCAATCACCTTTCTTCGCTCGAGTCATCTTTCATACTGAATCATACGTCAAATCATTCGCCATTCCAAAGCAATTCAAACTCCATTCGAACGTTCCTTATTCATCATCTAGCAACCAGCACCTTACACAACCATCAAAAAGTACCAATCCCACATTAATAATGATTATGACTCAAGTAGTTATGCCTATCAAAAATATGAATTGAAAATTTATGAAATCCAATTTTTTTATGGATGCTTCAAGTTATATAAGGAAAGTGTTCTGTTGGAGTATTTTTAGTTTCTAAACTCATTATTATATTATTAAGTACTTGGAACGGGAATAAACTTGAATATTTGATGTAGCTTTAGGTATTTGTGACAAAGTCGCAGTAGAGTGCTATGTCGCAGTAGAGTGCTATGTCGCAGTAGAGTGCTATGTCGCAGTAGAGTGCTATGTCGCAGTAGAGTGCTATGTCGCAGTAGAGTGCTATCTGCGATCCTGCGGCGCCCCACTAAAGGCGTAGCCGGTAATCGTTGGGTTTTTAGACGGTAGTACGGTCCAACCGGATAGTCCGTCATACCCACCCTGATCTTTACCGGGTGGGATACGTAAACGTATTTTCCCAACGCAAAAAAAAAGGTATTTGTGACAAAAAGGGAATTTATTTTACCTGAAATGATTTAATAAAGCTTTGTTCGCGTAGTAATAACATCTAAGTTATTTTGTGCAATCATTTTAATTTCTGTCTGAAGCTTATCATTCCAGAAGAGCTATATTTTAACTTTTTTTATATTTACGATTAAAATAATTTATAACATTTTTGGTTGGATAGTTCAGGTTATGAATCAAACTCAGTCATAACTAGTCTTCATAGATAAGTATCCCCGTGTGTGGTGCCGGGTTAGAATAGCACCCCCTGGGTGTCGTAAGAGTTGACTATGGGAACCAGGTTGAAGTGTGTTGTGGTCGATGGGCTTGCAACCTGTCACTGCAACACCACATTTTTCCCCATCTACAAACCTGCAATTGCTAAAAGTGGCACTAAAATTAATTTTCGTATGCTCTGCCTACCCCTTTTGGGAATATGGGCGACATAGGCGTGAGTTTATGTATGTATGAATGTCTAGATAAGTAACGTGTACATAAATGAGTTTTAGATTCGTGTATTATCAATATCGAAAGAGGGGGCACTTTTGTAAATTTATAAACAAATTTAAAATAATAAAGAACCCAAATAATAGATTTAAAGCTTCATTCATGACTTCAGTTATTTGTATCTCCTTAAAGAAGAGTCATTGTGATGGGAAAAGTTGTAAGTGCGGGGAGGATTGAAAAGTTGAGAAATAACTCTCCAAGGCAATAAGACAAGAACGTTTTGTTAGCATTTGTTAAGTGTTCTGCGAGATTTTTAAAGAAATTTCATTTATCTGCAGTTTTGTAAGCACTTTTGTGTACTTAGGCATTCTCTTGGGATTCCATTCGAATAGTTTTGAATCCTTGGCTAAAAAGTGTAGAGTTATTTAGATATAAAAAAAGACTTTATAACTACATATTTACCAGACTGCTACATAGAAAATCTTTTTCGATTGCACATGCATACCTTCGTCCATTTCCTTTCCTTCCTTCCTAGCATGGCGAATTATAACATCAGGTATAATATTTCAACGATTAACAAAATATTCTCATTTCGATAAGCCAATTGACTAATTGCCAGCAGCTTATGATCAACAACCATTGTTGAAACAGTCATACTGAACTACTCTAAATTATCTTGTACAGCCAAAATAACTAATTGATAGGCAACTTACTATGAGCAGCAAAAATTCAAAAATGATCAGCAGTTTCTTAAGGCCCTCTAGTCCTGCGAGAGTAGGTATTTAGCGCTGTCCTGGCGGTGCGTGAACAAGCCCGCGCGGACGAAGCGACTGTGAACTCTGATGACCCCGCTAGCTTCATACTGGTCACAGTAAAGAAATATAACTGTATTTTGACTTAAGCAATGCATTAATTATGATTAAACTTTAGTATGTAATTGATATCATTTTTTTAATAAATAGGTAGTAAAAAATTAATTGAAAGTCGAACTTACGGTAGGATCCATTATAATGAAATAAAAAAAGGATTCATAGTACAACCCTGAAATTCGTTATTAAATTTATGAAACCTAAGAACCTAAGAAATATGTCTTATACCTCTCTACTCGATTTGTTTAAGAGTGCGCAGTCCGTTCGGTTCTCCATACAAACGTATTTATGCTCTCATTTTAAAACGCCATGCTAGAATAACGTGAAACTTTGTATACACAATGGGATTCGGCATATCTAGGTCGGAAATTAGTTTCTGTTGCTTGAAATTATAATGGAGAAAAAATACAGCGATTATTAAGGTTTTCATACAAGCCGTAAAAAACTCAAAAAACCGCTGTATTTTTTTTCTTTTACAATTTCTAGCAACAGAAACTTATTTTCGACCTAGATATGCCGGATTCCATTGTGTATACAATGTTTCATGTTATTCTAGCATGGCGTTTTAAAATGAGAGCATAAATACGTTTGTATGGAGAACCGAGCGTACTGCGCCCTCTTAATATGTCATGCATTTTTTTATCTATTTGTGTTATATTTATACAGGGTGTTATATTTATTTGTCGTGTGCGTGTTATCGTCATCATCATCATATAGCTTGTAACGTACGCCCCTCTCAATATTAACCCCCCTTGCTAAATGCCCCACTAAATACCGCACCCCGTGAAAACTTACTAAACTTTACTGAAGTCGCTTTGAGAAAAACGAGCTTTATGAAAATGATTTGGCCTTGTGATCGTCTATGGTAGAACCCTATTAGTGTTGTGAACCGTAAGCAACCCCTGAACTTTAATGTGAAGCTGGTAGGATCGTTGGACTCTTCATCTCTACTAATATTCGCGACCTAATCTATCCTTACACACATCACTTCTCAGTTGACTTAAACGCTACGTAACTAAGATTGGGCTGCGCTAGCAGCTTGTATCATTAAAATACACGCTTGAAACTAAT
Source organism: Notocelia uddmanniana (assembly GCA_905163555.1). Classification (NCBI taxonomy): domain Eukaryota; kingdom Metazoa; phylum Arthropoda; class Insecta; order Lepidoptera; family Tortricidae; genus Notocelia; species Notocelia uddmanniana. The sequence continues at coordinate 19,778,563 of LR991067.1, forward strand.
TCTAATAGAGTTTTACTTAGGACTAGCCTATTTGAGAGGAGCCTAGAGATTACTCTGCCTGTACTAGTCGTTGTAATGGCCCTATTATTATGAAACTTAGAGCGTTACGTAGCTCAACTAACCGACTTCTCTCTCAGCTGTTCCTATAGGCCCTAGCGCTTGGAAATAAGGTTTTATATTAGTATAGATAATTTATCCCCGACCATTCCTGATCAGACCGCTTTTTGGCACCTGCTGACGGGGCGTGTTGTCGAAGGAGGGCAAATCTCCCACCACAGCACTTTGAAATTCCTAAGCCAAGGATACCTGCTAGTCTAAGCACTACACTCTGACTACCCTATTCTAGCTAAAGTTATCCTTGGTCATATATATATGTTGTGACGTGCCATTTTAGCTACTGTCACTGTCAGCAAGCCCAAGAGGGTGGGGTTTGGTCATATTCTACAACGATCTAATTAATCTAGCTTCGCAAAACAGGGTAAGCTGTTTTGCTCGGCCACTCAGATGCTCGCGGGCATCTCTAGTCTACACTACCACTGAAGGCGCTGATGCCTTATTAACCCTATTGCTCCTAGCGGCTCTAAGCCCTATCACTAGCATGCCTAGCTCCCGTTGAAGCCAAAAATGCCGAACCGTAACACGTAGCCCACCGAATTCCCCTTATTTGAAAACGAGTTAACCACGTCATGAGCGTTCAGCTACCCATTGTGGAAAACGTCTGATGTACGGCTCTGCTAGACATCAGTCCCTAGTAGACATGACCCAATACTCTGGGTATATGCCCTCCTCCTATTCACAACGTACACTGATCACTTTAAACATACCACACTAGGATCGGCATTCTCAGCCTCACCGTAACTAGGTCCCTATCAGGCCTATGCTAAATACCTGAAGACTAGCAGCTTAAGAATTCACTTATCTCACTATTCACTTAACACTTTTACACACGTATACTGAAGACACTTCGTTCTCTGCCATCGGTGCTCTAACTATTCCGCGACTGGAACACTACAAACACTAAAGAATCCCTACTGTGATCCTGGAAATAAAACACTTCACTTACAGAAATATTACCCATCCTAGATGCCTAATATTATCCCTGTGTATGAATTTAACCTAGCACTACCCCTTCTCGGCCCTACTCTGCATTATTCGCAACTAATCCCAGAATCTGGTTTTAGTTCCGAATAAAGCCGTGAAGTCCCTACTTTAAGCTGTAAAGTCTAGCCGGCGAAGCTAGGATTTAGAAACCTGACACACCTGTGTGTTGTGCGTTCCCCCCAACACGCTCGAGAGCTTGGCGGTGTTAGTAGAACTCCCTATTGTGTATATAAATTGGATATATAAATATATTTAACAAGACCGTCTCCCCGGATACTGACGACTTCCGCAAGCGGAGTAACCTCCTGTGCTGAGCGTTCAATCGTGCCAGCCATGCTTCAGATCGTCAGCTGGACACCGAGAAGACGTGTGGGATAGTTCGTTACTTATGTTGTTAAAGAAGTAACGCCGAGCCACCCACAGACCCGGAACTAACATAGCTCCAAGCTGCACAGCGTTTACCACCGCTAGGCTACTGTCCAACTTGTTGGGCAACTGTCGCCCAGTTGACTAGCTGGCTTAAATTATAATAGAACAACTTGATATTAAACCAAAGAAAACGTAACACATTAACAGTAGTAGCGTAGGTTTCCCGGCTATGCATTAGCTTAGCGACGAAACCTCGGCCACACAAACGCGTCAATTTCCCCACGAAATAAAACAAACTAAAATATTCCCATGGCCAGAATCTATCTGCCCAACCGCGCACTACGGCGTGGCGTCAAGATCCCGGCCCAACAAAAATTAAACCTCACCGGAAAGGTGTATGCCCAAAAACCAGCGTCCGTCAACAGCCAACGATGAGAATAGAATGAATCCGCTCCCCGCCTTGTTACTTGTTTATATACCCTAAATGTGCGTAATACGCGAGACGTGAGACTCTCGCACAACTTTCGATACTATGCCTATGGTTCTCTTTGACGATAAAGCCTATTTCCGCGTCACTTGCGAAACTCGCGTGTTGTGAGACTCCTGGTTAACCCGGCGTTTTTCATTGTGTGGGTGAAACCAGTTGAACGTGTATTGTTAGGAGAATGACGACTTTAGCCCCATAGGCACTAAGTCGACAATACCCGATACTTGAGATAGTCGGGATTTCCGGAGTTTTCGGCCACTTCGCTCGTTCAGAGAGACCGTATGTACTCAAACGCCCAACATATTTTGAACTATGCATACATTATCCCTATCCCTTGCAGTATAAATCCTTGTATAAACCAGCGTTCTTGACCCGCCTGCCATTATATCGTGGTTTGGGACATCAACGTACCAGGGACGCATAACCGTGAGAAGCCTTTGACAATTAATATTTTAGTGTCGAGTGACGTATAATCTGCGGCTTCCTACCCTTCGTCGCTACTCATAAGGTCGATAGTCGTTTGATGTATTGTCCTCGCACGTTGTCTTTGTCTTTCAATAGTGAATAATATTTACTTGTATGTAGTTGTGCGCTTGCATTAGTCCGCGTACCGACGCCATTACGATTAAGAGAAAGGGATGCGTGTCTCCTGTTCCGCTCACTCGCACCACCTAACGATGACGATCTCCATTGATAATAAGGTTGAAGTTTGTTCGCTACAATACCTACGTCAGCTCTGAGGATTTACTCGCTGTTTTAGCCGTCTAGTTACTAGGCAAACATAAAACCCAGATAGTCTTTAAGATTTTACAATATCTCCCCAAGCGCGGCCGGAACATTATTTTCATACCCGTCCCTGTCTCATAGTAATAAGGTCGAATATTAAGTTTTTCATGGTTAGAGTTACAGCTAGGTATATTTTCATTAGTGTTTTCCAACCCAACTTACATGTACTACCAACTTTACTCTAAGCTTCAGTGAAAAGCTTAGTCGAAACTTTAATCGAAATTACTTTAGTATTGAACGTGGCAGACAGGTACCTGCGTCACGTGACAGTCTACCCCCAGATGAATTTGAAAGATGAGATCTCTCAGATATCGTCTGTAGAAGTCATCTCCCAACCCTTCATCTAACGGAGTTACCAAAAAAAAATTTTAACAAACATTATACCATTAACTAAAGACTTGAAAAGTTTCGACCCATTGATATGTCAATTCCTCCAGGAGAGTGGTTTTAGTGTGGTGAATATTTAAACCAAAGGCGATAGACTTTGGCACCCAGGCAACAGCGATTGAATCATTATACCTCAACAATAATCCATGACAACTTTTTCCTCAGGTTTTCTGTTTCGTTAGAGATACCGGGCGTGACTCCGATAGGACCTACCGTCCAGACTAGGGGTCTTCAGCCCGAAAACTAGAGTCACATTGTTCGACAGGCGTTTTCTGGGAAACATTGTCCTCCCCATAACTGAACCCCACATAGTCTACTCAGACAATCCAGAAAAGTGTTTGGTAGAAGTACCGAAGCGTTCATAAACCAGAATTGAAGCCAGACTCAATCCCGCTGCCCAGACACTGCAGACCAACCCTTCGGAGCGTGTCTCACTTTGAACGGAATGATAGACTAGAAATTGGAAACCGCAACAGAGGCAATTTACATGGCCATTTGTTGACGTTTGCTTTAATGAAAAGAAAATAACTTAAAATCCCACTTGAAATCTCCCCAACTCCCCCATTTTGTATGAAGTACTATTAGAGTTATGTTATATGTATAATAGTACTGATAATTCTCCCACTCAACCATTATTCTGTGCCCCTTCCCTCATGTTAAAACATGAACCATAAATTTATGAAATGCTATTAGTATTGTGTTATATGTATAATAGCAATCATAGCTGTTGACAATATACGTTATTTGCACCTGTTAAAACCACCAATCATAAATTTATGAAGTGCTATTAGAATTGTGTTATATGTATAATAGCAATCATAGCTGTTGACAATATATGTTTAACATCACATGTATCGATCATCCCGCACAAATTGAGTTGTGTAAATCCTAACACACCATGTACAGTCTGATGCTTGTCACTGTCAGTCTCTTAAGGACCTCGCCAAACCTTGGCTTTAACCTAGCATCTATAACTGTGACCTCATATATTGTGTTTTGGTTGAAGGAACCAATTATCAATAGATCTAGGTTGTACCGTAGGTCCCATCCGACTGGAAGCGACTCATTCATAACACTCGCACCACATTCATTGGCTATCTAACACTCAACCCACTTATGCCGACCCACACTCCATCTCATGCCAATACATACCAATCATTCTTTGACCCTAATCCTTAACGCCCAGTCGCTACCAGACAAATGGAATCTCTTAGATACAAACCACAACATAAAAGTTGCTCTTGCCAAGTCATATCTCTTTATTCCCTGCAACAAGTTACTTGAACCATTAATAATATACCTCACTGAGAAAATAATATCATAAGTATACAATCCCTCCTATACCTTTGTAAAACAAAATTTAAAATTTTCCACCAAAACACCCCTGATCTCCCCTTGCTTCTCTGCATACTATTCCTAGCTATAACTCCAACCTTTACAATCGCGGATATACCGAAGTAAATATATACAAGCATATATATATATATATATATATATATTGTAAGTAAAAACAAGTGGAATACAACCCCGTTCGCATATAATATTTCCCTCTCGAATTTTAATTATTTCCCACGACCCTATCCGCATGTTAATTCCCCCGAAACTTGAAATTAAACTAATAAAAATCCTTAGTTCTTTAAACTCGCAATTTTATAAAATTCACCAGACACTTCACTGCGCTTAAACCTTTTATTGGATACACCAATATTTTCGACTAAGGAATTTATGGAATTGGCATTTACTTGAACTTAATTAATTTATCATCACTTTATTTTTTTTTCGATATTTTTTTTTTTTTTTTATTGACACTATCCCTGTTCCTTTTATAGTAGGTTAATAAGAATTGTTTGACGTTTGAATATATCAATATTGTTTATTTTCGATTTTAATTAAAATTTTGACTATCACAGTAGCCACTGGGAGATACGAAAAGATAATTTGTTTGTTTGTATTTGAAAATTTGAATTATTACTTGTATATGTGTTCGACAATTGTGACGCAAATCCTTACGATTTTGACATAGGAACATTTGTATAGCAATTTATATCATGAAATAAATCTAATCTATTCATACCTAACCCCGTCGTTTACCGCTATGAAAACTAACCTCGACACTTACAATGCACCCATCCAATTAAGCTAAATTATTTACCCGCAAGTCTAGATCACTGTTCTTATCAAAATGAAATAATATTAATAATACCTTATAACCTCCAATTCACACTTCAGACTCCAACTAATCTACTCCGTTACTTCCTGCGTTGCACATTAAATCACCTCACTGACACACTTCACTTGATTTTAAATGCACTTTAAACAACCCCACCGCCCTTAATTTCACTATTCCCGCTAATTATTTGCCAAACTAGATATGTTTGTTTACTTTGATTCGCGAGCGAAAACCCAACTAAAAACTAAATGATTGTCACTTGTCATTCCATTGTCTATATCTTTAAACCTCTTTTACATTGCGCGCTCAAATATCCGCTGACTGGAACCGAAAAATAAGTCTTCATCCCTTGATAATTTATGTCTATCTCTTGAGTTTATACGTAAAATAGTTACCTACGAAACCAAACTGTTTTACACAACGTTTAATCCTAGAATAGAACAACACCATACCTTTCTCCCTCTGTCGGCACTCCTACGTTATACTCAATTAATGATCTTATCGTCAACGTATTCCTATGTGCAATTCGGACACATATTTCTGTAAATGTTTCCCCATGTTAAAGCATTTTAGGGTCCAATTCGAACTTACACACATTATTTAACGTTATAGTACAAAATAAAACGCACTGTTTTCCCATGATAACTAAATATCACAAGTCGCAACTAGTAAATATTTATTCTTCTCACATCCGTTCGAAAAACTATTATAAAATTGTTCCTTATTTTTATTATACCGCGAATGTGTAAGCGTGAATCGCGAGGTGAATGACAACCACGACTGTGTAAGTGTGGTGTCACTGCCAACTGTCAACCAATACGTTCTACTATACTGTCATGTCAGTGTCACTGACAACGTCAATGAACGCCGCCGAATCGAACGACGCAATTAGAAAATTCAACTCGAAAATGTTAACAAACATTTATCAAAACCTTCGTTATGCCTACTTCCTTATCATGTAATGGAAATGTAAACAATCTGTGATCGAATAAAAGAAAAACAAGCGGAAATACTGCAGGTGAGTAATTGTTCTCCTTGTTATTAAATGTCATTATCCCATATGAATTATTTGTTCGCAAATACCCTAGCGACTTATGTTTATGTAACATGAGCGTGCCCCAAGATAAAGCCTTAACGATTATACTAGTCAAGTCGCGCTAATCCGTACTGTGTTGTAAATGCAAGTACTGCCCGAGTGAAGCTGTGATCAGAGCTGCCTACTAAACTAACATACCATAATAATCTAATTCCCTTTTATATTTTGCCTTTGCAGAGACCTTTCGTAAATATGACGAAATTAATTTACACTTCTTCGAAAACTCAAGCAATTATGGCCCTAACTGAAGTCTTTTGTTGATCTATAAAAGTGGTGTTACAAATTTCAGCGTGCAGCTAACCCATGAATCTCTCCATATTGAAGAATCTATGTAAGTTACCTAAGCTTTTATTCATGAACACATCCCCTAAGTCTGTCGACCCCATAAATGTCACTGGTTTACTTCTTATTCTAGTCGAATGAAAATAAAAGCTGTGTTGTTGCTGTGAAGTTTTCACTACTAATTCATGCTAATTAATGAACTTAATACATAAACATCCATCGTACACACTGTCTTAACTAATAAACATAACCTTCATTACAGTGAAACAAATTCCCCGCCGAAGAAAACAATATTTGAATGGTGTAACTACAACGTACAATGCTGAGCAAGCATAATCCATTAAACAGTGAGTATTGCCTTCTTTGATTTTAAATATCTAACATTTTGTCAAAAGAAGTCCCATATATTAAACTTTTCCCTTCCATTCCCCCTTTTTGTATGTTTGTCATTATCAACACAAGCAAATGGTCATATTTTATGCATTTCTTGAACAATGAAAAGTGTCTCCGGGCCAATTTACCCCAATATCACTTATTATCTGTACATAGATACTTGAGTCCCCATATTACTATGAAAAATGTAAAATTAAATTCTATATAGTCTTATTAAACCTCAATTCACTTCTCTATTTAAAATAATTGTTAGATCTTTCTCCAAACTATCGTTCGAAAATAAATTTTGTTCCTTCTGTAGGCATGTTAATCATAAAATATATAATATTTCTAGCTATATCCTTTATTATATACACTTATTCAGCTAACTTATCATATCTATTTTATGTTACAGAATGAATGAAAAGCAAAAATAACAAGATCCCGGAAGCCCGAACAACATCACACCAAATAAGCCCGCTTACTCCTATGTGTACTCCTGCTTTCCGGCAAAGCCCATATTCTCATAATAAATATCAACCTATCACTATACACTATAAAACTATATGTAGCACCCAAACCACTGTATAATTAGTAACCAAAAATGTGTGTTGTGTTTTTTTCCTGATTTTTTTTTTTGTTTTGAGCTTTATGAACTGGACTGCTTATGCTGTATTTTCATTAAACTTTTATTGTTCACGGTGTTTGAAATAGTACCCAATAAACCCAACCCTTCTGCATTGCACCTTGTATGGCCTGAACTGAACAAGCACTAATAAATAGTGGAAATTGATCCTGGCTTATGAATCTTCCTTTGTTATGATGGAAATACCTATTATTCTTACTTCCTTCTGGTCTATCTTAAAATTATGTTTGATGTTGCATATATCTATAGCTAGATCAATTACCAAAGTTTTGTTATAAAATATTTATGACCATTGAATGATTAACCTAAAGCTTTTACTAGACCATCTTTCTTCATTCACTCATTCTAGCTATCTAATGCTAAAATTCCTTTTCCACCCATAGCTTGTATGAAGTTAAGCCAACTCATCCAGTTGCAAAAATGAGTAAGTACCACTAGTGGCTTGAAAAGTAGTAAAACCTCAATATCTTTGATGTCATTTCTAGTATGCAAGATCTCAATTTTATCTGAGTATTGGATAATCCATATCAAGTTAAATCCCTAAGCACTCTTGTCCTATTAAACCTTTTATAAAAAGAATTTTGTTCCATATTCTCCCAAATTATTCAAACCATAGAGGAAATTATTGTTCAAATAATTACCAGTGACATCTACTGATGTATAACCAAACTTCTCACCCCATAAGCTTACTCAACTTCAATATTCAATCATTGACCCAAATCGTCCCAATAGCTACGAGAGGTCACTACTATCGCAGTCACTCAAAACGTTCATTTTTCTCCGCAAATTTTTAAATAATTTCTTTAAAATCAAATAATACCTTTATGCGTACAATTAATAACGTGACTCAAATCATTCATTATTAGGTGTAAATTGTTTTTTTCTTTCAATAGGGCCCTTTACATGATCGCGTTACGCATCAATAGTGATGAATATTGAAGCGAAACTCAACCAAATCTGAACGCCGTCTATAAATGTGGACAACCCAGGATAGTCATAATATTAATGAGACCTTTTACACTGTCACTACCATCTTGTGATACACTCGAATCATGATTACAATCGAAACTGAAGCAAAATACAAAGCGCGATAATATTGACACCACTACTCATCACGACATTAACTGTGTAGAGAGCCCTTTTATCAACACTACTTTTTTTTTTTCTCGCGCTACTCTATGTTCTGGCTGGCTGTCAATGTTAACATCTAACCTTAATTTGGGTTATTTCAAAGTTTGTTTACAGACTAAAGAACACAATTTCTTTTAATTCAGCCCCACGTTATTTGAATATTGTTCCTAACATTAGCTTTTATTGTGAATTGTGACGACATTTGTGATGAAACTGCTCGATGGCAAATAGCCGAAATGAAGTGACTCCACCGTTACATACATTTTGGTATCCACCAGAGTCGACAGTGCACTTTCTGAAAAGCAACCAAGTGTGCATTTTCCTATCCTATGCAAGACAGCACAGTCGCCCTAGGGGACAGTTTCCCACCTTCATGAATCACCGACTCAAACGCCATCCTCAAAACCCGGTGAGTTCTAATTAAATATTCGTATACGTATGTTTATTATAGGGCTACATAATACGATATTGCTTAATTCAATAATAATTATCCTCATAAATCAATATTATTTGTCTACTACACATCTTTATGTAATCATTTGTTATAAAGAATTCTCTCAAAGATCCCGCCAAACTAATGAAACATTCTCAGTGTTAAATTATAACATGTATGTATGTATGTAAGTTCAACATAAAACGCGACTATTATGCGAATTGCCCCCTTTGTTAAAATTGTTCAATTCTTGTTATCACTCCATCCGACCACATAAAATATTCTCTATTTTCAATAATTAACCATCCCTACTATAATGAAGTATTCCTTTGTTCTATTTTTCAGGTCTACTTGAATAATGAGAAGAAATGACAACTACTAGGACATTCTATGCAATTGGTATACATGTTTTAATCTAAACAGAAGAAAAGTGCATCAGCCATTTCCAAATTTGACAGTTTATTCCTCATACTTGTATCAAGATGCCTCTCTTCTTACTAGTCTCCAAGTAAGTAATTAGTATGTTTATTTTATTCTAGAATGATATTGAAGCTAGACTTGCCCATTCTCATGAACCATCATGATGATGTGAATTTCACAAGATTTTATTTAGTTTCACCCATCCCATTGTCCGTCTGTAATCAAATATTGCAAGATAAATTTTATCCACTTCCTGGTTGCCGATTGAGTTGAAATTTTGCATGCATGTGTAAATCGAATGACAATGCAATATTACTATGAGAAAAACTGATCTGATGATGGAGACGGGAGGTGGTCACAGCAACTCTCAAACCACACAAAATAAACCCATCGTGTTTGGGCTCATTTGAACCAACTCAACCAGTAATTTATGATTGTGAGAAAAGGTACAGTCGGCAACAAAAGTTTGTACCATAAATGAAATTTAGGACCAAAGTCATTTCAATCATTCTGACTCAGAGAAAAACTTATAATTTTGATTACTTTCAATTACCTGTGTACCTGCCATATGAGCTAATCTAAGAAAATAATCCTATATTATTTTGTGTTACAGTGAGCTTGCTTATGGAAATTCGGCTGTTGGACACCAATAAAACCGCCTGCTTGTTCCTAACGACCCGACTACAAGGCTGAACATGTGTCAAACTACCTACCGTCTATACGAGCAACTAGCATAAGAGAACTATTGAACGATATAAAAGTTTTAAGAATGATGTCTTTACCTTACTTTTGTTTCTTGTCTAAAGAATTTATTGACTGCTTAAAGGTGTATAATCCATTCCTAATATTATGTTGTTTGTATTAAATTAATGTTCATTTGGCCATCTCCTTATTTCCCAACCATGAACTGTTTAGAACAAAGTCTGATTTATCCTAATTCCAGATATTTCTTATAAAGTATCATCCTTTAAATGATCTTGAACCAAAACCCGTTGCTATATATGCTTACAGCTAGAATTACCGCTATGCTGTGGCTCAGCATCTTTAAACATAAATCCCAGGTGCTGCAATCATTCTGATATTCAAGATTACACGACTTGCTACAATAAAATGAATATTTCCTAATTATTTCTATCAAGGTTATAATCCTGAAGTTCATCTAAACCCTCTTCACGCCCCCTTGGATAAGCCAAACGATGCCTGTGTCAAATTATACAATGCTCCTATTTGATCTAAGTCAGCAATGAATAAATATTCGTATTGATTTGTGGACGTCGAAGGGCAGACGCAGTAACTAATTTACCTAAATTATTCCTATTATAAGCAAGTATTGAACACTTGAATGATGATGATATCATAGAATTATTCACGAAACTTCACCCCTAATAAAAGCAAATAAATAGCTTTTCCGAGTGAAATCGCGGCTAACATAAGGCCGCTGATTGTCGAATTTGTTATAAGAATGTATAAATAAAATAATCCCAACTCGCTAACAATTCGCTCATTGAGTAGTAACTAACAGTTAACTGGCTCTTATGATTACACTATACGTTAAATTTTATGTTCCCATCTTTAACCTTTTCAACGCTCTGTCAAATATAAAATCTGGCACTCGCACGCCATGGCATCGAAATGTCAACCACGAAGTTGAACCGTACAGAAACGCATGTAGGTGACATCGCACCGCACGCCGCTGGCGTTCAAAAGGTTAATATCCATTATTAGTGTTTGAATTACGTTGAACAAATAAAACAATCTGCTACACAGCCTACCCAGATCATGACAAATCTAACCTTTTAAACAATAAATGAATTCTTAAGTCTTAAACATTGAACTTTATGTATTATTACCTTAACTTCAGAATATTTCTATAGGCAAAACATCTAATTTGGCTATGAATGCACGAGAATTTTCTCGCACTTCAGCGTACTATCATAAGAACATTTCTCACCTCGTCTGACATTGATCAATGGCAATAATTATTGCATACTTATTGCGCATAGAAAGATCTCGAGATAAATTTCATTCATATAAAACTAAAACGAAGAGGGTATTTCTACTAGCAACCGGCACGCTCGAACGGAATGAATCCGACAATTACGGGTAGTTCTACCAATTGGCGCTCGCACCTTCGCTGTAATACTTCACTCACTACTTTATCCTAACGTTATTTAACAGAAAATATATCAATATTGTGAACCAATTTATTCTGAAAACCAAATCATCAGACCCTAGATTGAATGAGAAATTCAAATATGAATGTAATGAAACACAGTGTTTCTTTGAAGGAGAAATCGACAACCTTTGGTTCACAATGCTATATCACTGTCAGTATCCTAACATGTTGTTTATTATTTTTATATTACTAACAGGTAAATTGAATGGAAAGTTGAAATATGAGTATATATTAGAACCACAAAGTTATCCGAATCATAAATTCGCAATCCTCGGTTCACAATATTTTAAGATTGCCGTTATTCTATCATAAAGTTACTTATTTATATGGGCGATCATTGCCTGATTTTAATCTTATAAGTAAATGTGGAGACCGTGCTTAGCTCGGCATCACGAGTGAAAAACACTGAGAACATATATTTGTTAAACTACCTACAAGATTCACCCTTACTATTATCCTTTTCATTGTGTGGATATATCTCATCTCCTGAATTCCATCAAAATCTCCATAGCCGAAATCGGAATTAAATCCGAACCAATCAATATTAGCCTAGGTACTACTCGTTTATTATTGTAATGTATGCGCGTTATGCTTACTCACTATACAAGACTATAGGTACTTGTTAAATTTTCTAAACCGAATCGTACACTCTCTTACTATGTCGTAAGTCTAGTAATTGTAAAATTTAACGAATGGTAAATTTAATGTGATACCACATTAATTTTATTTAAAATTTTGAATCGTCCACTATTTGTAACATCTGTGCACGATAAAATCGAGTACTGAATTGAAAAAGGTTTCGAACCCCTGCTTCTGACTCGAACGCCCGATAGAGCTCTTCGAATGGAAGTTTTTTTTTTTTTCTAAAAATAGAAATGCTAATTCATTACACAGTTGATGACGCGGTCTAATTGATGATGATCTGTTGCAGCAGCCTATGAACGCCTTATGTTTATGACGTAGGTAACCATAATTGGTTCGGGTGAGCTATAGCAATTTGGTTAGGTATACAACCTACCATGATTACTAAATAGATTATGATGATATTGATGATGATGGTAGATGGTCATTGTAGCCTATGAGCGACACACGACTGTGGGTGTTATTATGATAAAATCGTATGAACTACGGAGGTGGTAAATAAGCAAATGGCCTATTAAAATTAAACAGACGTCTTACGATGATGATGATGAGTAGTCGTCTTAGCCTATGACCGACCTATGCTTATGAATATAATTACAATTGTTTTGCATGATCCACGGAGGTAGTAAATAAGCGTACGGCCTATTAACATTAACTAGTCGTGATACGATGATGATGATTATTAGACGGTTTAGCCTATGAATGACCTATGCTTATGATTGTAATTATGATAATTCATATGAACTACGGAGGTGGTAAATAAGCATATGGCCTATTAAAATTAAACAGACGTCTTACGATGATGATGATGTGAAGACGTCTTTAGCCTGTAGGTACTTATGATAAATCATATGAACTACGGAGGTGGTAAATAAGCATACGGCCTATTAAAATTAAACTAGTCGTGATACTATGATGATGATAAGTACCTAGACGTGTTAGCCTATGAACGACCTATGCTTATGAATATAATTATGATAAATTTGCATGATCTATGGAGGTGGTAAATAAGCATATGGCCTATTATTATGATGATGAAAAACCGCAGCAATTTGCGTGCAGCATTCAATAATTATGATCAACTACCCCCCGCGTCTTAGACTAAACCCCGATAGCACGCGTTCGTTCACTACCCCCAGCGTTTTATACTATAGTCCAGGTTTTCTACTGATGCAGCTTAATTTTCAAAGTTCGCGACCGCCGCTACTAAATCTATCTATGAACTTATTTAAGGTAACCGTCCTAATATCGTACGCTTTTTCGTTTCCTACCCCCCGAGTTTTAAACTGATGATTCTAGGTTACACATAAACAAAGAATAGCTAGTAAAATTCTCAAAATCGAAATGAAGAGTCCAAAAACCCCACCAGCTCACACTCCATCGTATACGACGCCAAACTGTGGGCCGAATGACCCACTACAGCGTTAGCTGCTATTAAACTAATAATTAACCCCTATAACATGTCACCAAAGATGACATTTGATCCATTGGTCACTGCTCTAATTTGTCACCATAAGGTGACACCGATCCTGGTCAAGGCTTACCAAACTGTAACGTACGCCCCTCTCAATATTAACCCCCCTTGCTAAATGCCCCACTAAATACCGCACCCCGTGAAAACTTACTAAACTTTACTGAAGTCGCTTTGAGAAAAACGAGCTTTATGAAAATGATTTGGCCTTGTGATCGTCTATGGTAGAACCCTATTAGTGTTGTGAACCGTAAGCAACCCCTGAACTTTAATGTGAAGCTGGTAGGATCGTTGGACTCTTCATCTCTACTAATATTCGCGACCTAATCTATCCTTACACACATCACTTCTCAGTTGACTTAAACGCTACGTAACTAAGATTGGGCTGCGCTAGCAGCTTGTATCATTAAAATACACGCTTGAAACTAATTCTAATAGAGTTTTACTTAGGACTAGCCTATTTGAGAGGAGCCTAGAGATTACTCTGCCTGTACTAGTCGTTGTAATGGCCCTATTATTATGAAACTTAGAGCGTTACGTAGCTCAACTAACCGACTTCTCTCTCAGCTGTTCCTATAGGCCCTAGCGCTTGGAAATAAGGTTTTATATTAGTATAGATAATTTATCCCCGACCATTCCTGATCAGACCGCTTTTTGGCACCTGCTGACGGGGCGTGTTGTCGAAGGAGGGCAAATCTCCCACCACAGCACTTTGAAATTCCTAAGCCAAGGATACCTGCTAGTCTAAGCACTACACTCTGACTACCCTATTCTAGCTAAAGTTATCCTTGGTCATATATATATGTTGTGACGTGCCATTTTAGCTACTGTCACTGTCAGCAAGCCCAAGAGGGTGGGGTTTGGTCATATTCTACAACGATCTAATTAATCTAGCTTCGCAAAACAGGGTAAGCTGTTTTGCTCGGCCACTCAGATGCTCGCGGGCATCTCTAGTCTACACTACCACTGAAGGCGCTGATGCCTTATTAACCCTATTGCTCCTAGCGGCTCTAAGCCCTATCACTAGCATGCCTAGCTCCCGTTGAAGCCAAAAATGCCGAACCGTAACACGTAGCCCACCGAATTCCCCTTATTTGAAAACGAGTTAACCACGTCATGAGCGTTCAGCTACCCATTGTGGAAAACGTCTGATGTACGGCTCTGCTAGACATCAGTCCCTAGTAGATATGACCCAATACTCTGGGTATATGCCCTCCTCCTATTCACAACGTACACTGATCACTTTAAACATACCACACTAGGATCGGCATTCTCAGCCTCACCGTAACTAGGTCCCTATCAGGCCTATGCTAAATACCTGAAGACTAGCAGCTTAAGAATTCACTTATCTCACTATTCACTTAACACTTTTACACACGTATACTGAAGACACTTCGTTCTCTGCCATCGGTGCTCTAACTATTCCGCGACTGGAACACTACAAACACTAAAGAATCCCTACTGTGATCCTGGAAATAAAACACTTCACTTACAGAAATATTACCCATCCTAGATGCCTAATATTATCCCTGTGTATGAATTTAACCTAGCACTACCCCTTCTCGGCCCTACTCTGCATTATTCGCAACTAATCCCAGAATCTGGTTTTAGTTCCGAATAAAGCCGTGAAGTCCCTACTTTAAGCTGTAAAGTCTAGCCGGCGAAGCTAGGATTTAGAAACCTGACACACCTGTGTGTTGTGCGTTCCCCCCAACACGCTCGAGAGCTTGGCGGTGTTAGTAGAACTCCCTATTGTGTATATAAATTGGATATATAAATATATTTAACAAGACCGTCTCCCCGGATACTGACGACTTCCGCAAGCGGAGTAACCTCCTGTGCTGAGCGTTCAATCGTGCCAGCCATGCTTCAGATCGTCAGCTGGACACCGAGAAGACGTGTGGGATAGTTCGTTACTTATGTTGTTAAAGAAGTAACGCCGAGCCACCCACAGACCCGGAACTAACATAGCTCCAAGCTGCACAGCGTTTACCACCGCTAGGCTACTGTCCAACTTGTTGGGCAACTGTCGCCCAGTTGACTAGCTGGCTTAAATTATAATAGAACAACTTGATATTAAACCAAAGAAAACGTAACACATTAACAGTAGTAGCGTAGGTTTCCCGGCTATGCATTAGCTTAGCGACGAAACCTCGGCCACACAAACGCGTCAATTTCCCCACGAAATAAAACAAACTAAAATATTCCCATGGCCAGAATCTATCTGCCCAACCGCGCACTACGGCGTGGCGTCAAGATCCCGGCCCAACAAAAATTAAACCTCACCGGAAAGGTGTATGCCCAAAAACCAGCGTCCGTCAACAGCCAACGATGAGAATAGAATGAATCCGCTCCCCGCCTTGTTACTTGTTTATATACCCTAAATGTGCGTAATACGCGAGACGTGAGACTCTCGCACAACTTTCGATACTATGCCTATGGTTCTCTTTGACGATAAAGCCTATTTCCGCGTCACTTGCGAAACTCGCGTGTTGTGAGACTCCTGGTTAACCCGGCGTTTTTCATTGTGTGGGTGAAACCAGTTGAACGTGTATTGTTAGGAGAATGACGACTTTAGCCCCATAGGCACTAAGTCGACAATACCCGATACTTGAGATAGTCGGGATTTCCGGAGTTTTCGGCCACTTCGCTCGTTCAGAGAGACCGTATGTACTCAAACGCCCAACATATTTTGAACTATGCATACATTATCCCTATCCCTTGCAGTATAAATCCTTGTATAAACCAGCGTTCTTGACCCGCCTGCCATTATATCGTGGTTTGGGACATCAACGTACCAGGGACGCATAACCGTGAGAAGCCTTTGACAATTAATATTTTAGTGTCGAGTGACGTATAATCTGCGGCTTCCTACCCTTCGTCGCTACTCATAAGGTCGATAGTCGTTTGATGTATTGTCCTCGCACGTTGTCTTTGTCTTTCAATAGTGAATAATATTTACTTGTATGTAGTTGTGCGCTTGCATTAGTCCGCGTACCGACGCCATTACGATTAAGAGAAAGGGATGCGTGTCTCCTGTTCCGCTCACTCGCACCACCTAACGATGACGATCTCCATTGATAATAAGGTTGAAGTTTGTTCGCTACAATACCTACGTCAGCTCTGAGGATTTACTCGCTGTTTTAGCCGTCTAGTTACTAGGCAAACATAAAACCCAGATAGTCTTTAAGATTTTACAATATCTCCCCAAGCGCGGCCGGAACATTATTTTCATACCCGTCCCTGTCTCATAGTAATAAGGTCGAATATTAAGTTTTTCATGGTTAGAGTTACAGCTAGGTATATTTTCATTAGTGTTTTCCAACCCAACTTACATGTACTACCAACTTTACTCTAAGCTTCAGTGAAAAGCTTAGTCGAAACTTTAATCGAAATTACTTTAGTATTGAACGTGGCAGACAGGTACCTGCGTCACGTGACAAGCTGATGGACGTCCACTGCTAGACATAGGCCTCCCCTAACGATTGCCACATAAAATACAGACAGAATATTTTTTGGTGGTTTTATTAATTCGTCAAAAGTTATTAGCTCTCAAAGCATAAAAAACATTGCGAAGTTTTTACTTTTTTACTATTTATGCGAAAGATTACCGTATTTTTAAAAAATAAATACCAGAAATGATTTTTACATAAAGATGATAAAAGTATCAATATGGTAGGTATATGAAACGATACCAAACTTGCCAGGTAACTACCTGGAAATGGGTAGATCTTTTAAAAGAAGATTAGCTAGAAAGATAGATAGATGTGTATAAATTTTAAAAGGGTCGGCAACGCGCATGTGACACCTCTGGAGTTGCAGGCGTCCATAGGCTGCGGTGACCGCTTACCATCAGGCGGGCCGTACACTTGTTTGCCACTGACGTGGTATTAAAAAAGACGGACGGAATTAATGTGTTCAAGCTCATAGCTTAAAAAAATATTCAAGTGCAAAGCAGTAGATCTCTCACTATATCTACAATTTCTGGTAATAAACATTTCATTTTTACCAACTTTGGTTCCATTTCTGGAGGGGTTCAGTTCAGTTGTTATACTGTAATTTTTATACTGCGGCACTATGACCATAATTTATTTGTTAATAATTACGACTTTTTTCATTTGGGTTTATATTGCCCTTCTTAAATAATTTGCAACAATTATATAAATTCGTCAAAAACTGCTTGTTTGGTGCACGAAACTGTCGCGGATAAAACTGACACAGGTCCGTTGTCTGTAAGCGCCAGCGCGCGACTGATCGGGCCTGCCGAGCCTCCGCGCTCGCGCATTTTGTAGGTATTTAAACATATTAATTAGTACAATCATTTTATCTTTTAAAATTCTGCAAAAATGTCTAGAAATACTGAATGGCTTTAGTTTAGTTCAAAAACTTTATTTAAAACATCAATAGTTTAGTCGTCAGATTGTAAATGCTTTACAAAAAGGAGTATATTTGGGGTCTCTTTCTATCGAGCGAAGTTCATTAGATCGTGTATCTGAGTGCAACTTTGACTAGACTAGATCCTTAAGTAAAACATATAATTTTTTCAAATTTTTAAAACCCTTTTTCTACGTTTCAGATTGTTTTTAGAAAACTCGAAAACGCTAACTCGCTTGACGACCTAGCCTTAAACAACTTACTAACATAAGCAAGTTGTCTGGTCGTACTTCGGTTCTGTAAGGATCGTAGTTCTAACCTAACGTAACCTACTTTTCTGGTAGCAAGTTATTAGTTCACTGCTGATCAATTTTGAAATTTAGTAATCAAATCCTTATGCTGGTATTGCGAATCAAGTTGAATAACGGCAAATCAAAGAATAACATACTTCCTTAACATCCAAGCAGTAAAGAATAAGTAGATATTTATAAAAGCTGTACGAAATCTTCGTCGAAATAATTTTAAATCATATAATTGCGATCGTGAAGTCTAATTTACCAATCAAAACGAGCGCGTGCGAGAAATATAAATATGTTACGAATAAATACGTTATTAGAAATCCAGCTTCTAATGTCTCCTTAATTAGTATTAACTGGTTTATTCATACATAATGTCTACACACGAATTAGTCTAATTTATAATAATCACTTACATACAACTGAATGCCCACACACGAGTAATATAAATATCGTGTTTGTGAAATTTCGAATGTTATTTTCACGAGCAGCGATATCTACCGGGAATGTTAGGGACTTGTTTTTATAATAAGCATGAACGTGAACGTGGGTTTAACATAGGTAGAATTTAATTTAGAATTGATCAGGCTTCAACTTGGCTGAATAAACAAACGCATAAATTACTCATGAATGTCACTTAATCTCTTTATAAGCAGACAAAGGTTGACGAGGGTATGCGCAATTTTTAAGTGAATTTTAAAACATTTATTTTTGCACATTGAGCACATTTGTTTACTTCTAGATGCTGAATTACGTAACATTTAATCTTAACAGAATGTTTCAAAGCCTTTCAGACAAACAACCTACAATTACTTTCTGAATACAAACAAACCGAAAATAGAAAATGTTACCTAACTTAGACAAAAAAGAATGATACAATAACATTAACAATGAAATAGAAACACATAATTAATTACTTTCGTGGAGGAAAAGTGATTTATTATAATTATGATCACACGCCTTTTCCCAGCAATGAGATGACCTGTAGAATTTGTACTTAAAATAGGAAGAAAGTTTTTGATCAACATACGTATCTGCAGGAAGATTAAATAAAAAGTAAAATGATCACACGACAGCGAAATTTGTACAGAGGTGATACCACTTCGTTATTTTGTAGTCGATAAATCAAAGTCGACCTCCTTTTCTTTTAATGCATTAAAATAATTCAAAGCCCCTTCGGGCGGGCAGTTTCTTTCTGTACAATAGCAGTGAATCACGTAGGGCATCCATTTATCATCGGAGAGGGTTTCAGCATCCCGAGACGTGTCGCGATAAGGGTACAGAGAAACTTTACAAAGAGGTTGCTTGTGGAGGGTATAGGAGATGAAACAAAGACAATGACCAACATGTTATACAAGTTTACTTTTTACAACCTTTTATGTAACTTGCATTGTTTGTACATGTAGATATGTCTTGCATTGTTTTTATAATGCATGTACCTACATGCATGCCCTGCCACCCATTATCATGCCAGTTGCTATGGCACCTTTCTTCTTCAACATCAGAGCAGCTGGGTGGTATTCCAAAATATTATATTGTCACCGAACGGAAACATAAGTATGCCAAATTTCAACTCAACACACATATATGTTTGTTCGGGTCAAATCTTGCGACTGTATTTTAAAGCACTTATCCTCATTTGAGCTGAAAGGCATTCTTATGTAAGTTCGGTGATAATGCAATATTTTGGAATGCCACCGAGCTGCTCTGATGTTGTAGAAGAAAGTTGGCCATAGCAACTTTTAATTACACAAGCTAACCCCATCCTCTTTCGGCTCATCGGACTCGTTTCAACGAGTAGTTGATGACTTTGGAAAAAGTACAGTCAACAATAAAAACTTTAAGCCAAATATTTTTTAGACAGAAACTAATTCATATAATATATGTACTATGACATGGCAAGCATATAGCCTAAGTGACGGTAAGAGGATACCGTAGCCTGAGGACAGAATACAGTAAAGTATGTTGATCGCGTAAATCTCTCAGAAAAATATAGGTACTACCACAACCATTTTTTTTTGTTTAGGAGGGGAAAAACCACCCGGGTGCAGGGGGTGACCCGAGTGGTTATATGGGACTCCCGTATAGGCTGATGAGACCCACGGTATACCCACTAAACCCCCCCCCCCCCGAGGTCACGGGAACGCTTGCGCACACGTCCGCGACCCCGCCGGCGACGGCCGCTCCCAAGCGGCTTCACCGCAGATGCCCGGAGGTCCTCCACGTCAGGCACGCCAGATGTTTTGGCGTGCCTTCCTCCTCGACCTCCATCTTGTACAGTAGCAGACCCCCCTGAGTCCGCTACGAGGAGGTCATGGGTGCCGAAAAACTTCCGGCACCCGGTGGCGGAGCAGGTCGGTGGTTCCGCCGCGAACCACACCTCGGCCGCACAGGGAAAGCATTTCTCTTCCTCTGCGGCCCCACCAACACCGTTTCCGCGGAACGGCCCCGCCAAGTTCGCAGGGGGTAGGGAGAGTGGCGCACCGAAATACCAACACGCCTCTCCCCCTGCGATCCCGCCTCGGCCACAGAAGATAGGGAGAACAGCTCACCGCAATACCGGCACTCCTCTTCTTCTGTGGCCCCTCCTCAACGCATCCTCAGCGGGTACCCAAGCCCGCTGGGAGCGCCCTCCTCGGGCCAGCCGGCAGCCCAAACAGGCCGGCCCTGGGTGCCTCTTAGCTTCACCGTGGACAAAGAAGATATATACTAACGTAACAAGAAGCAACACCGAAGCATGTGTGCTGTAAACCCGTCTCGCGGCTATGTGTGCGTGTCCGGACGTGAACGGGGGTGCGCGAGGGGCACGCGGTGTGTGGACAGCTAGCCGCGGCAAGATGAATCGCAGGGGTGCCGCTCGCTTCAACATTCGCTCGCGTGACGTGCGCTCACACAACAGAGATCGATCGGCCGGTAGCGGGCGTGTAGTTTTACTTGAAATTCGTTAGAATGTATCATTTGTAATTCAATGTAATCAACTATGGCTGGAGCTTTTTATTGCTGTGTCTACGGTTGTGACAGTAATACCAAAAGCCACAAAGGGAAAAGCTACTTTAGGCTACCTACCGATCCAGATAAGTTAGTTATAAAATTTGATATGTTGTGTCCTTCCCTACATTTAGAATTAAGACTTCACCTAAAATCCGTTTTTTAATTCGAAAGACTAAAGAAAGACGAAAGGTTGGTATGAGTATGGATGCATTTTGACTTGCAATACATTAAGAAGTACCTACATCTTCGAAATAAATTAAACAAAAAAAAATGAAATGGCGAAATAGATCAAATGTCAATTGAGTCTTTCAAATTATACTTAACGCGGGTGTCGCGGTCGCAGTGAATGACTTCATTTCATGTCACATAATTTCTATGGATTGAGGTTTAAAAATATATTTTTTATATTATTGTTATTATTTAAGCATACAATTATATTCATGTGAAGCTTAGATTTACACAAGAAAAGTAAGTTTCCATATTATGAGAAGTTTTGTAGGTACTTATTTTACGAGCTTTTAGTAAGTTTTCTCCTGACTCAGTGCATCTGTCTGTCTGTTTGTAATCAAAACTTATAGATTAAATTTGACTAGCTTCCCGGTGTTTGATTGATGAATATCATGATCATTGAATAAACATTATTTCCTCTTGCCAAGGCAGCTACATTGCCAACCCTATGCAACAGACGTGACGTTACAAGGTCACCGGCGCTCGACTCACACCGATAGGCCGTGTCGCCCCCCTGCCGTGGATGACCCGTCCACGGTTACTAAGCCCCCCCGCCCCGACAAAGCGGGGATACTACTACCACAACCAAATTTTACTGCACGTATCACATAATAATTATTATTGCAAATTTCTTGGTCATGTTTCAAGTATGTAGGTCATCCATTTATTTTATTCATTAATTTTATTAAAAAAAGTATTTTTTAGGATTCCGTAGTAAACAAGGAACCCTTATAGTATTATTTCCGAAAATATTCACGTTATTAAAAAATGTTTGCCAGCTAAACGGTTGCTACTGGCTTTGAGAAAAAAAAACATCTTATTAGTATAGGTAATGAATTTAAAAGGATAAATATCACTGCTAAGAAGACATTAATAGTTAACTTCAGAAAAATATGTTCTTGAAAAAGCAAACTTTCGTACGATTTACATTAATAGTTGTGTCAAGTATGTCATGTCAATATAGTTGTGTCAAACACATAGTAAATATATTTGTGAACTTTTAAGTCCGAATAACGTAACGAGTGATTAACTATGGAACAACATTGCGCGTGGCCCGATACGCACTGGGCCGATTTTTTATATTGTGCTCACAACCATTTAATGATTACCTTCGTCTAATGAATACATTACTTTCCAACACAGACCTGTGCTTTCCAATTTAAAATACTCACCGGTGGTGTTTTTTGTAAGTATGTTTTACCTAAAAAAATTAACCTATGCAACGTTGGTTTTTAAACATTTTATAATGATTTATAAGATGACGTGTCTATTTATTTATTATACCATATATATAAAAGTTTTACGAGTACGTTAATTGTGTTATTCTCAATCACATTTATACGAATTAATTTTATCAACCTTTTGAGATATGAATTTTACTACAGTGCCGAAGCTTCATATTATTGAACCTACCAAATAAAGATGAGAAATATCTCAGACTTAAAGGAATGAACCTTCTTTCAGACCTTTTGGTAGGACTGCTTCTGTACTGATAAAGACGGCCTCTGAAACCTTACAATATACGTTCGTAACGCACGGACGTGTTTTGGGAAAACATTCAAGTTCATTGAGATTGGAGTATTTTTTGAGTAAATAAGAAATTATTAAGGCTATAAATAGACTTATAGGTATCAATAGAAGAGTTGAGGTTGATGATTACACACACAGCCACATACTACTTGTACTATTTGCAAAAAGGTTGTAAATGAACACTGCCTACGACGCTAGAGGTCCCGGGTTCGAATCCCTGTAAGGGCATTTGTTTTTGTGGTGAGTAAAACATTTGTTCCTGAGACTTGGATGTACGAATATTCTATGTATTTAAGTATACATTTCTATGAAGTATTTCATAGATATCGTCTTTTAGTACCTATCGCACAAACCTTATTGAGCTTACTATAGGACTAGTTCGATTTCTGTAAAACATTGTCCCCTAATAATATTAGATAATAGGGATAAGCTCGCCTTTGTACATATGTCAACTGTTCTTGTAATTACTGTTTTATTGTTATGTTTCACTCGTGTACAATAAAGAATTTTACATACATACATACATACATACAATATTTATTGTTATTAATAAGGGAACGTAATATAAAGTAAGTGCACGATGGCATATACGAGTATTATTTAATTTTTCACCTCAACCATTATAATCTGTCAATTAAATATTATTGATAACCAACTCTCTTTTCGTGCGCACTATGAACATATAGTCAGTAAAAGTAGCAAGCTTCTGGGATTTCTGATACGTATCACAAAGAACTTCAGAAACCCTCAAAGTATGCTGTTATTATGTTACTAGCATTTGCCCGCGGCTTCGCCCGCGTACTAAGCGAAATTTTTAACCGTCTACAAAAAACAGGTTTGTATGTTTGTCCACGATTATTTCGCGTTTGGCTGAACCGATTTAGATGCGGTCTCCAGAAAAGTAGTTGTTACATTCTGGGGGTTTCGGTATACGAAGTTTGGTGTTTGTGATCCATTAACAGATGAACAGATGAAAAGTTAGTATACATTCTGAGAACCGGCAAACTGTTGAATTTCATTTGATTTTGGCAAAAATAAGGATCGTAAACTATTATCATACATTTCCGAGGCCGAAGGGGAAAGGGCCGATGAAATAAAAGCATGTCTTAAATGGCCCTTAGTAAAAGTATATTTGTACTACAGTAACACCAATAGGTCTGAAAACGACCAAGCAGCGCGCAGCGGTTATAAACTCTGGTCCTTTGAAGTACAGAAATACGGCTAATTCAATATCACGTGTAACATTTATTTTTCTTTAAATTAAATTTATTAGGTAAGTTTTGCCAGTTCCCATTGGAGCATCCAAAAAGAAAATTTGGCCTCACTTCCATTCGCACTCCTTACTGTCAGTCCGTCTGTTACAACCAAGTTGCTTTTACTAGACCGATTGAAATGCAATTTGGCACAAACTATCAAGAATTTAGAGCGCTCGTGGCCCAGCGACACCCCGCCTACCGCGTGCGGTATGCGAGGTTAAGCAATGTGGGCGCAGGTCAGTTCTTGGATGGGTGACTGCTTTGAGTGGTTACTAACTGACTCTCGTGCTTTGGAAGGCACGCTAAGCCGTTGATCCCAGCTGCAATCGTTAAGTCAAGCCTTCGAGCGGCTTGCGAACTTCTAACAGTCAAGTTGCCCACTCACTTGACAAAGGGGGGTCGAAGTTGCACCACCCTAAAAGTGCAACAAAAACTGGCAACCGTAGTAGTCTTCTCGAAAATCTCACGCTTCGTAAATAAATGCCATACGATTAAAAAAATCTAAAGGTTGATTTAAATGGAAAAAAATATCGGAACCTCTGTCGTTTTTAAAAGCAAATCCATAGATACCCCACACGCCTATAGTAAAAACATAAAACATTTAACTTTTTTGCATACAGGCATGTATGGAGTGCCATATTTTACCTCAGATTCGTATTAAGAGACCTCTCGGACGCTAAGATATCGATTTTGAACGAAATCGGGACGAAAAAAAAAAAATCAATATGGCCGCCACTTTTTGTATTCTACCACAAAATCGTATTAGGGGACTCTCGGACGCTCAGATATCGATTTTGAATGAAATCGGGTTGGAAATGAAGAAAATCAATATGGCTGCCACTTTTTCCAAATTATACCTCGGATTCGTATTAGGGGACCTCTCGGACGCTCGGATATCGATTTTGAACAAAATCGGGTTGAAATGAACAAAAATCAATATGGCTGCCACTTTTTCCAAATTTTACCTCGGATTGGTATTAAGAATTCTCTCGGACGCTCAGATATCGATTTTGAACGAAATCGGGATGGAAATGATAAAAATTAATATGGCCGCCAGTTATTCTAAATTTGACCTCGGATTCGTATTACGAGACCTCTCGGACGCTCAGATATCGATTTTGAACGAAATCGGGATGGAAAGGATGAAAATTAATATGGCCGCCAGTTATTCTAAATTTGACCTCGGATTCGTATTACGAGACCTCTCGGACGCTCAGATATCGATTTTAAACGAAATTGAAACGAAAAAAAAGAAAATCAATATGCCTGCGACTTTTTCCAAATTTTACCTCGGAGTCGTTTAGGAAAGCTCTCGGACGCTCAGATATCGATTTTGAACGAAATCGGGACGAAAATGAAGAAAAGCAATATGGCCGCCACTTTTTCTAAATTTTACCTCGGAGTCGTATTAGGGGACCTCTCGGACGCTCAGATATCGCTTTTGAACGACATCGGGACGGAAATGAAGAAAATCAATAAGGCCGTTACTTTATTCAAAGTTTAGGTACCTCGGATTCCTATTAAGAGTCCTCTCGGACGCTCAAATATCGATTTATGTCGAAATCATATCGGACGGCACTGATTAATAAAACCACTTACAATACATTGAATCAAAAAAGTTCGTATCTTCATAACTCAGGAGGAACTTACATGCCAAATTTGGTAACTCTCGGACCAGCAGATTGGGCTGTACGTTGATATGTCACTCACTCAGTCAGTCAGTTTCTTCTTGCAATTTGGCACCTACTTTTAAGTATTCATGCCCGCAATATTAAATATCAAAATCAATGCCATTTTCGAAATTAACGACCCAAAAAATCATAAAAATCACACCCATATTAATATTTAGACATTCCAACCCCTTCGGACCCCAACAGAGGGGATGGTATTTCACGTCCTCCACGTGGGATTTTAAAATCATTGTTGTGTTCGTAATCAGCGACCCGATAAACCATAGAAACAACACCCATATCGATTTTCTGAATTTGTCACCAGATTTCCCCCTTTTAGGGGTTGATTTCTCAAAAAACCTGAAACACATGTTTACTCATTTATCGTTAGAAATACTCCTGTGAAGTTTCGAATAAAATAATCCAACTAATCTTGATTCCCCATACAAACTTCGGACCCCCATTTCACCCCCTTAGGGGTTGAATTTTGAAAAATCCTTTCTTAATGCACCTCAAGACCTTATATGTAACCTACATACTAAATTTGGAATCTCTAGAGCCAGTAGTTTGCACTGTGCGTTGATATGTCACTCACTCAGTCAGTCAGTTATTCATTGAAATTTGGCACAAACTTTCAAAAGTTTTCATGTCCACAACATCAAATTTCAAAACCGATGCCATTTTCGTAATTAACGTACCAAAAAACCATAAAAACGACACCCATATTAATATTTAGACATTTCATCCCCCTCGCACCCCAACAGGGGGGATGGTATTTTACGTCCTCCACGTGAGATTTTAGAATCATTGTTGTTTTCGTTATCAGCGACCCGGTATATCATAAAAACAATACCCATGTCGATTTTCAGAATTTGTCACCAGAATTCCCCCTTTTAGGGGTTGATTTCTCAAAAAACCTGAGACACGTATTTACTCATTTATCGTTAGAAATACTTCTGTGAAGTTTCGAATAAAATAGTCCAACTAATCTCGTTTCCCCATACAAACTTCGGACCCCCATTTTACCCCCTTAGGGGTTGAATTTTGAAAAATCCTTTCTTAGTGCACCCCTAGACCTTATAAGGAACCTACGTGCCAAATTTGGAATCTCTAGGACCAGCGGTTTGGGCTGTGCGTTGATATGTCAGTCAGTCAGTCAGTCAGTCAGTCAGTCAGTCAGTCAGTTTCTTCTTTTATATATTTAGATGGTATGGTACGCAGTGTTTTAGAATATGGATCTATTAAGGTGTACCATTTTATGCTGTACACTCTAATAAAAATCGAGAGTGTACAAATAAAATTTCTTAGGATCCTATGTTTCCGTTGCCATTATGGACGGTCAGGCTATGGTCAGCGTATGGCAAAGTTTAATGTCACATCATTAGAAGTCAGACGTAAGCAATCTGACCTTATTTATTTATATAAAATTATCCATTCCCATATTGATTCTCCTTATCTATTGTCACTTCTGAATATTAACATAGTTTATAGGATTCGTTGTCCGAAAACTTTTACTCTAGCTGTATACCGAAATAATATTTCTTATTATAATCCAATTGTTCGCATGTCTCGGGAGTTTGATGATTTGGTTCGCGTCTGTAAGAATCTTGATGTTTATGTTTCCAAAATATCTCTATTGAAAAAATCTGTGTATTTAGTAACAAACAATTAATTTGGATTATTTCAATAACTGTTTTGTGTGCTGATATTTGTTTGCCTTCTTTTATCACTCTCTTTGTAATTCCAATTGATTTGAAATTTTATACTAATGAAAAACCTTATTTTTCTCATAAATACATACATATATCTTTATCTCTAAATTGTTACTCAAAGCCATGATGTGTACATATGTTTTGGACTGTAATCTAGTTATAAGTGTCTTCGTATATGTATTTCTTTGTTAATTTTGATTACTGTCTGTTTTACGTACCTTTTGAATTTATAATAAAATGACTGACAGCAGTATTAAAATAATAAACTTTATATACCAACACAAGTCTATACCTTAGACAATTCATTACGAGTATATGACTGGCGGGATAGTCATAATGGATTTACATACATACATTATTATAGAGCTGTTTTTAGGAGGCACGCGTCTATGCCCTTATTCTGCAACCATTTCGATTTCTAATTAAAATAAAATTATATTGCTGATTTAGAAAAAATATTGTATGCAGCGGTACATAATTGGATCTTTAAATTTTCGAGTCTTTAACAACAAAAGTCGCTACGCTCGTTTTGTTACGGTGACTCTCGAATTTAAAGAACCCTTATTACGTAACTGTTGCATAAAATAATATTTATGAAATATAATATAATGAAGAAGCGTTCGATGAAGTCACAAAAAAACAAAATATCGCATTGATTAGGGTCCCACCCCAGGCTTATTCCTGCCCTAATAATTGCAATTACTTACTGTTATTTTTTTATGAATTAGGAGGCAAACGAGCAGACAAAACACCTGATGGTAAGCGAGAATCGCCGCCGATAGACACGCGCAACACCAGAGGGCTTGGAAGTGCATTTCCAGCTATGAGATGGAAGTACGCTCTTTTCTTGAAGGTTTTCGTTTCGCTCCGGAAATACCGCAGCCGACAGTTTATTCTACAGGTTAGCCTGTTATTATTATTGCAGAACTAAAAACTAGGCTACGCTTGGGTACTGATACTGGAATAACGCAATATCTACCATTCTCAAGACAAATACATAAATGTACGTAGACATGTGGAAAAATATGGGTGCATAAGTATAAGTTACTCATTACCCCACAGCCCTCATACCGGCGAGGTTTCGGTACATACTCATGAGAAGAATACATAATTTTGCACTTGACTACTACATGCTACATGTTTTTAATTCGCGTATCATAAAGCACCTCGATTTTGATAAGCATTTGTACCATCCACAGATATCAGAGTAAAGCAGATCCGCTCATTTAAGTAGAACGATTTCTGTAGGTTCATCTGATCTATTCTCACTAATGCACAAATCAGAAAGTTTGAGAGAGACAGACGAGTGACATCTGATGCGTCTTCACCTGTCAGTATCTCCGTCTTCATAACTGAAAATTGTACTGAACTGACGTTGTCGTGTGTTAAGTTTATATGAGATTGAACATCCTGGTGTGCTTTCAAATGGAGACAAGTCGTTAACAGCCGGAAATGGTTGTACTATCTTTCGCATTCTAACTGATTTCTAGGAGGAATAAGGATTAAAGAGACAACTATACAGGATGTGGCCTGTAATAGGACAAAAAATTAAACAGCTATTGAGCTATCCAGCAATTATTTCCAAATACATAGTTTCATTTGCAAAAAAGTTTTTATTTTATATATTTTTATGCAAATATAGCTTACGTGTACTTTTTTACTCTACTTGAGTGATTTCAATTACTATTTATTTTTAAAATACTAAAAATTGATAAAAAAAGGAACAATCAAAAAATATCCTTTCTATTCAACAATTTCAACAATGCAACAACGATTATGAGTCATAACTCGTACCTCAAAATCAGCAGTTTCTGCCGCGCTATAAACACGTGGTGCCAAGATCCATTACTCATCATAATTTTAGATCAAAATTATCCCAATTGAAAAATATATTTTTTTTGGACACAAGATGTTACTGCAGATGCTCTAAGGAAGCGTCTTTTAATTTTTTTGGCCCTATTACAGGCCACAACCTGTATAAAAATCATCTGGCTTAATACTGCGAGTCTGCATTTTTCTGATCTTTGTGCTACCATCTAAGGCGTTCTCAATATTTAACAATTAATATTAATAATAATAATGAAAATGGTCGTGAGACGCTCTATTGGGATCGATCTGTCATCACGGACAGGACTATTGTAGCCAACAAGCCTGATATCGTGCTGACAGATCGATTGAAGCGCCAGGCAGTACTCGTTGACATCACCATCCCCCATGACGAGAACCTCGTGAAAGCTGAGAAGGACAAAGTCAGCAAGTACCTAGACTTGGCACATGAGGTAACCGCCATGGCTGTGGGGTGTTGATTCAACGATTATTGTCCCGATAGTCGTCTCTGTGGACGGTCTAATAGCGAAGAGTCTCGACCAACATCTCAAGACTCTCGTTAGATGGCTGGGTCACGGGTCAAATACAGAAGGCGTTACTCCTGGACACGGCGCGGAAAGTCCGGAGGTTCCTCTCTCTGTCGCCTTTACCACAGGTAGGTTAGGCTCGCCTCTCTTCCGGCGGTAAGGGTGCCGGTTAAGGTTAAGTTTTTTATAATGCTTTTATATTTTGTATGTATATTTTTATATTTTACTTGTATAAATTTATTGTAAAAAATCTAACCTAAGAAAAAGAAATAAATAAGGTGAATAATAATAACATCCTTTATTTCAGGCATCTGAGGCCCATATTAAAAATACCTTAGAGACTAACATACATATTGTTTTATATCTTAAAATTAAATTATGTATCGCGATGGGACATCGACGCGACGCGTTTATTCAGGGTGTCGAATAACTGGCCGCGAAATCGCCGGAATACGACACCTTTCGGCCAAAACTCCTCCTTCATGAAGGTCGACAGCTTATCGGTTGGCACTCTCACCACAAATGAATTGAAGCTCACATTGCATTTAAAATGTGCTTAATCACAAAATCATTTCGAAAGTCTAAATTTGAATAAAAAAGGTCGTCTCATCTTCTCGTCTCAAACTGCGTTTTATAAAATAGTATAAACCTGAGCTAGAAATTTATTCGCAGAAGGCAGAAAACGTGAATTTTGTGTACCGTAAAATTGCTCAGATGAGGCGAGAATGCTCATCAGCTTTTTATATGAAACAGAAAACGAAAAATCAAGAAAAACGAAAAAGTGACGAACGAAATGCCGTAAAATAGTAAAGCAGGTAATTAGCTCGCTTTACTGCCTTAAGCTTTAAAAATGTATGACCTACTAATTGAAATATAATATAATATATCAAGCTCGCACTTCGGGATTAATTTACATGCTTTTACGTTTAGCTTTAACGGGTTAAATATTCTAGTCGTGTCAAGTGTAGTTAGAAAACGAAATATAAAACGTTCTCCGTAATAAGCAAAAGAAATACGAATATAATGGCATAATTTTACTTGCATTTTGTAGGTTCTACTAATAATTACTTGGTGATTATACACTGTGTAAAAAAATATATGTCGGCTGCAGCAGTATGTAAGGATCAACTGGGTGCGATGGGAGTCACGTGTGGTGTGGGCGTGATTCTTGACGGAATCAGGTTGTCCCTGCTGAGTGGAGTGGATTCAGTTCCCGACTGCAACGAGTCAAAGACGGACGCATACATGAGTGCAAGTATAGCAGGTCGCACAATCTGGGATCGTCTCGCGTTCGGTTGTGTCCTTGTGTTAAAGTAATTAAATCAAGTTATAATTATGGTGCGGACTAAATAGTGATTTAGTGACTAAGATAATCAAGACATTTAACTTTAGTAGACATTTTATCTTTAATAATAATTGACAATGTATTAAAATAATGTAATGTGATTGTATGGTTTTATTGAATAATAACAATAATGGGTGACCAAGATGAAGCTCGACCTCCTGTACTGACATCAGAAGCGGGATCTGGACAGGTAAATTTGGAAAATGGTGAAAATCACGCAACTGAAACTATGTGGAAAAAAATGTTCGAACTACAAAATGAACAAATGCGCGCCCTGATAAATACACTCCGAATGCCACAAGCTGTAAACAACGTGCCGTTACCTGAATTTAACCCTGAAAAATACGACATGGATGGGAAATCTTGGTGTTCAACAGCTGATTTGTGTTTTGCGGACAACCCATTGGAAGGAAGCAATTTAATAATGGCCCTTAGCAAATCATTAAAAGGTTCGGCGTCTGCATGGTTTGCACGTGTTACGTATCCAGGAATAACATGGGAACAATTTAAGGCATTATTTATTGAGAGATTTGTAATCACCGAAACAACTGCAGCTACTTTGATTAACATGAGTAATAATAGACCAAAGGAGAATGAAAACTACGCCGCATTTGCAAGTCGATTGATTTCGTCATTAATGGCACAATTAAAAAACGTAACTGCGGAACAACTCATCGTTTCGATTGTGCTTGCTCATTTGGCTGGAATCGACCACAGGCTTCAGCGTATTGCGTTTACAACTGAAATATCCACACGTCAACATCTACAGCGGGAACTGCAAGCTTTCTCATATTTGAAACGTAAACTGGATACGAAGAATGAAGACATCAAAACTAACTATAAGCGCTCTCGGTTTGACTCGGGCCAAATAATATGTTACCATTGCGGCCAAGCGGGGCACAAATCAACGGATTGTCGACTGAAAGAGAAGGAATTGAAAATGAAAACATCTGCATCAACGACCAAAACACCGGTTAATCAAGAAGGATCACAAATTTATCCTGGAACTAGCTCTATACGGTGCTACAAATGTGGCATGATGGGTCACATATCAACGCGTTGTCCCGGTAACAATAGCGGCAACGTTGGGTCGCGACCAGGTGCAGGACAAGAGGATTGACGACGTGTCGAAGTATGCGAGGTGGATACTCCGACTGGAAAACTCAATTACAAAGGTGTGTAATTTTCATTTTGATTCTGGTGCTGAATGTTCGTTTATTAAAGAAAGTTTGGCATCAAAGTTTTCAGGAAAGCGAACCGTTATTCGTTAATACTATTTCATTAACGGGTATTGGCAAAGACTCAGTTTTGAGAACTGAACAGATCTTATGCTGTGTACAAATTAGTGAATATAATGTAGAGATTTTATTTCATGTCTTGCCTGTTTTTTTATATGCGTAGCGATATAATGCAGTTTATCTAAAATTTCTCACAAATTACTCGTATGGGACCACTTTACAAACTCACGTCAGATAAAGTTCCTTATCTTTGGACAAAGGAATGTGAATAAGTAGGTACGAAACAAAAATAGTCTCAGCGTTAACTCGAGAGCCCATAATTATGATATTCGACCCTCAATACCCCATAGAACTTCACAGAAACGCAAACTCTGAAGGATATGGAGCGATATCATTTCAAGTGGTTAGTGGGAAACGACGCGTAGTTTCATATTTTAGTAAACGTAAGTGCTTCGTTAGCCAAGTGACGATACCACTTATTTTATGATTTAGAAACCCTTGCGGTTGTTAACGCTTAACGCTGTCAGAACCTTTAGACATTTTTTTGTACGGACATATTTATTGTTGTGACCGACCGTAATGCAGTAAAATGCTCACAAAAAAAGTTGACCTGACGCCACGTGTATACCGTTAGTGGGAATTCTTACAGTTATTCTATTTTGATGTTGTTTATAATCATCAGGATGTCACATGTAGATTTCTTTTCACGAAATGTTCCAAAACAACAACCAATGCAATTAGAAAAAAAATAGAACAATAACGCATTGATTTAGTGAAATTATTTTTAATTTGAATGCAGGCCGAACAGCAACGTGATAATTAGATTCAAAATCTTATTGGAAAACTTAATGACGATCAGTTGGATAGGGACGTAGCTAACACTTATGAAATAAGATCGGGAATACTTCATCGTAAAATACAAAGAGGCGGACGTACTAAATGTTTACCTATGGTTTCGCGTTCACTTAGATAACATTCATACTTCAATTCACCTTGATTACGCTACGAGTAGACATTAACGATCACTATTGGTTTAAACGCATGTCGCGATTTGTCATTTTTGTTTGTAGATAGTTGTATGACATGCAAAGTTGCCAAGCCACACTATTAATCGTAAAACAAAATCTAGTCCTTTACAGTTACTGATCGGACGAGTGGCACGACGAATATCGAGTGACACGGAGATAGATTTATTGGTAGTTAGGGAACAGGCGCTTCGTAATATAGAAAAAGCTGCTGACTATGATAAAAAAGGGTTTGACTGAAATAAGGCAAGACTTAATAAATTCTCTATTAGAGATTTTGTGTTAGTGAAAAACGAGGAAATAAATTAAAACTAAGTTAGATCCGAAATATCGGGGACCTTTTGAAGTAATTGAGATTTTAGATAACGATCGATTTACACTTACAAATATGCTCATGACGGACTAAAAAAAAAAATGCCCAATAATCAAAGAGACATTGACGAACACGATTTAGAATAAAGTTTTGATGAAATGGGACATTGGGGTTCCCAAGTTTTAGATTAGTTTGCATTCTTTGCGATATGTGTGCACCTGAGGTACCAGGTGTCCAGTCTTGGGCGGTTGGTCAGCTAGACCAGATGACAAACGTGTGTCAGTCTCGGGATAGTGTGACAGTCCAGATAGTGTTGGAGTGTGCTAGCCAGTCTTGACTCAGGTGGCGACAGAATCGGCCAGTCTCTGTGTGAGATGGCGATAGAGTCGGCCAGCCTGGAGTAGGATGGTTAGTATCTTATCTAGTTGCTAGCCAGTCTTGACTCAGGTGGCGACAGAATCGGCCAGTCTCTGTGTGAGATGGCGATAGAGTCGGCCAGCCTGGAGTAGGATGGTTAGTATCTAGTGCGCTAGCTAGTCTTGACTCAGGTGGCGACAAAATCGGCCAGTCTCTGTGTGAGATGGCGATAGAGTCGGCCAGCCTGGAATAAGATAGCGAGCGTGATAACATCGTGTGAGATTGTGATATGACCATAGAGTTGAGAATGCAGTATTTGCATAGTATGTGTAACAGGTTGCTGTGAAACGAAATATAAGTTTCAGTTATCTTTGTTTGTCAATGCATCTTTGAGAAACGTTGTTGAATTAAAAAAATGAGTTTTGTTGAGATACATTGTTGTATCGGAAATGAATTTTTGTTTGCCGTATCCTTACGGTAGGTCAGAATTGGCCGAGCAGATGATACTTTGGAAAATTGTTTCTTTTGCAGAATAAGACACATGAGGCCATGTGAAACACAGGATGGCCGTGTCGGCTGCAGCAGTATGTAAGGATCAACTGGGTGCGATGGGAGTCACGTGTGGTGTGGGCGTGATTCTTGACGGAATCAGGTTGTCCCTGCTGAGTGGAGTGGATTCAGTTCCCGACTGCAACGAGTCAAAGACGGACGCATACATGAGTGCAAGTATAGCAGGTCGCACAATCTGGGATCGTCTCGCGTTCGGTTGTGTCCTTGTGTTAAAGTAATTAAATCAAGTTATAATTATGGTGCGGACTAAATAGTGATTTAGTGACTAAGATAATCAAGACATTTAACTTTAGTAGACATTTTATCTTTAATAATAATTGACAATGTATTAAAATAATGTAATGTGATTGTATGGTTTTATTGAATAATAACAATAATGGGTGACCAAGATGAAGCTCGACCTCCTGTACTGACATATATATGTAAGAAATATCAATGGATATACTTAACAGTAGCATTTCGAAGCAGGGAAGAATCTTGGGAAACAGGTCTAATCTCAACAGTCTATTTTTCTTTTTAAGTTGGAAGATCAAATGGCGTTTGCTTTCGTAACACTAGTGCCTACGTCATATCATGGGATTAGGGCCCAAACCGGACCCTGTTCTCCGTTAGGGTACAAATGGGATAAAGTCGAGGAAGTCTTCCTTCTGGTGAGTCATATCATTGATTTGTATGCGTGTCGTGTACCTAGTGCGTCGCGTTTGGGGACTCGACGCCAATGAAAATGCTCACACCTTTACATGACCACATGATACAACAATACCAGATATGACACTCCGGCGATATTATGCAATATTGTGCAAGTGACAAGCCTACGTCATCACTGTTATCGAGTCTATCGGTGGTTGGTGGTCGTAGTGTGAGTTTATGTGTGGACAAGCTGTAGTGACGTAGGCTTGTGTCACGATCCGGAGTAGCAGATCTTGTTTCCTTAGACCATGGTTAACCAGGATAACTCTTAATATGGTCTCCTATAAACGTATTTGTGGCCGTTTATGTCAGCTTAAAGATGAATAGAAGCTTCAATTACCTCTCCATTAGCTGTAATAGCTGTCATACCTTTATGAGGTTCACCAACATTTTTGAAGATAGGGATTATTAGTGAGTAGTCTGTAACCTTACTCTTGTAACTTAAAGGAAGGCCTGCCAATATCCCAATATTTGAAGACTGCTTTGGAGAATACACTTTTTGCATGATGTGACTTTATGCACAATGATGTTTCGTTATTCCTTCTTTCCTTTACATAAATTCTCCTTCGGATATGGTCTCCTAATAAATGCCATCTACAGCTTCAAGCGTCACGCTGCGTCACAATGTTTATATAGATGTATTATTGTGTTTCTTTCCACGTCTTCACGTCGTACGAGTCATTCAAACGCTTTGCATCGCGTGTCTAGTTATTTTGAACCATTGCAGCATCAGGTTGTGTCTAGCGCCACCTGTACAGTCATGGACTTCAATTGATGAGCCACTTAGGAGCTCCTTAATTTTGCCTCTGAACTCCTGATGCATTAAACTGAAACCTTGGCAACTGTTATTTAAACATTACCGTGGTATGGTGGTAATTTGTTATTTTGTTTTTGAATGATATCGACCCAAATCTCAACTGAGAGAGTGAATAACAAGGCTTGACACTTCACGAAGCTCTCCCGACTAGGTATGATATAATTATATCAAGTGGATTGACTTTGAAAATTTACTCATTTAAAACATCAAACGCCAAATAAACAAATAATTTCATTTTAAAAATTCCTCTCAAATACAAAAGCAGCCTTTAAAATACAGTAACCCGGATGTTACTGTATTTTAAAGGCTGCTTCTTTTCTGACCTCTTATTCTATTGGCCGAAAGAACAGAAACGTGTAAATGTCGTTACTAAGCTGTCGCTCCTTAGTAACTTATTAACATTTTACAATGCGCATGTTCGTAACGCTTAAGCGGCAAAATTACGAATTTTAAGTGGCTCATAAATATAAGTCCGTGACTGTACAAACTGGCAAAGGTTTAATAAAGAAAAAGAAGAATAATTAATAGAAACAGCGAAAACTTTTAATGCACTAAACGATAAAAATTACAAGAATAATAAAAGTAATATATGTAATTTGCCTTTACTTTTCGCCGTATACGCTAGACTTGTACCCCTTCTTCCAGTTACAAAAATATAGAAGAAGTGCACCAATGCACTACTGGCGAGGAATGACTGAAACGTAAATATAAGTAAAAGACCAGGGCCTCAGCAACTCCAACATGTTTGTGTTTAGACGACTTTAGACGCCACGCCTTACGTCATTTACGTTGCCATACACCAACGTCGGCCGAATGGCAGGCTTGTTCATCCTACCGCTTCGGCTTTAACACATACCTCTGGAGCAGTTCGGGTGAAATCACCTCAACGTGGTTGGCAGTGAGTAATAATTGATACAGAAACATATTACGCCACAACGCCACAAACAATCGCGCCTCAACCGGTTGTAATAAATGACACGCAAACGAAGAGCACGTGCTATGGCGGTGTTCTTCAAATTTTTCATGTCAGTTATGAAATGTAAGCATACATTTGCTCTGTGATAAATGTATACCACATATTTATAATTGAAACGTGATAAATTAGGCGCCAGGACTGAAATTCAATCTTGTGAACACGATATGATTATGATTATGACTCGTATAGCGAATTCTTGCTTACGTTAATATTAATTTGCTATAGCAATTTATCTACGACATCTTTCTGTTGTTATTTTTATCGAAGGGACATACATATCCCACACTGTCACAAATACAATACAATATCGCTTTTACATAGCTAAGCTAGCATCGACACAATAGTTCAATGCACATTTATAAATGGTATCCACAATGAAACAGCGATGTTTACCAAAACCACAAACTGTTTTCGCATTTCACGTACGAATTAACAAATTGTGTACAACTTAATCAGGCTAATTTTGTAATAAACAAAATAGCCCAATAGCTTGTTTCATTGGAGGTCTCTTTCATCTTCATTTTAATTAGTTTCCAACGAATTACAGAGCCTTTGTTGTCAGAGTAATAGGAAAGGAAAAGCGTTATTTCTTGTAAACATTGGAATGTTATTTCTTAGTCAACAACACGACGAATTGTTTTAGTGTTTAGTTTACATTTAAGCTTTACGAGTCTCAGTGGTGTGCGGGTAGAATAGGATCACCCTTTTCCTCCAGTGAATTTCAAAAATAACATAGAAGTGTTAGATCGGCGAAGGGCTTGGAAGCTGTAAACTATTCAACAACTTTTGAAATTTAATAATATGTGTTCTACCTTACTGATATATCAGACACGTAGCTATATTTAGGCATTATTTTTTCTGAGATTTTACTTGATTCAAGTCTCCTAATTTTCTTCGTAGATATATTTTCACTATAGTTAGTCTTAGATAACTTTGAGTGCGATTGAAACTACTAAACTTCATTAAATATAAAATTACTGAATATAATATAAAACACCTCTTTACAAGCTTTTATTTAACTTGCACTTTTCGTTTGTTGTTGTCTTCAAAATTTGCATTTCTTTTGTCAGTCACTTGCCGGTATCCGGTTGAGCTGAAATTAGGGAAACTTACACATAAGTTCGGTGACAATGCAATATTACGGTACGGCAAGGATCCCTTGCCATGCCGTGCCGATAATGTGCGCCGGGCCTTAATATACCTTTCTCAATTTTCGTCACTATATCATCATTCTCTCCACACCTCCGTCTTATAACGGTGTTTCTCACTCTATCTCTCAAAGTAGACCTCCCACACATACTTCTCAGCGCTCTCATTTCCACTGCATTCACTCGCGCATTTACAACTATGGATTGATGTACAGCATTCTTCGGCACACTTTATCAACCCAATCAAGCATATAAAAAGAAACGTCTCGTCAAGATAAACCTAAACAGGTGAGAGGTGAGCAAGTATGAAAAATGTCATTAAAGCCATCCATCCATGATTTAATAGAGGTAAAACACAAGACCACGACTAAAACTGTATAAGTATAATATTATAACAACTGTTGTAAGACCAAATCCCATCAAAAACATAAATGTGAAAATGGCAGCCAAGTTCAATAGGCGATGCGTGCTTGTCGTCTTCACAGACAAAAGAATTGAGATCTAAATGGGTACCAAGTTCCGTAGATTATCTGAAAAGGTGCCAAGTCTGGCACTAGATTTTTTAATTTATTGCGGCTTAATGCATTTTGAGCTTTAACTTGGCAGTTTTCTTAAATATACAATAGCTTTCATGGTATTATAACATAATGCAAAGAAAACTGCTTCGCTTAATACAAAATTAGTTTCATATAATTAATATAATTATCGACTTGTGAGGTTCACAGAGCTACTAGCTTTATCTAGTTTAAAAGTTAAAAAGGAATTGCAAACGTATTTAAATTCCATACGCAGAACAAAACTCGAATTGTCAATTTGTGGTTTGCATCGCAAAACGTCACACCCATCGACAAAGCCACGCGGCCCGGCCATTTTTCTCGGCATTTTCTGTAGTGACGCAGGATCAGTTTTCAAAGGGAAAATATTTCCCCAAAAACGTTCTAACAGATTCTACACTTAATCCTTTGTTGGGCTTGAGATATTGTTAACAAAGCAATTGTTATATAGATCCTTTCTTTTGTTTGTTTCAATGTGATATTGTGCAAAGCCTTGAATAAATCAAGAATAATATTAAATAAAATACTGTTTATCATTGAACCCGTTCTAAAATAAATTCGTAAAATAAAGGATAAATCCTGATGTTAGACACTTTAATACAGGTGTAGTGAATAATGCTTTTCCATTGGCTAAGCTAAACTTAAGACCCGACGTGGCTATTAATTATCGTATTAAATGATTGACAAGTTCATGTCCGTTAATGAGAAACTTTATTATAGTAAAAATTTTCATCTGGTAGTATTTTTCCATTCGACATAACATATATTAAATAATACGGTATCGTTTTCGGCATTTAGCGCCTCAATTAATAGACTCTCGCATGGCAAACTGGTGTTATGAATTTTTTTTTAATCTATAATATGACTGTGGCACACAAATATACGGCATGCTGATGGTAAGCAGATACCGTAGCCTATGTACGCTTGCGTCTTCAGAGCAGTAGAGTATTGAGAGCTGGAGGCAAATGCCGCTCTCTTACTCACACATAGTATTCTGCTCCTTTGGACCACGTATGTACAAAAGAATTCTACCTCTTGGATTGGACCTTACTCATCACTAGGCACACTACACCACAAACCCCCTTAAAACCCTTGTCTGTGGTATACACAGATTTAGGTTCGCGGTTTTTCTGTGGCCATTGCCAAAGAGCCTAATTTTTAGGTGGACTCGTAATCCGCATGAACGGAGTTTCCGTATCTATGAATCTATTATGTAATAAAAGCATAACTGAGGAGTGTCTTTTCAAAGGGGCTTATTTTTATCTTAGCGGTACTTCTAAAGATAACATTGCTTAGTAAAACTTAAGGTCCAATTTAAAAGTAGAGTTACAAAAAATATAAACCTTTTTGAAAATATACTCCTCAGTTAACAAGCTCATAAGCCGCTATTGATCACAGAAAGAGACGATTTTTTTAAACTGTGTACCTTTGTTCCCTTTTTATAAAACATGGATAGTATAAGGTGCCGCGCGTATATGTCGGGGACTTACAATTCTTGATGTTAAGAAACAATATTCTGTGTAAGTTTTATTCAAACGTGCACATATAGGGTGGGTGGGCCAAACCGTCTGTAATTGTAAGCGGTGTCCGATAAAATCTGATTGTATGGAAAAATTGACAAGTTTCTATGGGATAACCGCTGCCGGCGCCATATTTCACGTAGATCGGTCTGTAATCTTAGATTCGTGCAACTTGCCCTTAGAATAGGCTAATAATATTAACGATGCCATTCGAAACAGTTTTTAAACGGAATGAAATGTTTGTATGGGACCAACTACGATTAAACCACAAAAAAGACTGCAAATAAGGGTCAACGGTGGATATTTTCTGGGACACCAAAAACGCTCCCTACTATATAATTGACAGAAAATTATGACGTTACAATGCCCGAACACAGTACTAACGTTGTATGGAAAAACAAGAAAATTATTATTTTAATTGTGAAATACTGTGTTTACATAGCTGTTGTACAATTTCTTTGTATTGAATCATGTAAATTCAAGTGGAAGATTAGTAATCCAGTGAATTTATTGACATCACAGATTGACATGACTTGATGGCCACTTTAGCCTAGTTGGTAGTGCTTCTGCGTAGAAGTTGGTGGTCAAGGGTTCGAATCCCGGTTTGAGCATTTATTTGTGTGATATACGCGAATAATTGCTCCTGACTCTTGGATATTCTATGTATTATCTACCATCAAGTTTTATCTGTATAAGTATGTATAGCGTCGCCTAGTATCCATAGTACAAGCTGTGATTGGTACTATGTAGATTTGTGTATATTTTGACATATTATGAAAAATAACACATAAAAATTTAGACATAACCTAGCAGATCCCAGAACGGCAGGTACCTGATGGAAATGTGCCCAATATGCCGGCGGCATTGCCGCAACGATATTTGTTGAACTTAGTACGAGCTGGACCTGGGATCGCGACCACTTTCCGTCACCCTCTGTCCTAACTTTTTATAAAAAAAATCGCTTCAGAGCATCAGTGTGACTTCGTACCGACCACCAATGTATGTGTGTGATGACCAATGTATGTGTTCAGCTTAGCTGCGCTTTCGGCAGCTGCACCGGCTTTGCGCAAAGTGAGGTTGTACCTATATTTTTAAAGAACTAACGAACCGATGTAATAGTTGATTCTGTATGGTTGCAGTTAATATTGGCGATAAGCAAGAAGATTCTTTATCCGTCGCTTTCTATCGTATGCGAAATTAACAGATACTTTATCTCAATACGAACGAAACCATTATCAGCCCCCAGGGTTAGGGCAAATAAATATTAAATATTTTACATTTAAAGTTCACTAATTCGTATTTATAAGGTGCCGAATACGCTGACTGAAGCTGAAGAGTTGTAGGAATCAAGATGATGAATCGGAGTCTAATAAGTAGCTAATTTATAACAGACAAAAAAACCTAACTTGGGTATACTTGGTTTTTTCCACTGAAAATTAAAGGAAGCTATTCATTTTATGTAATGAGAAAGGTGCAGACTTTAATATAGTATTTCCTACAACTGGAGACAATGCTAACCGAACAATTGTTTCTTAAACTAATTTGCAGAATATTCGCGACACTAATCGCGGGAGTGGGACGGTCATTATCCGAGACAATGGGACAAGGAGCCCACGGGTCGCCATTCAGACAGGCATAATACCGCTTGTCGCATGACAAATTGTGTAGGTAGTCCTCGCAGGACATGGCCGAGGAACAATCGCCTTAACGACGGCGGCCGGCACTAACGGCACAATACACATGTCTGTTTTGGCAATGTGTACACAGTGGAAAACTAAAAGGTCGCATCTCCGTAGGGTAACATATAATATACGGCTTTTTAACAAAAAGAGTACAATCAAATAACAATTATTTGCATATTTTGATTGCTAATGGGTTTATCTTAGATCACATAGTATGTTTGACAATAAAAATCGTTGACGCACCTTGCCGTAAAGTGGTAAATATATTTCTCGCAACAGGTACGGAAAATCCTAACAATTTGTTTTTAGCCCGACCGGTAATGTTTTACTTTGATCTCTTTATGGTAACTCAATTACGTTCGGCAGAAAAAATAAAAAAATAATAATGTGCGTATCTTAATAAGTTTTCGTTCTTGTCTTATCTCATCATGTCAGCCGAAAGACGTTCACTCCTGGACCTATGTCCAGCAGTCCTATGACTCCCCCAAAGACTCCCACAATGACCGGTCCTGCGCCACCTGCATCCAGCGGACACCCGCAACCCTTCCAGGTCATCAGTCCACCGTGTGGGGAGCCTGACACGCCTTCCGGTACGTGGGCGCCACTCGAGAACCTTTCCGCCCCAACGGCCATCGGTTCTACATACGTGCTATGTACCCCACCCACTGCCACATTTAGCGATTCTAAGTGCTATATAGAAATAGAAATAGAAATAGAAAAGCTTTATTCATGGCAAACAGACAAAATGTTAAAAAGTTTTACAATTTTTAAAGTTTACCATGAAATTCTCCTCAGCATGGTGCTGACTCACGAGTCAGCGCTGCTCTTCCGGCAGGACCATTGATGGGTCACGATCTGTGCGGCACAGCCAAGTTCACACACACGTACACATTTCATAAACAATAAATAATAATAATAAGGCACAAATGCGTGTACGTGTAAGTGAACCCGACTGTACCACACGGCCTTATACAAAAATTGAACGCATCCAGGCGTCTAGCTCGAAGCTAGTCTGTGGCTTAAAGTACGACTTTTTGCAAAGGATGCTAGTTTAACTCGTTTGTATCAGATGTCACTGGGTGCTTCCTCTGTCGCACTTACGTATTGGAGTGACAGAGATGCAGCGGTCGTACGGTTAGTTCTTACTATATACCACAGTAGCGCTCGATCTATGTTTCACTGACATCTCTATGACTGTTTCTTATCTCTGTAATCTCTGTATATATATTTTACTTGATGCTATTCTCTTCGAACACACAAGAATTTCACAGTTTTTATATCGGTCATTTTGGTTCTGCTGCGGATAACTTCATACCTGATGCGATCACGCAGAGATACTCCCAGACTAGCCCTCTCCATTGCTTTTTGGGTGACTTCGAGCCTTCTTATGAGGCTCATAGTAAGCGACCAAGTTTCAGTACCATATGTCATCACTGGCAACATACACTGGTCAAAGACTTGAGACACTGCTGAATATTTTACGAAAAGATGTGCCATAGCTTCCCAAACGCTGCCCAGCCGCGTCGGATTCGACGATTAACCTCTTTCTCGAAGTTAGACTTAACTAACTGGACAGTCTGTCCTAGATATATGTAATCGTCTACAACTTCGAGCGTAGTGTCCGTTTGTTACGAGAGTTGGTTACGTCAGTCAGTTGGGTACGGGATGTGGAACTTTTCCATGTTCATCCTTAGACCAACTCGCTCGAAGGCTTTGCTGAGGTCATTAAGCAATATACTTAAATCTCTATGGTCTCAGCCAAGACTACTATATCGTCAGCAAACCGAGAGTGAGTGATGTACTCACCGTTTATGTTGATGCCTAGCCTTCTCCAGTCCAGAGTCTTGAAAAAATCGCCCAGTGTAGCGAAAAACAGTTTAGGAGAAATAACATCTCCTTGCCTGACTCCCTGCTGCAACGGAATAGGTTGCGAGTTCTGATCCTGGAGTCGGACTGACATAGTGGCGTTCTCGTACAAACAATTCAGCACTTCGATATAGAGGTAGTCCACTTGGCACCGCTGGGGAGATTGTAGTACATCATAGGTTTCAATCGAACCGAAGACTTTCTCGTAGTCCACGAACGCTAAACAGAGGAGCAGGTTATATTCCTCAGTTTTCTGTATAACCTGACGGAGCGTATGTATGTGGTCTACGGAGCTAAACCCTCTTCGGAAGCCAGCTTGTTCGGGAGACTGGAAGTCATCTAGCCTGCGTGCGAGATGGTTCGTAATGATTCTTGAATATATAAAACTTATAGACATGGCTCAAAAGTGAGATGGGTCGGTAGTTCTTCAGTAAGGCTTGTCTTATCTACACACACA
Organism: Notocelia uddmanniana; assembly: GCA_905163555.1. NCBI lineage: Eukaryota > Metazoa > Arthropoda > Insecta > Lepidoptera > Tortricidae > Notocelia > Notocelia uddmanniana. Next base: position 19,823,501 of record LR991067.1, read on the forward strand.
CACACACACAACCTAATACTAATAAGTTACCTATTCGTGGATAATATTGTTGACTGTACATAAACATATACTTTCAATTATTTATTTGATACAGAGGACTAATAGTAAGAAAAATGTACCGTGATGCAGCCTAAGATGGGTATCAAACCCAAGCCTCTGTGTTGTTGGGCCAGCGCCCTTACCACTCGGCTACCCAGACCACACTACCTCATCACAGTGAATCTTTGCCTTATATTCTGAGCAGCTACCCCTCATTATTTTTATTCAAAGACTCATAGCCTTTCGCCACTCTAATAGGTAAACTATGCGCTTGATCGGATTCCAACCAAACCACATTAGGTAGCGCCGGTGAGCGGGAGAGATGGCGCTGTTTTAACATTTCTCTTTTTTACGAATCAAATATCAGCTTTCAAGAGTAGTTACGTCATTGTCTACCAGGCCAAAAGATTTTTTTGAAGTTAAAAGATATATCATCGACCTGGTGGTGAGAATCCATGTGATTCATCTATATATTCACCCCCTAAATGCGTGAAAGTGGGCTTGAAAGTTTGTATGAAAAACATGTAATTCTTTGAATAAGTAGTCTAATATTCAACATCCACATTGCTCATGAAGAAGCTAGAAAACGAATTTTAGCGTTTTTGGAAATTTATCCTCTAAGGTGTAAATAGGGGTTCAAAGTTTTTTATAGAGATCGTAAGATTTTTAAAGTAAAAAAAACGGGTTTTGGTACAACTCGCTCTATCTGAAGATATGTAAAGTACTTTCAAGGGATTTCGAAATTCACCCCCTAATGGGGTAATTTTGGATTAAAAGTTTGTATGCACTGTTGGCACGCTCGGCCTTCGGTCTCACGTGCCTTGCCGATCTGCTTAGGGCCTCTGGCCATAATACTTACATTAAGAACCCGTTCTGTTGGCTGCCTTGCTACTCTGCTTCAGGCCTTCGTCCCTCAGCCTTACATAAGGAGCCCGCGCTCGGCCTTCGGCCTCGCGTGCATTGCCGCTCTGCTTCGGGCCTGCGGCCCTCAGCCTCACATAACAAGCCTGCTCTGTTGGGAGACTCGGCCTTCGGCCTCGCGTGTCTCGACTCTGTGCTTCGGACCTTCGGCCCTCAGCCGTACATAAGAAGCCCGCTCTGTGTGATTACTCTCGCATGCCGCTCTGCTTCCGGCCTTCGGCCGTCATACTTACATGAAGAACTTGCTCTGTAGGGACAACTTTTTACGGCAGAACTGCGTAGGGAGACTTTTACCATTGTACTTCTACATGTAATGTTTTTGACGAGATTCATTCGTCTAGAATCGGTACATTTGATATCCCGAAATAAGCACCTTATCATCGTTTTGACAATAGGATTTCTAGAGAATATCATATTGAGTTTAATCATTTCTTAAGGGGGTGTAAAGAAGAGTGAAAAATTGTATCATCAAAAAAAACCTAATGCGAGAACGAATTCTACGCGAACGAAGTCGCGGGCAAAAGCTAGTATAGTTATAGTTGTAGTTTTTTTTGTATGTCTGAATAAATATTGGTATACAGTTAGTGGAAGTAAACTGCACTACAGTACCCATGCTGGGCGTCATGAAAACGATTATCTTTTACTCGTAGTTTATTAAGGCTGATAAATGTAAAAAAAATGTGTGCTTTAGAGGAAAAGGTAAATAATCGTGCGCAACGTTTTGATTGCCATTTTGTGCACAGTCGTGTTCCGTTAAGCGTCTCCTGTACAAAAAGGAAAAAAAAATCATGTAACATTTATTTTAAAGAAGTCGCCTTATTTTTTCCGCATTGAAAGTAGTCGCCGATAACCTCTTACACCTGTTTCCTTTTGAAATTTGTTTTCGAGTTGGCTGTTTGGTGCTTTCCCTAATTCAATGTTTTCGTATTTTATTTAGCTAATTTTTTTTCATTCCTTTGATTTCTTTTGTGGAAGTAAAATATTATATTTTGTACTTGCGAGTCCGTTTTTTTTAAAATGACCTATATTTAACATCCGCTTCGCTACTTCATTTATTATACTTTATATCACGGAAAAACCAGATTGCTCATTCTACGAAGACGCGAGTCGCGTTCAGTTATTTTTTTACAATCAGGTACCTATGATTAGTATTAAAACCATCATTCATCATATCATTAGCTTCATAAACCACGATGTGTTGTGATTTACTTCACTACACTTCAAGCTATCAAATACGAGTACGAATGCGGTTATATGACTTCAAGATATTCCTAGACTCAAATTGTATGACACAAGGTATGAGTTAGATCTAAAAAAATATGTCCAGTTTTCGTTATACCGTTATTTACAGTCACTCTAAAACTGCATTTAATTATAGACTTAGTGTCCAAAATGCCAAATATTATATTGCCAGACATAACACATTTTTACAACGCGTATTTCAGGTAATACGTATAAATTGAATCGCAACAAATCATCGATGGAACTCAACAGAGCGGTTATCCTGACATGCTTACCGCCAGAATTAGCCAGTGGACGCGGCAGGAATCACAATCTGCCCGTTATGATAATAGCGTATTAAGTTAGACTCATCGTTAAGTACGTAGGAGACTCCAGGGGACTACAAATGAGGAGGAAATATTATTACAAATCGCTGAGAAAAAGTAATACTTTGAAATTCTTATTTCTATTTATTTTCATTGAAATGATCAAACGCAATGAGGAAAGTATTGACTTACCTATATTTCATATTGGCGTCTTTCAATATAATGCAAGGTTGGCCGTGGTGGTTAATATTGCGACATATTTGTTTATTTTATTATTCCAACGGATTTTCACCTAAGCGTACCATACAGCTAGTGATAAATCTTCACCCACGATGGTACCTTTTCTATATAGCCAGTTATGATAGTAGTGACTCGCTGGAAGCTCTCGACAAATTTACCTGAGGTGTCAATTCGTCTCACCAAAAATACAGCTTATCCTTAGATTTTTCCAGGAGAATTTGACATTATCTGACTAGCGCTTTAGCTTGTTCGGAATGTTGGGATCAAGACTTGCAAACAATAACATAATGTGTTGCATTGTCTAAAAAATACGATTGAAATATTGTTTTGTAACATAAAAAAATGCATTTAATTTTACGTCATGTGCATTTACCATTAATCACAAACATTTAATATTTATTGAGTAGTTCTGCATGGAGAGGAACTTTTTTCTTACCACGTTGTACAGCTAGCCAACATCAAGCATACTATGTCATCATCATCATCATTACTTACTATTACATACTATGTAATCTAACTTAAACCTGATATGGTGATATGCAATCAAAACGACGAATAGTTGTTAATTGATCGTAGTTTTTTATAAAGCCTTTTATTATATAAGACCCAATGAAGATACTACCTTTTAGTTTTCCACGATGTACACATTGCAAAAACAGACACGTGTATTGTGCCGTTAGTGCCAACCGCCGTCGTTAAGGCGATTCATCCTAACCTAAGGTGCCGCCGGCAGTGAGGCAAGGCCAAAGCTATCGGTGGTTAGGGCGACAAAGAGAGGAACCTCCGGACTATCCACGCCGTGTCCAGGAGTACCGCCTTCGGTGACCGTTGACCGTGTCCCTTGAACCAGCCATATAACGAGAGTCTTCATCGAGACTGAGTTGAGATGTTGATCGAGACTCTTCGCTATTAGACCGTTTACAGAGTCGATTATCGTGACAGTGAGCGTTGAATCAACATCCCACATGCATCCCACATCCGCGCCCAGTCCAAGAGTACTACCTTCTGTATCTGTACCTTGACTCAGCCATCTAGCAAGATTCTCTAAAGACGATAGTCAAATCAACATACCACCGTCATTACCTCGTTATGTATGTATAGTTTACTTTCGTCAAGGTTTATTAATGAGATACTCAATGAAGATGTTGAAGACTCACGAACTCACGATAGCTCAATTTTCTAGAGCAGCGCACTTAATGTGAAGGTCCCGGGCTCAAATCCCGTTAATCATGAATCATTTTCCACTCTTTCACTTTTATTAGAAATCAAAGTACACACTTGTAACATATGATTCTGTTTGGATAAGTATAATCAAAGCAATTAAACTCACCATTAAATGCTCTTGGCACCATGTTTTGGGCTCACAAGCCAAGAGGAGAAACAGTGTAAAATTAATATTCTCCACAATAATTACCGTCATAATATAACATATATGAAAGATAATAGATGTAACTTTACCCAATCTATAACTTACTGTTTACATTACCCTAAACAAATATGAATACGATATCCCGTTTTCTATATAAGCTACAAAGATATCAAATTCACGTGTACCTAAACCATGTTATGAAAATATCAAGATTATAATATAAGAGGTTACAGAAATTTGGTCAATGGAAGAGGTTGACAAACGAGCGAGTTGGTGACTGGCGAAACCGAACCCTGTATATATTTGGATTACGAAAGGCAGTAAGAACCATTTGTTTCTTATTAACATTCGACCTTTACTGTTATGGTTGAACCGAAGCCATGAACAGTATGCTTCCGGCCATTTTTTTCAGTAGTCGCATTTTGAGTTTTATATCAGCAGACACATAGTCGGAATTCCTTTCAAGTCTTTGTGTTGTTATAACCTTTTTATTTTAAGATTCCATAATGTAGACATAGAAAAGATCCTTTGAAGACGATTTTCTTAAACAAAATAAACCGAAATTAATTGGGTGAACGTTGAGTTTTTGTTAGGTCATAAACGTATATCATACTTTGAACTGGTTACGATACCTTTGAAGGTATATAAAATGTGTTTATTCGTTTATTTACGTTTCGCAAAACGAACACTTTTGTTTTCAGGGTTTTAAGCTCACCTTGAATAAAATATGTTCTAAAAGTAATTGTCGTTAAAAATAAAAGCATTGTAGTTTGATGGTGCCATTTTATTTACGCACTAAATGTTTGCTAGGTAGATAATAATGTTAGAGCGCAGATGACGGTCACCTTGGAGTTTTTTGTGGATAGAAATACCACATGACTTAGTCATTCCCCGATGACTGAGCAGCTGGATCGCAGGTTTACTCCACGAAAAAAATATCAAGAACATTTTTTACAGAAATGTTGTGACCTTTCAATATCACAGTTAATTTATTAACCTCATGTCAGCAATATACCTTGACTAGTTCTCTAACAGCTTATTTACTCAGTATTCAACGATACGTGAGTAAAAGATTTTTCCAATTTGGCAAGAAGGGCTCGGAATGGGAGGTCGCAAAGCGGATGGCAAAAATACATACATTCTGTAAACGTGCCGGTGGCTGTGGCTCAGGGGAGCGCCGAACATGACATGCCGCTTACCGACAAAAATACCTACTATTCGTTGGCATTTGTTGCCTTTTGTAGCTTACGTTTTAGGCTAAAATCATAGGTTTTGCCGCTAAGACGAAACAACTATGCCTAGGTATTTGTAGACTTTTGTACTCATTGCCTACGTTTAATACTAAAATCATGGATTCGACAGTAGGTTTTGCCCCTTATAAACGAAAATACTACTCGAGGATAATTGTAAAATTTTAAAGCCTAAAAACTAAGTATAAAATCGCGTTGCCTTTTTCTTCTTTATGATCTCTCATTTTTTATGGTTGATTTTAACTAAATCGTTACCGATGGCTATTTCTTTCCATTACTTAATTATAAAAATATATTGTTTGCTTTCGCATTCGTAGACCTACATAGGGAGGGTTACCATAGACGTTTAATCTCGCGTCAAAATGGCATCTCAACCGATGAAGCACTTAAATGAGGGCGCACTGGAACATAACATGAGACGTCTTTGACCTCAAAGGACTAGACGTAACTTAACTTATATACATGTTCTTGCATCAGTTACAGAACTACAAACTAGGCTGCGCTTGGGTACTGGTACTGGAATAACGCAATAACTACCAATCTCAAGATAAGACAAATACATAGATGTACTACAGTCATGTGAAAAATATGAATGCACAACTTAGGTACCTACTTAAAATGTCCCATAAGTCTAAATGTTTATTGACGTTCATAGGTGCATGTAATATGCCTAATTTGAATATAATAAAAAAAAAGTCGGCTCTTGGGTCTTCTTTATGAGAACATTGATGTGATGATGAGAGAAATAATTCCATACTCTTGGCTGTACCTAAACGAAACATGACATTTAGATCTAACATATGTACGAAACGGTGCGTAATCGACCAATTGCTGGTCGCTTGCGTAAAAATTCTTGAAGTGTAAAAGACAAATTCGTTTGTCCTGACGCTCGTTCAAAAAGGTATGTTTGGACAGAAGGCTGCATTTTATCTTCACCAATAGTTAACATGCTATTCGAGGTCACGTTATTTTTATTTGTTGTCTTTTACACTTCCAAGCTGAAGTAGCCGAGTTTCACGAAAGGAAGTGGGATCGATCATCGCAACTTGATGGATGAGTTTCGATTGGAAACATTTCTTGTTTAATCTCTTTGAGGTGATTCGTAACCTGTATTAAACTTGATTCACGTCTAGTATTTGGAGTCATTAAATGTTTGTTGAACGTTTTTTGGTTGTTGCTGAGAATACTACTGATTCTGATTGAGAAAGTACTACAAAAAGTCAAATTGTACATTTTAATTTAAGTGGTTTTTACCCTAAAATTTGCATAAATTAGAAGGGTGCATTCTCCTAAAGGCTTAACTTATGGGAATTTCTAAAGCATTACGGTCTGAACTACGAAATGAGTTAATAATCGGATATAGTATGTAGATCTTGATCACGGTTGTTAATCTCGAGTTTTTTTTTCTTATTTGCCTTTTTTTTCGACGTTTTAAATGTGACTCTTGCACTGAAGCATTATTTACCTACGTTAATCACGAAATCGTCTTAGTTGCAAAAGAAAGGTGACTCCTTGATTCTCATAAAAACGCTCTCGTTAAGTGAATCTTGAATTCTTAAAGCTCAAGATTTGTAGAACTGAAAGACATTGCAACTTGCATTTTTTGCTTTTAACAGCTTACATAACAGACACTCGGAACATTTTTAGAGTTTGTATCTTCAAAGCTTTGAGTGTTTAAACTATATTTAAGGCTAGGTTTGTCGCAACCCTTATCTAAGTCGATGTAAACATTGGTTGGCAGCGAACTTTCAGGAAGCAATCGGTTAGCGGTCAGCGTGGCGACAATGATACATCACGTCTATATGAAGAAACAACGCGTGAATTACATTGGAAAATGTGTTTTAACGCCTCTTGGTTAAGTTTAAATTAGCGTCTTTACGGTTCATTTGAAATTGGGGTCGCCTTGTACCGATTTGGCTTAAGTATTTATCTTAACGGTCAAAAAGAGTGCCTACTTAAAGTTACTCCGCTGGTTTGGGTCACTTTGGAAGATTTAATAGTGCCTGGTAGAGAATGCCATATGGCATTAAGTCAGTCTTTTGTGCGATAAGGTTTCTTTAGTGCAATAAATATTTAATAAAATAAAATAATAAATAACCTCGTCATGTATATATTCTTTCCAAACTTGGTATCTATACCCGACTTACACCACATGTCTGCAATATATGTATACTGAGATATTTCAGCTACATAATACAAAGAGAAGATCATCATCGTCATATCAGCCGAAGGACTTCCACTACTGAAAGTATGCCTCCCCCAAAGAGAGCCACAATGGCCGGCCCTGCGCCACCGGAATCCAGCAGACTCCAGCGACCTGGTTAATGGGGAATGGCAACCGAATAAGAACGGTTTGTTGCTCCAATGTTGAGTAAAGTGTACGAGACACACTATATGGATAATACTAGAAAAGGGCTTTTTATTTTAGATCAGACAGTCACGGGTAGGTAACCAAAGTACTTTTATTTTGAAATATTTATTTTCATTTTATCTTTGCGAATAAATTTAAAACCTGATAAAAGTACACCGTGTCCAATAATTTCGAATACACTTTTTGTAGCACTGATTTGAAAAATATAAAAAAAATTCAGCATTTTGTTTCATTATAGTTTAAAGTTTAAATTGTTCTGAACAAATAACGATATTTTAAAAATATTTAGAAAAAGTCGTTCGCTTTTAATCCATGATGAAGCAGTCCCGGGAAACTATTATCTCAAAATATCTTAAGGGCGATAGCCCTCGTTCAATTTTTGCGATTCGAAACTTTTTGGAATTAAGCGTAACCCAGTTTATACTACAATTGAAAGATACAAGGAGACCACCTCGTTAAAAGGCCGCACAAGAGATCTGGTCGCCCAAGTTCGGGCGAGAATGGATAGGGTCGTGAAAATCGTGAGAGAGCGTGTCCGTCGATCCGAAAATTAGCTGCAGACTTAAAGGTTTTCAGGGATCAGTACACAACATCATGAGAGCAGACATCGGGTGACACGCTTACAAGAAAAAGAAATACACGGCATTTCCAAACCCATAAAGAAAAAAAAGATCGACAAACACGATACTTTTCTGGCACGCAGAGGATGAATTCGTTTATTTGGACGAAAAACTCTTCTATTACAGCAATCTCACAATGCTCTAAATGGTTGTTTGTGGGCAGAAAACATTTGTATGTTCCATGTAATATATATAAATGGAACATACAAATGTTTATCATCAGAGGAATGTGCCAAGATTCCAAAGTGCACCACCAGTGATGATTTGGAGAGCATTTTGCAAGCGTGGCGTGGTAAACTTCCTTTGGTGTTTATCGACAAAGGGGTAAAAATCAATGCCGAATCCTATAAAACAGAAAAAAAATGTTGCTCCAAAATTGAGATTGATGTTTGGGAACTGCTACTATTGTTTTCAACATGACGGAGCTCCATCCACACGGCAAACTAAGTTCAAGCGTGGTGTCAGGCCAATTTAAGGGATTTCTTGCCAACAAATGAATGGCCCCCAAGTTCTCCGGATTTAAATGTGCTGGACTTTCTTGTATGGTCATACATGCTCTCAAAGCTTAATAAATAAGTATAAATTTATTATGTTTGAAGTACACTCGCGGTGAAAAATTTCGGGTCATCCTGAAATTAATAACCGCAATAAGGTTTTATGATAGTTACATAATATACTATTTCCAACCCAACTATGGTAATTTCCGGGATCCTATCATAAAAAATATCAATATCCAAAAATGACTTTTTCGCTCCGTTAACGTTGTTTTCATGGTGTTTTACGAGCCCAATTTAAACTTGGTACGTTATTTTTTTTTCTCTTATTTTTGCAGTTTAAATGTAAAAGTAAATAAAGATTATAACAACAGAATAAAAAAAAACTTTACAACCTTGTATTATTTTAAGAATATATGACGGTATTTTACCGACCCGTATTCTTTATCCGCGAGTGTATGTTCACTCATACATATGACACTTGATGGGTGTGTTCTATTTCACAGTAATACAATGCAAGAAAGACGCACGCATAGGTTTGTAATGAAAGGAAATTGTTACTTTGTACCTACAAGATTAAAGAGAGGCTATTCCAACAATTCATTGTTTCTACAAAATTCGAGGACCAATTAAAGATGCCCAAAAAATTACTAAAAAAGCTTAACTAGTCTAGGCAAATAGCTCTTCTTGTCTTATTAATTTTTGCCACATATAAATCTTTCGTTTCCCATTTTTATCGCACGCGGCAAAAAAATCAAAGAGCAAATACATAGTAGTTGATGAAGTGTCCCTCCAATATGAACACCCTTACGCATATATCAAGCTAAATGATTCCGTGGCCCACATATATCTAAGGCGATAGGCAGATGACGCAGTTCAAAAACGTCGGTACTGCTTCTATTTTCATATGAAGATAAGCTCTTTGCTATAAACAAAGCAGAATTCCGCGTTTCTGCTCCTTTTCATTTAGATACGCGCCGTTTCGGGCCTTTATCCCCGTCGTCGATGCCTTCATCTTTGTTAAACTCAAAAGAACAAGGTCCTAACATGACCTGGGACCTATTGAAATATAATACGTTTTCTTCTCGACTGTCTGCTCCGCATTACTTAATACAATGATATTTTTCTTCTTTTTAACTTGTACATTTTTGGCATGTCTTTGTTAAATTGAACTGGATTTTGTTTAAGTTTTGTCTCCTTTAATTTGAGAATGCTACAATGAAAGTAGAAATAAAATAAATTAAGAGAAAGGATATACGTTGTTACGGCGAAATATTACCAAGCCAATGTTTGGTTTTTGCGTTTTTTAATATTTAACCATAGTTTATAAACTTTTTGTAAGTTTTTTGGTAAAGGAAAACGTCGTGAAGAAGCGTGTATGCATTCATCTGCGAAGTCATTCCAAAGTTTATGTGAAGTCATAAAGTCCCTAACTCGCTCTGGGAAAATGGCATTTATTTTTCGAACCGTGAGATCTTCATGAAGACAGTACGGATGCCAGTTTTGTTGGGCCACCTAGGGGTCACGTGTTGGGTAACGGTGGGTGCTCCCTACGGACGTGGTGCAACTTCGACCCCCCTGTCAAGTGGGCAACTTGACTGTTCTACCGTGGCTTAACGACTACTATCATAGACAGCCGGGATCAACGGCTTGAATTGCCTTCCAAAGCACGGGGCTCCGGGCTAGCCTGGGGACTACCCATGCCCAATACCTGTCATAGTCGACTTCCTGATATGTCGGTGGGGAGGTGGTAAGATATGAGAAATTTCTTAGTTATCAGTCGAGTCAGTACTGCTTTTAACTGCGCCCCTACATTTAAATGATTGCTTCCAGACTGGCTCGGGATGCACGGAAGTGGGGCGATACGAATACAGTACTGCAACGCGCATGATATTACTACTGCACAAAGTTAATACTGTCAGCATCTCGTTAAGTGAGGAAATCTCTACGATATCAGTAAGCTTACTTTAAAGAATAAAATACCACGTATTCTTTCTCCGCCAAGTTAATAAGTCACCATACTCTTATTTTTGTATCGTATCTAATTTATTATAGACTAATGAACACAGATGGTGCATTGCCTAGAAGGGAAATGCCAAAAGTCTGGTCCCTACCACACGTCCCCCGTCCCAAAAAATAAGTACAGCCAGTTTGTGAATTTTTTAGGTCTTGTATTATAAAACCTTAATAATCACTGTATTTTTACTCAATTATAATTTCAAGAACCAGAAACTAATTTCCGACCTAAATATACTGGATCCTTGTGTATACAAAGTTTCCAATTATTCCAGCATGCCATTTTAAAATGAGAGCGAAACTACGTTTGTATGGAGAACTGAGCTTACTGCGGTCTTTAAGGCACGAGGCAAATTTTATTATCATACCGCAAACTTTATTTTGAATGCCGTATAAAAAAATTGGAGTGCAGATTTTTTAAAATCTTATTTTCCTAGTTTTCGTTGTCCTGAACTTAGCATCTTGAATAGGGGAGGGGAGTTGAAGCGTCTCGCTCTTACCTATATGTACTACCTGCTCTAAAGATTCTGAAAGGTTTGGAAGGCGTAAGAACTCGTTAAGCTTTTAATATGGGCAAGGGCAAGTCTGCGTGCGGCCATCGCGCCGCTACACATGTTATTTTTTTTAAATTAAAAATGGAATTACTCTTGGCCAGCATCTAGCCAGGAGGCAAAGATGAGGCCGACGATGAAGCGAGCTCACCCAGACGATGCCTATTCACTCGTGCCTTAAAAATGTACTTGTAGCGGCGGAACCACCGCAACCACTGAATAGGTACCCGCAGGTACTTATTCAGCGGACTCGGATTCAGCTCTGTACAGTTCAGTTCAGTTCTATTTATTTACATTGATCATGTTATTACTAAAATTAAACTCATTAACTACAGTAATCTCCGCTAAAATTGTTACTGATATACAAAAATAATACGAAATCTAAAAAAATAATACGAAATCTATAATAATAGTACAATGAGTTACTGCAGCCAAATAGCACTGCCATCCTCAAGACGGCTGTGTGGCCGACTGTTGCAACAAATTCACCACTCTCACTATCGGAGCGCGGCGTTAGTGTTTGCACGATGGATCAATATTGTCCCGGTCGAGAAAAAAGGATTTGCGCGCACACAGAATGTTTTCAAAGTTAGATGCACGATTGTATAGAGGCAGCCGAAAAGGGTTTCGTATCCTTCTTTCACTTCAATCATATCCATACGACTCCTCGTGCATGCCATTGGCCATTTTTCAGTATCACGGAAATTTGATCAAGATACCCTCGTCTTGGCCTCCCCCTTCTCTACCATACATCTCCTAAACGTAAATCCTCATAGTCTGCGTTCACACATACTGCCATTTCGAATAGCGAAAAAAATAATAAAATAAAAACCTTTTCGTAGAAAATTATGCCGGAAATGCGAAAAAGGGGGGTGAAAGTTTGTATTGGGGAAAGATAACCTGTGTCTAGAATTTGTTAATTAGGTTAGCACGCATGGTTAGTTTTTAAATATGTTCGCCTGGCAACATTATCGTTTTGTATTAAAAAAAAAGTATTCGAAAAGTCACTTCGTGACTTCGGTTTGAATGTCGTATCGAAACTGTCGGCGCGGTATCGCGCAAATTGTCGTTTTAATTTAAATATCGTGTAGTTATCGCGAAAGTATACGCTGTCTCGTACAAATCACGCACAATTGTCGAAAAGAAGGCTGATCCGTTGGAGGAAGTGCATATCTGCTGTGTCCCGGTAACATCGCTGGTGAGAGGTAACCTGAATCTGAGCTGAGTTCGGGCGATCCAAGGGTTTAGGGGGCCTATCCCAGCACCTACTACCGAGATCTGCATCAACCTCTGCAGACCAGCAGGGTGAGTGCTTCAAACAACTGATCTAAGCCTGTCTTTTGTACCGCGGTTTGTAAATCTCGTATGTGTCAATTATTCGAAAATAATAACGTCTACAGTCCACTTAACTTATCGCATTCATTTTTTGAATTGAATTGGATGAATTGTTAATTAGGTTGGCATGTTTTCTCCATGGCGATAACGAGCTCTACGCGGATGAAGTCGCGGGGGAAAGCTGGTTCATTATCCACCACCAGGATATCAGCCGAAGGACGACCACATAGGCCTCCCCCAATTTCACGGGGGCATTTGGCATGCGAGTTGGCGATTGTAGTATCTCCACCACAGTCCAGGGATGCTGCTGCCCATCTTCCGATGGTATTTGTCGTAGTTTTAGGCCATACCCGGGTCCACTGGTTTACTATTAAGTTCTTAATAATTGCGTGACTTAGATTGGTAAGAGGATTTCGTTTAAATAAAACCAAATATCATTTTTAATGATTTATGACTAGTCTGTATTATCCTTATAAATCATTAAATAACATTTTTTAAATACAACTACACTTTGATAATTTATTACACAACCCATTTCTTTATCTACTTTTAACCGTTGCGAAGTTTCAAACATTCGCTTTAAACCAATTTCAATAAACACGTAAATCATATTTGGCTGCCACAAAATTACAAATAATAGTTAATTTGAAATCTATAATTTTACACGCTATTTACACATCTTAAATATAATGTATATGTACAGTTATTTTATTATTTACATTGTCTAATAAGATACATATCAGAAAAACAATTGCTCGACTAAAATTTAATCTTGGAACGCCAAAATCGTGGAAGTACATTCATTAGACCACAAGATATACTCAAGATACTCAACTCAACTAATCACAGATTTATTTTGTCGGTTCAAGAGAAGCTCAGGTCTTTTTTAATATTGCTTTTAATTGTTTTTTAAAAAGAAACTCCATCATTTAAAGAATTTTCATTGAGATGTTTACTCTAGGATAAAAAGGGGTTCCGTAGATTTATTTGCCCTAAATTAACCACATAGGTTTCTGTAGGTATAAAGTAAATGATTTCTCCAGCCTAATGATTATATTATCTGACAGATGTTGGTACGTTTATTAAAATAAATTAATACCGGTGCTACACAGTTGGCAACCGATGTTTTCACAAAAGTGGCCTTGCCGGTACACCGTGGGTTTTTAAACAAAATTCCCGTGACGTTGGGTAATTACGCACTGACATTATTCGTTATTTCACATATTTCATAAACTATTAAAAACTCATTTGATCAAATCAAATTCAGACTCAATTCCATCCATTCCCATGCGTTATGGTGGAATAGGGATTCGCAAAATTACAAGTATTTTTGCACTGGCGTTTTTGTCGTCCGCTCATAGCTCGGTTGATCTCATAGGAAAAATACTAAGGGACTTGACGAAAGCCATAAACGCCTGGTCCATTGCCTGCCCGGGTAAAATATCCCTCAAAATTTTAAATCTCAAAGGGCCTGGGACTAATTAGGACTCTCTCAACTGTTCAAAGAAGTGGTTAAGAGGTTGGTGGGTAAGAGGAGGGCACCGCTATAATGACCATGGGGCTGGCAGCTTGCTCGAACAACGCATCAGCAATACTATACAGCGTGGAAGTGCTGCCAGCATCTTTGGCGCTATGCCGCGGGGGACCACTTATTTATTTTAAGTATTCTTTAGACACCCCATTAATCATTTTATTCCTAAAATCCAAACATCACTTTCGGCTAAACAGCTTAAAGCTGCCCTTCATGAGACACAGTTTGAAAAACACTGTAAAAGACAATAGCTATGTGGTAGAGAGTGGGAGGACCAGACCATGGAAAACATCTTAAAGAGTTGATAACAAACAGGCCACCCCTCATAGTACTACGGAACCCTAAAATATATCTTAACAATTAAATGTATTGTCTAAAATATTAAAGTTGTAAGGGCCATAGACGTTTAAACTTAAACATATATACAATTACTTAATATTAATATACTATAAGTTACATTATTTTTAATAAATAATATATTATTACGTAATAGGTAATCAAATTACACTTCCGCTTTAATCTTTGAACTTATTTACTAGATCGAAGAATTGGTGGCCGAACCGAATATCATCGGCGAAACAACGTTTTTTAATTGCGGTAGTAAAGAAATTGAGCCTTATTAACGTCAACAAAAAGTCCCGTTTTTCTTGAAAATAAATGACACATTTCATGGATCAAATAGTTTTTTTAGAACAAAACATAAAGGAGTCGCCTGAGCGCCCAAGGATACGTTGTGTTGAGAGTGAGGAACCAGCATACGTCTCTAGCTGTCAACACAACAAATTCTCAAGTCAATCCTGGGTCGGTAACGTGCTTGCGATGCTTCTGGAGTCCCAAGCGTCCATAGGCTACTTGCTGTTTACCTCTGTTGTTGTATAAAAATATCTTAAATACAAAGAGATAAAAAGAGAACAGAGTTAATGGAGCGCTCATAAAAAAAAATCATTTTTAAGAGTATTTTTCTATAATAGATAAGCCAGAAAATAAAAAGAACTCCATAAATGCAGGTGATCGCTATTGGGAAATGCCACCGGGAATACAAACGAAGAAAAATCTTCACCAACTGCACAAAGGCTAGATATAGCCATCTTAATATAGTTTGCTGTTACCTTGAGGATCGGGGACGAAGCCTGACTAATGATGTCTTTCTTTACGAACGAAATAATGAGAATGTCTCTTAGCTATTTTTATGTTCGGATGTAGGCAAGTACTAACTGTCAATGTAAAAGTGTACAATTATTTTTTCCATGTTTCAAAGTAAAATTTTCTTCACATGGCGCAAGCTTTTGTTCTACTTTACAAGTTTTTTGCTATATACATAGGTACGAATGTAAAAATTAAATAGTTCAAATCATGTATCTAGGTACTATTTTGACATACTAGTTGACAAAAAATTAATAAGCCCCATAAAAATTATTTGGAATTGTCATAGTAACGTAGACTGTTTTAATGTCGTTCTATCCATGTATTCGAAACTAATTACTAATTAGATAAGTATTTACATTTTCATACAGAGATTTAACCAAAGAAGTCATAAATATTAAATCAATAAATGTACTCCCAGAGTTCACAAGATCACAATCCAATCAACAATTTCAGAAATAGCTACTCGCTATCCACAGATTAGTAGAATACGGTTATCAATACCCTTCATAGACCTTTGTTCTAAGCATGGATCGAGAACAACTAAAGGCTTAGTCACCTTACACACAGATAAGCCTCTTTGCATTCAATCTCGGTTCATCTCCGATCCGAATAACAGAATCGATTTGCTCGTAATCTTCTCTGAGATTAAGGCCGCGTAGATAGTCGGAAAAACAAAAGAACAGGAATTAAGTCAGTTACTGGTAAGGCAGAAACTCAACTTCGGTATTTAATACAATGTTTTAATGAATATGTTTGTCTGCCGATGATCACCGGGATAATCCAGTGAATAAGGATCATTGCATCGTTCTACTACTACTAGTAGTAGTGCAGCTACTGGTATCTAGTAGAAGCACTACTAGTGGATAGTCACTAGTGTTTAATAATGCATTAATGTCATCATTAAATGCGGTGCTTGACACGATATGTAATATGAATGCTGTAAAATAAAAGTTTAGAATTTCACGTTTATAACTTGTGCCGAGCTATTATTTCATTCTCATTGAATATCATTTGACAGGTAGCCTATGACACGAACGTCCGTCACAAAATCGACCTTACAGTCGCCATATCACCGTCATTAAAACGTCGTGAATACGACCTACGTCCATTCATGCTTTGAATCGGCACCATAATCTATATAGACAGATTCATCACAATGTTTCCGTTTCACATTTTGATTTATCTATTTTTAATTGATATTCTTATTAAATAAATTATTTACTGTACAAATGCTATAGCATGTTAATTTTATTCTAACTTATAAATAAGCATGCTATCTAAGTCAAGTTTAGACTTGGCTCATATATATTACATTTTAAGTTGATATGAAAGAATGAGTTTATGATAAAATTTTGTCTTTTATAACTGATCACATTATGTTCCGCTACTAGCACGAAGTACAATGAAAGCCTAAATTGTTGCATATTCAACATGCTGGCTTCTATGAACAAAGTTTAGAATTACTATAAAAATTGACGTTGATATTTTGACAATAAAGATTTACTCGTAATAACAACACGAAAAATCATCTAGTTTATAGTCGTTGCATTTAAATACATCCAACATTATACAATGGTTCAATCGAATACACACGGTTAGACCACGAATTACTAAAATACCTTTTATTGTTTACAACTGGGATTTGGTAAGAAAATTGGTCATCTCAAATTAAGTCGACTTACTCCATAAGTGATGAGATCCAAAGCCGGGCTAGTAAGGGCAATGGCGGCGATGAGTGTGAGCGCGGTAATGTAGTTGGCTATAACGGGAAGTGCGAGCACGAGCCATAGGCGAGAGCTGGAAACTGTTGTAGCAGTAGCCAAACCAGCGACAATTGCCCGGTTGAGCCTCGGTGGGGAGGATCCTGAACTCTGCATGGCAGCTGGCCGTTCTCCGCTCAACACGTGCACTATAACCGACGCTGACTCTGCAACAAAATAGGCGGCATTGAAGAGTACGTAACTGAGTGCACTAAGCGAACCCTGGCCCATTTTCACAAACTTGATAAATGGTCAGAATAAAACGAGTAAACTGCAAGGAACATGACACGATTATAATAAAGGTACAACATGGATTAGTAAATATGGGTCAATATGTGGTATGACATTGGCTTTGAATTCAAATCCAAATATTTTCATTATGAGCTGATGAGAAAATTAAACACGAGAAATGTATTCCAGTAAGGTTACCTCTCCATACGTTAAGTGAAATTCAGCGGAATATGTGCCTTTGCATTTGTCACGTAGCCGTAGTCGTTCTGAGATATGAGGCTAGGCGCGCGCGCCGATTTAACTACGAACTGAATATAGATTAAACGTATTCGTGTACCTTTTACTCTTCTCAGTACTTGAAAATTATTCTTTTTCCTACTCTGAATCATACGTACGATTATGCAGTCTTAGTTCCCAACAGAAAAAAAAATCCCCAGTTATCCAATATATTTCTTTTGGTATTCACATACAAAGTGTATGGGAAACCTTCACAGTAAAGGACTAAAAAATGTTGGCACACTTCATTTTGAATTATATAATCAAGATTCCTCATGATTTAAAGTAAGGAATACTTCATCATCATCATCATCATGTCAGCCGAAAGACATCCACTGCTGGACACAGGTCTCCCCCAAAGACTTCCACAATGACCGGTCCTGCACCACCCGCATCCAGCGGACACCCGCGACCTTCACAAGGTCATTAGTCCACCGTGTGCCTCTGCGGCGTGGTTCTGCTTGGTTCTGCTGCGGATGGCCTCATTTCTGATGCGATCACGCAGAGAAACTCCCAGCATAGCCCTCCAACACCACATACATACGAGTATTTTATCGAGATCATCATCCTCCTAGCGTTATTTTCCAGTACAGTTGCATCCTGAAGGATGCCTGGGGTCCGCTACCTAATCCCAAGAATTGGCGTAGGCACTAGTTTTTACGGACGCGACTGCCATCTGACCTTCCAACCAGAGGGGGAAACTAGACCTTATTGGGATTAGGCTTGTCAAGTGAGTGGGCAACTTGACTGTTAGAAATTCTCAAGGAGGCCTCTAACTTGGCTTAACGACTCATATCATACCATACTCATATCATAGTCAGCAACCGGGATCAACGGCGTAACGTGCCTTCCAAAGCACGGGAGCGGTCAGTTAGTAAGTCAGGTCAAAGCGGTCACCCATCCAAGGACTGACCTCGCCCGACATTGCTTAACCTCGCATACCGCACGTGGTACGCGGGCGCCGCTGGGCCCGCGTACCACGTGCACGGCGCACGAACGCTGCATATTTATCCAGATGCTGTCAAAATATTTTATTAACGTAACGTTACGACGTAGATAACATTTCAAATGATTCAGCCCTTTACCTGCGTATAATTCCAGGTTAAAGCGACGAACTAGGTCTCCTAAATCCTTAACTTGTTTCTAACTTTTGGGTCTGGCTGGACATTGTTAAGGACATATCTCTGCGCAACATGTAAGCCTGTAGCAGGTAGTTTAAAAAACATTTTTGATAAACTACCTGCAAATTCACGCTTTTTATTCTCAAAAGGAGTAGGCTGAGCACATGAATATTATTTTTAATGCCACCTCTAGCAATTGTAGGTTTCAAGATGGGTGCGCCCTGTAGCCGGGGCATAGAATACGGCTACGGTATCCTCTGCCTGTCGTAAAAATCCACTAAAAGGGGGTCCTTGGGGTCGAAGATGGTCGCAGTTGGGGGCTGCGATCGTCTATGAAAACAGACGGTGGGACCCACAGAGATGTGACTCTAGGGTAGTCGAGGAAGACGATCGGGGGGTTTTTAGTCGGTGCAAGTCCGACATAACCTCCGCACTGTCCCCGCGGTGCGGTGGTATCCATAATGGATTTTCCCCACGAAAAAAAAAGGTTTTAAGATGGAAACATTGTGACATTATGTTACATGAACCTCGTTGTCTAGGCCTATCTAAAACAGCAAATTATAAATGAATATTTTACTTCTAATACATAATTATATTCATCTGTTGGCAATCATGTACGTATATGCTTGCAATTAAACAACGGAATTACAATTTGCTCATCAACGTACAAACCCAATCAACGAAAATGAATATTGGCCGGACAACTTATAACAAGCCATAATCAGACGATTACACTGAATTTTAATCGGATCCAAATATTTTAAAATAGATGCGCGTAAATGAACGATAGGTGCACGAAATATTAAAGGAGTACATTTTATGTAATGAGCGTACATTTGGTATAATTCAGTTAGGCGATTTATGCCTGCATGCAGATGATGTCTACAAATGCAGTATTATTCCACCGATTTGTGGGGCTCGTTGTGAGCAGACCGCAGTCACTGTTGATTTATTCGTAGCATTAATGGATGAATAGTCGGTGGTTTTGAATAGCTGACGACTAAACAAAAAACGTAACATTTATTTGTGAAAACTATTAAAATAATAATTTTTGTATTTTAAAATCCCCCTTTTCATACAAACTGCTCCCAGGACTGCATACTCCAATTCGATCCGATCCATCTTTTTGAATGTGAACGTAAGAGTTGCTACAGAAAAACTAAAATTGCTCATCATATTTGAAGAGTTCCGCTGATTTTTATCGCGCCACGAGAAGCTTTTCCACACATGAAAAAATACGCTAATTACAACACAAAAAAAAAACTTTTTTTACGCCACTAATAAACAAATTTTTCGAAAATACTTGAAAAAAAAAATCAAATTTTAGCTTATATATGCGATTTTAAAGAATTTTAAATACATAAACAAGAGTTTCACCAAGGGGGACAGAAAAGCTCTTACGCAGCTAAATTGAGAACTAGTCTTAAACGTCTGGCGGCTTACCTCGTGTGTTCATAAGTTCTGAGGCAAATATTGTTTTGAATAAATCAATTACAGAAAATATTTCTGTCAAGGTTATTATTTTCATTGAATAACTGCACTGTAGCTGATAAAAGTAAATAGAGTTAATTTAAATTGGCTTTCAATATTTTGATTTAAGCCTTTAAATGCGGTGGTCTCTCTTAGGTGCCGGCACGAAATGAAAAAGGCCTTTTTCAGTGACAAGTTAATTTCTTTGGTAGAAAGAAAGTTAAGTTAAGTCGATAGATGTTCCAACTACTGCACAGACAGTACTGCAACCTTATCACCCTACGATGTTCATGAAACGGTCGTTTATTACGTATGAGGTAGCCTATTCTTTCAATTTTGAATACAAGATGCTCAAACTATGCCTTAAAATTATCCATTTACCAGATGGACTATTGGAATCATTTGTTAAAGTTTATTTGACACGTTTATTCATCAAAATAATTGTTTTTTTTTTACAAAGTTTTAGAGAACACCCTAACAAAATTAAATTTTCATACGAAAACTGCTAAAAGAGAAATGTATGTCTTTTATCTGTCAATAGAAGTAACTTTCTTTGAGCCTGGCTCTAAATACTCCTGATTAGTCTTTTTGGACAAAATTACCTTTTATAAACACACAATTTAGAGCTAAAAACCTGCCGTAAATACTACTCAAAAATAGTTACTCACAAATGAGCCACTGGAAGAGAAGCAAGAGAATCCCTGATGAAAACTTTCGTGTCTCGCGGGGTCATTATCTACGTGTAGCCGACGCAATAAATGGCATCTAACATAAAATATTGGAACGCAGATTAAATAATACCTATGGATGTTTATTAATGAAACTGTTGTCAAGTAAAATTAACAATATGTTTATAGGTATATATAAAAAAATATATATGAAAAAATCGAGCATTTAGCCGTCTCAAAACATGAACCCACGAGGTACAATAAACAACCTCTTTAATTTGGTCGGGTAATCGTTTCTTTGCCTCAAACTATTTGACTTGACGTTTAGATGACATTGAGGCAAATAAAGAAACGCAGTACTATGACAAGGACAACAAATGATATATCCCTCTCTGTCGCTCTAATTCAATTTAGTATTATGATCTTCTCGCTCTTAGCGGTATTATTATTTGACGTCTACTCTGGGTAGTCTGAGATATTATCTGAGCGTTTTTGACGTTTCGTAAAAAGTTGCTGATTTGACTATCAGTGAAATACCGTTTTTGGCTGTCCCTAAACGACAAAAATAAACTGTTCCAAAAAGGGCGGAGTTTTAGGGAAATATGACAAAAAATACAGATATTGAGAGATTCCACTTTTTAAACGGCGTTAGTGTTTAAGAAGTTTGTGTTCGATTAATACGTTTTGGTAATTATACATGGTATGTTTAGTTAATGAACCCATTTTCTAACCGGTTTTTAATTTTGTTTCACAAATAAAAAAAATATAATTTTGTAGTGAAATAAAAAAAAAAACGGGCACTGAACCTTTGTGCATGTAGCTGGCCACTTACAGGATTTAAAAAATAAAATAAATAATTGTAGCTTTAGGAATTGAAAGGAATTACTCGGAATAAAAATTATTGCTGTTTTATAACTGTTCTATCAATCATTTTCATTTAAGATTCATAAATCCAACAGAAATATTTATAGGAGAGTATTGCTAGGAACTTAAAAGCCAACAAACAAATTTCATGTGAACTCTGATCCTAGGTATCCCCCCATTGAATAAGCTAAATTGCTGCATACAATTCAGAGAATTCAGTGAGGCATCGTCGCGTGAAATTGAACAAAATAAATTTAGTAAAAAACAAAACAGTGGATACCCAAATGCGCATAGTCTATTCCTCGCGTGCAAAAAGTCACCGGTAATTTAGCTGCCGACAGTCTGCAAAAAATCGAAATTATCGGACATTTGTAAAATTGTTTCTCTTTCTCTAATGTATTTTGACACTGTCGTCTGTCTGTCGCATCTCACGATTAAATCGCTGTACGGATTTACAAGAAATTTGGCAAAAAGATAGTATCCTAATAAGGACAGGATAGTTTTTATCCCTTAAATAACCCCTTAAGGAAAGTGGAAAGAGGGGGAAATTGCATTAAGCTTGTGCCTGAAAAAAATATAACCATAAACGAAGTCACTTCCACAATTTAGTCATTAATACGTTGTATAATAAATATAATATTTAATTATTTACAAAAAGATACATCATTCGTTTAAATGTCAAGGAGTTATGAGGCCTTATTTACACCGGAGGCGCACAGATTCACTGTAAAACTTAAAAACAATATACTCGTATATCAATATTTTTTTACTTTTAGGTATTTTGTTGGACATGCTACCACAATGTACACAGTTTAAAAAATAAACTTATCTTATCTTATCTAATGCATTAGACGAGTGTAGTTTTTTGTAATTATTTTAGGTACTTTAGTTTTAAAATAATTGATCAATGAAAATGTACTCTAAAATAATCAACCTTTTTGTGTAAGGCAAATATGGCTAAAAAAATAACCCGCGAAGATTTTATATGATTTGAGATTTTTAGAATCGACGGGTTACAAGAAGTGCTGCTTCAGAGTCCTCTAATAAAATATAAAAAAAAAACATATTCAAGGTTCTTAAATCTTCAATTTAGGCTTAAATATATATTATATCCCTATGAATGCAGATATACCAGCCGAAATGTTCATGCAATGCTAATAAATAAATTTCCATATAAAATAAATATTAAAGTAGGTTTTAAAGCAAGAGTAAATATATTATAGAACCAGTTGGCGAGTTGCTTGATTACTTCGGAGTTTAAACAAAGTGATCACTTTTGTATAAAAAAACTCCGTGAGGAACTGTTCATACTAAGAGTTTAATTATTTTATTATCTTTTTAATCCGTAGCATGTCCGTAGCATGTCCTTTGAAAGTACTAATTATGTTATGCAATAACATTTTGACTTAAAGTGTTTAAACTCAGAATAGTCTGCCACAGACTTAACTTTGCCTTATTGATAATTCTCACATGAATGAGATACTAGCGTCATATTGCTATAAGCTACGAGACAGACAAGACACGAGGTGAACAACCTGTGGAGGAATTCCAATCACTTTAAAAAGAGTGCACGGAAATACTGTTTATTAACTTCGACCAGTTAATTTACTAGCGCCAGTTAATGAAAAATAACGGAAAAAGCGAACGAGTTTCCAGACACGATGTTTCATTTTATATTATATTTTATAGGGGCAAATACTCGTGGTGACGATAACAGCCCCGAGGATACGCTTTAGACAAGTTTAATCAGGTTTTATTGCAATTTTTTATGGAACGGGTATAAGTAATTTTTCACATAGTACAACTCAATCTTTTTTATTTAATTTAGCAGATAAGTTAGAATAAATGTTCTTTTATTCTGGGCATAAGCTACAGAGTAAATACTAGGTACATATATGCAGTTTGATTTATGAGAATGAATAAATGATTTTAAAAGGAAGTATCACGTAGCAAATAATTTTGTACTAAAACTACTCTATAGGGTTTTTCATAGTCTCGCTTTATAAATGATAGGTCGGCTGAACTATCATATCGGAAAATATTCACAATTTCTAGCGACGTGGTCACATAATATTTTTACCTCTACGCCAACCCGCGTCAAATTTATTGCATAGGTATTTAGAGCCCATAGGGAAACCGAAGGAACAAAATAACTATCACAACTTCACACCATAACTTTTTCTGATAAATATGATCTCATTCAAAATGAATAACCATTTTACGCCAGGTTCTACCTTAAGGGTACAGGCATAAGGATCCATAAAATGTTTTTTATAGTCTGCAAAAATATTTATGCTTGAGTTTTACAAAATATGTCTTTTTCAATCATGTCCCTTTGATGACAAAATAAATTCATAGATGCCAGAACTAACTCAAAAAGGAGAAAAACAGCTTCTGGGAAAAGAGAGAAAGCTCTTTCAGAAGATCCTGAGACCTGTCAAGACAGATAACAACTATGGCGACCAGAAAGAATGCCGAGATTGAAGAGTTGGTGGCTGAACTCAAACTAATAGCATTGGCGAGACAGTATCACACAGATTTCGCTGATTCGATCATTTATTGACAATGGGAGAGGATCGAGCCGTCAAGAGAGCATACTTGGTATAGCTCTGAAGACTTAGGCTTAAGTACCTAGCCAAGGCCGAGCTTGACAGCCGGACAAGGGTCCTAGCATGTTCTCAAAAACATTGTGTCTTAAGAAAAACTTTTAAGGTGAAAATAGTCAAATGTGGTCTCGTTCTATCATTAGAAATCTAAAACAGTAGCCTCATTTGATGCTTATTTTGACATGGTATCTGTTACCTTATTACCAACCTTGCGTAGGGTTTGCCCTAATCAGCAGTAGTTTTCGGAAATATGTAAGTGTCTCACCGGAGCTGCTTGGCGAGCAGGTGTAGTTCCCCGAATCGTGAGGCGCGGCGCGCGCGATCAACAGCCGGCTCGTGCGCGTACGCTGCTCAGTCTCCACGCTTATCCCGCCCCGCTGCGCGTAGTTTACCACTTGGTCGCCGCGGTACCAGTAGATGAAGCTGTAACAAAAATATTGAGTTACATATTTTGAACTTGACTGTGGCTTTATAAGCCGGGCCCATCACAGCAATAGAAATGCGTGGTGGGGGAATAGCCAGGGGAAATCAAAGGGAAACCTCTGGTACGATCATGCGGTTGCCTTTAACACAGGAATATTCTAAGAGTGCTCACCCCTGTGAGATTAGTTGAGCGGCTTCAACCAAATTTGGAGATTGAGTTTCAATTTGTGATATTACAGTATTAGGTAGCCAATACAACTTCACAACAATATTCCCATAATCAACTCGTATGATTCATACGGCGAGAAAGAGTTTTAGCGTGAGTCGGGCGTTTGTACAAATAGAGGCGATTTTGAGCTTTGTTCAAATTACAAAATTACTGCGCACGAAATGTCTGATTGGAATACGTACGTGCGACGCACTTCAACTTCTTTTGCGATACCCACGGTAATAATGAGGTAATTCTAACTGGACACCATACGGATAACACCTTTCGGGAGAAAGTTTATTTTAATCATGTGTCACGAAAGGTATTATTCTTATAGAAACAAACTCTTCTTCATGCTTATAGAAACAAAAGAACAAGACTACTTATGCTTTATGTTCTGTTTTGTGTTCTATTTAAATTGTAAGATACTTGTATTTTATTATCTTTGGATTGCAAAGTATTTAAAATGATAGTAATTTTAGTAAAGTACCGATCGTGTATACATATGCAAATTGCTTTAGCACATACAGTAAATCCTACATAGTATAAAGCTTGTATTCATCGGATGTTCAGTAATGACTCGTAAACATGCACAAATATTATGACAATATGCATGTTTGCCATGTCACGTGCAATTCCATTCACTATAACGTAGCAAAACATAGATTTGTGAACGCAAATCTATGCCAACTACTACCTATACATGTTCTGTAGGCATTGTGTTTCTAATGGTTAGGTCATCAAAGCTCACAATGACATATTATTATTACAGTCTTGCCTCTAGATGTCGACATAACGAATCCTCAATTAAACAAATCGTCGGCAATACGTTTATGACTTCTCTGGAGTCACAAGCGTCCATAGGCTTCAGTGTCGGCTTGACATTAAGCAGGCTGTATGCCCGTTAGCGTAGAAATATAAAAAAAATATAGCGAAACGTTTGTATACATATCCCTTTAAACGCATTCAGTTGGCCAATTCCATTATTGGCGCAATCGGTGGGATGGTTAACAGTGAAAAATGGCCCCTACAGTTACCACTCGTCATAAAAAAGCAGTTATCGTACTGTACAATTTTTAAAAAGAAACGGTCTATTGGAAATGGGCAGGAACAAGAAGTTTTGAATAACGTTCGTAGGCGCTTGTCAGTAAATTAACTACATAACTCGAATAGAACTTTCTTGGGAGGGATAATTCTCTATCCTATCGAATGGCATAATATTAAATACAGGATGTTTTATTTTCGCATGTAGTCGGTTCCATCCCCAGACGTAGCAAACAATTTTTAGATAATCTTTTAATGCAGTATAACCTGCTTTTGAAAATAAACGATTACATCATGGATAGGGGTGTTTGGCAGTGATAACGTCCTACACGGGTAATGAATCGCAAAAACAGGTTTTCTACTGTAGCCTTGTAATTTAGTAGTATCTGAAACTGTAATTTTATATTAAACTATATGATGTATATACAGGATGTGGCCTGTAATAGGAGCAAAATATTAAATGGTACACTATTGAGCTCTCCAGAAATTATTTCCAAATGGTTTAATTAAAAAAAAAAAGTTTTTTTTGGATTTTTTTTTCGTAAAAGTAGCATATAAGTACTTTTTTACTCTACTGGAGTGATATTAATAATTATTTATACAAAAAACACTAAAAATTAATTAAAAAAAAATTAAGAATCCCAAAAATATCCTTTTAAACCAAAAATGCGACAGTGATTATGAGTCATAACTTGAAGTAACCTCAAAATCAGCATTGACTGCCACACTATAATCTCTAGGTGCCAAGAGGCATTCCAGGTCATAACTTTAGATCAAAATTTCTACCAATTGAAAAAAGATTTTTTTTTGGATACAAGTGGTTACTGCAGATGCTCTAAGGAAGCGTCCTTTAAATTTATTGCTCCTATTACAGGCCACACCCTGTATATTGTTTTGTAAAAATGACACCTCGCCGAGTTTCTTACGTCGATTCTTCTCGTGGCAGAGGTTTATTTTTCCAAACCGGTGGTAGCTTATTGACATTCATAGGTGCATACAATATACCTAAATTGAAGAATAAAAAACTTTTACTTTTAGTAAAATAGTGTACCCATTTAGCGAAATATCATCCACAATATTAAAGAATATTTAGGCCGCTATTAATCTAAAATTATTTTAAATACAGGCAAACTTAGTATGTTATTATTGAAAGCGATGTTAAACCCTCAAATTAACCATTATTGCTTACTAATTCGATTAAATGTTGATTTCGATGTTGTGCCGAAGTTATCCCTCAGGCAACTTATCAGTTCATTGAATAACATTGCGATGTCGTTATAAGTTCAATAAGCTTATATTACAATGCTTAATGTATTATTAAGCTTATATTATTATTTTGTTTACGTATATTTATGTTACATGATATTTGCCAACCCTCCTTAACCTAGTACTTGGGTAATTTTGCTCGTGAACCTTAGTTAATAACAAGACTCGCTTGTTTGCGCTTGGCACACAATGAAGTCTCTAAAACGCTATTTCTACTTTGTTATCCCTACAAAAGAGGACCTAAAGTTGTGGACATTAAGGTGTCGTTTAGTTTGTGTTGACTAAAGAAATAAACCTTTAGAGAAGTGGTACATGCGCTTCTCTTCAGATCTGGAGCGGCTGTCGCAGTGTTTATGTCGCAGTCATGTCAACATCCGAGCGCATTGCTGTCTCCCACGCCTGAAGACCCTTTTATTCGAAATAAACGTAAAACGAACAATGAAAAATCAATACCTATGTTGAATTGTCGAGAAATATAACCTAATAAGAATTGGTTTCAGTTGAAGCTTGTAAGATGGTGACCATAATTGGACGCTGGTGATTACTAAAGGATGATTCACAGTAGACCGTTCCGTGGCCGGGCCGGTCCATTTTCTAAGACAGCAAAACATAACGGCCGCGCCAGCGTATTTCTCTAGAAGAAAACGGGCCGGCGCGGACACGGAACGGCCTACTGTGAATCATCCTTAAGGAGTCATATATAATCTTCCCTGGCAGCTTTGGAGATCTTACTCACTGCCAGATACAGTGAGCCAATAAAGCAATCAGCCATTTATGAACCTTAAAATACAAATATTAGCAAAAATTTTAGTAAGTAATACTTTTTTTTCGACTGCACGCAACAGAAAAACGCAAATACCTATTCAACGGCGTTATTATGGCTGTGGTTCCATACGGTGGACGTACTCGTACGTATAGAGAAATTCCGCCACTTCATATCCCTTTTAACCCTACCTCCTCATTCCGCATGTTAGATATGTTTACATTGTAAATATGAAGACTCCACGGAAAGAACATGTCTTTTTCTTTAAAATTTAAAAGACAGTTTGCACCTTATGTCTTTATAGGTTAGGTTGCGTTTTGTTCTGAAATTTAAATGGACTAGACATGTTTTTTTCCGTGGACCCTTCATATGTTAGTGACATTTAAAATAAGGTTAATCTAAAATATGTAAAAGCCGACGACAATCATACATTTTATTCTAAATATCAAGGGATAGTAAAAACAATTTAAATTTCCGTTAATTACTGTATTTAAGTAAAACAAATATCCGTAACTAACAAAACGATTTCAGAAGTACAAAAAATATTGTGGTTGTATAATGATAGGCTATTGAAATTTAATGTTATATTAAATAACGAATGATCATAATTGTTAGATAACGTTGTAATTGATAATATTTTTTATTCTTGAGTGTACTGATATTTTGTTCAAAAAAGATTTACAAAATTGTTTGGCAATTTAATTCTGTTATCGTGCTGATATTTTAAACTGATAGTTTTTGTCAATCACTTAACAACGGTTGAGCGGATTTATATTTTTGGCATCGCCTTTACAATTTGTATAAAAACATGAACAGGTACTTTTTATAATTGAGAGTTATCTCCTCCTAAATAAATTATATTGGGAATATACGCGAGAATTGATGTAGATAAAATCGTGAGCACGTATTAGTAATTCAATGATATCAAAGTATACACCAAGAAAATGGCACGTGAACATTGCCAAAGTTATAGGCGTTAGGCCTGATTTTTGGCTGAGATCTTAATTTGCATAAACAGCGACTCCTGTTCTATAATTCTATGCAATAAAAACCTTTTATAATAACTTTTAACCACAGGAATTAAAACTTTTTTTTGTCTGTGTATTATTCAATAAAAATTACTAAACACTACAGAATACAGCGCAATATGAGCAGCGGCAAACAACAGCATATTCACTTTGAATGCTTGATCAAATTGTAGTTCACTGTTGCTGTTAAGCGATTCGTAGGGCTTTGGTTCTACTGCGGATGGCCTCATTTCTGATGCGAAAGCCCTCACCCTCGCTCTTTGGGTGCTTTAAATTGTAGTTATAACATTGTAAATAAAGTTATTTATGATGTTCCTTGATGGTGTATTGTCGCCTTGTTTTAATAGTGAGCTGTTAAAAAATAATTGTTGTCAAATTAGTATTTTAAATTCTAAATTTTGTTATGTTATTTAGTTGAATTTTTAGACAAAGTCAAAGAAATTTATTTGCAAGAGACATGGTTACAGAAATAGATATTTATCATTGATAGTGAGATCCGCATATCTCGCCAATAAAATTGGCATGCAAATATGTACAGATACAGATAGTTTTTATGTATACGTGAAGTGTCAAATGCTTAATTTCCTGAATAATAAAATGATTATTTTGTTAAGTCACTATTAAAAACTACCTAAATACCATTTATAAATCAGAAAATCTCAGTCAAAGTTACACATTATTAAAATAAGAGAAAATAATAATAATAATAATGGCGTAGGGATATGACGACCCCATCGCCCACTGGATTTCCAGTGCAGTCAGTCAACATAGGGCAGCTTGTGGCGAGCTGTTAGGGAGCAGCGACCCTATGTACCTGAGTGCTCCTGGGGGTGTCCTGTGGGTTGGTTGTATGAACAGGCCCCCCGCCTTTGACTTGCCTTAACCGGCTGTCCAGAGTGGAGTCGCTAGAGCTGTTGCTCGGGGGTGGATGTGGTCACCTAAGTGGCGAGTTGGCTATATGTTTAAAGTCCAGTGCCACCTCTCTACCCCCAGCCCTCTGCACCGGTGTTGCCCTTAGGCCATTTTCTAATGTCGCTATTTATAGGGGCCTATCTAGCAGAGGCCGAGTCACCGTCTGCCTGAGATAAAAATGTGAGATAGTTTTATTAGGCAGACGTCCGTTGTCTCACTCAATAGCCCAGCCATTAGTCCATCATATTCACCCAATAGTCCGGTTCATTTAGATTTCATCAACCAGCAATAGTTCCTGTACACCCTGGCAGGTGCTGTCTCTGTGTGCGTCCCATGACACGGGCAGGGACAGCATCCACTCGGTGTACCCCTTGCATTTCATTAAATTGTCAAAAGGGCCTTTACGTGTTGGCTATGTGGTACTCGGTTGATACTTCGGTACCAATGCCCTAACCACCGGTAGCTTAGGCTCGCCTCGCTGCCGGCGGCACCCTAGGTTAGGTTTTGTATAATGCTTTTATAATTTGTATGTATATTTTTATATTTTACTTGTATAAATTTATTGTAAAAATCTAACGTAAGAAAAAGAAATAAATAATGTGAATAATAATAATAATAAATAAATAAAAAATAAGGAAATAAGCTCTCAATTTTTCAAAAAAATCTTGAACACAATAAAATGCTTTTAATAATAGCCACTTTTGTAGTTTCACTACGAACTTTGAGTAAGTTAACTCTTTTATTTCATTTGGCAAGTTTAAATTTTTTTGAATTCTTGTTACAGAGTTTAGTACTATACTTAGCTCTTTTCTTAGTGAGGGGGGGGGGGGGGGGGGGGTATCTCGTGTTGAAGTTGCAAATATGTCTCAATTCACGAATAGTTCCGAATATGATCTTACAAATTTACAAACTTCAAATATATATAATGAAGGCAGTGTCAGTAGTTGTAGGCTTCTGAATAGTTATCTGCAAGATGTTCGTGGCCCTGCATTCCACATAGCTCTAATACACTTTTTTTGGCTTTTAAGTGTTCGCTTCTATCTTTATGTTAGCATATTATGCATGACTTACAATTACATATCGTGTTCACCTGTAATAGAGGGGCATGTAACTGTGCGGCTAAGTAAATAGTATTTTCTTAAATTGTAACTGTAACATTTACCATGTTGATTTCCCGTACATAATATTATTTTATGCACAATTATTAAGGGTTCTTAAAATTCGAGAGTCACTATAACAAAACGAACGGAGCGAGACAGGACTCGAGAATTTTTAGACCTAATTATGTGACGTTGCATACAATATTTTTTCTACGACACCGAAATAATAAGTGGCACAATACGGGCATTGATGTATGACTCATTAAAAAAAAACAAAAACAGTTATAGTCCATTTCAAATACCATGACCCGATTCCACTTGAGACGGTCATTAGGCGTTAACAATAGGATTAGTGATAACAAAAGATACCTGTCCAGACCTTTTTGCAGCGTGGTACTTTTTTACGCTTTAGTTGTATGCAGATTGCACCGACGCGTGCCAATTTTAAGTGCTCGGGTAGTAAAGCAATTAGCAAACAAAAGCCAAATATTATGAGCCCTATCGTTAAGTTTTAAGTGCAAACGGGCCATGGTATTTGAAATGGACTATATATAATAATGTATGAAAATCCTATAGATTCTCCAACAGTCACATAATGACTTGCCTACGGTATCGACTTGCATTTGTATAAAAAGTTTATTGTTTTAATACCACTGTTAGTTATTTAACTGACAGATTATGATGCTGGAGTTGAAAAATAAATAAACAGGCGTTATAACAGATACATACAACATTTATGTAATAACGAGTTTATCGCATTAAGTAAACAAGTTTTAAGGAAAAATAATTCCAATATCAACAGAGACCAAATATTGTACGAATCACAGCGAACTGAGAGGGTAGGAATGAGTCATTGTTCGCCAACTAATCAGGAAGGATAAATGTGATTATCTAATTTACCCGGAGCGGCCTCGATCTAAGAGCCTGTTCAGTCAACTCAAGATCCTTTTGTAAGCGCAGCGCGTACGCGATATTGAAGGTTTGATAAATTAACGTTGGCGGTGTAAGGAAATTATTATAAAAACAAAATTATAATCGAACAACAGGGCATGAGAAATTGCAAATACTTTTCACTTTTTTACGGCGTGAAACCTTGGAAAATAATAATACAATACAGTACTGGGTACATCATCATCCTTCTAGCGTTATTCCCAGTACAGATGCATCCTGAAGGATGCCTGGAGTCCGCTACCTAATCCCATGATTTGGCGTAGGCACTAGTTTTAACGGAAGCGGCTGCCATCTGACCTTCCAACCTGAGGGGGAAACTAGACCTTATTGGGATTAGGCTTGTCAAGTGAATGGGCAACTTGACTGTTAGAAGTTCTCAAGCCGCCCGGAGGCCTCTAACTTGGCTTAACGACTGCTATCGTAGACAGCAACCGGGATCAACGGCTTAACGTGCCTTCCAAAGCACGGGAGCGCTCAGTTAGTAACCACTCAAAGCGGTCACCCATCCAAGGACTGATCTCGCCCGACATTGCTTAACCTCGCATACCGCACGCGGAACGCGGGCGCCGCTGGGCCACGAACGCTCCTATAGGTATATTAAAGAACTAGTAAGTGATCAGAATGAGTAAACGTGTTAGCTATCATCTCTTTAATACCCTAAATAAACAGAGATATGAAGACCAAATATTGCGATAAAGTTATTATTAATTTTGTCATAGTAAAGTTAACGATAATTTGGTTATTATTATTTTGTTAATTTGTACCGAGAATGTAGAAAAAACTTGACTTTGATTTCAGAATAGCTACATAATTTTCTTATACAAGTGAGGCGTATCTATTCAAAAGGGCTTATTTTTGTTTAAACGGTACTTCTTTAGAAAACTCTTCTCAAGAAAACTAATGTCCAATGTAGAAGCCGAGTTAAAAACAAAAATTAAACCTATTAAAAAGACACTCCTCAAGTAGCTAGATCACCAAATTGGCAATTGATTATTAACATTAAATCCAAGAAAATATGTAACTGTCTCAAGTACCCATACCCATACCCATTCAAATATATACTTATATTTTATTAGTAGACTTGTAAATAATCCCTATATTTAGGAATAATTGTCTACATATTCGTTGTGAATACATATAGAAAACTTTTGGCATCGCTAAATGTGCGATCCTAACATGTGAACCTAAGCTTACCTAACCCAATTGTGAAGATTTACTAAAACAAAGGTAGAGACACGATCGCTTAGTGAAAACTCGATAAAATTGTGGCTAAAACTGGATACCGCGAATGACTACGCCAAGATAATTCAATATGGATCTTCGCCTTCAAAATTTACATCATCCAATGAATTCTGCAAGCGTTTGCTCCGTAAACAACTTCTGTTTAGAACTTATTTCGTTCACTCCTTATTTAGAGCGGAAGAAAATTATGTACATACGAAATTTATCGTACTTTTTGTGGAAAGTAAGAAGATCGCGTTAAGGATTTCCTCCTAAAATAAAGCAGGGTGAATTAACCGAGGGAGTTGTGCTAAAGTGGTTTGTTTTGGCCTCAATCCAGGTACGACGGATTAAGTGGCAGCTGGGCTTGTTTTACCGGACGAGCCTTGTGTTTACTTAATTTTGGGCTTACAATATAATTCCACAAATCAAGAAATACGGCTAAACTTCTACTGGTACGTATTTATATAATGAAACATGCCTAAATAAGTTCACTTTAGAAATAATACCATATTCAGTTTTTATATTAGTAGGTAATTGCATAACTTTTAGAACGAACTGTACAGTATCAATTGTAAATGAGTCGTCAACGCGTTGATTATTATTTTTAAAGTCACAAGAATGAATCAATTCCTTTTGATCGAAATGGCATCGCCACCTTGGGACAAAGTGCAGACGTGGGATCCACCCGTATGGTTGTTGACCACAGATCACAGATTTGCACGAACTTACTCTGTAAGTGTTGTGTTCCTACCCGACTAGTTTGATAACAAAATTACAACTTTTACGGTCACGTCATATCGTCCAATTCGGGTAAATTTTTTCCGCGAATTATCTAACATTATTCACATGTGTTATGTCAAAATTTCAACGTCATGTGCTAATATAGTAATCATCATAGACATAAATATATGCAGGTTACTCGGGACCCTACTTAAAATTTTACACTATGGAGAATATTGACAGGCGGTTCGCAATCTCCACATAAATGATTTGAAACGAATAATGGGTTTTCATGTCTTTGATTTTGAACACTAATATGACAATATCTTTCGATTTAAGTACAAACTGAACGAATGGGGAATTAATAAAAAAAAAAATTTACTAGTTGTCTTTTACAAGTTTGCACCAATAACGTAAATTTTGTGTATGGAGATAAATATACGTTGCAATAGTAGTATGTTAGCTAATTGAGATAAAATCTCCACCACACATTAACCATGTCGTGTTATATGTCGGTGCATATAATTGGTCGGAATTACCATGTTAGCCGAGCTGCTTTAGTAATTTCACTAGAGCTCCCGAGGATGCCCTGTGTTGAAGTGATTGTTAGCAGTTAATACAGTGAATCTTCAAATTAGAAAAATAACCGTCCATTTTAACATTAGCCAGGCCTTATTCTTGTTTATCACAGATGTAGTATAAAAATATAGGCACGTTTTAATAAAAGATATCGTTCTTGTTATTTATAACATCGGTTGAAAATCTTTAGGTCACCACGGAGCAAAATAGTTACTTATTCGAGACAAAATAACACAATGTATTTTAAATAAATAAGCTGTTGGACGGATTTTGATACGAAACACTAACAAATTGCCGGAAAATGGGTACAAATAAATAATAGGTTATGAACACTGTTTGTTTTTGGTATTTACCGAAGCAATTTGATTCTATTTATAGGATCTTCATACGTTTTATGGTCATTTATAGAATCTTCATGCGTTATATATTAATGATACCAAAAATCGTCTTTCATAGGCCACGATCCGTTAAACCAAATAACAGATCAAAGTTTGGTACAGTCTGTCTATTTTACGAGTACCAATAGATCTCGACTTTCTATCACCATCGCACTCACTCTTGTAGCTGACAGTATATTTGTCGTCAAAAACGAAGATTGCCGAATTATATCGGTAAAATAGACAGACTGTATTAACTATTTATATATATTTTTTGATGTAACTTATCGACGCAATGCCTAGCAGACCCTTATAAAACCGAGCCTTAGTGATTTTAACCAAATTGAATAGAAATATTGTTTTAAAGGTGTCGGATTGGAAGAACGCCATCCCCTTTTGTTACCATGGGTGTTGTAAGAGACGACTATGTTGATAGGGTTGAAGTGTGCTTTAGGCGATAGGCTAGCAATCTATCTAATTTTGTATTAAACAGTCTACTAATGAAAAAATTCAAAACCTACATGTACTCGTAAAATTGGGTACAAGATAGTAATGAAGAGAAAATGTCATGATTTGTGTACAGAAATAATCTTAAAAATATAAGCGTTCTTAACTGATAAGGACCCAAAAGACCATATGATCAATCTCGTCAGACCCGTCCGGACCCGTCTCTGTCCGGTCCGTCTTGGACCCGGGTATGTCCTAAAATAGGACCAAGACCACCGGGAGATGGGCAGCAGCATCCCTGGAGTGCGGTGGAGATACTGCGATCACCAACCCACATGCCAAGCGTGGCGATTATGGCATTTACCCCCCCCCCCCCCCCCCATGAAATTGGGTGTGGCCTATGTCCAGCAGTGGACGTCCTTCGGCTGATATGGTGGTGGATATCATCAGGTATTTGATTTTCTAAATCATCCAATAGGCTTAGGCATACTCTATAACAACAGTAATACATTTCAGAGTACACGTGTAATCGCGTATAGTTATGGTAAATCAAAATAGACACAAAAATCAATACGCTAGCCGTAAAGCCAATAACCTAGTTATAAATATATCTGCAACCAGCATTGCAATATTAAAATACGCATTGGTTTTACATCGTAACAGCGGCCGCCATGCATATATAAAATGTTATATTGTCTATGATGTAACAATTGCGTTGTGAGAATATTTTCAGCTTGCAAATATTCCCCATACAAAACGGGAAATTTTGGGAATATAAAACTTTTCTACAGCTAGCGGTAAATATTTCAGTTTTCACCAATTTGACTTCAGGGCCACTTCGTGCCTTGTCGCAGTTAATATCAATATAAAAGCTAGAGATCTGATATTATTCTCACTGTGACAAGATTTGATGTGGCGCAGAAATAGAATTGGCTGACTGTACAAAGCATCGAAAAACTCGCTATAGATAGTATAGGTACAGAACTCAGAGTAAGGTTTTCTGTAGATTTCTATACGCGTTCCACCAAGAGGAACAGAAAAACTCTTATGCAGATAAATAGAGAACTTGCCTTACACGGCTGACGGCTGACCATAGACTACCCCAAAGAGAATATAATCACTACGTTCTACCCCTTTAACTTAGACGGGCAATCGTCTATTTGCCTCATTCATATCAAATAGTTTTAGCCCAAACAAGTGGAACTACGGCAATAAAAACAAACAATCTATCTCTCTCTGTCGCTTTTATTTACTTAAGTATATGACCAATTCGCTCGGTTGTGTATTGTTTTTTGACGTCTATTCTGGGGTACTCTGAGGTCTGTACCTCAGGGTACCCCAGAATAGACGTAAAAAAAATCGGAATTCTGTAATTATTAACCATGCTTACGTACAGAAGGTTTTGTTATGAACATAACCGATATCTGACGGCTAGAAAACACCGGATCAAGCTATCACGCTCTACAGCATAGCACGTACTCTGTTGTCTAGTTAAGGTGACTACCCTTAAAAAGACTTTGTTTGCGCGTCAATTTGTTTTTTATTGTAACAAGTAACTTGTTTCCCTTCATAGTTATTCTGCATAGGTATGTCAACACAACGAATCCTCAAGTCAATAAAGGGTAGGAAACGCGCTTGTTAATCTTCTTGAGTAGCAAGCGATCATAGACTGGTGGAGCGTTCGTGGCCCAGCGGAGCCCGCGTAATGCGTTCGATATGCGAGGTTAAGCAATGTAGGCGCAGGTCAGTTCTTGGATGGGTCACCGCTTTGAGTGGTTACTAACTGAGCATGAGACATAGTGGAGCGTTCGTGGCCCAGCGGAGCCCGCGTAATGCGTTCGGTATGCGAGGTTAAGCAATGTAGGCGCAGGTCAGTTCTTCTTTTTTTAAATGTATAAATTCACGCTTTGACTTGTAAAAGTGCCCTTGTGGCCTATTTGCAGAATGAATATTTGATTTTGATTTTGATTTTGATTCTTGGATGGGTGACCGCTTTGAGTGGTTACTAACAGAGCGCTCCCGTGCTTTGGAAGGCACGCTAAGCCGTTGATCCCGACTGCTGTGTACGACAGCAGTCGTTAAGCCTTCGTGAGGCCTTCGGGCGGCTTCAAAACTTTTAACAATCAAGTTGCTCACTCACTTGACAAAGGGGGGTCGAAGTTGCACCACGTCCGTAGGGAGTACCCACCGTTACCCTACACGTGACCCCTGGGTGGTGCTAAAAGTGCAACAAAAACTGGCAACCGTACTTGTCTTCTCGAAGATCTCACGGCTCTTAAATAAATATGCCATACGATTAAAAAAAAATAGCCTACGGTATTTGCTTACCATCAGGCCGGCAATTAGCTTTTCCACCGTCGTTGTATAAAAAAATTCAGTGCTAAGAGCGTTGACCTTCCCAATAATCCCACACACGACCCTAAATCGTTATTGTCAGTGCTGCTATAAAAACCTCATTGATTGGAGTAACCGCACGGGCCGTATCACCCTATCAATATTCAAATTGAAGGTTCCCGCTGAAAGATCTCAGACACAGAAGAACATTATACGGTGATAGGCAAAGAATGCCTCACTTAGGGACCCCGGTCGACCCTTTTATCTGGAAATAAGCTTATCATGTTTATGGAAGAGCTTATATATAGGTAGGAAAGGTAGGTACTACTTCCATCATAGAGTCTGAGGCCGCGGAGATGTCTTTTTCGGTGTATTATTCGTTGTGACTTATTGTGAAAAGCAGGAACAGGTTGAGGGATATTTGTGTAAGCCTGTTGAATTGATTCAGGCCAACCAACTTTTTCCTGTCGCTAGTTGACATTGTTAGGTTTCCGAGGACATTTTTTAAAACCATGATTGTATGGGGTTAAATCCTTCAAATGTACTATTTTGTAGACATTTTAATATTATGGTCAATTAAATCACATATTTTATACAGCCACATAACCCGGGTATGTCCTAAAACTACGACCAAGACCACCGGGGGATGGGCAGCAGCATCCCTGGAGTGCGGTGGAGATACTGCGATCGCCAACCCGCATGCCAAGCGTGGCGATTATGGCATATACCCCCCATGAAATTGGGGGAGGCCTATGTCCAGCAGTGAACGTCCTTTGGCTGATATGGTGCTGGATACAACCACATATGTATTCGTAGTAGAGTTTATTCAGCACAAAATATAAAACAAGAGTACAAACATTGAGATGATTGTCAATCTTAATGTGACATTAAAAGTCGGCCAGGATTACAATAAGGTTTTCCCCTCACTAGCTCGGAAAGCCGTCTTTTATCCTTTGAAACAAGCGGGTAAAAACGCATTTTATCCACAAGTGGGGAAAGTAATTTGACCTTGGAGCGTGTTTGAGTAGTTTTTGACAGATAACAAAACGTAAAACGCTCATAATAATGGTTCGTTTGATATCAATTATCATTAATAAATGGTTTGAGAATTTAATAAAAAATACCAAATTTCATGATTTAAGTCGTAAACCTTAAAATTCTATAAGTAACATTTTTTTAAATAATGATATTGAGTATAATTGTAAACGCACAAGTTGAGTCGATGCAATTTCAAAACGCATCGTCAGAAATGTCATTATTGTCAATGTCAACTAAAATATACACAACTTGTCACCGACTCCGACTCACGTAAATATTATACACAATTTTTAGAGTTTTCTGTTATAATATCGTAAAAAAATCAGTGATTCCAGTGAAAATCATGCCTGGTGGAACTGTGTTTTTTTGCATGTTGCACTTTCCTCGCTATAGTGAGAAGAAAAGTTTTGTGTTACACACGGGTGCAAAGTTGTATTTTACTTCTCGTGTGTTGAAACACTCGCTACGCTCAGGATTCTATTTTAGAACCACTCGCTTCGCTCGTGGTTCTACTATAGAATCCTTTCGCTGGCTCGTGTTTCAATTCCACACTTGCGGGTAAAATACAACTTTGCACCCTTGTATAACTAATAACTATTTTCTACTCCAGAATCATAATCTGTCAATTAAATGACTGACAGCAGTCATCATCATGATCATCCTAGCGTTATTTACAGTACAATTGCATCCTGAAGGATGCCCGGGGTCCGCGACCTAATCCCAAGAATTGGCGTAGGCACTAGTTTTTACGAAATAACTGGCCGCAGTATTTACGCAAACTTTTTATACAAATGCAAATCTATACCTAGACAAGTCATTATATGACTGTTAGGAGAATCAAAATGGATTTCCATACATTATTAAACACCATCACCACCACCATATCAGCCTAAGGACGTATGGACATAGGTCTCCCCCAATTTCATGGGGGGTAAATGCCACAATCGCCACGTTTGGCATGCGGGTTGGCGATCGCAGTATCTCCACCGCACTCCAGGGGTGCTGCTGGCTGCCCATCCCGCGATGGTCATGGTCGTAGTTTTAGGACATACCCAGGTCGGGTGCATTATTATACAACTATTATTATTTTTACGTTTTAAAGGTGGCGCACGTCAATGCCCGTATTCTGACGCCATATCTATTTTTTATTTAAATCAAACTAATTTGCTGTTATAGGCAAAATATTGAATGCAGCATTAGATAATTATAAATTAAGTCTTAAAATTCTGGACTCTTTAATTACAAAACTCGTGTTGTTTTAGCGGCTCTCGATTTAAAAAAAAAACCCTTATAATGTTACTGTTGCATGGAATACTATTATGTAGACTACAAAATGAAACCTACATTTTGTCCCCGTTTTAATAACTGTTAGGTTACAGGATATAGGCTCAGCCTAGTTCGGGGTCTGCCGGATCTCATTTTTTGTTGCACGGTTCTAAATACATTTATCCTTATTCTAATTCTTCTTATTTGTCACGGCCCATCTTCTAATCATTTTAAGAGTCCGTGTTGAAACATTGTTTTTAAGAAATTGGTTTATTTTCTTCTGGCTAATGGGACAGAATAATTACAAAAGTTTATCATGCGCAGTGGCCCATTTTACGAAGCTAGAAGTTATTTTATACTTAAAACCCTGGTCAAATGGTTAGTCGTTTTTGGTCTAGCGCATCAATGTAACCATTTCATTCTTGTAAACTGTAATTTGTTACTATATTGAATGTGTCCCAGTTGCCAACACACACGATAAGCAGGCTGCCGAATTTATATTACGAGTAAAATACGAAACTACTTTGATGCAAAATAAAAATATATTTAACGAAATTAATGATGAATTTAAGTATTACGTCAGTTAGACCGTTTAAAACTTTATATACAATGTATTTTGAGCAAGTGGCCTAGTGCCCTTTTTTTAAGCAGGGTATAGAACTTTATAACAAAATTTAAAAGTGCCAGCAATGTACAGTTAGTGTCATATATTACGTAGTAGTCAAGATCACCAATTACTTGGAAACATCCAAAATAGTCTTTAAAATTGAGTCAGCTACAGCGATCAAATTGTTCAGGCCATCTATCGTGACCAAATATACCGGAGCACGCACCTCGTCAAATACGAGTACTTGTAACATACAAGCCGACATTAGTACCGACACCCACATCACCACTAATAGCTTAGCACCCGAAGTATCCAAAAGTATCGGACACAACAGACTAGGAAAATGGATGTAAAGTAAATTGACAAGTGCAAATGACACATACAATATCCTCAATTATACTCGAAGGATACCTTTCTTGATATTTATATAAGCCAGATTCATATTTGTCTGATTTAACGTGGACGGTCACCAAACTGGACCCGGGTATGTCCTAAAACTACGACCAAGACCACCGGGGAATGGGCAGCAGCATTCCTTGAGTGCGGTGGAGATACTGCGATCGCCAACCCGCATGCCAAGCGTGGCGATTATGGCATTTACCCCCCCATGAAATTGGGGGAGGCCTATGTCCAGCAGTGGACGTCCTAGGGCTGATATGGTGGTGGTGGTGGTGGGTCACCAAACTTACCTCGCACTAGCTCCATGTCTATCGCGAAACTCCGATCGATCGGCAGATCAAGCGACGCAAACGGAACTGGATTGGTCACACCCGACGAAGGGATTCTGATCATATTCCTAAACAGGCGTTCGATTGGAATTCACAAGGCAACAGCAAGCGTGGCTGACCCAAACAGACCTGGCGACGCACAGTTGCAGACGAGCAGAAGAACATCGGGTAGACGTAGAGCAAGATCAAGCGCAAAGCTCAAGACCGAATGGGATGGAG
This sequence comes from Notocelia uddmanniana, assembly GCA_905163555.1. NCBI lineage: Eukaryota > Metazoa > Arthropoda > Insecta > Lepidoptera > Tortricidae > Notocelia > Notocelia uddmanniana. Next base: position 19,865,161 of record LR991067.1, read on the forward strand.
AAACTCTGTGGAAGCCCCCTTCCCCATCCGGGGACATATAATATTAACGTGTCGTCTGACATGATGGGCCATATTGTGTCAGATAGCACATTAAAAAGCAGCTTTAGATGACTATTAAATAAATCAATATTTGGGGATACTTTTACACATCCGGAGCTAGTCCCAAACTAAATAAATTATATATAGAAGATTAATACATTTCCTACAGTCTAATCAACTCTTAAGTCCAAACCAATTTGGTTTTCAAAAAGGAAAGTCCGCGACACTAGCCATCTTCAAAAGTTAAAAAAAAATCTGGGATATCATTAATGATAACAACCCTTGTGTTTCACTGTTCATAGACATGTCTAAAGCTTTCGACTGTGTTGTACATTCCATGCTCTTGAAACAGCTGGAAACTATTGGTGTAAGAGGACATGCACTTAAATTATTTGATAATTACCTTTTTAATCGTGAACAAGCAACAGTCATTACTAAATGTATGTACTCGTAAATTAGATTGAAAACATCCAAGACTCAGGAATACTTATTTATATAACGACGGTGGCAAACAAGCTTCCGGACTGCCTGATGGTAAGCAGACACCGTCGCCTATGGACTCTTGCGACACCAGAGGAATTACAAGCGCCTTGCCGACGCCTTGAAGACGGCGCGGCGTGGCGCTAATGTGTACCGAGATAGCTGTATGCTTTCCAAGATTTGGGTGGTTGAATTTTGCGTTTCGTTGTCCTCGTATTATACGAAAAGTATAGCACAGAAATAAATCACATGTAACAATCCAGATATTCATTATATTTTCTATGCCTGTGGTTTTTCCGATTTTTGTAAAAATGTTTTTTTAGTCTGTAATTCTCATGCAAAGTTGACCCCTTTTTTGTCGACTTTTGAGATCCTTTAATTCTGATATTACACATTTATATGAAAATTTTAAAAACCACAGGCATACAATATAATTACGTCTAGTACATACTTACAAAATTTAATCTACTTCTGTTGCCTAGTTTTTAAATGAGACCGGGACTATGTTGTATGGGGAATGGACCGAAGAGACTCCTTTTAAGAACCCTTATATGTACTCGTAACTGTTGCATAAAATATTACTATTATAATTGCATTTAAGCTGAAGTTTAATTTATTCCGAGTATTTTCCTAAGATTTGTTTATTGGTGACGTAGCAAAATACCGTAGTATGCGAACACAAGTGCCTTGCCACCGGCTTCGTAGGCAGCTAGGTCAAAGTAGGCATATGAATCTGGCTTTACATTTATTCGATACTGCGGTATCGGTTTGCTATAAATCTTCGGCAATGCTTCAAGATTGGTTACTCGTCATATATGGGTTCCGTAAGCAGGCGACCTTGATTATATTTGACGATGTCGCAGAGGACACAGTAAATATTATTCGTTTCAAGTAGTAAGACAATTACAGAAAAATCCTTTTTTTAATTACCCCGAATTTTTCGCTTGCTTTCAAAAACAATTCCTCAAATTGAATAGTGTCAATAGCGCGCTTGTGATTGTTCTATAGTCCCAAGCTTCATAGTCTATGGTGTCTGCTTGCCATCAGGCGGGCCGTATGCTTGTTTGCCGAGGTCATTGTATTACAAAAATAGCGAATAAATCTTCGTATTAGCGTTTGTTAAAAGGAGTGTGTACACGAAATAATTGCCGACTGCACTTTTTTCCAGAATCAATTTTACTCGTTGAGAAGTTTCGAATAAGCCCAAATACCATTGGTTTATCTTGTGTAAATAGCTTAGGAGTTGCTATGGCCACCTTCTGTCTCCATCATCAAATAAACTCGTTGGTACCAAAATATTATTTTGTCTCCGACCTAAGTATGCCACATTTCAGCTCAATCGGATACCGGCTAGTGGCTAAACAAGGATTGTAAATTTTGATGACCACTTACATATTTACATACATACAAACAGTGAAAGTTAAATAACAGCTTGTGAAAATGATAGATTTACCTGACCGAAGTTTGAAACCTTACATTATTAACCAGCAGATAGCCAAAAGAGTCAGCTGACTTACTGTTGTAAATATAGTCAATCTTTTACTGTGCATACAAGGTCTCATATACGATACACAACAAACCGCCGCGATAAATATCTATCTTTGGGATCTACTATCTGGAAAAGTATTTTCAGATACTACGACGTAAACAAAAGAAGGTATTAACGACGTACAGTTTTACATATTTTTACTGCTCTTGGTCGAATGAAAATAATTGATCGATTATCGAACATTGATGAAAGCAATTTTGGTAATGGTAGGTTATTGGTGACTATTAGGCATAGTGATATGGGTACGTTATTAAATTTTAATAGGTGGCTAGTGACCTATATTAGCGGCATTAATATAGCTTAAAATATTAATTATTAGTTAACATGCCATGATGCGCAGCCAGTTAACAGCGTCAGGATATTGATAAATTAGTATATAACTATATATCTGAATCAAACTGATAACGTTTTGTATACAGCTGAATGGGTTTCTTATACTGGGATTTAATTAATTACAGAAGAATACAAGTAAAGAGCGGCTGATTGATTGTAGAATTATTTTCTTATTGCCCGATATATGTAAAAATATAGTACTTATGTAAATCGTGAAATGAACCGGGTTAACTTACCTTGGAGGGTCTGGAGCGTATTTGGCGACGCAGGTAAGGTTGATGTCGGAGCCGGCGCGCACAAACAGCTCCGGTCCGGAGAGGATCTCCGCTTTTGACACTGAAAGAATACAATTCAATCGTCATTTTGAACTAAGTACCAACAAAATAGTGCAGTTAAGTGCATAATTAGGAGTACATACAGCTCACTTAAAGATAAGTTCCAATGGTTGTTATATCTGCTATCAAGGTCTCGCTACATATTTATGAGAGTATCCCAAGAGGATTAGTTCGATACATATTTTTAAAATCAACTTTTCTTAACCCGTGAAACGATTGACGTCATACATATGCATTAATAATCTAGCATACGAGTACATAAAGTAAGAGTTCGATTTTCAAAAAATCTTATAGTCACACGGGTTCCACCGTGTGACTATAAGATTTATAGGGCGATCTACGGGTTAGGTACAGAAAAGTCTATCTTGAGTAGGCATGAGATGAACTTTGCGGCTTCAATGAAAATTATGCCTGCCGCATGTCACTCATATTCTAAATCAAACTCAAAATATTATTTATTCAAATAGGCTACTTAGCAACGACCACTTTCGAGCCTGGCAACAAGCACTTTCTAAAAGTCAGTTAAAACATTATCTTAGGCTAATTATTTACTATTTTTAGGCAACTTCCTGATTTGTCAGCGCGGAGGCGGTACAATCTGAGAGAACTGTCAGCTGTCAGTGTTAACCTGTCAGTGGAGTCAGTACCTTTTTTTTTATTCGTCCATTAGGACAGGCTAAGACTATAGGCCATACCTACTGCCTTGTCTTCAGTAACACATCATTTTGTTTGAGATATCTAGAATAATCTTACATTTTAATGAGCGGTTCTTGACTGGCGCGGAATGCGTGAACGGCCTGCACCTATGAATGTCAATAAACTACTAGCAGTTCGGAAAAATAAACCTCTGCCACGAGAAGAACCGTCGTAAGAAACAATATACGTGGTATACTTTCATTTTAACAAGACCAATTAATTAAAAAACAAAAAAACCCGACCGCGTTCATATATTGGAATTTGGCGCCAAACATCCGCCAGTTTGTTTTTTATTTTATTTTAATATATACCCAGTGTCATTCTCACAGTAAATACGATTCTAACGAGACCTCTCAAGTTAAAATCCATCGAGCCGTTCAGGCTGCAGAGAGTGAGTGCGAAACAATTATACATACATACATACATACTCTCGAAAAACAAAACCCTCCGCCTGACGCAGTCGGGTAATTAAAATTTACAGTATTACGGTACTACAAAATTTTAATGCTACAGTAGAAAACCAATTTTTGCGATACATTACCCGTGCAGGACGCTATCACTGCCAACTATCCCTATCCATCATTAAGTAATCGTTAACCTTATAATATGCTTTTGAAATAAGTGTTTGTTTTACTACTTACATATTTGAATTCAACATGTATTATTGTAGAATTTGATACATTTCCCAACAACGACTTTTTCGGCTTTCATCATCATCATTTCATCATTATCATCATGTCAGCCGAATGACGTCCACTGCTGGACATAGGTCTCCCCCAAAGACTTCCAAAATGACCGGTCCTGCGCCACCCGCATCCAGCAGACACCTGCGACCCTTACCAGGTCATCAGTCCACTGTGTGGAGGGCCTGCCAACGCTACGTCTTCCGGCACGTGGTCGTCACTCGAGTACCTTTCCGCCCCAACGGCCATCGGTTCTACGTGCTATGTGCCCCGCCCACTGCCACTTAAGTTTAGCGATTCGAAGGGCTATATCGGTCACTTTAGTTCTGCTGCGGATGGCCTCATTCCTGATGCGATCACGCAGAGAAACTCCCAGCACAGCCCTCTCCATTGCTCTTTGGGTGAATTTGTGCCTTCATATGAGGCCCATAGTAAGCGACCACGTTTCAGTACTACGTACGTACGTATGTCATCACTGGCAACACACACTGGTCAAAGACTTTCGTCTTGAGACACTGCGGAATAAAAGATGTGCCGTAGCTTCCCGAACGCTGCCCAGCCGAGTCGGATTCGACGATTAACCTCTTTCTCGAAGTTGGACTTCGCTAACTAGACAGTCTGTCCTAGGTATATGTAATCGTCTACAGCTTCGAGTGTAAACGACAACTTCGCACCGCCAAATACGGTAGTAGCCTGACACAATGGTGTAAGGTTTGAAAGAAATTTTGAAACCCCTTCGGCCACACTTCTTTCTACGAAAACAGTTATGTACGTTTGACCACGTAACCAGAAAAAAAATCCACACAACAGCTAGGTAGGTACGACGATGAGCGAAGCGAGGAGGAGTGTTAGAAAAACTGCGACCCTGCGGCTCTGGCGCTTCGCCAGCCGCTGCCACGGCACGCTCGCTCGGCTGGCGCGCTGTAGGCTCGCAGTTCTTCCTAACACTCCTCCTCGCTTCGCTCGTCGTCGTACCTACCTAGCTGTTGTATGAAATAATTTTTCTTGCTACGAAACTGATTTCGTAGGAAGAAAAAACCTCTGTGTACGTAACTAGTTTCGTAGCAAGATAAATGATCATTTACACGTATCTGGTTACGTAGCATTAGTATCGAAGGCGGCCGAAGGGTTTGAAACATCCAAGAGTAAACCAGCGGGGTACAAGTTCAAAAAACCCTTCCTGTTCTTAAACATTAATAAAGTTTTATGCACCAATACAGGCCCCATTTAGAAGTTCGGGCGAGCTTAAACTGTAATAGAAACTCCATTAAAAGGATCCTCCACAAAACCTTTTAAGAACATTATCTAATAACAATTCAGGTAACCTTCTAATGAAACGCTTGTGTTCATACTTAGATTTGATGGTCCGTAACTTTAACAACACAATAATATTCTATTGTACAAGACTCGTAGAGCTGCTACGAGCTCGTAACTCTTCGTAGCGGTTTGCGTAGCAAGCTACGCTTATCAGAGGTAACAAACCAAAGGCCATAACTTTGAAACAATAGTGATAACAAAGCGTCGGTATCAGATATTGATTGCGGCATGATACAGGGGTTCGGAACATGTTTTTGGCATATAGAAATGATATGTGAATCGTATCGTTATTCATGCTCTCTCTTTTACGTAAACGCTATTCCGAGTATGTCAGAACGAGACATCTGATATAGAAATTGAATCGGAATTTGGCTTTTATGATATTCGATGTTATGAGTAAGTCGTAACTTAGTAGAGTCGTAAAATCGATAAAAGTTATTAGTTTTTCTATCGTTTAACGAAACATTTCTCTTTATTGTCATTTAATATCACTAAAACGATAAAATGTTCATATAAATATTGTCATATAACTCGCAAAAACGATTTTAAGTTCAATGAAAGATTTTGCTGTGTACATATTAATTTAATATTCCTCTTTACAAAAATATTAGCTGTCCAGAATGTTTTCTTTATATACTTATGTCAAGAATCATCCAAACAATACCTACAAAATGTACGTAACCATCATAGGTTTGTAAGAAAAACAGAAAAAAGAAAGAAAAAACTTTTTTGTGCATAAAACGGTACACAAAAAAGTGAAAACAGAAGTGGGTATATACACCAAAAAGGTGTAACCCATTGCGACCGAAAATTATTCTTCGTCGTCCAAAATCAGTTGATATAGATTTTTTATTTCTTATATGAAACTCGTTGCGATCACGAATCATTGGTAAGTCAAGGTTTGTTGAGTATCTTCAGTTACCGGAAGGGCAGACGTATACAATCAGGGAAACATTCGTTTCATTAAGACTATTAATAGAAAGAACTTCGTGATTAGGTATTTTTATTGAAATAATAAGAAAGTCTCTATTCACAACTGGTTTGGTACGAGGTCAAAAAGCATCCAATCTGAACTGCAGTCTGATTACGTGACGTTAACAAACATACACCCTATATTTTTCGTTTGCACATTGATTCATTAAATTTAGTATTTAATGCAATAGTAACGATGTTTGACATCGACATCGGCCCTGTAATTACTAGTATCGCCGAAAATTCGAATATCCGTACAACTTTAACACGCCAGATGATATTTACATTGAATATTAAATTTATATTTAATTACGTGCATTATGAAGTTGATAACTGAGCTGAAACATGGGGCTTGATTAAAACATTATGTGATTTAATTATGATTAATAATAATAATAATCTATATTTCACCAAAAAAACATGAATTGTAACAAGATAATCCTTAAAAACTATTTGGCATAATTTCCAATCGAAAATGAAAAATTGATCACCCCGAGCGGGATTTGAACCCGCGACGTCTGGTATCCGTCCATCGCTCTTTCCAACTGAGCTACCGCGGGTTACCCCAAGGCAACAAATCTTTCAAATAGTTCACTCTTTTTAATTAAGCCTTTTAGGGAGACTTGTAGCGACATCTATCGTCAAAGTTGCTACAACTTTTTGAAACTACACCAACGTCTCATAAGTTACATTGAAAATCATTAGTTACAATGTGCTACCCCATTCTAAATGTACATATTTTTACAAGCGGAAACGTCCACTTAGTGGAATTATAACTTCTAATCGAAAATGAGAAATTGAAACTATTTGGCACATCTAATATTTAACAGCATAGCATTTCATAACCGAACGGACCTAAAATTAAATGATTTATTTAAAAATTTGAAGAAGATGGTGGAGCAAGAAGTCTGTTTTGTTTTGATCTGACGGACGAAAGGTGCTTAAAACGCTCTTAATAATATTATTTTATGGAATAAAGTGCAATGATGGATCATCATCCTAGCGTTATCCCAGTAGAGTTGCATCCTGGAGGATGCCCGGGGCCCGCTACCTAATCCGTAGAATTGATTTAGTTAGCCACTAGTTTTTACGAAAACGACTGCCATTTGACCTAGGAACTAGAACTTATTGAGATTAGGCTTGTTAAGGGAATGGGCAACTTCACTGTTAGAAGTTCTCAAGATGCCTGAATACCTGTCATAGACAGCAGCCCGGATCAACGGCTTAGCAAGCCTTACAAAGCACGGGAGCACTATGTTAGCAACCACTCAAAGCGGTCACCCATCCAAAAGAGGACATGGAACGACATTGCCTAACCTAGCTTACCGCAAGCAGTACGCTGGCGCCGTTGGGCCACGAGCGCTCCTCCTTATTTACAAGGCTGGTTAGATACAAAAGAGGAATATCGACAAATTATATAATAGTAGTATTCAATTTCTTTATGTTGCCGTTTCTTCTTGTATCTACACAGGAAGAAACGACAATAAAGAGATTTCTCTGGGACCGAAATTTAATTAAAAGTGCTGGGATGAAAGTTGTATATAATATGTAAGAGAACTTCGGTAGCATAATTCAAAACACGTCAGATTTGACATTTGACAGAAGTGACGCCGCATTTCTGCACAGAGTGTTGATCAAGAACAGAATATCTTTGTACCATTATAAACATAATTAAATTTTAAAAGCATATTTAGGTTGCTAAGATGCTCCCAATCTGTGGGGACGAACTTGCTACTTATATAATAAAAGTAAGTATTTTGTATTTTAGTTTTTTTAGTAAGTATTACTTTTTAAATTCATCAATTTCAAAAACTGAGTTGAAAATAATTCTATACAGGTAGTGGCCTGTAATAGGAGCAATATATTTAAAGGACGCTTCCTTAGAGCATATGCATTAACCTGTTGTGTCCGAAAAAAAAAATCTCTTTTCAATTCGGAGAAATTTTGATCTAAAGTTATGACCTTCAATTAATGGATCTTGGCACCCAGAGATTATAGCGCGGCAGTCAATACTGATTTTGAGGTTGCTTCAAGTTATGACTCATAATCTAATTTTTGGTTTAAAAGGATATTTGTAGGAGATTTTAATTTATTTTTATATTTTTTTAGTGTTTTTGCGGTGGAGATACTGCGATCGTCAACCCGCATGCCAAGCGTGGCGATTATGGCATATACCCCCGTGAATTTGGGGGAGGCCTGTGTCCAGCAGTGGACGTCCTTGGGCTGATATGGTGGTGGGTAATGGTTAGTGTTTTTTGTGTATATAGTTATTAATATCACTCCAGTAGAGTAAAAAATTACATATAAGCTACATTTGAGAAAAATAAATAAAAACAATTTTTTTTTTCAATTATAACCATTTGGAAATAATTGCTGGAGAGCTCAATAGTGTACCGTTTAAATTTTTGCTCCTATTACAGGCCACTATCTGTATAGAATTATTTTCGACTCAGTTTTTGAAATTGATGAATTTAAAAAGCCTGTATATTAACCAAATTGGCTCGCAAAATTTAACGCGAATCGGTTCAGAAATTATACCCGTAGAGAAGAACAGCTGGCAATCCGGAAACCCGCCGGATATACAAAAGCATTTTTGCCGAAGCTGAAACTAGGATCATTGTTTCACTCTGTCAAAAATTCGTAATGTTAAAAATCATTGTTAAAAAAATCGATCATTTTAACAAAAAAAAAAATTCAATGAGGTGAATCTTATAAAATCCTAGTAAGCTTGTTCTGTGGGTACTAGTAACTAGTTCTATAAAAATGATACACACCATTTCTTACTCTAAAAAAGCAACGAAACCAATACATATTAAGGGCCTTTTTACACAAATCGAACTAGTCCTATAGTAAGCTCAATAAGGCTCGTACTATGGCTACTAGACGACGATATAATTTAAAAGATATATACTTAAATAAATGGAATACATCCAAGCCTCAGGAACAAATATGAATTGTATTTATCAATAGTCCCACAATTTAATAATCAAGATTATTTTTATAAATATATTCACAATGTAGTCATTAATACCCGCCTTTGACTACTGACTTTTATATTCGGAATTCAATGAAGCAGGTAAGAACAATACAAATGTCGCTGGCAACGTCTCGTCCCTTTTCCTTTTTACTCGAGTCATATTGAATGTATTTCTATCAAATTTGTGATTTCCTCTGCCTTTTGGAGGTAACAAATAGGTAATACAAATGTATTGAGTAAAAGGTGATTTTGTCTTAAATATTTTGGTAATTAGTTATTTGTTGAGTGGTCTTCTTTCCTTTAAGCAAATAATGACGACCACTTTGGCTTAGTTGGTGGTGACCCTGCCTACGAAGCCGGAGATCCCGGGTTCGAATCCCTGTCAGGGCATTATTTGCGTAATTACGAATGTTTGTTCCTGAATTTCGATGTTTTGTATGTATTTAATGCATTGATGGACAGTAGACGCCTATAGGCGTTTTTGTTAATAAATAAATATTATGGGACAATTTTTACACAAATCGAACTAGTCCCATAGTAAGCTCAATAAGGCTTGTGTTATGGGTACTAGACGATGATATATTTAATATATATATATATATATATATATATATATATATATATATATATATATATATATACTTAAATACACAGGAAACATTCAAGTCCCAGGAACAAGTGTCTCTGATCACCACAGAAACAAATGCCCTTACCGGGATTCGAACCCGGGACCTCTAGCTTCGGAGGCAGTGGCACTACCAACTAGGCTAAACAGGCCGACGAACGTAATTCTATTGTTATTTCTATTGTGTCTGGAATAGTGTGCATCAAAGTGTTTAATATGTATTTATCTATATAAGTACGTATATCGTTGTCTAGTAGCTAATAGTACAAGCTTTGATGACATAGTTTGGGACTAGGTCAATTTGTGTAAGATTGTCCCCCAATATTTATTTATTTAACAGCGTAATGGGGACCATGCCGCAAGGAGACCTGCTACGAAGTGTTCTTCATATAAAGTTTTATTTATTTATTTATTAGAAATGGGATTGCTCTTGGCCAGCATCTAGCCGGGGGGCAAAGATGAGGCCGACGATGAAGCGAGCTCACCCAGAATATGCCTATTCACTCGTGCCTTAAAAAGGTCTAGGTTATATGAACTTGGAAATACAAATACCGGCAGAGAATTCTAAACTTTAGAAGTGCGCATTATGAAAGATGATGTTTACATCATTCGAATAGCGCTTTAGCGCTTGGTTCGAATTAGAGGCATTTTGACCAGGTAAGGATGGTAGCCAGCCGTACGTCTGGATGTCCGATGGAAGAAGATGGGAGGTTTGGTTATTTGACGTATTTTTTTGTCTATAACTCTATTTATTTTGGTTTTTTTTAGTTTAAGTTAGTCTTAATTTTATTTATATTATTTAAGTTATTAGTTATTTTGGTTAAGTATTCTAGTATATATTTTATTTGTGAATGAAATAATGGAAATCAATAAATTCAATTTATTTATATTTATACGGGACATTTTTTTTACACAAATCGAACTAGTCCCACATTAAGCTCAATAAGGCTTGTGTTATGGGTACTAGGCGACGATATATTTAATAGATATATACTTAAATACATAGTACATAGTGCATAGAAAGTAAGAACGAGTGTCGAAAAATTAAAATAAAATACATTTTGTTTCATTTTCACAATTGAACGATTTGAAATATAGAGTTTTTTTTATAATAACTACTACGTCGGTGGAAATAAAAACCGGCCAAGTGCGTGACGAGTCACGCACATGATTATTATATTTAAATATATTTATAACGTAAGCTTTATCTAGTTACGTATCTGACTAGATAAGATTCAATACGTATAAAAAACCGGTAAATGAGAAAAAAGGCATGTATTGCAGTCTAATTTCAACTGCCGCCGCATCTCTGACAGGTGATAAAACTTGTCATGTCTTTCAGATTATGTAATTTTCAGATTACTGGCAAATCAGGTTTTTGCTTGTACTTGTCATTAAAAAACCTAATAGCTAACTTTTTACAGCGGAAGCACTTCGGTCTGATCGGATGTCATCTCGAAGTTTTTTTAAACACAGCTCGATAACATTGCTAGAAATCACCACGAAACAATTGCGCTATGTTAAAAGTGAGACCTACATTTTCTTTTTTCTGTTTGTTTGTTAACATGACGAATCCTCCATCACTACATTATCGGTAACATGCTTCTGACTATTGGAGTCGCCAGGCAGTGTCTCCAGGCGGTGTCCGCTAACTATCACCAGTCAGGCCTTTTTAGGGTTCCGTACCTAAAGGGTAAAAACGGGACCCTATTACTAAGACTTCGCTGTCCGTCCGTCCGTCCGTCTGTCACCAGGCTGTATCTCAATAACCGTAATAGCTAGACAGTTGAAATTTTCACAGATTCATTTTTGTATTTCTGTTGCCGCTATAACAACAAATACTAAAAACAAACTAATAATTAAGGGGGGCTTCCATACAACAGAGTAGTTGTTGGCGTTTTTTGCTGTATCTTTTTTCTTAACAATTATTTATTTAATGTATTGTATAATGGTTTTAAATGTAGATTAGGAGGTATCGGAACGGAACCCTTCTCTGTGCGTGACCCGTCACGCACTTGGTCGGTTTTTATTTCCACCGACGTAGTAGTTATTATAAAAAATAAACTCTTTATATTATTTCAAATCGTATTTTAATTTTTCGATACTCGTTCTTACTTTCTAACTAATAAAACATCGTGTTAAATTCGGCCGGGCGGAATGATTGAAATGAAATATTTGGGTCAGGAATTTCGATTGTGACCTTATTCTTTCCTTAGGGCTTTTAATGCTTATTTGCAGATATATTTCGTACTAGCTGTTGCCCGCGACTTCGTCCGCGTCTTCGCTCCTATTGGTCGCAGGGTGATGTTATATAGCCTAAAGCCTTCCTCGATAAAGGGACTATCCAACACAAAAAGAAGTTTTCAATTCGAACCAGTAGTTCCTGAGATGAGCGCGTTCAAACAAACAAACAAACTCTTCAGCTTTATAATATTAGTATAGATTAGATTGTCAATTGTTTATAAATTAAGGTTGATCTTATATAAAAAAAGAACAATAGTATTTTACAGTACATATGCCGCTACTTTACCGCACGAGTGCGGTAATCAGCAGATTACGTGCATACGTCGAAACTTTAAAGAGCCATATGTACTGTAAAACGTTGTACGATACACGTGCGAACAGGTAATTCGCAACTCGTGTCAATTTAAAATACTCCCTTTGGTCGTGTTTCAATTTATCACCACTTGTTGCGAATTTCCTGTTCTCTGTACTTGTATCGTAATGTACTATTATGCAACAGTTACATGATAATGATAAGGGCTCTTAAAATTTGCGAGTCGCTTTAATAAAACGAGCATAGTGACTTTTGTTGTTAAAGACTAGATAATTTTAACATCTAATTACATATTATGTAACGATGCATACAATATTTTAACTTATGGTACTGAAACGTGGTCGCTTACTATGGGCCTCATAAGAAGGCTCAAAATCACCCAAAGAGCAATGGAGAGGGCTATGCTGGGAGTTTCTCTGCGTGATCACATCAGGAATGAGGCAATCCGCAGCAGAACCAAAGTGACCGATATAGCCCTTCGAATCGCTAAACTTAAGTGGCAGTAGGCGGGGCACATAGATAACACTTTTATTCAATTCACAGTATAGGATATACGTTTTAAAGTAGGACCTGAAGTAGTTGATACGGATACGTACGGAACCCTTAGTTTTGGGTGATGACGCACTTAGCTGTTTTTTTTTCATAAGTCGACCATTTGGACGGAGCCCAAGCAGGCTCATAATTGTAGTAGTTTATCATTCCGGCATCTGAAAATACCTAACAAATCTAACCTACGTAGTGTATTGCGATTACAACGGGTGAGCTATAGGGATGAAACATTATTCGTTCTCAACTGGTTTTGTACGACGCACAAAGAAAATTCGATCGCAACTGGTTACAGTCTCACTCTCGCTGTGCAAATTAGAAAAAGGAAAATAGATTCTCGTTTAACATCGCGCTGTCAGTTATGTAGAGAAGTGATTAAAATTGATAGGTTGTTACAAAAAGGTAGCTAAGAAAAATATTTCTCAGTGATTGACATTAAATACGTCAGAGTGAGTAAAGGGTATAAGTGAAAATTTTTGTTTCGCTTTTATTTGAGCACCACAAACTTTCACTTTTTCCTTTTAGATTAAATTCATAATTTTCGTAAGCAGACATTACTAATTACTAAATATATTAAGTCAGAATCTTCAAAAACGTTCCGTTAAACGTCGGCGCATTTAAAAAGGATTTATAAATATTTAAAATTGAATCACAAGGATTTTAATTTATTGCATGAAATATTCCACAGCAATACAAGTTGTAATAACCTGGCGTGAGTCCGGCTGGGAGGTCTATTTGAGTCAACGTATCGAAATGATATTGCGATGATATGTATGACGTCCATTTGTTTTGAAACGCGTCATTTTAGCCTGACACGCGATGAAACAAATTCTATTGCAGTATCATAGCGACAACCGACGTGTCGTGTGTAGAGCAAAGTAATTAACTGAAGAAGTCTTACAATTCTATACGGTGGTGCGCCTGCGCAGCGTTATAAATTTTCTGACAACACTGCGCTTTTCTGCTGCTTTCTGTATGCATTCTTTCCAATACGATATGGCAGCATCTAGTTAGAAACCTCTAAAGTCCCTGGCTGGATGCTTGGGGTGCACGAGTGATTTAAGTTTCGTTTATATCTCGTTGTACTGCGAATTTAAAGATACAAACGAATTATAACATTAGTCGTTCAAACTCCTATCAAGCAAAATTTGGTGTGCTGCCATACGGTATTAGTAATATTTGAAGCGTTTCTGACATGTGAAACTTTGTCAGCCAGAACGATTTTGAAAATATATTAGACTCGTAATTTTATCTGATTTGTATCTGATTGCAGTTTGGGGCCACATATGGTACAAAACCACAATCTACTCCTAATTATGTACCCGGTAAAGTTACAAAAAAATGTAAATAAAAATAAATAAAAATCATTACAAACAAACACACAATGTACAACTTATAAACAATGAACATCAGTTGTAAAAATTCATCTGTTTTGTACAACAAGACCTCAGAGTAATTGTCGATAGTTCTGATCTCCGAACTAAGTGGAAGACCGAGGTTAGATATATGTCATATAACAGAAATACAGTTCAGGCAATATAAATTAGCATTTGAGATGTCTCGGATACGTATAACACACGTTTGTGCTTTGTAAGACACAAATTAAATTTATAATATGGCAGTTCATATATATCACACTATAAGTTGGATTATAACTTAAAATACAAATTAACAAAGTAGACGTGATGCACTATACTTTATGATAAAAGGAAAATACAATGAAAGTAAAACTAAGAGATCTGATTATTTGGCAAAGAATTTCTCGAACGTTGCGAGGATATTTTCTGTATATTCATATCCCATCAAAAACATAAATGAGTTCATTATGCGAGGCGTGGATGTCGTCTCACCGATAAAAGAATTGAGATCTAAATGGGGGCCAAGCCAAGTTCCGCAGATTATCTGAAAAGGTGCCAAGTCTGGCACTAGATTGTTTACAGTAAAACTAATTTACTGCGGCTTAATGCATTTTGAGCTTTAACTTGGCAGTTTTCTTAAATATCCAACAGCTTTTATGGTATTATAACATACTGCATAATATAAGTCCCACCCGACAATGGAATGCAATAAGCAAGAATTGAGAGACGTAGGCTTTGATAAACCATCGACAATATTTCGATTGGTGCAATGTCTCAGCTCCTTAAAGATATATATCATCTTACGGAGACGGGTGCAGAGAGTCTCAATATGAGCACGCCAGTCTGGCTTTTTGTTAACTATCACGCATAGGTAGTGTTGGTAAAGACTTGAGTCTTTTAGAGTCTTCATTCCGAAGACTCGACTTAGTTTTTTAGACTAATCGTAGCTTGAGTGTTTTGTAGACTCGAGTCCTCTATAAAGACTCGAGTCTCGTATAGAGACTTGAGAGTTTTGTTTACTAAGTGTTAACAAATGGCTTTTAATGTACTTGTGGAAACACGTAAGGTTACGCGGCCTACTCAAAGAAGTAGGTACTGTAGAAATCAGTTCTCTGGATAGAAACTTCAAAAGTGAGTCTTTGCTATTAGATTCAAGTATTTTGAAACACGCCCAAAGTAAAAAAAAAAAAAATATTAAAGATACGATCAATCGAGTCTTTTCTAAGGCTCGAGTTGTGACTACAGGACTCGATAAGACACGAAAAAGGACTCGACTCATGACTTAAAAGACTCGAAAGTCTTTTAAGCTTGGAATCCCGTAAGTACGAGTCGAGTTCTTTAATTCGAGACTCAAAAAACTTGAGTCTTTACCAACACCGCATAGGTATCTGATCTGAGGAACTATGGTCATGGCTATATGCTACAACCCATGAGTTACCATATACTATTGAGAAGTGCCGTATCATCTGCATATGTAAAAACGTAAGAAAATAATACAATACACTATGAACTTAACTCAGGGAGAGACAAGAAAAAATACACAACTATGAACACAAAAAATAAAAATAATGAGAACGTAAAACGTACAACAAACATTAAATATTTAGATGAAAAACCAATTATTGAAAAAACAAAACACGAGCACTGACAGCGCCGACCGCGTCAGCTAGCCTGCCAGCTGCTGCCAGTGTATCGCGGAGGTTGACCAGCGCGTAATATACACTGATGTTTTGGAAACGTACCATAATTACATTATTCTGAAAACGAAACCATCCCAAATAAAAATAAACTGAAGCCCTAATCTAAATTTAGTTTGTTCAGAAATATTTATATGAAATCTGTAAATGTTTAATTCATCTTTTCGGAACTCCATTACTGGTAACTTGGATGATGTAATATTAATATAGCACTTACGAAAAGTACGGAATTCACCTGGGAATATAATCAAGATTAAAGTTTCCCAGTGGCCCGCTATAAAAATGGTTTTTCTTTAATACAGGTTAATACCTACAGGATCCTAATTTTATTTGATGTTATATATTATTCCTCTCAACCAGTGAGAGGAAGCTGTTGCTCTGCAGTAAGACGTATATATTATGTTTATTATAATTTCATATAAAATCAACTACGTAAAAATCAATCACGATATGAGTGTAAAAGACGGTGCTCATGTTTTACTATGATATGAATCTACCCTTTTAAGATTAGTAAAACATGTTAGGGGACAATCTTATATAAATCGAAATATTCCCTTAGTGAGTTCAATGAAGCCTGACTTAAGGTCACGATATATTTATTAATTAAATGTATAAAAAAAATCCTATTCTCAGTAAACAATCTTTATAAGCATCACATAAGTATTTGCTGTTCGGGCATCCAACAACATTCGGTGCAGTTAAGTGGACATAGCTCTTGGTTATTGGTGTGCAATAGATTTGCACTTAACCGGAATCGAATACAGGTCCCTCAGTTTTATAGACAGGATTACTAGCCACTAAGCTAAACTAAAAAATCGTGACGGGCCATCACGATTTGCATTAAAAAGTTATAGTGCCTTAAAAAAATAAGACGGAACTTGGTGCCGTGAATTTTTTGCCAATCAACTCGTAACTAGTGGCCTAGGTAGGGTGTTGAAGCATAACTCTGTTATTCTATCATCGTATTAAAAAAAAACCAGGGACAGAACATATTTGGCATGTTTATTGTGTATGACGATGTATGATCAATGCAAATAAATGATATGATATTAAGTATTTTTCTTTGAAACTAAGATCAACTCTAATCTTTACAATTACTAAGAAGAATACCTACAACTTATGTATCCGATATATTTTTCTGATATATTGATAATATGCAATGTTAATGTTGCTGAAAATTATGACCGTAATTATGATTATATATATATATATATATATATATATATATATATATATATATATATATATATATATATATATATATATATATATATATATATATATTTATACTACGACGGTGGCAAACAAGCTTACGGTCTGTCTGATGGTAAGAAGACATCGTAGCCTATGGACACTTGTGACTCCAGTGGAATCACAAGTGCGTTCCAACCCTTTATTGACTTAGGGATGCGCAGTGTTGAGAGTGAGGGACCCGCAGACGTCTCCACCTGCGGGTATATATTTCATGTACAACTAGACCGCGACATTCTGATTTAAAATTTAAGCGTTTGTACCTACAAATGCCCACGCAATTTAACAACAACTGATTGGATATATATTAATTGTACTGCAAGTATATAAAATAAAGAGTGCAATATATAGGCCTTACTATTTCAGGTTGACAAAGTTGTAAAATAATCAGCTAAATAAAATCACAAAATTAAATCACAATATCGTTCTTAGTGCTGTATTATAAGACTGCTGATGGATAGCGAGCAAGTATGTTGATATTGTTTTGTTATAATATCATAAACTCAAAAAGTTTCGCAGTTTGAGACATTTTTTTTACAGTAGCAGTCACTGGACTGATTAAGATGGTATTGTGGCGGGTTGCACCAACATACAATTACAGATCGATCACCGGCGATAGCTACTGTCATTTTTTTATACCACGTGGGTGGCAAATAAGCGTACGGCCCGCCTGATGGTAAGCGGTGGAAACTTGTCAAACTTTCCATACGACTAGATTTTAACGATCACTGTTTACGATTATGGATGGTTTGGCGCAACACACCCTTAACCCTTTCCCTGACAATAATTTCGTAGCACTACACTCCATGCGAGCGGGTTCCTGGCACTGAAAAAATAATCGTTACAATATTTTGGATGACGAATGTCTTACCTACGACAGTGAGTCGGAACGACAGACTGATCTTCGGCTCCGTGGAGACCTGGCACTCGTACGCGCCGGAGTCGCGCGGTTGCGCGGGCGCCACCCGCAGCGTCCATTCGTCCGAGCCGTCGGCGTGTAGCGCTGCGAAGCGCGCGTCGCTGCTGTACGTGTGGACACCCACAGTGAGGATGTGGAGGTCGCGTTTGCGGATCCAGGATACCTGGAACAAAAGTGAAAATAAGTTTTTGAAACATTCTTACATATAGGTAGGACACATCGGAACGTCACCGTGCTTTTATTTCGAGCAGCCCAACTGGGGAAGTACCTTCACCTTACAGAAGACCGCAGACTTATAAAACACCACTACTCCTTAGATATGTTGTGTTCTGGTCCTGATGGTGAGTAAGATTGCCAGCCATGCGTTGTGTTGAGAGGTGGTCAAGAGTGAGGGAAGGTACCTACACAATCTCTAGCTAACACAACGAATTCTCAAGTGAATAAAGAGTCGGCAATACACTTGTGATTCTTATGGAGTCACAAGCGTCCATAGGCTACGTTGTCTTTTCATCAGGCAGGCTAGTTTTTTTTGCACGCACTCTAACGCCTTGATAATAGATATTTTTGAACACCTTGCTCGCTCCGATATATCTTATGGCGGCTGTCACAAAGACGAAATCTGTCACAGGGTGTCACATAGTTGTCAATTCTAACCTCCGATCCACATACCTCGAAAGTTAGTTACTCGTTTTCAAATATACTTTCACACGTTCGTTCTTCACGTTAATTCCATTCACGTGAAAGAGAGCAGTTGAAAGTCAGATGAGATGAACAAAAATACATCGATTGGAGTGTCCTCTCAGTCTTAGGAAGAGTCGCACGACGCCATCGGAGTGTTCTGTGACCTTTCCAAGGCTTTTGATTGTGTAGATCATGGTACTTTAATTTGTAAACTTAAGTTTTATGGCATCAGAGGGCATGCATTAGATCTCATGAAGTCATATTTAACACAGAGAAATCAAAAGGTAGCGATAAATAAAGCCATTTCGTCAGAGACAGTGGTAGAGATAGGAGTACCTCAGGGGTCTATTCTAGGTCCGTTCCTGTTCTTTGTTTATGTAAATTATCTGCCATATATGGTAAGCCGAAGATCAGGCATTGCAATGTTCGCAGACAACACCTCATTACCTGTTCAAGGTAAATAGGAGAGATACTGAACTCATTGAACTAAATACTACCCTCATCATATCTGACTGGTTTGCTGCCAATAACTTAGTATTGAACCCAAAAAAACGAAATGTATGAAATTCTTTCTAGCGAACTCATCAAACAGAAACTTAGATACAAATATTAAACTTAATGGTCAAACAGAATTTGTTACTTCTACTGTATTCTTAGGTATTATTACATTGGACTCAAAATTGCAGTGGGGTTCCCATACAACAGCGATAGGAAGTAGGTTGAGCTCTGCTGCATTTGCAGTCAGGAGAATAAGGCAGCTTACCAATGTGGCAACGGCACGGTTAGTTTACTTTGCTTATTTTAATAGTATAATAGCTTATGGTCTTATCTTATGGGGATCAGCTGCAGATATTGAAACTGTATTTATTTTGCAAAAAAGGGCTATCCGAGCAATTTATAACTTGGGGTCGCGTGATTCATTAAGATAATTTTTCAAACAAATACGAGTAGATATTCTAACCCTGCCGTCCCTATACATATTTGAAATAATAATGTATGTTAGGAAGAATTTGGGCAATTTTCCAACGAACGCTGATAAACCAATAGCCACGAGAAATACTGAGAAACTCAAAATAACCTTCTATAGACTAGTAAAGGCGAAAAAGTCGTTCTTGGGAAATTGTATCAAATTCTACAATAAAATTCCTAAACACATTACTGAACTTAGCAATTCTAAATTCAAATCTGTAGTAAAACAAACACTTATTTCAAGAGCATATTATAAGATAAAAGATTACATCATGGATAGGGATGTTTGGCAGTGATAGCGTCCTGCACGGGTAATATATCGCGAAAATATATTTTCTACTGTAGCATTGTTATTTAAGTTATTTTGTAGTAGCCGACACTGTAACTTTATATTTAACTATAATTAATGTACATTGTTTTGAAAAAATGACTTCTTGCCGAGTTTCTTACGCCGGTTCTTCTCGTGGCAGAGGTATATTTTTCCGAACCGGTGGTAGTTTATTGACGTTCATAGGTGCATGTAATATGCCTAATTTGAAGAATAAACTATTTTTACTTTTACTGATGTATTTTTGTTCATCTAACATATATTAAAAGTACTTAATTTTGCTATAGTAGTAGTAGTAATTATGCAAAATATACATTTATGTGTACAAGACAAATTAAAAGTGTTTTGATATATTTTTCTAATCCGGTGACGTCACGTAATAATTATCATGGAGGAAATAAAAAAAAACCAGGCACTTGCCGTGCAAATAGTCTTAAATCAAACGAAACAGAAGTATTTTTGACTAATCAACCTAATAACAAGAGTATGTTATTATGTCCATAGCGTAGCCTATAATTTAATATCAGTATAATTTCAATGCCAGCTGATTATCAAAGCGCCGAGTCGAGTCCATACAGGCTTAGCTATGCCCTCTTGCAAGAGAAGCGTATAAATCACAAGATTCACAAGTAACAACACACTTCCCAAGTAATTTTAATTGTGTCGGTAAACTCTAAACTTCAATTAAATAAAATATTCTCATTTCGCACCGCGTATTCTCAACTCTTAACAATTTCTCTGTTTATCACAATAAGCGCGAAGAAATATCCTAAATTGAATACTATTTCGCAGGATTAAGAGAACTAATTAAAGTGCAAAGTGACGGGCGCGAGTGTAAAAGCTTTCAGAGCTTTACGTGCGGTCGCAAGCACGATGTCGCATTTAGGAATGAAATGCTCGTTGCCCTAATGGCTGGGTTACACGTGACTAGTATTTTTCAGCATACTAAAGTTGGTGGTATACCCATAATGGGCGCCGAGGTACGAGTAGTCGAGTAGCCCCTTAAAATGAGCGTGCACAGCACATTTATATACATGACGTTACAGCCTGAAATGTCCCATGATACGACTACTGGCTGTGTGATCTGTAAACCTCGCAAAAAAATCTCTTTTTTTCAAATTTCAAAATTTCCAGAAACTGACTTGCCAAAAAAATTCTATATAATTATTGAACCTGCTCCCAAAATTTTACGAGAATCGGTTGAGAAATGCGACCTGTAGAGGAGAACATTCGGACAGACAGACAGATATATATATTAAAAGATATTTATATATATATGTATTAAAAATGGGATTGCTCTTGGCCAGCATCTAGGCGGGAGGGCAAAGATGAGGCCGACGATGAAGCGAGCTCACCCAGAAGATGCCTATTCACTCGTGCCTTAAAAAGGTCCAGGTTATATGAACTCGGAAATACAGACACCGGCAGAGAATTCCAAATCTTAGAAGTGCGCATTATAAAAGAAGATGCAAAGCGCTTGGTTCGAATTAGAGGAATTTCGACCAGATAAGGATGGTAGCCAGCCGTACGTCTGGATGTCCGATGGACGAAGGGGGAAGGCGGTATGAACTCATGGAGCTCCTGAGCATACTCACTTAAGTACAGTTTGTAGAAGTCGCACAGACATGCTACTTTGCGTCTATTTGCTAAGCTCTGCAGCTTATTTCCCACTACCGTACTGCCGCCAATGAGCCTCCTGGCTCTGCGGTCCACCGAGTCGAGTGCGGCAAGTTGGTACTTAGCCGAGCCATCCGAAAGGTGACTACAATACTCCATGCAAGACCGGACTTGGGCTTTAAATATTTTTTATCGAAAGCTGAAACGGAGACGCTTCGCTCGCTTGGTCAATTATCAATTGTTATTCTGCTACTATTTTTTGTTTTAATGCACACTATACCACAAAAGCAAGTGTTACAAGTACCTATAGAAAGAAAGTACAAAGTAGTGTTTGTTTTTACTCCCTGAGCGAATTTTTTGAAGAGAAGTATAATGATTAAGTTCACGCTTAAAATAGTTAGTAGTTAGACTATAAGTTATAGAATCAGAATATTGAAATATAATACATTAAATTGTCATAGTTTAAATAGTAGTCCTCTCTACATAATGCTATGCCCTTGCAGGGCGTCACATATAACTTATATCCTCTGTACCATCTAATGTAAAAAATGTGATATGCAATAAATGTTTGACTTTGACTTTGATACTAACAGACCTGAGAGGCCAGAGAGGCTTTAGACCTAGACATAACTTTTTATTTTTTTTATAAATTCTTGCCATTTGTTTTATGCAGTATGTCATTGGTCTTTAGCTCACTCTTAATTTGAACTTGCAGAAGTACATTAGGATGTTGTTTATGCTATTTTTATACAACGACGGTGGCAAGCAAGCTTCCGCCCTGCCTGATGTTAAGCAGACACGGTCGCCTCTTGACGCTTGCTATTCAGTTATAATTTCAGGTTTGGGGTACTATATCGTTTATTTGTACTTGTACAAGTAGGCGGGGAAATACGAAGATAAGTTAATGATATTGTGGTATGATGAATTAAGGTAGGGGGGCACTACCGCGAACTGAAAACTAAAGGATGATTCACAGCAGGCCGTTCCGTGTCCGGGCCGGCCCGTTTTCTTCTAGAGAAATACGCCGGCCGTTGCGTTTGCTGTCACAGAAAACGGGCCGGCCCGGACACGGAACGGTCTACTGTGAATCATCCTTAAATATCTGCCTCTCTGCCGCACTAGCATGTTCGACCCACAGAGAGGGAGATATTTTGTTTTCAGTTCCCGGTAGCGCCCCAGGAAATTTACCATCTGCCCAGAAATAAGTATTCCTCCAGAATTAACATAGTTCATGGCGTCGACTTGCGCAGGTTATAAAATGCTAGTTATTGAGCCAGACTTGTTATCAAATGCTTAGCGAAATTTTTCACTTATTAAAATTCTAGTCCAGCTCTATGAATATTGTACCTACACGCAACAGAGTGCTAGGAGTACGAGTATGTAGCCTGATTTGATGCAGACGAGGTTCAGTTTTCTACAGACCATTGAACTCGGACTAGTTGTGCCGAAAGCGTTTAAACGACAGGAGTTATTTTTATATATATAGCCTACCATTATCGTAATGACGTCACAAGGATGAATTGTGATAGTCCCAACGTACAAAATACAAAATTCACTTCCTTTAGTTAATCTGTCTTAGTAACAGTGCTTCTGTATGAATTGTTACGCTGTGAAGCCTTACTTGTCACTTACTCTCTTTTAGAATGAGGAACTTTTGAAATTGATTTATTTATACGAAAGGGATATTTTCGAGCATTTAATAATGTGGTTTTACATAATTTTTTATCCACTATTTGATTTCATTGGAAAAAGCCTGCTTAGAAAAATAAAGTGCTGTTGCATGAAAATTGTTCAATCGATTGAGCAGCGTCCGTCTATTAAAATATTTTTAGAGGTTAAACTGCAAGTAAAAAAATATACAGTAAAATTGACCAAATCCTTTGTCATATACGCACCGAGCATATATTATGCGCTTAGCATACCAAACAATAATATACCTACTTTCTTCTCTGCTCCATGTAATCTGGGCATTATTAGCTACAAGCATACTCAAGTATTAACACCCAAAAGTGAACCAGTAAACGGAAATATTTTGCCAAAATTTGGCGCTTGACTAAGCGGAGTAAGCTTGCAATACATTCGATTAACGTGTATCGACGTACTACCCGGTCGCAATGTATATGCATCTCACCGAGTGACGTCATTAAGAAACTAGCCCGGATTCACGTTTCGGGGAGGTGTTCATACTCGTATGTGACCGGGTAATATGCCGAGTTTACGCTGCGTTCGTTCGGTAAACATCCTAGAGTTATGTTGGATTTGTCGGAAATGGTTGTGTTGGCACATCAGGGAATGTTTGATTTAGACGAGTACTCGAGTGTAGAACGTGCAACGGAAGTTTACGAAAGTGGTATTGCGTAACCGTAAGTGATATTCTACAGTGTATTTCCGGCTTTAGACGCCGTTTTAATATTATTGGACTACTGAATTGGTAGACTTGATAGAAATTTGCTTCACTGACCTACCAAAATTGTTAACCCTTTGAACGCCAAAAACGCCTAAAGTTGTATCAACGGCGCCAAGAACGACAATAGGTGTGAAAGTCGCCTTGATCAGTTGGCGTGTAAGTACATATCACTGCCTTACATGAAGAATGGCGTTCCAAAGACTAAAGGCAAAGACACACTTATCCCACGCTGCGCAAAGATTGCAATGCATTAATGAGATCTGAAGCCTGAAATTTGTACGCCTAGGAACATAATTGTCATACGCAACGATCCGCATGACAGGTGTGATTCTAAGCAAACATTCAGGGTCCTGATCTCATAATGCATTAATAACATGATCATATTTATTTATTTTAGGAGTTCCAAAAACTTAACTAGCATGTTATATTTTTAAAAATAAATATGGCGCCAATTACAGAAATTCACCAATAGAAACAAGATATGAAATGTTTCACTAAGGTTACATACACACTATGTCACTGTATCTTAAAATTAAAAATAAATGTCTCTTTATAGAACACGACAATACTCAGACAACAATAATATTCGGATGCTTATTTTTGACATTATATTAGATCAACTCAATTTTTAATCCCGTGTCATTATTCAGTCCGATTTGGTAACTGCTTAGTAATTTAAAAGAAATAATAACGCGCAAACATAACACCACCATTTTTACATGTCTGAGATAGCTTTAAGAAATACTTAGGAAGACGGGTCCAGTATACTAAATTTAGAATAACTTAGTAATTTAAAAGAAATAATAACGCGCAAACATAACACCACCCTTTTGACATGTCTGAGATAGCTTTAAAAAAATACTAAATTTAGATAGAACGACCACTTTAGTAAATTAGTGTTATAATTCCTCGCCTCAATTATTATTTAATCAACTAATAAGCATTCACCTCATTAAATCATTTCCTAATGGTGATGTACTGGTACATGTTTTCTTAAACAATAAGTAATGAAATGATGGAGAATATCTTTAAAAAAGGAACAGTCTAAAAGTGATTTAAGTATTATGGTTGATATATATGCAATTTATCAGTGAAGGCAGGTTAAAAAAGCAATCTAATACTTCCATTATTTGAAATAAATAATAAATACAAAGAAAATAGAACCACTCTATCGCACGCAAATAAATAATTGAATATTTGATCATAGTAACTTCCATGTTTCTGAGGGGGGCCTATATCCAGCAGTGGACGTTGATCTGCTGACGATGTTGATGATGATGAACTTCCATTTTTTCTTGCCGTTGGAAAGATGCATGTCCAATTGCAGACCTACTAAAAACCCCCATTCACAGAGGCAGTGGGACGGGCCGCTCTGTGAGCTGGTACGGGATAACCTTTACGAAACGTCTACCAGCGCCACAGATCGCGCCCGCCCCCTTGCCGTTGCTAAATGGGAATCTGGTGGTTGGCTCCAGGCACTCCCTTCCCATAACCTAGGCACAACTTTAGATAACAATAGTTTTTGGGTTGCCGTGTCACTGTGTCTTGGAGTGACATGTGTTGTCCCACAACGGTGCCACTGCGGTAACACCGTCGACAAATTTGGCCACCTCGGATTCTCTTGCCACAAGAGCACCGGTCGCATCCCGCGACACGCTAGCCTAAATGATCTTATCCGTCGGGCGCTCGCCAGTGCTAGTAGGCCGGGCATTTTAGAGCCGAGTGGTCTTACTAGGGACGACGGCAAGAGGCCCGACGGCATAACGCTCGTGTCCTGGACCTTGGGACGGCCACTCAAAAGGCGCAAATATGCCGCCATCGACAGTGGCTACGTATTTGAGCCTTTCGGAGTCGAGACCTTAGGGCCGTGGGGCACCAACGCTCTAAAACTTTATAAAGTTATTTCAAAACGCCTTGTCGATGCTTCTGGTGACCAGAGGGCTGGCTCATACCTAGCCCAACGTATACGCATTGCCATATAACGTGGCAACGCGGCCAGCCACCTGGGCACCTTACCGCCTGCCGCCGATTTGGCTCAAGTTTTTTATTTATAGTATTACAGTTTTTTTAATTTATTTAGCCTTAGTTTTTTTATTTATATTTCTTTCGTTATTCGTAAATACTGAAAATAAAATAAAAATAATATATATATATATATATATATATATATACATATAAATTTTTAATTATCAAGAAATGAAAAATAATAATATTATAATTTGATTTATGAAAAAGAGAAAAGAGTAACGATACGATACGATACGAATACTCTTTATTGCACACCTCACACAAATGAAACGTTACAATCAGAAAATAAAACAGTAATACTTACTAAATAGAAACCTATCTTCAATATACTCGTACCTAATATTTCCTTTCATGTTGCTTAGTCGTGGGAGATCCTGTATAGAGAGGCCTTATCTATGTAGTTATCATCGCGTTTAATCAATTTGACCTTCAGTCGAGTCGAAGCTGTCATTCAAACGTAAACGAGCCCAGCATTCTGCCGTCGATTCAAAATTAAAATAGTGACGACTTCATTTGGTTTTATTTCACAATGAATTCAATCCGGCTTGATCTGGGCTTGACCTATAAAAACTTGAGCGCCGGGAAAGAATGGGATATCCAGTTATATCCAGTTAGTTCCGTCTGCGCTTTAAACCGTGGCTGAGGAAAGTTTTAAAACCTCGAACGAGACGTCTCGAATACAAATTCGGAGAGCTCGTGATCCTACCACATTAAATGGAAGTGTCAAAGTGTACCCTCGCTCTTTGTAATGCTGGTCGATCGTAAATTAAAAATGGCGTCTTTTATGGATCGAGGCGCTGTCGCCCAATTGAAATTATAATTGGTTCGGAATGATTTACTACCCAGTTATTTTCTATAAGTGTACATATTGAAAGTTTTCTTTCATTTCCTATATAGCTATTCCATTAATAAGACGCTGGTTGAGAAGAGCCCATTTTTTGCAAAGTCATCAACCATTCATTATGACTATTTTAACAACGGATTTGTCGTTTACAGGACGACCCACGACTATAAAACATGCACGCAACATTCTAAATATACTGAAGATATAGTAGAAATAATGTATCATTTTAGCAAAACAGTTTAATAAGTGTTGCACCATTAATAAGCCGGCTCGATGGTCACTTTAATATTGCATTGAAATTTCATCTGCCATACTTTCATAAGGGTACATAATGTCAATTTAACCCTTAACCACTGACGTGCGAATGAGGTACGTCGCGTAAACTGTAATTCGCTCTTATTTTTTTTCCTCGTGGGTAGTCTTTGACGCCGGTTTTAGTAGTTTCCTAACATTCAGTGACGCGACCAAAACAGATAAGAACAAACGAATGTGTACGATATTTCAAAATTGTTACATTTGTGTTCTTGACTTATGTGGTTCGTATGGTCAGTGTTAGTGCAACTTTTTTCGCATGAGTGTTATCGGAAAGGACATGACTGTAGAATTATAACAGACAAACACTAAAACTGAACAATTTAAGTAATTAATTTGTGAGAAAAATGTTTTTTATTCTATTAAAATCACCCTTTTTACGTCTAAATATAATTATAAAAAATTTAAATATATTCGTTTATGATTTTTTCCAGATTTTTTATATTTAATCACGTAAATATCAGTACACGTATGATTGTTTGACAAATTAATAAATATACCTGTTTGTAAAAATATATGTTTTTTTTTTTTGATAAATAAGATATATACGAGGGGCGTTCAATAAATTCTCGGTATTGACATCTTTTAAACCTCTTTGGTAAACTTTTTAATACTGGCCGGTAAAAGTCATTCATTAATATTAAAAAAAAGTTAAATTAGAACGGCGATGTTCTTTTGTTTTTTGTAAGTACCGAACAAACGTGATCACTATGAGCCTTATTTCAATGTTGGTTAAATTAAAGCACCGAGCGGTAATAAAATTCTTGACCAAACACGTAAAAAATCAACAAGCTATAAAAAAGAAATGGATTATGTTTACCGTGAGTCTGCTCCTTCTTTATCAACAATTCAAAAGTGGTCAAGTCAATTTAAGCATGGGGCAGAGAGTATCGAAGACGACCATAGAGCTGATCGGCCCGTCGAAGCTTCTTCATAAGAAAATTTAAAAAAGTGGAGAAAATTATATCTGAAGATGGTTGAGTAAAGGTGAAAGCAATAGCTCAAAGAACTAACCATTCTATTGGTACTAGACACGATATAATTCATGACCATCTTAATATGTCAAAAGTCAGTGCGATATGGGTACCGCGAATCCTGATACCGCTTCAGAGGAATACGCGTGTTGCTCGTTGTTCCGAATTTCTTGAGGTGTGCGGTGAAATTCCTGATAAGATACTGCAAAATCTTGTTAGTAGAGATGAAACGTGGGTTCATCATTCATTAAAGGAACTCCTCACCCCAAGAAGTTCAAGGTCGTGCCTTCAGCTAGCAAGGTCATGGTCACAATATTCTGGGATTGTGATGGAATGTTGCTGATAGATTATAAAGAAAAGGGTGTAAGTATTAAAGGAGAGCACTACGCTAATATTATATGCCAAATAAGGGAAGCAATCAAACATAACAGACGGGGAAAATCAGCAAAAGGTGTTCTGCTTCTACACGACAACGCCCCTGTGCATAGTGCTCATATTGCCAAGGCTGCTTCTCTTGAATCTGGACTCGAAACTATTAAATACCCACCGTATAGTCGAGACTTGACCCCGAGTGACTTATATTTGTTTCCCAATGTCAAAAATAATCTACGTGGAAATTCATTTTCTAACGATGAAGCATTGAAGACAGTAGTGTAGGAGCATTTTGACACCAAAGACAAAAAATATTTTTATGAGGGGTTAAAAATACTATTTGACCGGTGTTATAAGTGTTTATGCATAGGAGAGGAGTATATTGAAAAATAAAAATAAAACACCTATAATATGCTTTTGTTTTCATTCTAATACCGAGAATTTATTGAACGCCCCTCGTACTAAAATAATTATTACCTAAAAACATAATAATAAACATAAATTTAAAAAACTAGACCACTTATTATAAACAGACGAATGTCATTCGTACGTCAGTAAGAAAAAAGCCTTTGTTCCACCCAGACAACCAAGTTTGATAACTGGTTAACTAGACGCACTATTTCTTCCGCGGATATAACCAGTTATGTGAGTGGAAGTCTAATTCCATATTCATAACCGAGTTGGATTACTGGAGATACATTCTACATATTCTACTTAAGGCAGGTCGGTGTACACGTAGGTACGACGACGAGCGAAGCGAGCTACCGCGGCACGCTCGCTTCGCTCGCTCGGCTCGCGCGCGCTAGGGTCGCGGTTCAACTAACACTCCTCCTCGCTTCGCTCGTCGACGTACCTACACCGACCTGCCTTAAGTAGAATATGTAGAAGATACATTCCAGTAATCCAACTCGGTTAACAATATGGAATTAGAATTACACTCACATAACTGGTTTTCTTCGCGGAAGAAATGTTGCACATAGTTAACCAGTTATCAAACTTGGTTATCTGGGTGGAACAAAGGGGAAAAAAGCACGTCAGTGATTAAGGCGTTTTCCTGATTTATCGACGCGGAGACAGTACGATATGAGAAAACTGTCAGCTGTCAGTGTCAACCGATATCAATTCTGCGCATGGTATTACTACTGCGTAAACGTATTACTGACAGTATTTCGTCAACTGAGGAAATCTCACATCAGCAAGCTTACGTCAAAGAGCAAAATACCTATGACATATCGATCCCGCCCTGCCAAGTCAGGAAGTCGCCTAGGGTTAAATGTACGAGTATGATATTTATCATTTGACTTGTAACATTGAAAGTACCAATGTACCTATGTAATAAATCAGTATGTTTTTATTTAATATTGGTTTTAATTATTTAATGATTAAAATTAGTAAACTCTACTGGATATAATATAGATACATATAATCACGCCTGTTTCCCAGAGGGGTAGGCAGAGATCACGGATTTCCATTTGCTACGACCGACATACACATTTCGCTTCATGAACTCTCATAACATTCTTCATGCATGCGCGCCGATTTAGGGTACTCTTGACCTGGCCTTTACAGACTCTAATGTCAATAAAATAAGGCTCTGTGTAAAGGTAAACAATTGTGAACGTGTTTTACTGCTTAGCTACCTTCTGGCTGCTGACTGAATAACCAATGTACAATATCTGCCTACGTTGACCACGATAGCTGAAAAGGAATCCAAACGTCGGTATATTGTATTTCATACATAAGACACGAAATTAAATCAGATTAATCGTTTTTAGGGTTCCGTACCCAAAGATTAAAAACGGGACCCTGTTACTAAGACTTCGCTGTCCGTCCGTCCGTCCGTCTGTCACCAGGCTGTATCTCAAGAACCGTAATAGCTAGACAGTTGAAATTTTCACAGATTGTGTATTTCTGTTGCCGCTATAACAACAAATACTAAAAACAAAATAATAATAATAATTAAGGGGGGCTCCCATACAAAATACGTGATGTTTTAGCCCTTTTTCATGGCTACCACTCGCCGAGCTAGATCTCAAGGACCGTAATACCTAGACAGTTGAAATTTGAACAGATTATGTAATTTTATTGTGGCTACAACCACAAATACTAAAATCAATATAATAATAATAATTAAGGGGGGCTCCCATACAACAGACTAGTTGTTGGCGTTTTTTTCTAGCACGGAACCCTTCGTGCGCGATTCCGACTCACACTTGGCCGGTTTATTTATTGACCGAGCCACCGAAGCGTTTCCGTTTCAGCTTTCGACAAAAATTCTTTCGTATGTCTGTCGTTTTGTCTGTTCTCCTCTACAGGTCGCATTTCTCAATCAATTCTCGTGAAATTTTGTGAGCAGGTTCGATAATTATATAGATTTTTTTTTGTCATGTCAGTTTTTGGAAATTTAATCATTAGAAAAAAAAAATTGCGTGGTCTACAGCTTACTGAGCCACTAGTGTTATTATTGGTTGGTTGTTAGTAGTTAAATAGCTTTCTTATTAACTTATTTCTTTTCAACAGCGATAAATGCTACAATCCCAATATATTTAACTGTTTTGAAAAGCGAAGCTGGTTTGAAGCTGGTTTGAAAGAGCGGTTAAGTTAGCAGCAAATACTCGTAGCTAATGCTAAGTTACTTCCAAATTTCCGATACCTACCGCTGCAGGTGACGCGAACGTAAACATTGGTGGGAAATACTGTTTTCTCTGTATAAAGATGTATTGTTAGGAGTTAGAACGGAAGGCTCTATCTGACTTAACTTGCTGTATTGAAATCATATCTGTATTGTACTCACAGATATTTAAAGGTTATTAGTACATTACGATACAAGTGCAGAGAACAGGAAATTCGCAACGAGTGGTGATAAATTGAAACACGACCGAAGGGAGTGTTTTAAATCGACACGAGTTGCGGATTACCTGTTCGCATGTGTATCGTACAACGTTTTACAGTACATATGGCTCTTTAAAGTTTCGACATATGCACGTAATCTGCTACTGCTGTAAAAAGCATTTTACAGTACATATGGTGCTATATTACCGCAGAAGTGCGGTAATCAACAGATTACGTGCATATGTCGAAACTTTAAAGAGCCATATGTACTGTTAAACGTTGTACGATACACGTGCGAACAGGTAATTCGCGACTCGTGTCGATTTAAAACACTCTCTTCGGTCGTGTTTCAATTTATCACCACTCGTTGCGAATTTCCTGTTTTCTGCCGAATGTACTATT
Source organism: Notocelia uddmanniana (assembly GCA_905163555.1). Classification (NCBI taxonomy): domain Eukaryota; kingdom Metazoa; phylum Arthropoda; class Insecta; order Lepidoptera; family Tortricidae; genus Notocelia; species Notocelia uddmanniana. The sequence goes on from LR991067.1 coordinate 19,897,261, forward strand.
ATAATAGCTTTGGTACGATGAATAATTGAATATATAATGTTAACATATAAATATGGCATATTTTTTATTGGGATAACTGCTGTCATCGTACCCAGGCCCTTTTAAAAGCATTATAGTATTTAATCTATTGGGTAACTTTTTTAAATCAGACAAGTAAAACCACAAACAGCAACGAAGAATACCTACAAAAGAGCACATGCACTTAACGGTCAAAAACTCTAAATAAATTGATAGACTCGCTCCTCAAATAGCTTCCATACGAATGCTTTTTATGTGATTTTTTGTCGCGGTAAATGAAATCGGCAGGTCAAAGGTGAATCGACGCAATCTAGAGGGAACGAGTCGGCCTCTTCACTAGCAATTTGGCCACTATTCACTCGCCGCGCGCATCGGAAACCACATAAAAGGTTACCCACTCCTGAATAGTGCTTTACTGCTAAAAAGCCAATCTTTTTATCCCACCGTTATTTAATGAAAGTGTTATTTCGAAAAGGTTTCAGCATCAAGGGGAACTCCATAATAGTACGTTATACAATCAGGTCAGGTCGCACGAGCCAAAGACAAGGGTGATAATGATGGAAAACTCCCGTGACTAACAGACTTACAAAAATATAATGTAACAAGTCACTAACGTCTTTAAGATCGAATAGAGTTCGATAAATTAAATTTTAATGAAACCGTTTTATATAAAATAGCTTAATAGGTTTAAATCCGTACGCGGCTATTAATATATTTTTATGTGGTAACAATGTTTTCTGAAATATACTCCATTACCTGCTGTAGGTATAATTTTTTTGCCTGTTTATTATTAAGTCGAATATCGATTAATGCCAAACTTTGGCATTTCAAAGTGTCACACTTCTCTATCTCTTCGATAAGTGTGCTCAGGAGCTCCATGAGCTCATACCGCCTTCCCCCTTCTTCCATCGGACATCCAGACGTACGGCTGGCTACCATCCTTACCTGGTCGAAATTTCTCTAATTCGAACCAAGCGCTTTGCATCTTCTTTCATAATGCGCACTTCTAAGGTTTGGAATTCTCTGCCGGCGTCTGTATTTCCGAGTTCATGTAACCTGGACCTTTTTAAGGCACGAGTGAATAGGCATCTTGTGGGTGAGCTCGCTTCATAGTCGGCCTCATCTTTACCCCCCGGCTAGATGTGGGCCAAGAGCAAACCCATTTAAAAAAAAAACAAGTCTCACTCATCAAGTCTAATTAAAGTAATTAAATAGGCCACGAGCCACGTGGACTACTCGAGATGCTCGTACTAATCGTGAGTATTTTTCTCGTAAGAATAACTTGTAAAATGCTTTAGAGAGCTGTATCATGCTCCGTGAACGTTCGCTCCGGATCTAAAAAAAATCTATCTATCTATCTATCTAAATGTGGGTTGATCTGAGAAGCCTCCAGGCCTTTAAAACGTTATGAAAATAAGCGATATTATAGCGATATATTTCGTTAGTGTTTTAAATTTCGTTATAATCATAATCGATATTCCTCATAACGATATTTCATAATATGATAACAAAATGAAAATCATAACCTTATATTCATCATCATCATCATCATCATCAGCCCACAGTCGTCTACTGCTGGACATAGGCCTTCCCCAATTCGCGCCACCACACCCGGTCCTCAGCTCTCCGCATCCAACCGCTTCCCGCCACCCCCTTTAGGTCGTCGGTCCACCTGGTGGGAGGTCGTCCCACAGGGCGAGTCGTTCGCGGTCTCCACTCCAGAACTCGTCTGCCCCATCGGCCATCGGCTCTTCGACAAATATGCCCCGCCCATTGCCACTTCAGCTTACTTATCCTGAGCGCTATGTCGGTGACCTTGGTTCTCTGTCGGATATCCTGATTCCGGATTCTGTCCTTCAGAGAAACTCCGAGCATAGCCCTCTCCATAGCACGCTGAGCGATTTGGAATTTATGGACGAGGCCTTTTGTAAGCGTCCACGTCTCGGCCCCGTAGGTAAGGACCGGAAGTACGCACTGGTCGAAGACTTTCGACTTGAGGGACTGAGGCAGTGGCGATTCAAATATGTGACGAAGCTTGCCATATGCTGCCCAGCCCAATTGTATTCTTCTGTTAGCTTCCTTGTCGAAGTTGTTTCTCCCTAGCTGGACTATCTGTCCTAGGTAGGTATACTCCTGAACAACTTCGATGCTAACATTATCGACGGTGATTGGCAGTGGGTCCACAAATGAATTGAACATGACTTTCGTCTTATCCAAGTTCATTCCCAGACCCACCCGTCTGGAAGAAACACTTAGGCTCTGCAACATCTCCGTCAAGTCCTTCAGCGATTCAGCCATAATTACTATGTCGTCTGCGAATCGAAGGTGTGAAATGCATTCGCCGTTTATATTGACGCCTCGTCTTTACCAGTCCAGTGTTTTGAAGACGTCTTCCAATGCGTTGGTGAACAGTTTCGGAGAAATGACGTCTCCCTGTCGCACTCCACGCTGTAATGGGATCGGTCACAAACACTTCAGCACCTCGATGTATCGCCAATCGACTTGGCATCGCTGAAGGGACTCTAGAACGGCCCAGGTTTCGATGGAGTCGAAGGCTTTTTCGTAATCCACAAACGCAAGACAAAGAGGGCGATTGTACTCCTCAGTCTTCTGTACAATCTGCCGTAGAGTTTGAATGTGGTCCATGGTACTGCAGCCTTTTCGAAACCCAGCCTGTTCTGAAGGTTGGAAATCGTCAAATCTACGGGCAAGCCGATTCGAGATGACCCTTGAGAACAGTTTATACACATGGCTTAAAAGTGATATCGGCCGATAGTTCTTTAGGAGCGTTTTATCACCTTTATTAAAGAACAGGGCAACCACACTTGTAGACCACGCCACCGGCGTTGTACCTTTCTGGAGTACGGTATTAAATAGTTTACGAAGTTGGTCTAGGACTGGGCGTCCTCCAGCTTTTAACAACTCAGTTGTAATACCGTCATCTCCAGGGGCCTTGTTGTTCTTGAGCTGTTCAAGAGCCATCCCGATCTCGGCATTCTCGATGTCCGGTAGCTCGTCCGTGAAGTGGCGGGTTAACTTGGCACGTTTATCATCACCTGCGAGAGTTGTGGGTTTCGGGGCATGTGATGAGTATAAACGTCCGTAAAAGGTCTCAGCTTCAACAAGTAGATCCGGTTCGGATGTAACGACTCGACCATCAGATGTCGTCAGCTTCGTCAGATGACTCCTTCCTAATTGCTTAGCAAACACCTTTGACCCTTTATTTCACCGAATCGCATCTTCGATTTCTCGAGTGCGGCTTTGGCGCAGGTCAAAGCGTATTCTTTTTTTAATACGCTTATTAAGAAGGCGACTTTTGACGAATCCGCTGACATCTCCCGTCTCTGTCGCATCAGGTCAGCTGTCTCCACCGAGAACTTGGACACTTTACTCCCACGATTCCGTTGGCAGAACGCCTCTCCCACCTCTCGGATAACAGCCGTAAAGTCATTGGCATGTTGATCAACGTCCTCAGTGGTTCCCAGCTGGCAGAAACGGCTTTGTAACTCCAGTTGGAACTGGTCTGATCCCGCAACGATATTGTGCAGTGATGGCCGGAGCGTAGACTTTATCAGGCGATTTCTCTCAATCTGGAAGTTTATATTCAGAGTGCCACGGACAAGTCGGTGATCACTGCCGGTATTAAACCTGTTGATCACTGTGACGTCCTTGAATATATACCTCCTATTCGTCATGATAAAGTCGATCTCGTTTTTAGTCACACCATCGGGGCTTCGCCAGGTCCACTTCCGTTGAGGTTTTTTCTGAAAGAATGAATTCATCAGAAAGAGCCTCTGGGATTCAAGGAAGTTGACAAGCATCTGTCCCCTTTGATTCCTGCTACCAATACCATGTGACCCGATCACCGATTCACCGCGTTCTTGTACTCCCACTTTGGCGTTGAAGTCCCCCATAACAATAAGAAAATGAGTCTTCGTGGTATTGTGGATGGCCTTAGCTATATCTTCGTATACAGCCTCGACTTCATCATCAGAGTATGACGACGTGAGAGCATATACCTGGACTACCTTCAGAGAATATCTTTTGGTAAGTTTAAGAATGAGGTACGCCACCCGCGTAGACACACTGCTGACTTCCAACACATTGCTACAGAGAACTTTGTTGATCAACATACCAACCTCGCCCTGTGACGTCCTATCACCCTCCCGATAGTAGAGTAAGTGACCGGATTCTAGGGTTATTGTGTCCTCCCCCTGTCTTCGGACTTCTGATAAACCTAGAATATGCCAGTTTATGTGACCTAACTCTGACTCGAGCTCAGCAATATGGACGTCTTCCCTCAGCGAACGGGCATTGTACGTGGCCAAATGTAGTTTTTGCTGTTTGTGGTGACCGTGACCCTCCCGGGGATTCTTCGCACCCTCTACCCCGCCGTGACCACGACCGTCACCACGATGGTCGGGAATAACGGGGCCACCGGGAACTGAGGGCCGTCGTAAAATGGCACTCATTTTAGTGAGATTTGCCCGTACTCGCCGCGCTGGGCAAGGGCGTATTGGCGAGCGCAGTACCAAGCTCTCTTTTCACCAGCGACGCTGCTGCCCGTCACTGGCTAGAATTTAAAGCCTGGGAGTTTGGATAGTTATACCGCCATCATTCGGTCGTCAGAGCCTCGTTAGTTAAACAGCAGGGTGCACCACGAGCAGGTGAGGTTGACAGTTTTTTGGAGGCACTAAGATCTTATGGCCCCCTACACCCCTACAAACTTATATTACAATGTTATTATAACGTTATAATATCGTTTAAAATGGTGGCCGTGGCGACAATGACGTGCTCGAGTTTGACGTAAATGTCACAGCGCACGTAAGAGCGAGACTGTGTGCGAGACAGAGATACCCTATAACGTTATTATAGCGCTTCACAAAATATCGCTATATATATATATATATATTGCTTTTTATTTATAACGATATAATGGATACCGCTATAAATGCGCGCCAAATATCGATTTAGGTAAAGCGTTTTATTGACAAAGTAGCGTTATGAATTATAACGATATGCGAAAATAGCGCTATTTCAAGGCCTGGTAGCCTCCCACGTCAATTTGTTGATAAGTATAGATGTTAGGGCTCAACAAATACCATCTTGACTTCCATTTACTTGCAGCTTGAGCCAAAAGAATCTTTCTAAGCATCCCACGATTTGTAAGCCTTAATAATATCACATCATATGGGTGAGCTATTTTATGGATATTTTTAATTTCGCATAAGTTTCACTGCTTAAACAAATAAATGTAAAAGAACAGTCCATTACGTCTACGTTTTTTTATAACAACCGTGAAGATTCGTACATGCAATAAAAAAATAAGTATGGAAAATAAAAATTAGACCACTTCCTTTTATCGATGCGGAGGCGGCACGATAATCGTATAAGAAAACTGTCAGATGTTAGTGTCAACTTTCAGTCGAGTTGGTACCGCTATTCACTGCGCATCTACATCTGAATAATATTGGCATTAAGTTCATACTTTAAATTAAAAGACAAAAATATACAGGGTGACATCGGAGACGTGATCAGAAGCTAATTTTTCAGACTCTACACATGATCGCCTTTTCAATGCAATAGTTGTTACATCAAATAAAAAGTTTATTTTTTCAATTTTTTTCCTACAAAAATAATAACGCCATACTTAAATCATGGTCACCCTATCACTTTTGACACACGTTGTATGAGGGATGACACGACGTCGTGTAGTGTAGGGTGACCAAGTAGTGTTAAACATTTTTTTTTGTTAATAATTTGAGGAATAATATTCAATATTGCAAGTAGTAACTGTGATATCATCTTTATTGAGTTTGTCTTTCAATATTTCATCGAGGCAAATAATTTCTGATCACGTCTCCGATGTCACCCTGTATACATAGTTAAAACTAAACCCGATTGACTTATTAATATACTCAGATCGTCATTTTGCTATAAAATATAAACTATTTTTTTTCTATTACAAACGATAGAGTTGATAGTGATCAACTAATTGCCCTAGATTGCTACCAGGTTTTTATTAGTTTAATTGCAAGGCGACATAGCTATTCCATTACGTTTAAGTTCAACAAACTGTTATAATTATATATAATTACGTATATATAATTGTATTTAATGTTTGTGTAAACCTATACTTGTCACGGATACTGCGTTTGTAATGATGATTTCCCTTACAAAGCATAGGAAACCGTTTGAAACCCTTTGCAGTTAATTATATTCTGTTCTTGTATTTACTCTTTAAAATAATATATTGCCGTTCCGACCAGACGATTAAAAAATAAGGGTCATCATATTGAGGCGGGACCATTTCATGGTAAACTTTAAAAAATAGTGTAACATCGTAACATTTTGTCTGTTTGCCATGAATCAAGCTTTTCTATTTCTATTTCATAAGGGTTGATTTTCAAATAATATGATTTTTAACTATATGATTGTTTCCCTGATATTTAAATAACAGATGTAACGATTTTTTATATTATGAATTGTTAGTTTCAATATGACTATCATTTTATATTTTATAAATTATTAACTTTGAGGGAATTTCGCCGCCATTACGACTCTGTTAATAATAGCCGAAAATTGAAGGCGTTATGGAGGGGAATTGCCAAGAAAGGGGGTACAACGTGTTTTTGGGACTTCTCAGTAAACCTTGCTAGAGTGTAGATGTATGCGACTGTGTCTAGTCTAGACATTTACGATTATATAAGTGTATCACATAAATTGAGTGTCATCGAATAAATTGTTCTGAAGATCCAGTGTATTGTTCAATACAAAATAGCGCAAATTCTTGGACACGTAACTTACGGTGTCATATGAGATCACTAAATACATAATGCATCCATAGTAAAACAAGCTCTGACATGCAACACAGATTTTCGTTTTTATTTTATTCGTTTTACTCAGCTTACTAAAATAATATATTGTTAAAAGTCACTATTAAGTTAACATATTGGTTTTTACCCTATCTAAACTCTCAGAAGAGACACTATGAATAAAACTTCACAAAATCAGATATAATATCGAAGTTTATCCAATAAAGCTTTTTAGTTGATTACGTATCGTATTTTGTTGTCTGTATTTTGTTTAGTTGTGTTTACGTAAATACAACATACAAATACAAGCAATCTATTGTATTCAAACTTGTCGGCGGATCGACTTCACATAGTTACTCAAGCTTTGTAGTCAAACGGGAAACCGAACCAGGTCAGAGAGACCATTTGACTGAAAGAATCGGATTGAAATAAAATTTACATTTGTAGTTCTAGGTCAATATTTATTCGTCTTTATGCGCGTGTGAACTGTGCGCTAATAGTTTTAATAATACCATGAACAACAGTTAATTACTGATTCGCGCTCGTAACCCAGCGGCGCCCGCGTACTGAGTGCGGTATGCTAGGTTAAGCAACGTGGGGCCGGGTCAGTTCTTGGATGGGTGATCTCTTTGAGTGGTTACTGAGCGCTCCTGTGCTAAGGAAGGCACATTAAGCCGTTGATCCTGGCTGCTGACTACGACAGCAGTCGTTAAGCCACGTTCCTTCAAGCCTTCGGGTGCTTTGAGAACTTCTAACAGTCAAGTTGCCCACTTTCTTGACAAGGGGGGTCGAAGTTGCACCACGTCCGTTACCCTACATGTCACCCCTGGGTGGTGCTAAAAGTGCAACAAACTGGCAATCATACTGTCTTCTCGAAGATCTTATGGCAGGAAAAATCAAATGCAATACGATTATTATGGTACATACAATAAATTATCAGTAGGTAGTAGTAACTACCTACTGATAACTTATTGAGAGAAATGCACGGTTTTTATCGAATATTGCTTTGAATAGCGTCATATGGCCGTGGACCCGGGTATGTCCTAAAACTACGACCAAGACCACCGGGGGATGGGCAGCAGCATCCTTCGAGTGCGGTGGAGAAACTGCGATCGCCAACCCGCATGCCAAGCATGGCGATTATGGCATTTACCCCCTATGATATTGGGGGAGGCCTATGTCCAGCAGTGGACGTCCTTGGGCTGATGTGGTGGATATGGCCGTTAGACTGGCCGTGAAATTTACCTTTACAATAATATATTTAATACTCTTTTCTATTGTGATCATAAACATTCTCCATGTAATTCGATATCCTTTGTTTATTCAATTTATTATAATGTTATTTTCGTTAATGTCACAATACGTAGGTGGGTTTTACATCATATTAAGTGAGAACGTGTGATACATGTGAATTTATTTTAATCTGATACGAGACCACTGGATAAATCTAATAGCTATATATAAAATAAAAATAAACATATAAAAACAGCTATAGGGTCTACCTATATAAATAAAAATCAAAAGGATTTCATTCTTGTTTTTAACAACCATTCTTGAGTCGGACGGGGAAGCGAAACAGGTAAGATAATAAAAGGCACAGGGTGATTACGCAACGTTCTTACATGATTAGTTAATTTAAATGTCACTATTCATACTGAAAATTGCGTTTAGTTCAATCTTACGTGCGTCATCATCATGATAATCACCATCCTAGCGTTATACCAGTACAGTTGCACCCTGAAATATGTCTGGGGACCACTACCTAATTCCATTGGCGTAGGGACAAGTGGCTTCCGTAAGCGATTGCAATCTGGCCTTATAACTTGTCATGTGTAATCCGTTCTTTCCTTGGGTTATAGTTTGTGACCTGACTAGCCGCAGACTGTGTCTTGTCTAATTATAAATTTAGTCTTTAATATTGTTTTTATAACAGAATAAGAGCAAACCAATTGTCCTCTATTTCTTTTTCTCTACATTTCACTGTTAATCTATGCATGTTGTGTCCTTCTGTAATTAATAAGATACTTAGCATTCATTTTGTGTAGGCTAGACTATAATTATGCAATGGTGTTCTTATTGTTGAAGGTCCTGAATAAATAAATAAAAGTGAGTGGACGGGCAACTCCACTGTTAGAAATTCTCAAGCCGCCCGAAGGTGTATTACTTGGCTTAACGACTGCAGTCATAGACAGCAGCCGAGATCAACTGCTAAACGTGCTGTCTAAATCAGTGCTCAGTTAGTAACCACTCAAAGCGGTCACCCATCCAAAAGTCAAACACGGCCGATGTTGCTTAATCTCGCATTCCTTTCGCGGTACGTGAGCGCCGCTTGGTCGTAAGTAGGTTTGACACGTTATTTAATCACCTGGTAGTTGTGTACGAGTAAAACATGCTCTCACTTACAAAAGGATTAAAACTATATCCTTTATTTGCTGCTGCGCGCAAACATCCGTATGATCGCTTTGCCGTTTCGGGAACAAGGTCTATTTCAAAAAGCCATATTTTATTTTTGCGGAGGCTTCCGAATCGAGGTTGGGTGGTTCGGATACTCTGCATGTCAGACTAGGGTGACATAAATCCTGAAGCGAGATACGGACTGTACTTCGTATTGAAAACGGAAGTTAAATTGGCTGTGTCCCACTTTTTGTTTGTAATGCCGTTTGGAAACCAACTTTTAACAAACCCACCCAATAGTACTATCAAAAAAATATCGGACGTAATCGTTGAGAAATTCGAGTTGGATTCGCGGCGGTGCGTCGATACAGATAACACGTACAGCCACACAGCTCTGTAATTATAATTCGCAAACAGTGTCTAAAGCGCGCATTACCGTTCAAACTACATACTAAAACAATCATAGAGTCTTGCCGTTCCTAATTAACTGAAGTGTGTATCGTGACTTGTGATTTGACTCTGCCTCCGAAGCTAGAGGTCCCGGGTTCGATACCCGGTCTGGGCATTATTTGTGCATTTAGCACGGATATTTGTTCCTGGAACTTGGGTGTTTTCTATGTATTTATCTATATAAGTATGGATATCGTCGCCTAGTACCCATGCATAGTACAGTCGAGTTCATAAATATATGAGCAAATCCAAGCCTTCAAAAATAAATGTACATAGTAACGTACAAATACATCTAAACAGATTGATCATTCGAAAATATATACACGTGTCATCTGTCATATTCATCTGAGCAAGCCTCTTAATAATATTTAAGCAGCTGAAACATAATAAATATCTGTACTGCGATTTTTACGAAATTATTTAAATGAGTGGAAGCACATGACTATTGAGACAAGGGATATTTTCAAATATTTATAAACAGACAGTGGCACATAAATATATGTAGTAACGTTTTCCAATTTGTTGTGAACAAGTAGGAAGCTCATAAATATCTGCACACATAAAACATTTCACTTAAATATCCAATTCTGCAATAAAGTTTGCCAAAATTATGTGAACAAGTAGAAACTCATAAACATCTGAACAAAACTGACAGAAAAAAGATAAATATTCAGAAGCCAGTAATAAATGTTGATATCAAACCTCTTTTAAACCGAGTATAAATCACAATATAGTAAAAGAAGCAGCACGCAGATTAATGACAGTTCTATGATGTGCCACTCAAACTGAAAGAGACAGATGTATCATATGACAGTATGGTACTCGTTTCGGTGATTGTCATTTGTGAAAATTCAAAATGTTTTATGTAGCTCCTACTTGTTCACAACAAATTGGAAAACGTGAGTACATATATTTATGTGCCACTACCTGTTTACAAATATTTGAAAATAACCCTTGTGTCAATAGATATATTATGCTTCCACTTGTTTAAATAATTTTGTAAAAATGATAGTACAGATATTTATTATTTTTCAGTTGCTTAAATATTATTGAGAGGCTTGCTCAGACGAATGTGACAGATGACACGTGTATATATTTTCGAATGATAAATTTATTTTTGAAGGCTTGGATTTGCTCATATATTTATGAACTCGACTATACAAGCTTTGCTTAGTTTGGGACTAGGTCGATTTGTGTTAAGACTGTCCCCCAATACGAGTATTTATTTATTTAAACAGGCCGACATTTACCCCCTAAGCGACCAATGACCAATAGGAAGACGACAACACCGGAGGAGCTACAAATAGCAAGCCGTGGAAACGTCAGCGTGTTTAGTTTGAGAGTGAGGACCTGCATAACGTCTCTAGCTGTAAACAAAACCTCAAGTCAGTAAATGGTCGGCAACGTACTTGTGATCCTTCTTGGAGTTGCAACGGTCAATATGCCACCATCCAATAGCCTTACCGTCAGGCAGGCCCTAAGCTCGTTCACGTCCTCAGTTGTTGTGCAAAAACAAAACCCACTGGGTGAGTACCTAGTTAGCTCGCAGATTTTCTCGATAAAAAGAACAAGGGAATATGAGTATTGTTGTTGTACAAAATTAACTGGTTACTCATACAAATACACTCCATGATGCGCCACGTGTTTGGTCACACAACACAATACCCGCGAGAGGTTGTACATTGCAATATTAATGATATATGAGACGTTCCATTTTCTGGAGAAGATATAAATGGGCCGTGCCAAAAATTATGGCTGTGGCACATCTAGGTTCTCAAAATGGGAAGATAAATAACACAGGATATTTTTTGTTAAATATTTGATATTGAGGTAGATTACTGTGGCGGTTTAGACTGATACATAGCTTCGCTCTATTACGGGCGCACGCTGCTTACGACTACTTAGTACATTATTTTCGTCACTAAGTAGTATTACGATTAATGTAATATAAACCAAAACATAGTCTATTATTACGTTTAGTATTTGTTTGATAATCACCAATGATCGTAACTTTTGTAGCAGCGTAGTGGTGCTAACGGAATTGAAATAAATGATTTCAATTCTTATGATTCACTAGCGTTAATAACGTTAACCTTAATTAACTGTTTAAATTGTATTTGTTCATACCAACTCCGTTAACACCACTACGCTGCACCTAAAATGCTACAAAAGTTACGGTCACTGATAATCACCGATACTGACACTTTTATCTTAGCGCCATCTTGCATTAGCAACAAAACTCAAATTATAAACTTTCGAGTGTAAAGCAGCTAACTCATACAAGCTGCCAACAAGAAAATATCCACTACACTGATTGAAAAAACACTACAACATGTTTTGCCTTACTTTTTGTTACAATCCCTGTTTCTTATTTTTCCATTCTCTAAGAATAGTTTTCCTAACATTTGAAATATTTAACTGGCATTTTATTTTCATCCAACCGCCCACTAAGGCTGGGTTGTAGTCACCAGGCTCGTCTCGGACACTTTGAGACTTTGTCGCGTTCACCCGTTGGACATTTAGTATGCCAATTTAGACATGACGTTAAAGCGACAGGGTACAAAGGTGTTCAGCCTCTTGTGACGTCGACCGTACCAAACCGGGTACGAGATGTCCGTTAAAATCTGATTATATGGAAAGTTTGACAAGTTTGATATGAGCTGACAGCTACTGGCGCCATAGTTAACGTTGATCGGTCAGTAGGGTAGGTAATCGTGTAACTTTTCAAAAGTTCGATAATTTGACCGAATTTAACCGTTATTTTTAGAGTTCCGTAGCCAAATGGGCGAAAACGGGACTCTTATTTATAGTTTCGTCATTTCCATCCGTCCATCCGTCCGTATGTCACAGCCAATTTACTCGGAGGCTATGAGCACTACAATTATGATTTATGAAATTTGGTAGGAATGTGAACTATGAATATTATAATTCTGGTGACATATATATTAACAAATACTACTATTTTTAATTTCAATAATAGGTGTAACGGTTTTTGAGTTATCTCTGAACAAGAACAACACGTTCCGTGAGTTTCCTATGAAGATACGATCTTTTTGATTTAATGTAATGTATAATGGATTTAAATGTGTACTAGTATGTAGGTGTCGGTACGGAACCCTTCTATCTGCGTGATCCAACACGCACAATTTTGGTTTTTATTATAGAAAATGACACTTAGATCTACAAACGATCAAAAATTATGTACAGTAATTAACTACGCCACTGTTTTAATAAGTTGGTGGAACCCACCCTTAGTCATCAAAATGTTGTAATGTGGATTAAAATAACAACAAAAAATACATCATACGTTTGGAAAATCCTTCATTTATGATATATTTATGAGTAACTCACCGCTCTATCCGCCAAGTTCCTCACACGGCAGTGCAGGTAAGCCGGTTGGCCGACCGCAGCGGTGGCTTCCCGCTTCGTGCTGTTGTCGAAGTATGGCTGACCGAGCGGCTCCCAGCCCCCGCCGTCCGCTGATACCCCTGATAAACAAGAAATTTCAGTTGTTAAAAAGGGACAAGTGAAAAGAGACTTTATTGCTATTTATGAGAGTTGAGAATCAAATGACTAGAAGTTATACATGATATAAAATTGAACGCTAGTTAATTTAGTGCATGCGATTGAGTAACAAGAGGTAAGCAATTTCGCATCGAAGTACGTTTAATCAAGATCTTTCTTCAATTCAACATGATATATCTAAGTATACGCGGAATGAAAAGGTTTGACAATTTACGACCTTAACGGCATTAAATGGAGTTAAAAAGTGAAGAATCTTTTCATTCCGCGACTGTACACAAAGTACACACATACTTGCATATAACCATGCCTGTTTTTTTTTATTAAAAATGGCTTGCTCTTGGCCAGCATCCAAGGGGCAAAGATGAGGCCGACGATGAAGCGAGCTCACCCAGAAGACGCCTATTCACTTGTGCCTTAAAAAGGTCCAGGTTATATGAACTCGGAAATACAGACGCGGACGGGTAGGCAGAGATCACGGGTTTCCATTTGTTAAGATCCTGACATAACCATACCATAGTACCTAAATGAAAACCTCATATAAGGCAGAAGAAATTCGTACCTTCCACAGTATTAACAACTACTTATATATTAATTAATCCATAAGTACAATTGATGTTATTCTAACTGTGTCATCTATTTCGTTCCACATTAAACCAGCGGGGTGATTATTGGGTAATATTCCCAATGTATATGTTGTATAGGTTATTCTTTTCTGCCTTACATACTTTTAAAGGTATTGATCTAACACCACACGCACATTTTCTCATAAAAAATGACAGACCTACCTTACATACGCGTGATTTGAAGTGTTACGTAATCACTCACTACCCAGGCCCTTTCAAATCTGGCTTGATATGACTCCAATACAAATGGCAAAGGATTGACACCATTTAACCGTACAAACGACTGAAACGACACAACCGCAGCTATTACCCAATTTCGGGATCATCTCGAGTACTCCCGAAGCGTTCCGATTTCGTCCGATTACGTCCAACACAGGTTCCATTAGAACGATCCCTTTCCACGATAAAAACGCACTTTGTTTCCCGTCACGTGCCGTTATTTTTTATACCCCACTTTTTGGACATTAACCGGCCCGTTTTGTAAATATTTCATTTTGTATTCCGCTTATTGAAAAGGAAATTTTTGTTGGGAGATAAAAGAGTTTCATTTGTCTGCATTTGTAGTGAAATTGCTTTTGGGCATGACTGTTGGGGTTAAAAGAAACAATGCTATTTGCGTGATTAACACCCGTCTATTGTGTCAGGACAGCGGCTGGCGCTGTGTTGAGCTAATATCTCAGTTTTTATTAAAAAAAGGGCAAAAGTACTCTGGCAAACAAAGGTTTTTACGCCCTTTTGACGAGGACCTCCACCCAGCGCTATTTGAGTTCCTATGCTAAATTCTTGAATCTATTCTTATACTGAGTTGATAGACCTTTATTACAATGTACAAAGTATTTAATATTTTGCTAGCCTTCAAACAAAAGATACTGACTTTGACAAAGGTTCAAAAATTCCATTTTGGTCCATAACAAAGGGACCCTTAAGACAATGTAATCACATAGCAATGCTTTTTCTTGTATTGGGTAAAGTAGGTGAAATAGAGAAACAATTATATGCTGTCTTTAGTAAAATAAAATATATACCTAGTGTAACATTTACATCGGTCAGTTTGGGAAAGTCTGAAACTATAAGACATACGCAGATCAGTTCTTAGGAACCATTATGTATCACCTTTACCACTTTTAGATTCAAAGATGGAGTCAATGTGATATTGTACTGGTACCTAGAATTCTACGTTCGAGAACATGCCAATATCGGCCGTGGTCAACTCTTGGATGGTTTACGGAGGAAGGCGCGTTAAGCCGTTGATCCCGGCTACCAATATAAGACAGTAGTCGTTAAGCCAAGTTTAGTTAGAGGCCTTTGGGCGGCTTGAGGACTTCTAACAATTTATTTATTTATTTTATTTATTTATTTAACTAAAAATATATTTACACAGCATTACAGACCTAAATCTAATGCACTGTGAAAACTAAACATTGAGTACAGAAAAGAAAAAAGAAAAAACTAAAAGAAATAATAATAATAATACCAAATACAATCATCATATACGCACACTAGTAAGCCTATCATCCTTCATCTCACAAAACTTCAGACATTCCCTACACACAGCCGCCCATCGCCACGCAAGTAAATCACACTCAGGTGTTGACACCAGATGGGCATTTAGCAGTGTAAGTGCACGGAGGAGCGGTGAGTTCCTGTGCGATACAGTGCGAGCCGAAGGCACTGCTAACAGAGGGCGAGTACGAGGTCTCAGAACCATTCGTGGGACTTCTGGAACATGTAGCCTCACTAATTGCGCCACCAGTTCCAGGCAGTCTGACTCTCCCCGTAAAACACGACACACAAAAGTAAGAAGGCTAAAATTGCGTCTCACTTCTAGAGAATGAAAACCCATAGATCCTAGGAGACACTTTGTAGGATAAAGGTATGGATAATATCCATACATTTTATTATATAAAAATCTTAGAAAAGTTTTTTGAACTTTTTCTAAGAGTAGAATGTAGGTATATTCGTAAGGGTTCCAGACTATAGCAGACGCTTCCAGTTTGCTTCGCACCAATGCATTATACAGCATTTTTATTGCTACTGGATCATGAAAAGCTCTGGCATTACGCAAAACGAACCCTAATCTACGAAAACAGCTGGCGGTGAGGTCCCTAATATGGTCGTGGAAGGAGACTCGTGCATCAAATACTACGCCAAGATCCTTGACCGAAAAAACCCTGTTAATTGGTTCAGATCCAAGAAAGTATTGTGCATGAACGGGGGTAGAAGCTCGACTAAAAGTACACACACAACATTTAGCTATGTTGAAGTGAAGCTTATAGTCCACACTCCACCGAAACACGGCTGCAATATCCTCTTGGAGCGACTCGCAATCAGCGACCTGCTTCACCCCGTACACTAATTTTAAGTCATCAGCATAAAGAAGACATTTTGAGTTGCGAACAACAGATTCTAGGTCATTAACCATTACCCCAAATAGCAAAGGCCCCAGTATAGAACCCTGACTAACACCAGATCGGGTATGGTATGGAGCTGAAACAAAGTGGCCATGATGGACATATTGTTGCCGATCGCTTAGATAACTGGCAAACAAACGAAGTAGATTTGGGTCAAAGCCAATACTGTCAAGCTTATGGAGTAGCAAATCATTATCTACGCGATCGAAGGCCTTCTGAAAATCGAAGTATATGACATCCACTTGGATACCCTTGTCCAGGTGTTCCGAAATGGTATTAGTCAGGATTAGGAGGTTAGTGTTGACCGATCGGTTGTCTCTGAAGCCATGCTGAGAGTCGCATAAATATGTTTTTAAGTACACAGATAGTGTCCGATGGAGTATAGACTCGAACAGTTTCGCAAGCGTCGACAATATTGCTATGGGCCTATAGTTCTCCACATTGCTAACATCCTTCGATTTTGGAATTGGTCTAACTCTTGAGATCTTCCATAGCTCAGGATATGTGCCCGTGGAGAGAGCCAAGTTGAGCATGTACTGAATAGGTGCTTTGAGGTATTCAATACACCCCTTCATTATGTAAGCCGGCAAGTTATCAGGCCCCAGGGTGCTATTGGGTTTCAAGCGCTTAATGGCTGCTTCTACCTCCTGTATCGAAATCGAACGTATGCGAATATCGTTCGCTGAGTTTTTCTGACCGCTATTTTCATGACAACATCCATTAAGGCGAGGAACATCGGGCAAAAATACACTATAGAAAAATCTGGAAAACGCTTGAGCTGCATCAGGACCCTCAAACTGTTTGCCTTCGAAAGTAACCTGCGATACATAGCCACCCTTCGATTTAAGGCTATCAATATGTTGCCAGAAACAATCAAGTTGCCCAATTACTTGACAAGCCTAATCCCAATAAGGTCTAGTTTCCCCCTCTGGTTGGAAGGTCAGATGGCAGTCGCGTCCGTAAAAACTAGTGCCTACGCCAATTCTTGGGATTAGGTAGCGGACCCCAGGCATCCTTCAGGATGCAACTGTACTGGAACTGGGTCTAGTTTCCCCCCTGGTGGGGGATGGAAATCGCCGGGTATCCGTCAGAATGCCACTGTACTGGTAACGCTAGTATGTTGGTGACTATTTTACTATGATATGTATATTTTCATAGTATCACTTCTTCGTCGTTTCGTGCAAGAAAGCGTTTCAAACGGTTTATAGTGTACTAAATATAATATCCATTATTGTATATCTACTTAATAATTATAAAAAGACGTTTATCCAAAGTATATTACAACATATTAAATTCTAGGAACTTGTATAAGTTATATAGAATGGCACAAAGAAAAGTATAGGTACCAAACAATTGAAAAGGTAGGTAGCTCAGCTAGTGTCTGTACCAAGAGACCACTAAGGACTCTTGGCCAATAGACGTTGTTATTTCCATCATTGCCTATCTCAAAATTTGTTAATAGAGTTTTGTTATGCAATCTCGTTGAACTACGCATTGAAACCATTATTCTCCTTTTTAAGATTTCGAAGTAAACAAGGAACCCTTATAGTTTTGCCATGTCTGTCCGTCCGTCCGTCTGTCCGCGGCTTACCTCTATAACCCTTACTACTAGAAAGCTCTAAATTGTTATATATAATAAAATGCAACAAAATCTGGCAACCGTACTCTCTTCTCGAAGATCTCACGTTTCGAAAAACAAATGCCATACGATATATATTAATCACACTGATATTATTATAACGCTAAAATAAAACTTATTATGTTTCCTTCTACAATAGAAAGCTAGTTTTTTCAATGGTTGACATAACTTTTTTTCCGAGTCTTGCGAGAAATAAAGAGATATCAATTAAATGAGATTTCCCAAAATGGATTCAAAATTTTGCTAAGATCAAATGGGCCAACTACTACACTGACCTAATTGAATGAATCACCCGCCGGATACCCATTTCGTACTGCCAAAATAAATGCCATTGCAGTGAAATCAACTGCATTCATGAGTTCGCACTAACGCAGTAGTGTACAGATTGCGTTAAACAATGCTTGTCATCAACGCTGGTCTACCGGTTCAATTTGTTTGAAATTGGGAGACTTCAATTTTAATTTCAAGCAAAAGTGGGGAAAACATGCGTAGCTAAATGGGATACCTATAGTATGGAAATAAATTATTATAAAATATGGACCTTTCAAAAAGGGCTAGTTGATACCATAGGCGACCAAAGGGCTGGCAGCTTCCTCACCCAGTGGATCAGTATTGCAATATAGCGAGGAAATGCCGCTATCGTCTTCGGCACTATGCCTTTGAGCCCTTTTTTAGATATATTATAGTAATAGTTCTAATTGTAGTTTTTAGGATATAATTTATACTATATTTTCTGGTCATGGGTGTTAAATTATTCTCTTGTTTAGTTTTTGTTTCATTATAAAATTACGTATAATATAGTACATTACGATACAAGGGTTGTAAAACAAAGAAAGGCCGATATCGCAGAAGTTTGAGGCCCGAGCCGCAGGCGAGGGTCATAAATATGCTTGAGAGGGCTTTCTGTTTTACGACCCGTGTTTTGTATACAATTTTACGTAACCGCTTGGCCAAAAAGTGAGTTTATCCGAACGCGCAGCGTGCGGAAAAATACGCTTTTTGGCAAGGTGTGGTGTAAAATATTTTTGGGTTAATGTGCTCTTAATTCACTCGAAGTGAGTTATAATATCATTTTGTAGTGTTCCCGTATTGAAAACATGTTACACAAGCATATTATTATGGCAATGTACCGAGTAGCTGAGTGCACAGTCCTCATTTACTCTTCAAAAAATTAACCCTGAAGTGTATTTATTTTTTTCATAGCAGAACTTACTTTAAGATTCACAAAGAAGGCTAAGATATTTTTTTAAGAAATGTAACTATACGAGAGAGGAGGAGATAAGAATCCGCATCCAGAATACCCTACGATGCAGTGCAGCCCTCCACAAAGTCTTGGTGTCCAGGCTTCTTAGCAGAGGTACGAAGGTGAGGATATATAAAACCGTCATAAGGCCTATCCTCATGTACGGCTGAGAAGCCTGGACACTAACCTAAAAAAGAAGAAAATCAACTCCTGGTAACAGAAAGGAAAGTTCTGCGGAAGATCCTGGGACCTGTCAAATACGATGATGGCTCTTGGAGGATCAGGAGAAATACCGACATCAAATAATTGGTGGCCGAACCGAATATCATCGGCGAAACAAAGGCGCACAGACTTCGCTGGTTCGGCCACTTACTGAGATTGGGAGAGGATCGAGCCGTCAAGAAAGCATACTTGGGGCGACTGAGTGGGCGCCGCCCCGTTGGTCGACCTAGGTATCGCTGGGAAGACAGTGTGGAGGCGGATCTGCGGCAGCTTCAGGTCGAAGACTGGCAGAAGGCTGCGCAGGATCGGGAAAGGTGGCGTGCTCTCGTTTCGGAGGCCAAGATCCTCTTTGGGTCGTTGCGCCGTTAAAGTAAGTAAGTAAGTAAGTAACTTTAAGCATGCCTAGCGTGTCGATTATGGTAATGCCCTCATGAAATTGGGGAAGGCCTAATGTCCAGCAGTGGATGTCCTTCGGCTGATGTAGTGGTGGTGCTGGTGGTAACTTTAAGGCAAATTTACGATCCTAATATACATATGACTTAATGTTGTATCCTTCTAGCTATAAACTCAATAAGAGCACTTACTTTATTGGAGTTAAAATTAACAATAATATACTTGAAAGTCTTACGTCGTTAGGAGAGGAACAATTTAATACCAAAACTTAAGGACTTACTTACTATGCAAATGTTTTTAAGTGTTCCGTAGTCAACTAGGAACTCTTATAGTTTCATCATGTCCGTCTGTCTCTCTGTTTGTCTGTCCGCCTATCTGTCCAAGGTTTTGCTCTGTGATTGTTAGTGCAAGAAAGTTGAAATTTGCCATGAATATATAAATTAATAAATCTTTCAAAGCTGTAAAAAAAATAAGGGTAATGGTAGTCCCTCTAAGTTTTGAACAATGGGTACAAAAATATGAAAAACTTCATTTATTTATTTATTTTTGGAGTTCCAACAGCTTTATAAACATGTTAACATTTTAAATAGAATTATGAAGCCAATTACAGAAACTCACAAATAGAAACAAGATATGAAATATTACATTAAGGTTACACACCATCATGTAAGCTTAATGAAAACTTTCAACGAAAACTAAAGTGGACATAATCAGTTGAGCTGTTTTTGAGTAATCGTAAAGTCTTCCCTTCTTACGAAGAGACATATGGAACGCTGCGAAGGTATACCCTTTTGCTTGTTATTGAGTTTTTGAAAGTAAGTTCATTGGACAACTACGGAACCCTACACTGAGCATGGCCCGACATGCTCTTGGTCGATTTTTTACGATTTAAATTAATATTTCACGTGGGTAAATTATAACCAATTTATTTTTAAGTATTACATCACTGTTTTTAACTAAAAAACACTAAAAACTATTTCAGATTTCATCTCAATAATATTGTAGGTACGAATCAATTAATTTCATTTGATTTAGTTTAGTTTTAATTTAATTTTAGTGATAACGTTTACTTTTACATTTGTGTTATTTTTATTGATAGTTGTGTATTTTATGTGTCATTGAAAACCAATAAAGATTGTTGTGTCAAATAAGAGTAAAATCAATTGCAGTTGAAATAAAATTTAGATAGGTACGAAAATGGGCAAACTGTTGATAGTTATTATTTTATAGCATGGTTATGTTATAACAATATACAATGTGTGTGGCAGTTTCAATAAGATATACTTATACTTCCTATTTTTATCTTATACAATTATGTCAAACATTGCTGATTTGTCTACATCAATATAGTAAGAGTATACGAGAATACAACCACAATATTTGTACAGAAAGATTTGCACAGCTGGCCGATCAATTTCTCATGCGACAACTTCAGTTTTCTTACTGCTAAACAAAGACAAAGAGCGAAATTCGATTTATTTCGGTTGTTTTAGGCGAACTAACAAACATTTCGTCATTGTAAGTACGTAAGTGCTTGATGGTAAGGTAGATACGAATTCATGACACAGTCAATTCATGACACAGTCAATTCATGTCACAGTCAAATCATGACACAGTCAATTCATGTCACAGTCAATTGCTTATGCAAAGTGTCAAACCTACGTTACACTGATAATCAAAATATTTATTTTTTTATCGTGCACTAAAATCATGACAATAATAAATCTTACAGTGTAAGGCAATAGCAGGGGTTCCTATCACTAAACAGAGATCTCTTAGACAACAGTTGGGATTCATGAGATTCAGAACTCACAGCACTTAACAGTAGTGCATAATTTTAAAAGGGTGGGAGAAAAACATTCATCAGTACTTTACAGATTAATCTTAATGTAATTTATATTATAGAAAATGGCTTTAAATTTTTCCTACTTACCTTTGATAACTTTTCGTAATCTCCATGCTGGTTGTTAATAAGTAAAATACGTTTAGGTTATACATTTTGAGGTGACATGTTTTATCTTGAAGAGATCATTTATAACTAAACAGTCGATGGCAAATGTCATAATTTTACTATAATGTCAGAATATGATTGCGGCGATATCCAGAACAAACTGTGATAATATTATATCGATGAGATATACTTTCTGTTCTTTCTTTCTAGATTTTTAATTAGGTTTATTTTTATTAATTTGATTTAGTTTAGTGTTAATTAAATTTTAGTGATAACGTTTAGTTGTAGATTTGTGTTATTTTCATTGTTTTTCGAAGTTATTTATTAATAACTGGAACAGTGTTGACAAACCTCTTTTTTTAAGGTACAATTTAAGTTAGTTGTTTATTTTCACACATAGTAATTACATAATATAGTCATAACATATACAATATGTATGATGTAAGATATATTAAGTAATATAAAAAAAAACTAAGGCTAGATAAATGAAAATAAAAAAAAGCAATTCTATAAATAAAAAAACTTGAGCCAAATCGGCGCCAGGCGGTAAGGTGCCCAGGAAGCTGGCCGCGTTGCCACGTTGTATAGCAATGCTAATACTCTTAGATAAGATAACTGATCTCTATTTGCTTTCATGATTGTATTGTACATGATTGTAAATACAAACATGCAATGAAATTTCGTTATTTATAGCAATTAAATTTCAAGTTATTCATGAAAATGTGATGAAAGCCTACCATAGTCTATATGACGTCACAAGCATTAATTGTGACAGTTACAATACACAAAAAGAACAGCACCCTTTACTTAGTAAATCCGCCTTATTAATACACTGTTATGATTGTCTTGAATATACTACTGTATGATTTTTTACGCCATGACGTCGTACTTGTCACTTACTCTCTTCTAGAATGAGGAACTTTTATTTTATTATGAAATTGAGGGATTTCGGTGAGAATGAACAAACCTAGAATTTTTTTTTTATACCACGGCCTGCCTGATGGTAAGCGGTCACCGCAGCCTATGGCCGCCTGCAACTCCTAGGGGTGCCACATGCGCGTTGCCGACCCTTTAAGAATATTATTTGTATAACAACCTTAGACCGATAGGTGCTTACGCCACTATTAACGATATCGTAATAAAAATGCGACGCTATCATGGAGGTGCGCTTGGCAATGTAAATAATTTAACTTTGAATAAATAAATTTGCATGTGAATCAAAGTGAAAACTCACCAAACAGTATGATGATACAGCTAAGCTCAGCCGTCCACATCGTGTTCGCCTTCACATGTTCCGCGACACTTCACTGCAGTTCACTGCACAAGTGCACACATTCACTCCACTTCACCGCGCGTACGTACATTTTAAATTTTATTCTCTCATAATTTATGGATGTCAGCAAAATTGTGAAGCTCTTGAAGCATTCTGAAACAATTAAATTATAAAATTATATTGACTTTCAAAAATGTGAAAATAAGTACCACAGTTAAATTATCGTGCATCCAGAAGTCGAGCCTTGTGAAAATATTCTAAGGTGATAACAACTACATACAAAGTGGTTCTCGTGTTATAGTTATCCCTTTGAACATGTACTCTAGACTCTAGAGATATCTGTTCAATATCGAACCAGCGGGGGTAATGGCATAACTTTCTAAAGGCGAGTTACGGCATAGTTACTGCCATTTAATGAAGATAATGAGACTGACAATTTAAGTGATATTTTTTTACAGACAAATGAAAGTAGCTTAAGAAGTACGCGTTTTTCGAATATAGGCAATAAAGCAAAGCTATTTTTAATAGAAATCCAAAAGTTGCAAAGGGAGTTAAAGACTACTGAAAATTAATCACAAAACATAATCAGCTAGAAAGAAACGACCTAATCCGTTAAATGAATAGGCTTAAATCTATCTGTAAAAATCCTCGTTACTCAAAAAGCACCCTCAGAAGTATAATAAAAGACACAACTGTAAAAATCACCGAGGCAGTTGATATTACTACAAAACTTACAAACAAAAAGCTGGCTGGATACATAAAATGGGACGAACTGTATAGTGATGATAGGTGAAATTGATTTCAATAAAACCAATAATTATAGAACACTGACATACCAATAAAAGAACGGTACTAGAAAAAGTAAATAACCACATATATATATATATATGTGGTGCACTAATGTATAACTATAGAATAAATATATTTAACAGGCTACTTAGTCAAGATGTAACTATTTGTAACTATGGTAATTTTCTTGACTCGAACGAAACCCTTTAGCCCTTACGTTATTTTCGGATTTCCCCGAGAAGGTTCAAAATGTGGGATTTAAAATAATACTTTAAAATATAACAAAGAAGATGAAGACCAAGAGCTTGTATCGAATCTGGTACTGAAACTGAAATCCAAACATAAAAATAATAAATTTCGCATTTTTCACCAGAATATAGTGGGAGTTCTTTCAAAAAGCAAGCTATTAGAACAGATGAAATTGATAATGTATTACATGATCTTAAATGTAAGAAAGTATATTTTAACGATATTTGTTTTAGTGAATAAATACTTTTCAAAGACTTACAAACTGGCGTCATTCTTTTGCAGGTCAAAAAGAGAGGTGGAGTTGCTATTCTGGTTAACAAGTGTCTGAATTTTGAGAACATGACCGTCTTAAGAGATTTTGCTATAGAGAAAGATTTGAATGTTATTAAGTTGAGTTTGCTAATTGTAATGTCATAGTAGTCTGCGTATACAGGGTGATTTCGGGGTCGTGATCCCAACCATTTTTTTCTGACTCAGTAAATGATTGCGATGCTACCTGAAATCCAAACATAAAAATAATAAATTTCGCATTTTTCACCAGAATATAGTGGGAGTTCTTTCAAAAAGCAAGCTATTAGAACAGATGAAATTGATAATGTATTACATGATCTTAAATGTAAGAAAGTATATTTTAACGATATTTGTTTTAGTGAATAAATACTTTTCAAAGACTTACAAACTGGCGTCATTCTTTTCCAGGTCAAAAAGAGAGGTGGAGTTGCTATTCTGGTTAACAAGTGTCTGAATTTTGAGAACATGACCGTCTTAAGAGATTTTGCTATAGAGAAAGATTTGAATGTTATTAAGTTGAGTTTGCTAATTGTAATGTCATAGTAGTCTGCGTATAATAGGATACCTGACTCAAATGTCAACATTATGAAACAAACTTCTTGACTTCTTACGATCTAAATTTAACAAAAAAGTTATTATTTGCAGAGACATTAACACGCTTAAGTCAGCTAAAACGACCAAATACACACGCCGATCGTATGATAAATCGATCACGGTATACTCTGTGAAGTTATGTAATGCTTTGCCGTCTCCACTTAGGCAGTGCAGGTCAGTAGCGTCGCTGATGGCAAATTTGACAAAGTTGTGGCTCTCCGAGTCTTAGACAGAAGGTAGGGAGGTATGTGCGGTTTTTATTTATATATATAGATATAAGTATATGCATGTATATATTTATATATTATATAAGTATATATTCATTTACACGACATATGTATGTAACTATGTATTTATTTATTTATGTCGATATTTATTGTGTTAAATATAATTGCTTGTTCGATTGCTTTTTCTCATACCATCTTGCCACTTGTACATGTTGTTCAGTATATCTGCCATATAAAATGTCCTCTCAGTTACTCAAAGGTTAGCTGGAAGAGATCCCTTAAAGGGATAAATAAGTTCGCCTTTGTACAAACGTCTAAAATTAAGTTTATTTTTCTTTTATGTACTTGATTTGTGCAATAAAGTGTTTACTACTACTACTACACACATTAGAATACTAGACACTTTTGACATGTACAGCAACATCAGAATCCTAACCCGTAAAAATAGCTAATGGAGAAACTATTAAATCAGACCTCTCAGACCACGATACGTGTCAAATAGGAACGTTTATGATAAAAACCCCAACTAGAAATAAAGAAAGGAAAGTTAATAAAAAAGATTACACTGCCGATAATAATTATAAATTTAATGAATCTCCATTCATCACCAATTAATCACTTTCAGAGATATGTTTACTTCATTTCATGACTTATTCTTGTTATTCTATAACCTTTGTTCCTAATTCTTAGGTTAAAATTTTGAACAATGCTCTGCGAAAATAAGCAAATTATACTACCAATATTAACAGAATTAAAAAAAAAACCGGTTACGTGCGAGTCGGACTCGCGCACCGAGAGTTCCGTAAAAATATTGTTATTATATGATGTAACTAAAAATTTACGATTTTCGCAATTTTTCCTTTATCTGTGCTATAAGACGTCGCTTCGTATCAAAATTCAAGATTCTGAGTTCACGGGAAGTACCCTGTAGGTTTTGATTCCCTTGTGAGTGTCGAAAATTTACGGAAACTTGCGGCATAAACGGCTGTATCTTTTGATTGCGTTGGCTTAGAAGTTTGATTTTTCCGCGCTTTCACAGGTCCAAGGGACAGTAGACGTGAGTATTTGATATAAATTTCAGCTTGATACCTTCACGCGTTCCTGAGAAAAATAGTCTTGACAGACAGACAGACGGACGGACGGACAACCAAGTGATCCTATAATGGTTCCGCTTTTTTCTTTCGAGGTACGGAACCCTAAAAGCAAGGAAGTCAACAAAATAAAGCGGCAATTACACTTCGTCGCACCGCACCGCACCGCAAAAGTGTAAAGATAACGTTTGTCTGCCGCATTCGGCGACCGACAGATGCCAACGCTTAGAAGTAGGTGGACAGACTAATGTATTAGTTGGCCTAAGTAATCCTCGTAAGTCCTTTGTTTTTTCAAATGTAGTAGTCGTAACTACCCAGTGTACTACCACAAGTACAAACTAAGTGTAGTGCTTCGGTCCCAGACGCGACTTTTTCGAATTTGTCTAAATTCTTGCCCTTTGTTTTATTCAGTATGTGTATGGTTTTTAGCGCATCCTTAATTTGTACTTGGTAAAGTACATTAGGCAGTTATTTATACTAGGCAGTTAAAATGTCAGGTCTCAAGTACTATCATTATTTTGTACTTGTACAAGTACGCGGGGACTTACGAGGTTAAAATGAATTCGGCGACCGCATTAGGTGAACGACGCAGTGTAATTACCGCTTTAAACTTATCAGTTGCACACAAATATTGAGGAGATGCATTACAAGGCATAAGAGACACAATATGTGACACAAAAGTGGCTGACAGAAAACCATTTTTTTTAAGTAAGACATGGCAGTGTTGAAATAAAGGAAGTTAATACTACGAGATTTCTAAGTATGGCGTTAGACACCTATTGTAATTAGAAAAATTATGAAACAGATGTGTGAAAAACAGTAGATAAGTTCCGCTACGGGCTGTAGCGATTAAGGAAAGACAGTATAAATATTAAATACATGTTAAGGGACATTTTATAATAATAAGGTTTGTGTTAGGTACTAGACGACGATAAATTTTAATAGACATTATATATATATATATATATATACTTAAATACATAGAAAACATCCAAGTCTCAGGATCAAACGTTTCTGCTCACCACAGAAACAAATGCCCCTACCGGGTTTCGAACCCGGGACCTCTAGCTAGCTTGCTTACCTTCGGCTAGGCTAAACAAGCCGACATCTAGCACTCATGAACTACCACGGATAGCATGCATCCTAAGATATGGGGTTATTATTTGGGGATACAGTCAAGCGAGAGTTCAAGGGAGCACAATCTCATTCTCGCTTATAGAGGTTTCTCACTAACCCGAGTTTCTCGCTAATGCAGGTACATGGGTAGCGTTTCTCTCTTATAGGGGTACGCAGCAATAACAAGTCACAGCAAGTACGCTATGTAATTTTATTTTATTTAGAACTTATTTACACTTAAAAAATTCCGTAAATTTCGTTTGGGTTTCTGTTTTTGTATTTTAAATGTTTTTCTGTAACTCATAAATTTTGTCGAATATTGCTTGATCAACAACTTTATTTCTGTTTCCGGAATCTGTGCCTCGTCTTCACTGTCATTTCCAGCAATACAGGTGTTAACACAATTCTTAACGATAGGTATCGTCGTCGGTTTTGACATGATGCAGAACAGAACTTTCCTACGCAATTCATATCTATAAACTGAGTAAGTCCGACAAACAGGACAGTATACAGGCACACGTGTCCATTCGAAAAGAATGCGATAAAATAACATTATTTAGTTCCACGAAATAGAATAGGTACAATATTGACGAGAAAACAATGGTAGGAAGTTCCACGAAATTTAAGAATGAGTCATGAAATAGCCGATGTTAAATTTGTAAATAAAGCTCGACTGTCGCTTATAGAGGTATAGCTAAGTAGCAGTCTCACTTACAGAGGTCTATGAGGGAAAAACGACTCTCTCTTACAGAGGTTTCTGTTTCTCGCTAATAGAGGTTTTGGGAGCTTAAAATGACGGGTCCTGGCTATTACTCCCACTTATAGAGTTTTCTCTCTTATCCAGTTCTCACTTATCCAGGTTTGACTGTATTCTGTAAAACGCTGATAAAGCACTCGTGGCGCAGAAGGAATGAGTGAGATACCGATAATTGTTTAAGTCCTTATTTCCTGAGTTAAACGGTAATGTTACTGTGCATTTATATATTCAAGGTGTCCTTATTTGTAAAACAGAACCTGGATTATTTCCTCCCGTAAACAATTTAACAAATTGATCGTCACGGTGGTATCCATTGACGTCGCCTTTACATGATCTTTCCCAGGTGCGGGCCTACATCGCAATAAAAATACTTACGTAATAAATAAAATTAATATAATATACCAAATTCAAATCTGAACTCCACAAGTTACTATAGAAGCGTTGTTTTTTTATTTACATATACATTAATTAAAGATACAGATTTGGGTTACATTATTGGAATTTTATTAAGAATCCCAAATTTTTTTGATATATAATATTACCTATGTTACCCGGGGATACTGTTAGCTTTCAAAACGCTAAGGAATTTTTCAAAACGGTTCAGTAGTTTCGGAGGGGTTGCATTTGAATTACGCATTATAGGGAGGGGGATTAAAGTTAGGAAATCCCTCCCCAAAGTTAAGAAATATCTATACACCCAATGCGTCATAAATATCTATACGAGTGTGTAGGTATTCGGAGTTTGGAAATATTGGTCCTGGTAATTATTAACGTATAAAAAAAAACTTAGTGTCATTTGAAAGGGGTGACTAACCCCTATAAAATGCCACCCTTTATAGTGAGGGGGGGGGGGCTCCCTATAATGCGTGATTCAAATGCCAATCCGTTTCGGAACCTATTCAATGAAAACTATTTTTTTTACACCTTAGGTTACATTATTGGAATTTTAGTAAGAATCCGTAATTTTTTTGGAAATATATTATAGCCTATTATGTCACTCGGGGATAGTGTAGCTTTCCAAAAGTGAAAGATTTTTTCAAATCAGTTCATTAGTATTCAGTGAAAACAAACAAACAAACAAACAAATCGAATCTTTCCTCTTTATAATATTAGTATAGATTTAATCCACACTTCGTATCGTAATCGTATTTGGACGCTCAGAGACCATTTACATCTCCGAGATATTAAATGAATTATATATCCACCACCACCATATCAGCCAAAGGACGTCCACTGCTGGACAAAGCCTCCCCCAATTTCATGAGGGGGTAAATGCCATAATCGCCACGCTCGGCATGCGGGTTGGCGATCGCAGTATCTCCACCGCACTCTATGGATGCTGCTGCCAATCCCCCGATGGTCTTGGTCGCAGTTTTAGGACATACCTGGGTCCCCAATTATATATGTATACTTTTTTATTTATTCGGACACGGATCGTATTCAATATACGTCCTTAATATTACCTTGTAATAAGTTTGTTAATCAGTAAATAACATAAGTTTGTTAATCAGTATAGTTTTAAAATCATTATTATTTAAGTATTGTCAGTTATTTTAATTGTATAATCACGCTTTGACATGGAAAAGTGACTTGTTGACTATTTGCAAAATGAATATTAGATTTTTTGACTTAAGAAAAAATTGACATACCTTATGGTTGGTACCGTGTTGTAAGTGCATGCATTGTAAGTTACTTATATTTTATGTTCTTGTGGTTTTGACTGTCCTAAGACTCCATCGAAAAATTACTCAATACTCTGCTGAGCTGGAGACAGCAAATAGTTTTTTCACTGTGCAAAACCAGCACAATGTGGAGATGCAAAATGTAAATTGGTTGGAGATGTTTGAGAATATTAACAATATGATTGGCTTAATGAAATTCGTACCATACAGTATTGAAAATAGTGTGGTATTTGGGACAAAATTGGTCTTAAAATTGGAGGAAAATCTGACAAATGCTACATTCCAATATGAATATCAATTTATTGCATTGTGCATGTAGCTCAGCTCATGCAACATATTGAAATAGTATTGGAATCCCAAATATGAGATTGATTCTGGGTTAAAATTAAACAGTATTAACTGCGCAACCGTAACCCATACCGATGTAGCATAATACTTATACAGGGTGTGGCCTGTAATAGGAGCAATAAATTTAAAGGCCGCTTCCTTAGAGCATCTGAAGTAACCTCTTGTGTCCAAAAAATTTTTATCTTTTTTCAATTGGGAGAAATTTTTATCTAAAGTTATGACCTCCAAGTAATGGATCTTGGCACCCAGAGATTATAGCGCGGCAGTCAATGCTGATTCTGAGGTTGCTTCAAGTTATGACTCATAATCGCTGTCGCATTTTTGGTTTAAAAGATTATTTTTGGGATTTGTTTAATTTTTTTTTTAAAAAGTTTTACTGTTTTTTGTATAAATGGTCATTAATATCATTCCAGTAGAGTAAAAAAGTACATATAACCTACATTTGCAAAAATGAAATTCTAAAAACAATCTTTTTTTTTTCAATTAAAATCTTTTGGAAATAATTGCTGGAGAGCTCAATAGTGTACCGTTTAATTTTTTGCTCCTATTACAGGCCACACCCTGTATATGATGTTGAATAAAGCTGTGAAGCTTGGATTTGCATAAGATTTGCAATGTACAAGTAGCAGAACATGCTCCAAATTTCGGAATAGTTCCATTGAATGGATTTTTTCATAGATGTATCATTAATATTACGAGTATGTTTATGTATCTCCAGGCAAGCTATTCAAATAGCTGGAATATGATGATGTTGGTATCCATTGACCTTTAGACATGTGTTTTTAGAGTTTGTTGAAATTAAGTTCTGGTAACTTTCCAGAGAAAATATCGCAAATTTGGAAATTGCCATTGCTAGGGAAAATTGGTCCATCATTGACGTTAAAAATGTAATTATTTTACTTGACTGTACCTATGTTTCCGAGTTCACCTGAATTTATTTGGAAAATCGATTGTATATTCCATTTGGTGTCATTTTTCTTTTCTTTTGTTGTTGTTTTTAGGGTTCCGTAGCCAAATGGCAAAAAACGGAACCCTTATGGATTCGTCATGTCTGTCTGCCTGTCCGTCCGTATATCACAGCCGATTTACTCGGAGAACACGACCACTACAATTATGTGGCGTGAAGGTGTATGTTATGAACCGCTAGGGAAACATGATGTGAAATTACGAAAAAAATATTAAACTGGGGGGGGGGGGGGGCCCCATATGTACTGTAAAGGTTATTTTAATAACAATCAGAGCGCTTTTTGAGGGATACCTGTCGAATATAAATAGGTAATGTCTTCGTCATTTATTTCCGATGATGTATTATTGTTATTTCCCTATTTAGAATTATTTATAAAAATACAAGGATTGATTTTTAAGAGAAAAATTGCATATGTATCCGGTTTTTAATGAAATTTACATATTTGTCGCCTATATTTTTGTGTCACGTCACATTCAGCAAACACTTCAAAGTAAACCGCGAGGTCGACCACTTTACTCTCGTACTCTTTTGTGTGTTTATTTTGAATTTTTTTACCGTTATTTCAAATAAAACATACCTTAATATTTTTTATGGGATTTTTTGTGAGATTTAACGCATTTTCCCCGGTTTTTATCTCCATTTACAATTTGCCACAATCGTCTCTTGTCATATGTACTTTTAGTCTGATTGTCGTCTGTGATTAAAGCTAATGACAAGTTTACTATTGACCGCGCGGCCTACCTATAGGCCGCGCCAGTTTGTGACAGGCTTCATTCGTTATAATATTGCAGAGTTCAGACCATTTTTTTCATTTTATCGCCATAGTAAACTTTGACATAACAAAGTAGTTAAAATCTACGATTATATTGTAGATGACTGAAGGAAATCCAAATCCAGGTTAATTTTCTAGAAAAAAATGTATTTTAAATATGTACTAATAATTCAGCACCCCAAGCCGGCTGGTCACCGTGGGGGAAAGAGACCACTACCCCCCAACTAAGAAAAAAACACAAAACCTCTACATAACAAGCTTAAATGTGAGAACCCTGTTAGCAGACAGCAGATTAGAAGAACTGAGACATGCCGTAAAGTCAATAAAATGGGATGTACTCGGACTATGCGAAATAAGAAGAGAAAGAGAAACAATAGCAGAGTATAGTGATTTTATTTTGTATCACACAGCTGGTGAAAAAGGCAGAAATGGAGTTGGTTTTTTAATAAAGAAACACCTGAGAAACAGAATTGTTAGCTTAAAAAGCTTTTCTAACCGTGTGGCAACACTGGAACTACAGACATCTGCAAGCTCTACCTGTCTGTTTATACAATGTTATGCACCTACAGAAGCAGCGTCAAGTGAAGACACACAAATATTCTACGAAACAGTTCAAACTGCTCTTGACTCTACTATGTCAAAAAATATCATGATACTTGGCGATTTCAACGGCAGGATAGGGAAAGCACAGGCAGGTGAAGATAAACATATAGGCAAACACGCCAACGGAAAGAGAACTTCAAACGGCCGCAAGTTAATTGAATTTGCTCTTGAGAATAACCTTGTCTTTGTAAACAGTATGTTTAAATGCAAGCCACATCAAAAGTGGACATGGCAGTCACCAAATGGTAAGCACCTTAACGAAATCGATTATATACTAACAAGCCATCCAAAAAATGTACAAGACTTCAACATAATAAAAAATCTAAATTTCAATACGGACCATAGAATGATAAGGTGCAAACTGTCTCTAGATACAAAAATAAATAGAAGAAAATTCAAACCCAACAATTACTGCAATGACCTGCCAACTATGTCAGAAGAAAGTGCTAAATATTGGGAAGATAAATTTATGAATTCCATCACATCATCAACACAAGTACAAGAACAATACAATAAATTAGAAACCGGAATACAAGACATTATAAAGGAGTTACCGAAACTAAAGAAAGAGAAACATGAATATTTGAACCAAGAAACAATAGAACTTTTAAACCAAAGAAAAGAGCTGTATAAAGAAAAGAGAACAAAAGAAATAAAGTCCAAAATAACTAATATTAGTAAACAAATTAATAGAAACATAACCAAGCAAAAACAAGAAATAAGACAAAAAACGTTTGAAAAATTCATAAGCAAAACTGGAGCCCTCCGGAAAGCCTACAAGGAATTGTGTGAGAAATCGGAATGGACAGAAAAGGTAAAGAATAAGCAAGGCTTTATGGAAACCAGACGCCGGAACATAGTGAATGAAGCAACCCTATTTTATAAGGAACTCTACTCCGATGAAACCATACCTTCAAGTTCAAGGGAGCTCCAAAATACACAATACTTGGATATGGAACCCCCAGAAATCCTTATGTCAGAAATAGAATATGCTATAAAAACCCAAAAAAATGGAAAGTCACCAGGAAGCGACAACATTACAAACGAAATGTTGAAATCCCTCTCGCCTTCACTACTGAGACCACTGCAAGTAATTTTCAATAATATTTTAAAATCAGAAAAAACACCAGAGCAATGGTCTGAATCTACAATAATATTACTACATAAGAAAGGCCCAAAGAGCGAGTTGGGAAATTACAGACCAATTAGCCTCATGACAAATATATATAAGGTGTTCTCGAAAGTAATACTGAACAGGATTACAAATACGTTAGACGAATGCCAGCCGCGCGAACAAGCAGGATTCCGCAAAAAGTTCTCAACTGTAGACCATATACAAGCTATTACCCAACTAATAGAAAAGGCAAAAGAGTTTAGAATAACGTTGTATGTATGCTTTATAGACTACACGAAGGCCTTCGACTCACTACACTTCGAAGCAATATGGTCATCATTGGAGGAACAGGGAGTAAATAAAAAATATATAAACATTCAAAATCAAAATCAAATCAAAATCAAATATTTATTCTGCAAATAGGCCACAAGGGCACTTTTACAAGTCAAAGCGTGAATTTATACAATTTAAAAAAAAAACTGACAATCTTACTTAATAATAATGATTAAAAAATATACTGATTAACAATTATATAAAAATAAATTTACAAATATTAAGGACGTATTGAATACGATCTGTCCGAATAAACAAAAAGTACATAAAATTAATTTAATATCTCAGAGATGTATATGGTCTCTGAGCGTCCAAATACGATTAATAACAATTATTTAAAAGTCCTTAGAGATGTAAATGATCTCTAAGCGCTAAAATTAAAATAAGTAAACTTAATATTGTTAGAGATGTATAAGGTCTCTAAGCGTCAATAACAATAAAACTAATCCAGAACAGGATTATGTCTCTCGTCAATCTACATACAATAAAATAACACTAGTATTAAGGTATTTACTTTGCCCTTGCAAGCATGAACAGACCGGACTCCACAAACAGCACCCGATCACGAGTATGACGCGTATCTCAGCCATCGCCTCCCTCGACCATCTGTTAGGGAAGGTGGCGACCCGATCAACGACGCCGCCGTAAGCAAAGCCCTTTAAGCGAGCATGACATATTCAGGCTGCCGGACATTAATAATATCAAAGATTAAAATGACTCTTCGGCGAGAAACAGCATCATGTTTCATAAAATGCAACGACAGAGCTATTTGTACAAGGAAATATGCTAAGTGAAGCATATGTATACTAAAACTAACAGGATTTAACTATCACTGGCTTAAAAGCATTTTTGTCATTTAAGAAATCGTTGACAGTATAATAGGCCTGGCTTAACAAATAACGTTTAATATGAGACTTAAATTTACTGAATGGAAAATTAACTATATCGATGGGTATTTTATTATAAAATCGTATACAGTTCCCCACAAACGACGTGCTAACCTTCCGGAGACGACTGGCCTTCACTGCAATCTTGTGTTTACTTCTAGTGTTGTAGTCGTGGATATCACTGTTAAGTTTGAATTCTTGAATATTTTTTCGAACATACAAAATATTTTCAAGAATGTATTGACATGCCACAGTAAGAATATTTGCCTCCTTAAATTTTTCTCTGAGAGATTCTCTTGCCTTAAGTTTGTAGATGGAGCGTACAGCTCGTTTCTGTAGCACGAAGACGGTCTGGATGTCAGCCGCTTTTCCCCACAACAGGATTCCATAGGACATAACACTATGAAAGTAACTGTAATATACCAGCCTGGCTGTCTCAACGTCAGTTAACTGTCTAATACGTCTTACTGCATAGGCCGCAGAACTAAGTTTGCCGGCCAGAGTGGCAATATGCGCATGCCATTGCAGTTTTGAATCTAAGGTGACACCTAAAAACACTGTTCTATCTACAAATTCCATTTCATCAGACTTTAATTTGATCTTAGAATTGTTTGCCTGCTTGACATTAGGCATAGTGAATTTGATACACTTTGTTTTCTTGGAATTTAAAAGCAAATTATTTGCTGTAAACCAGTTCACAACAGTACCTAGTGCCTCATTAATACCGTCAAAGTTTTTGTCTTTGCGGCCTACCTTGAAGATAAGCGACGTATCATCTGCGAATAGCACTATATCATGTTTATCTTTTACAAGGTTTGGTAAATCATTAATATAAACTAGAAACAGAAATGGACCCAGAATTGATCCTTGAGGAACTCCAAGAGCAACCGTTGTCCCTGCAGATTGAGTCCCGTTGATGACTACCCGTTGAGTTCTCTCCGACAGATACGATGTAACAAGGTCAAGGGAACCGTTTCTTATCCCATAATGGCTTAACTTTCTAATTAAATTCTCGTGATTAACGCAATCGAATGCCTTTGATAGATCACAGAACACTCCAATAGCATCTTGAGCCTCTTCCCAGGCATCAAAAATATGTTTAATTAGTACCACACCGGCATCAGTGGTAGAGCGACCTCTAGTGAACCCGAACTGATTGCTATTGAGTAGTTTATTGCGATTAAAATGGGACATCAGCTGATTAAGAATAAGTTTCTCAAAAACTTTGCTTAATGCTGGTAGTATTGAGATTGGTCTGAAGTTGGTAGGGTCAGTTTTTGATCCTGATTTAAACAACGGGATGATTTTACTGTGTTTCATCAGGTTAGGAAAAACTCCAGTTTCAATACATTTATTGAAAATATCAGCTAAGAAAGGTGCGATTGATTCTACAATGGAATGTAATACTTTTACTGAAAGGCCCCAAAGATCTTCAGTCTTTTTTAAGTTTAATGATTTAAATGCTTTAATTATAATATGGGGGGTCACGTCAGTGAAGCTAAAGATTTCTGTACATTCTGTTACATTTTCTTTCAATAGCGATTCAGCGACATCTGGTGATGAATTCAAAGATTTCGTGGTCTCGACGGGTACATTAGTAAAAAACCGCTCAAAATGATCTGCTACTTCGTGGTCAGAACTCACTAGAGTGTCATCGACTCGCAGGCTGAAGTGCGCATCTTTTAACTTACTTTTCCCAGTTTCATTGTTGATAACTTGCCATACAGTTTTAATCTTATCACTGGAGTTCTGGATCTTTTTTGACAAGTAATCGGCTTTAGCAGCGACACACATTAACTTAAAAGATTTTGAATAGTTCTTAACATACTCAAGAAATTCCGGCCTTTTATCAGTAGTTCTTGAATCATACAAGTCATAGAGTCGGCGCCTCTTCTCGTGAATGTCTGGCGTGGCCCAGTCGCTAAATTTAGTCTTGAACTTGCTTTGAATCTTCTTCAAATTAAAACAGACATCGAATTCCGTTTTGATACAATTAAACAATCGAGTACACAAACGGTCAGGGCTTTCCTGAGTGAGTGGAAGATAACATAATCGTTTCATTATATTACGATTGAATAAATCTAAGCTCTTTTCAGAAATAAGTCTGCACATAGTGTGTCGTGGAACTTTATCAGTTTTCCCGCTGAAGGCGACTTGTTGTCCACAGTGGTCAGAACTTAAGTTGTTTATAATAAATTTACTAATCGCATCCTTGTTACTGAAAATGTTATCTATACATGTCGCGCTGGTTGCTGTAATGCGAGTTGGCTCACAAAACAAGTTCACCAGGTTAAAAGATTTAAAAGTATTCACTAGACTCACACTCATGGGCGATTTCTCAAGTAAGTTAACGTTAAAATCACCGCAAACAATAACGCATTTTGTACTCTTAAAAATACTGCTGAGCACTTCTTCCATCACTGTCTCAATTATCATTATATCCAATATATATACAAAATGTAATGCGAAAGTACGTTTAGAGCGAGAAGGACCGACATTCCCTATACAAAAAGGAGTAAGACAGGGGGACCCGCTTAGCCCAAAAATATTCTCAGCGGTGTTGGAATCTGTTTTCAGATGTGTAGACTGGAATGCGAAAGGTATAAAAGTTGACGGAGAAATACTGAGCCACCTACGTTTTGCGAACGACATTGTCGTTTTTGCGGACAGTGCAGCCAACTTGGAAATCATGGTAAATGAGTTAGCATTGGCGAGCAAAAGAGTAGGGCTGTCAATGAACAAATCAAAGACAAAGATCCTGACTAACGGAGATCCTGTAGTTATTGTCATAGACAACGAAAAAATAGAGTACGTGGAAGAATATATATATCTTGGCCAAACAGTGCCGTTCAAGGACAATACGGAAAAAGAAATTCAAAGAAGAATATCCACATCTTGGAAGAAGTACTGGGGATTAAAGGAGATCATGAAGAACGGCTCTGTCCACATCAATATAAAGAAAAAACTACACGACACGACTATACTTCCATGCTTGACATATGGGTGCCAGACATGGTCTTTAAGGAAGAAAGATGAAGAAAGAATCGCTGTTTGTCAACGCAAGATGGAAAGGAGTATGCTCGGGTTGAAGCTAGCGGACAGGGAAAACAACTATAAAATAAGGAAAACTACGAAAGTAATAGACGTTACAACCAAAATGAGAAAATTAAAATGGCAATGGGCAGGACACATATGTCGTATGGAGAACAGGTGGACGAAGCGTTTAGTAGAATGGTATCCGTACCAAGGGAAGAGAAAGCGAGGACATCCAAGGAAGAGATGGAAGGATGTCTTCACTGAAATAACGGGCATCGATTGGATGCGTAAGGCTCGCGACAGACAACTTTGGAAGAGCATGGGGGAGGCCTACGCCTCGCAGGCGACTACTATTAAGAATTAAATTTTGTTCAACATTATGTACTCGTAAGCAAATAGTAGAAATAAAGGCTATTTTTATTTTTTATTTTATTTACTAATAATTCATCTAATAACTAAAACTGGCAACCGTACTTGTCTTCTCGAAGATCTCACGGTTCGTAAATATATGCCATACGATTAAATAAATAAATCTACTCGTAATAACTTTTGCATTTATTATTTGAACCACCAGAAAGCGGGGTTTTTCTTTGCATCAGTGTTTTTTAGGGATTCGTAGTAAACAAGGAACCATTATAGTTTTTCAATGGTCGTCCGTCCGTCTGTCCGTGGCTTAGCTCAGTAAGCTTTACTGTCAGAAAGTTGTAATTTGGAATAGGTATACAGCAAAATTACGATGACGAAATTCTGTAATAAATTTTCGAAAAAAGAAAAATAAATAGAGTACAATCAGCATCAAAAGTAGCTGAAGAAAAGAAATCTTTTTCTTCAAGAAAAGAATCTATAAATTTTTAAAGGGTCGGCAACACGCATGTGACACCCCTGGAGTTGCAGGCGTCTATAGGCTGCGGTGACCGCTTACCATCAGGCGGGCCGTACGCTTGTTTGCTACCGACGTGGTATAAAAAAAAATTAATTCCGCGTAATATAATGGATTGACAACTACAGAACCCTATATTGCGCATGCACCTGGTCGATATTTTTACATAATAATAGATAAATTTAATTTCTTCATCGCTAAAAATGTTAAGTCCATTTTTAAATCCTTAGCACAATATGCTGGCGCCAGTGAAAGGATGCTGATTGAAATACTTTTCTCTAAAACGTGTTCAATTTTGAAATAACTCGTGGCGTAGTTAGCGATATTAATGCTTAAATATTTTAGGAGGCCTTTACTTTGTTGCTACCGACACTGTGTGAGTTGGTGACCTACACTGTTTTTCTTGAATAATTTGGTTGGAAAATAAACCAAACAGTTTTTATCATTGAAGGCATCACTCCGAATGGCATCCAATTCGCCGATCACTGCTTATTAGGCAGGCATCTACATATATCTATACTTCTATCAATATATCAATATGTGGTATGTTTATGAAATCATTAAAGATGTGTGATAAACACAATATTAGACATCAATATGTAAAGCAGTTAGTAAACGATCATTGTCTTGAATTAGAATATTCGCCTACCTATACCTACTGAGACTATGCTTGCAAATTGTCTTGACTTAATCTTTAGTGCTAAAGATAACTATTTTAGTTGTACAATCTGAGCTTGGTTCAAAACTGTTCAGTTCAAGCGTTCAAGGGCAGGTTTTGGAAAATAAGCCGAACTATTTTTGCAAAACTGTTTAACACATTGAAGCCAGTTAAGCTGCCACTGTTGGTATATGTCTGTATTTATAATATAAATCGTCATTCAATTAAACCTAAACCTAATTTCTTTGAAAGAAAAAAAAATATTTGCGTATAAGTACCTACATCACAACAGATAACATAAAGAAGCAACGCTAAAAAGACCCCGCTCAGCATAATGACACGGCAAGCCGCGGTGCTGATTTTCAGTGGGGGCCTGACTTAAACAACTAAAGAGTGGTGAAACAAACGCATACAGGAAACAAAAATAAACAATGTAGAGAACATAAGATCGAAAACAAAGTGAGCACATAATAAGACGTCAAAGATGGCTTTTTTAGTGTAAATGCTTAATTTTATTTTATTATTTGTACTTTTTAATCGAATTTTTAGTATAACTGTTTTTATTTTAATATTTGTAACGTAATATAATGGGTTTATACCTTAATAAAGAATAATTTATTATTATTATTTATAACAAAAGTAAAGTAAGCAGTTGGTAACCAGGTTTAAGTTTCTTATTCGATACGTTTCATTTATTTTAGTGCCCTATTTAGCGCAAAGCTTAAAAATAAAAAGAAGGATCTTATAATTAACAAATCGTTATAATTTACTCAAATTAACATATATTGTACAGTCAAGAGCTTTTGCATCTTATTCCAATGTGGTAGTTTATTGACGTTCATGGGTGTATGTAATATGCCTAGTTTAAAGAATACTTAAAATTTACTTTTTTTCTAAGGTGAAAATTAAAAGTGTTTACTTACTTTTGCTCTTGATTGTACAATATTTGTTAATTTGAAAAAATAAATAACGATTTGTTATTTAGAACGTCTAATTAAAAATGAAAATAAACAGTTCACTCACGTCTTTAAGTTCGCCGATTGTTGTTTGTACTTAAACCAAAGTTATTTTACTGGAATGGATTTCAGCTTGTCCCTACATACTTGTTTTATCGATCACATTTTCTCTCGGAATGTATAAAAAAAAATAGAACGCAATAAAAATGTATAACGTCGGCAAAAAAAAAACAATTTAATAAAGCCTACACCGTTTGAAGTGGCATCGATGAACGTAGGTGAAAGTGACGGCGTTTGTTCTCTTAAACCCCACTTCGGAATCTAAGTTTGTACGCTAGAGCGGGAAATTCAAATAGTATTTCACGTTTGAAGGGAAATAAAAGTGTTTCGATATATTCGGTAACTAGGATGCTCGTGTTAGATGGGAAAATGGGTAACTGGAAAAAATATTGAATGGTTGCAAGTATTGTGTTGTGGTTTGGGTAAAAGAATCCTTTCGAAGTTCTGTTTACTCAGGTAAGTTTTATCGGGGCCTAAATGAATTTTTGTTATTTTCTTCAACATTATACCTGTATTGAAATAGCTTTTTGTGAAGGCGAACTCGTTTATTTAAAGAATTCTATAATAAATTTAGAAATATTGAAGAAGAAATATATTTCTATTTCAAAAAATAATAAACAAAAATATAATAATTTCTAAATTGACGTTTAGAACGATCTGCATTAAGCAATTCAGCATGGGGAACTGACCAAGAAACATGTATTATCTTTATTGTAATTTATATAATTAACTTGCATTGCAGCAAAAGCTTTGAACAGTTTATCCCAGGCAATCATTATAATGATATTTGTACAATACTAAGCTTTAATGACAAAAAGTTATTTAATCCAGGTAGTCCCTTTTTTCCTTTTCATCGATACCCGACAACCCGACGCATTTACTTCCATCGCTCATTCTCAGCAAGCAAACTGCTTGTACAAACAACCGAGTGGAAGTGCCACTTATAACCCTAGGGTGGAAAGCAATTTTAAAATTTAACAAAGTATGTTAGGTATAATTTCGTTTAGGGCAAAAATAGCAAAAAGCTGCTGTTATTAAAAATCCGCACTGTTCATTAAAAACAAGTTTTTTTCGAGATTATAACGATCTCAATGATTTCAATTGTAAACATATGCCCGGCCCGTATGAACATTTTGAACTGACGGCCGGAGTCGGTGCTGGTCTCACTAGAGTCAAGCGAATTTTTATTTATTTATTTATTGTTCAGAACACATACAGTCATACATAAAAAGATAGAGGTAAGTTGAAATATATATAAAAACAGACCTGGAGGTTCATAAATACAAACATTGAGTAAAATACCTAAACGAAAGCGTCTTAGCGAGTAAGGAAAATAAGAAAATAATTAAGATACACTAGAAAATAAATAGAACACTTAAATATTTTATAGCGATGACAATTTGGATCTCGTACGTTCTTTTAAAACATCAATAGAATGCATAAATGGAATGGAATTTGAGCTTTGAATACGGTAGTTACATTCCATGATGACCATTGCTGCTGCTATTTTAATATCAAAATCTAACTCCTGTATAGAAATTTCAAATTCCTCTAACAGGCGTTTGATTCCATGGTAACATTTTTTTACCCCTAAATCCCGCCCGTAGGGTCACTACCCTAAATTCGAAAGGTTTTGCGAACAGTAGATTGCTGTCTAATGTAATGCTACTTTCAGATTTGGCGGTGCCTAGTCGGTGACAGCAGTAAGCTGTCAGTGCCAACCATCAGCTAAGTGTTTCCTGCCAAACAATTGCATAAAAATTCGAAGATCGTGATGTAGATATTTATGTACTTTTTACCTACAAAAAAGACATACAATCGTAAGAAACGTTGGGTAAACAGTAATCACCCTTCTGCGGATGCGCGGATGCGAACCGGTACTGACGCAGAATGTGTTGGCCCCGTGTGTGCACAATACAATACTACTGAAAGTACTGCACAAATGTAATATCAACAGTTTACCGACAAGTAAAGAAATTTAGGAGACGTCAGTTTGCTGACGGGAAACTAGAAAATACCGCATAGGTGTGTGTCATGTTTCTACTAAATTGGATTGCAAGACTTGAACTACACAATGTATGTAGGCGATTGGTTAAAATATTTACTGATTATTTTCTAACTGTATATACATAATAAAGCCAATGTAACCGTTTCTGCCAAAAAAGAAAAGTACATCTGAAATGTAAATAAATTACAAGTCAAAATAACCTGAAAATAAAACTGTATTAAAATTAAATATATCTAAATTTAAACTACACTAAATTTGGACAAAAGAGCTGGCAGCTTCCTCGCCCAACGCATAAGTATTGCGATCCAGCGAGGAAATGCTGCCAGCACCCTCGGCACCATGCCACAGGGGCCTATTTTAGACTTAATTTTTTAGATTTGTAAGGTTTTAATTTAGTTTATTTAGAAACTAAAATATCGATATTTAACTAAATTTTATCAAGAAAATTCGACATGGCATGGTACTGAGGATAGCACCATTTCCTTGCTGTAATGCAATACTAATGCGCTGTACGAAGAAACTGCCAGCTATTCGGTTACCACTTGTATCAATCTCTTGCTCATCTCTTTGAAAGGGAAGTGAGCACGAATATAATTAATGAAATGAAGTCTTTTTGTTTACCTACTGTATTCCCCATTTTATATGGACTTTAAAGAGCGTCTAATTATTTGCTTGTAAACACAATTACCGGTTTAATTAGGAGAGTTATGAACTTAACTTTACAAGTTGACCAGTCTCAGTGTCTCAGTGTTTATGAAAATAAGACACCCGTTGAGCCTAACATATTTTTATAAACGTATGTGTAGAAATTATGAACATTGATATTAATATATTTTTTACATTATGTATTCTTTTATTTAACGGTGCGCAACTGAGTATCTGAGATTTCAGTTTCCAGATTATTAACAAGTTTCAAGTATTTTTTAAGCAAACGCTAAAATCATTACAGAGATGAATTGAGCGGCGGCCGTGTGCAAATATTTTGCGGGTAACGAGGCGGGGCGACCGCGGCATGGATCGCTTGGCGGTAGTTAACTTTTTGTGGGTAAAGTGAGACTTTAAGAAGCCCTATTGGTTATTTTTTTCCTTAACTACGTATAAGTGGCACCTGCGGTTTTCTTTTATCTTTGTATGCGAATAATTTTGCGTAATTGTACTGATTAATTTTATTTAGGTTCACTGCACGTGAAGCCAGTGCGTGCCATGATAATGGCGTTATGCTAAAGGTGTCAAATGCGCATGACTCATATTGAAACTTGATGAACCAAGGTAATACAAGACATACAACCGTGCACATCAAGCTTCTCGTATGTCTACCGTCATCTGACGAGTGTGTTAATACAGAAAATGTAACTCTTTAAAACCAAATGAATATCATCTTTAAAGAATAATTAATATATAATCGTTCTATTAACTGAAGGTTAATTGTTAAGTTCCAAGTTCCGACCAGTATACGATAATTAAAATTGAATTGCATTAATTGGCTCGCGTGCGCTTCACACTTGCGGTTAACTGTGCACGGCAAAAAGGGCATTTATTGTTTAAAGTTCTGCAATGTAGTAATTACTCGGCTTTCAGAATAAAACCTACATTGTGCTACATTGTAGAACTTTAAGTATAATCAAATATTTGCGTTTGTAGATTATGATTAATTAACGGATATGAATCTGCTGTAAGCTAAACATAAATTGAATTAAAAAAAAGTTTTTTTTTTGCATAAACATTAAGAACAACTATGGTACAAAGTAAACTTATTTATTTCAGTCCATAGTCATTTTCTATTGGTTATTTTGTGCGGTTTCGGTTTGTGTAATTATATAAATAAATAAATAATTATAAATAAATA
Source organism: Notocelia uddmanniana (assembly GCA_905163555.1). Lineage (NCBI taxonomy): Eukaryota > Metazoa > Arthropoda > Insecta > Lepidoptera > Tortricidae > Notocelia > Notocelia uddmanniana. Next base: position 19,941,482 of record LR991067.1, read on the forward strand.
TTAGGACACAATTTTTACACAAATCAAACCAGTCCCATAGTAAGCTCAATAAGGCTTGTTTTATGGGTACTAGACGGCGAGATATTTAACAGATATATATGTATATATATTTAAATACATAGAAAATATCCAAGTCTGCTCAGGAACAAATGTTTCTGCTCACCATAGAAACAAAGGCCCTTACCGGGATTCGAACCCGGGACCTAGCTTCGGAGGCAGTACCACTACCAACTAGGCTAAACAGGTCGACAATAACATATTAATTACACTTTTAACTCTTGCGCTTTATACATATATACATATATGATTTGGCGTAAGACCCGTTAACACATCATTTAAGTGTTTTTAATTAATATTCCTATCTTCCTAGTTACAACTTTAATATTTCTAATAGTCAAATCAGGAATAATATTCGAGTAAATTTAGATCTTAGGTAATTTTTTATAGTTGCGAGGTTTTATAGGATGGCAGTAATTTTTCAAAGGGCATCTTATGTACCTTTTCCGCAATATGTACATGAGGTGAGGTTGTAATGACTATGGAATGACTATCAGTTACTATTGCATACCCGACTTGCAAGTAGACAACACATGCGAATGATGATTTCTCTTTCTAACTAACAACAGCAACATGGTAGTAAATGTAAATTGGATATTATAATTTATCGTATTGTCAACATTTGAATTATGTTTTCAACATTTGTAGCGTTCTTTCGTCTGTCTCTTACGAAATAAAATAACATTTAAGACTACAAAATTGAAGTCCGTACATGTTTAACTTTGGAACGGCAGGATAATTTTATTTCGTAACTTTTTGAACGAGCGTTACCTAAGACATCAACTGTCACTTAACTTTTTTTTGCAACTACATGTTCTTACAAAAATGTACAGTTGACACATTCTAAAGCACGTCTGAAATGTTACGCAATGTGTTAATGGCGCCTTTATCGTATATATTTTTAAAACCGTCCATAAAAAAGTAGTCTCCACAAATATCACCCTACAATTATGAATATCATATATGATATAGAATAACCGTAAGCCAAAACTGAATAGTTGTTTCCAAATTAAACTAGGTTATAATAACACTCTAATATTCAGTTGTAGGTTACGTTGAAAGTTACCGAATAGTTAGGTACATTTATATATTCTCGAAAACATTTTTTTTTCTTCTTTTAATAGTTATCTTGGAATAATAGACGCTCAGAGGCCATATACATCCCTGAGATATTAAATTTATTTCATATACTTTTGTTTATTCAGACAGTAACCGTATACGTCCCAAATATTACCTTCAAATTTCTATAATGTATTGTAAGTTTATTTTAATTGAATATTGTAAGTTTGTTTTTAGCCATGTCTCGCAAATCTACAACGAATGTACCGCAGTTCTGCGCTCACAAGTTGGTAACCCTATATCTGGTTCTACGCTTAAGTGGACACTGGATTATGTACGGATTACATGGTATGTACGGATTGTTTTATTATGTACCTATATAAGCGGACAAAATAAACTAGCCCGTCTGTCCGCCGTCACCGCCGTAGGTCCTTCAAATTCGTACGCAGGACACCTAATTCAATCACAAAAAAACAGTCGTCAAATCCGTTACCACTTTTCTATATGTCATGGCAAGATTTTGATGGAGCGTTCCAATAATCGCAGTTATTAGAACAGAGCCATCTAGAGTGAAATATAATCTAATCTATCACTTCCTAACCGTATATCCCACTGGTGATGGTGAGGTCAGCTTTCCTCATTTTCTCACTGTAATACATCCTAAGAACAACCTATGTATATGGTAGGTATAAGGTTGTTATCCATATGCAGTAAAATCAGCTAAATCATAAACCTAGCGAACCTTTTATAAGATCCATGACGTCTCGCGTGCTCGCGTGATATGAAAATGTACTTTGCAAATACGAGTATGATACTCGCTCAAAAGGTTAGATGGAAAATATTGAAAATGATATGAAGCAGCTTTATGCGTTCGAATATCATTACTTTCAATGTAGATTTGAGCCGCCATGTCTTTTGTTATTGTGTCTTTGATAGAAATGGGCCATGGAATTCGTCTGGGTAAATAGGAAAAGAAAACTCTTTATCAGGTGCCAGTAGTTAATTCAAATTAATGGTTTCGAAAACTCGCACGCACAACGCATAAAAATTAAACACTTTTCGTCAAGAAATCTATTATGTAAATATAATTATATACAATGGGGTCGTGCATAATCGAGCGTTTTTATGACCGGCCGTAAAAAATGCCCTTTTTGTGGAATGAAAAAATAATCATTATCAGTCACGAGAGTGCAAACGCGGCATTATGTGGGGACGTGTGCGGACTGAACAGTTTTGCAGATTTAGGGTCGGTTGCACCAAACCGTCTGTAATTGTAAGCGGTCTTCGTCAAAATCTGACGATCACATGCGGATTTTAACGACCGTTAAATCCGTTGGGTTGCACCATCTTCAAAATCACGGATTGTAATTGTTAATCGGGTTGCCACTTAAGAAACGCACTCCCACCAAAATAATTCTCGGGTAATTATTTTTTCATATAGCAACCGAGCATGAAAATTCAATTTTGTCTGTGCTCATGTCACTTTTGACAAGCGATGAAAACGCGATAAAAGCAATTACTCATTAAAATACTGATAAATTGGATAAATTTTAGGCGAATATACGTTACTTAATCGCTCAAATAACAAAAAAAGTGTATTCAAGAAACTTGCCTCTAATATGCATGGGCAGAATACAATCTACCGAGTGAGATTTCTCAAAACGACCCGTCCTTAGAACATCTTATGTTTCACAAGCATTCGGAGCTTTGTATGTTGGATTGATGATATTCTCCTTCTTCAATACCTACGGTGAGTTATAATATTTTACGTCTATTACATACTACCGCTACCTACCTACTCACGAAACCTTAACCTAACCTCTAAAGCTGTTTACAAACTAGTTTCAGTAGCCGAGCGTTAAAGCACGCGACTTTCAATGTGGAGGTTGTGGGTTCGAAACCCGGCTTTTACTTGGTCAGAGTGTGAAATATCATATGACATCGATTATAACTTATAACATTTGCTTTTGGGTGACGGCAAACATCAACTGGTTTAGTTCCAACAGGTCTAGTTTTCCCTCTGGCTTGGAAGGTCAGATGGCAGTCGCTTTTATAAAACTAGTGCCTATGCCTAATCCTTGAATTTGGATACCAAAGCAGACCCCGGGCTCCTTTAGGACATAACTAAAACAACTTGATTTTTGTAGTAAAAATCTCAACAAGTAGATGTTGATATATACAAATACGTGTATGGTGTAAATATCATATATGTCATGTTTTTTATTAATATGGGAATTTATTTCAGGTGCTGAATTAAGATGCATGAGCAATTACTTTAGACCGAAGTGAAAGAAACAAATGTGTGGCACATTCAAACCAATTGTAATGGAATTATAAATACCAGGATTAATAATAACCTAGAAGAACTTAATAATTTTACATAAGCTTCTTTTCAATTGTAATAAAAATGATGATTAAAATTGTTCAGTTTTGTTTATTATTGGCCTTTACAGATATTTACTGCCTACAATGTTTAGTTTTTTTCTTTTTTGATTTCATACCAAATGCACTTACATATTAGGTTGGTAGGTATGATATTAAAAACTGCAATTTCATCAGCTTTTGCTAGACCCTATCTTCCTCATAAAAATAGTGATGTCAGGCATTAAATAGATAAAACCATCATTTTCACCCAATACCTTGGTTCATTTAGATTTCATCAACCCGCAATAACCCATTTGCTCCCTACGTCTGTGTGGGACACATCACTCCCATGATACGGCAGCATCCACTCAGTCTTCTTGTTCTGGTCCAAAAATGAGCAAGATGACATTCTGCCACACCATACCGACATCTTTAAGTCCAGTATTTATAAATAAAACAACATTTCTAAATAAATGGTCAAAATTTTGTTATATTACTCATATTATTTGAATATAATAGGATAAACCTTTACTATTGTTTTATGTATTTATATTATATTTGAAAGCAAATTTTATAAACTAATTATTGCAAAACAAACAAATTTTGGCACTCTGGGGTAGGCCTATGTCATAGCAGTGGATGTACTTTGACTGATATGATGATGAAACAAAGTTTGGGAGCCCTGTATGATATATTTGTTTTACAAATTAATTTATCGAATCGGTCATGCAATTAAATGTAATGTCTAATCTGTAAACAATACTGAGGTAATGTGTAGAATACTTGGGCTGTGGGTTGCTTTGCTCTTCTGCTGGTCCACCTGCAGTGTGAAAATTAACTCATCTTTTACACACATGACTGGCTGCATTTTGATACTGCAATACTGTACAGAATACTAAGTACCCCAACATTTTAGGTATGTCAATATAGTAGCTAGGTACTGTACCGAATACAGATTCCTGGTAACATGTACATTTATCTGAGCTGAGGTGCATATTAAAATACATAAGGTCTAAGGTTACATGTCCCTAGTATGTGTTAGAAATAAATACCTATCCATGGGGTTATTTCTAATAGATGCTAGAGACATAAGATGTAGTTCTACAACTCTTTATTTTTCAAAATGAGAATGATAGAAACATTTGTGGACTTGTTCAATATAGCAAGTTGACTTTGAGCCCTCATGTACATGCATATGAAATGACAGGAAAATAACAAAGTCTGCTGTAAGCATCCTTCACCAACCTTTATTTTAGGATTTGTCTGAATGTGAAAGTCACTAGGTCCAATGAAGGGGTAAATCAAATGTCATTGAATGAACCAGTACTTACAAATAAAACAACATGTAATAATAGATGAACTGTTTAATATTTTTCAACACATTCAAATGTTTAATACAATTTAGGCTTGCTGAAAACTGTTCATCATTGTAAGTTAAACTTGTTTACGAGTATTGTTGTTGTGACCACAGACTTCGGATCGCGCCATGGTTGTGACACTATTTTATACTTCTGTAAAGTTTGATACACGAAGATCACTGAGGTAACACAATAATGTTAGTTTTCCAATGTAAATTCGGTCTTCTCTTCATTTTCATAGCATAGCCCTTGAATATCCGCTTCAAAACAACTTTTATATGTTTTCCGATATTTTCCGTTGTTTCGGTATATACTTCATCATATTGTAAGGCCTGTGAGACATGAATCAGTCTGTTCTTTGTCTAGGATATCTGCACTACAACCATATCGTCTTTCAAACTAGAAACTACATTTAATTCACATCACAAAAGTTTGTAAAAGTTTCCTTTGTTGCCGAGCGAAAATTTTGGTTGACAGAAGTGATTTAGGCATAAATCAGGTTACAGAATCGCGTTCCGATACTTTCCGCAAACTGCTACATAATACGCTGCCATTTATTAATTAAATTTCTGTAATTTATTACGTAAATGGTCAAGAAAAACTATTTTTCATAATAAATATGGTACTATGCCGCCATATTTGACGAATGGATTTGACGTTAACAGGGGGTCGGACCACTGGTTAATGTAATCGTCATAATTTAACGTACGTCAAGGCTACGAACGGATGGTGCAACGCAAAAATGGAGTTAACGTACGTCAGCGCCATATTTAACGTTGACCGGCCTGTAATCGTAGGTTGGTGCAACCGGCCCTTAGGCTAGGTTGCACCGACTTACGATCACAGACTGATTAACGTTAAATATGGCGCCGGCAGCTGTCATCCCATAGAAACTTGTCAAACTTTCTATACATTCAAATTTTAACGAACACAGCTTACGATTACAGACGGTTTGGTGCAACCCAGCCTTAATGGCGACAAAAAGTCTCGCGTACAACAAACAACACGTTACCTAATATAAAAGGACATGACAATTAATACCAACAAGCAATTATCATTTACCATGCCTACAGTACTATCTATCATCCTTCTATTGTTTTTCCAATTGTATCATAGAGGGTTTCAGTGGTCGCTTTGACATCTAATCCCAAGAATTTGCATGGATACTAGTTTTACGAAAGCGATTGGTGAGTGAAAACTAGACCTTCTTGTTAAACTAAGACGAAGTGAATTTGACGCTGAGCGCGAAGAATTGAAAGCCTGACCGCCTGCGGCTATTCACTATAATTATTTCGGAAGGTTGGGGTGTGTTCGTACATTCACTGACTAAGCTTTCAGCTCAGCTCAGCAGTCACCTGAGAGCTGACGAGCGACGCTTACACTGGCCAGTGAGTTCCTCTTCTTCTTTCCAGTCTCCGTGGTTAAAATCGGCCAGTATGATGATGATGGTGACGATGATGATGAAGTTGCACTTAAATATCAAATGATACTTCATACCTTAGTTTTTATGAACATCCCGGTGATACAAAGCAGATTAAAAGCACGACCTCGTCAAATTGAAAGTCGTATGCCCACCACCACCATGTCAGCTGAAGGACGCCCACTGCTGGACGTAGGCGTCCCGCAATTTCATGGGGGGTAAATGCCATAATCGCCACGCTTGGCACGCGGATTGGCGATCGCAGTATCTCCAACGCACTCCAGGGATGCTGCTGTCCATCCCTCGGTAGTCTTGATGGTAGTTTTCGGATAAACTCTGGTCCCAAAGTCCGGGAAAATCGTATACCCGCCCGGCTACAATAGCTTCTCTCTCAACTTTGCTGACTCTGTATATAATTGTAGTAAAACGTGTACTAGAAAGTAACTTAGACGTTACTAACAAACTCGGACTTCACAAGTCTCACAAGTCTAATTTAACTGTCTAGTGACTTATTTAAAGGAATACAAGTCCCATTCAAGTGACTTGGCGACGCTTAGCTGTCGTTGTATTTTAAATGAGGTCACGGAAGAGCTATTTGTAACGAAAACTCCCATTTGTTTGACACGTGACGCGTTTCCACGTCCTTAAACATTTTAAAGTCATTTTGTTGGCCTGAGGGATGTGATTGTTGATAAGTTTAAGTTGTTTTAAACACGAAAATTTGTACTTATGACTTGGAACTTAAATTGGTTTGCGAATGGGTTTTACTTAGTTTTTAAACGACGTGATTGGAGTAAATGGTCACCGCTTCTGGGTCCTAGCTATTTAATGCTTCGCTGTATACTCCGTACGGTAAGCCGAGAGAGATCTACCAATTTTTGATTCTATTATTTGTACTTTAAGTTTCAGACATCGTAGTCCCCTTTACTGGCTTAATGGTAGAAAATCGGTGCACTTATATTATGTACTATTTGGTAGAATCAGCACGGATAATTTTCTGAACTACATTTGTTGTATTTTAAGCAACTACTTCTAACGAACCAGCTCAATAAACGTGAAATAAATAAATTTAACTAGACTTCCCCTCACTTCGAACATTCATCATCATCAAACAACTTTATCAGCGAACTAAGATATACTTTTCCTTGTAGATTGTTGTTGTTTCCTGGCTCTTTGGGTATTCTAGAAGGAACTTTCTGTATTTGTCGGCCTGTTTAGCCTAGTTGGTAGTGACACTGCCTACAAAGCTAGAGGTCCGGGTTCGAATCCCGGTTAGGGCAATTGTTGCTGTAGGAGCAGAAATATTTGTTCCTGAGGCTTGGATGTTTCCTATGTATTTAAGTATATATATATTACATATATCGTCGCCTAGTACCCATAACACAAGCTTTATTGAACTTACTATGGGACTAGTTCGAGTTTTGTGAAAAATGACCAATAATATTTATTTTTATAAAACTTAAAGCGTATTTCTTCATTTAATGCAAATTATCAAATGAAAGATAGCAAAACATAATTTGCAAAAGTTTTGTAAAATATTCGGTTAAGTTTAATTGTTACTATTCGGTTAAGGACTTTCTTGATGATAAATTGCAAATTTTATTATATTTTAAATTATCGTATTGTATTGAATTTTTATTACTTATTTAATTGTTAATGTGTTTTTATTACTTATTTAATGGTTAATGTGTTTTTATTTTTTATTTAAGTGACATGTAATAGTATTTGATTGTAATTTGTGAAATGTTTTAATGTATAACTTATTTTCGGGAACTCTGTAGATAGTAATTCGCATGATAATTAGTTTTATTTGTTATGATTATTAATTCTGTTTTATAATGATTAGCCTAGATTAGTAACGTTTTAATTTAATGTTGTATGCCCTTACGGGGCGTAATGGACTGCCCTACTGAATTTTAACACCTTAATTATAATGTATGAACATGACATTACAATAAGAAATAAATAAAATGTCAGCCCCGGCCACATTGTAGTACTTCTTCCCACATTACGAGTTCAGTCGAGCAATTTGATTTATGAACCACTTCGTACCTTGTCACAGAAAATAATAATATTGAAAGTTGCTAGAGATCTCATATACTTGTCACTGTGACAAGGTACAAAGTGATGATTGAATTTAAAGACAAAACAATCATTTATTTATATCCTAAGAAAATATTCATAATAATACTTAACCAAAATAAGTTAGACAATAAATAAATACCTAATATTGATTAGTAGACAAACACGCAGGACATCAGAAAGCTATTACTCCAACTTGACTTCATGACCAACGTTTTGACGTTACGCATATTAATATGAATGACGTATGTGTTAATATGGTAATTCAATTACTAATGAAGAATGACAGCTTGTGTAAATGTCTACGCTAACGAAAATATACTATTAATGAGATAAAGCACATAATGGGTGGTAATTTCACGTACTTTATTCATTTATATTTTGGAGCCTCTTAAAACAGCTATAAAGTATTTTACAGTACATATGGTGCTACTTTACCGGACGAGTGCGGTAATTAGCAGATTACGTGCATATGTCGAAACTTTAAAGAGCCATATGTACTGTAAAATGTTGTACGATACACGTGCGAACAGGTTATTCGCAACTCGTGTCGATTTAAAACACTCCCTTCGGTCGTGTCTCCATTTATCGCCGCTCGTTGCGAATTTCCTGTTCTCCGCACTTATATCGTAATGTACTATTACAGTACCATATGGTGCTACTTTACCGCACGAGTGCGGTAATCAGCAGATTACGTGCATATGTTGAAATTTTAAAGAGCTGTACTGTAAAACGTTGAACGATACATGTGCGAAAAGGTAATTCGCAACTCGTGACGATTTAAAACACTCCCTTCGGTCGTGTTTTAATGTATCACCACTCGTTTGCTAATTTCCTGTTCTCTGCACTTGTATCGTAATGTACTATTTACAACCATGACTTATTGATTACAAATAATAAAACTCAGAATAACTGCACAAAATAAGTACCTTCGTCTGGGGTTACTTTATCAAAAACGGGGCTAATTTTGATCACAGAATGAAGCATAAAATTGGCAATTACAGTGCAATTTTTTTAGATCACATATTTGGCACATTACAACACTCATATAATGTAAATCTGCATGATCATCATCATTCAGCCGAATGACGTCCACTGCTGGACATAGGCCTCCCCCAAAGACTTCCACAATGACCGGTCCTGCGCCACCCGCATCCAGCGGACACCCGCGACCCTTACCAGGTCATCAGTCCACCGTGTGGAGGGCCTGCCCACGCTACGCCTTCCGGTACGAGGTCGCCACTCGAGAACCTTTCCGCCCCAACGGCCATCGGTTCTGCGTGCTATGTGCCCCGCCCACTGCCACTTAAGTTTAGCGATTCGAAGGGCTATATCGGTGACTTTGGTTCTGCTGCGGATGGCCTCATTTCTGATGCGATCACGCAGAGAAACTCCCAGAATATCCCTCTCCATTGCTCTTTGGGTGACTTTGAGCCTTCTTATGAGGCCCATAGTAAGCGACCACGTTTCAGTACCATATGTCATCACTGGCAACACACACTGGTGCAATCTGCATGATCAATACAAATTAATTAAAAAAACATCAATGAAATTGGGTCTTTCCAAGTACGTATAAACTACTCTTACTCTTTTAATTTATATGATGAAGCTTATGTGTCATAAGACGAAAGTCTTTGACCAGTGTGTGTTGCCAGTGATGACATATGGAATGAAGCTATCCGTAGCAGAACCAAAGTGACCGATATAGCCCATCGAATCGCTAAACTGTAGTGGCAGTGGGCGGGACACATAGCACGTAGAACCGATGGCCGTTGGGGCGGAAAGGTTCTCGAGTGGCGACCACGTACCGGAAGGCGTAGCGTTGGCAGGCCCCCCGCACGGTGGACTGATGACCTGGTAAGGGTCGCGGGTGTCCGCTGGATGCGGGTGGCGCAGGACCGGTCATTGTGGAAGTCTTTAGGGGAGGCCTATGTCCAGCAGTGGACGTCTTTCGGCTGACATGATGATGATGATGATGATGATGAAGCTTATGCTCATATTTTTCCTTATCATAGTCTTGGAATATTTTACAATAATGTATCACCACACAAACAGTTACGTACTACATCTTTTTTGTTTTAAAACCAGTGTTGTGACCATATCATTCGTTTCGATTCGGGTGACATTTCGTAAGTTGGAGGAAATAAATTAATTTATATCCTATCAAAACATAAGTGTGAAAATCGGAGCCAAGTTCAATATTAAGAATATGCGATGCGTGGTTGTCGTCTTCACCGACAAAAGAATTGAGAACTAGATAGATTCTAAGTTACGTAGATTATCTGAAAAGGTGCCAAGTCTGGTACTAGATTGTTTACAGTAAAACTAATTTATTGCGGCTTAATTCATTTTGGGCCTTTACTCGTACTTGCAGTTTTCAATGCTGTATGTTATAATACCATAAAAGCTGTTGGATATTTAAGAAAACTGACAAGTTAAAGCTCAAAATGCATTAAGCCGCAAAAATAGTTTTACTGTAAACAATCTTTTTAGATAATCTACGGAACTTGGCACCCATTTATATCTCCATTCTTTTGTCGGTGAAGACGAAAACCACGCATCGCATATTCTTAATATTGAACTTGGCTCCCATTTTCACACTTATGTTTTTGATATGATATCATTATTTTTTGTTAAAATTCACGAATTCATGGTGCTATTCAAGAGCGAATACACGAGTTACTATACAAAATAACCAAATCGCCATAGGTGCACCTAAAATATTCGAGTGCAACAAGCCTACATCATTACTGCTATCGAGCCTATCGGTGGTTGGCAGTCGTTGTGTGAGTTCGTGTGTGTACAAGCTGTACGTACAGTGACGTAGGCTTGTGTCACGATCCGGAGTAGCAGACCTTGTTTCCGTAAACCATGGATGGTAAGAATATAATATAACAATGATTCTTATTTTTACTAGAATTCCATTAACTCCTTAATTTAGAGTAGGTTCATGAATTAAGTTTACAAGTAAAGAAGTAAGGAATTAATTTAAGGGGTCCACAAACACCATTGAAAATGAATTTTGCGTGATAAGTCGTCCATATTTACGCAATTTATTATTTACATATTTCCTGAGATCTGAAATTTCCTTCCTTTTCCGATACTGATGACATATCGGTTAAAATGATTGCTGTAAGCTACCGATCTACCGATATGTGTCATGGGGATTTCTGAGAATAACTAGCAATTCTCTGATATTAATATATTATATTAAATTTCTTCTATTGACTATCATATCCATTATTTTCTAATTTATTAATTTAGATGTATAGCAGGCTTGCAGGTTCCCCAGTAATTAAGTAAATACGTACGATTAAAAATTGGCAGTAAAATCGGTTAATCGAATCGTTTATACAATTCATAATCGCTAGATTTGACAAACAATTATGTCTTAGCCTCATCACTACAAACATCAAAAGACAAGTGTCAAATAGGTGTTCTAAAAAAATCCACTATAAGTGGATAGTGAGGATTTATTTTATGCCAATTATCAACATTTTGATTGTGACAGGTTGAATTTTTTATGCAAATACACTATTACTAGTGGCTCTGTGAGCGTACAGATCTCACAAAATAAAAACTGTTTCCAAATTTTTCAAAACTTACTCCATAAAAAATCTATAAAATTATCGAACATGCTCGCCAAATTTCTCAAAAATCGGTTGAAGTATGCAACCTGTAAAAGGAAAAAAAAAATCCTGATATGTGGACATTCGTACATAGGAAATCATTTTTATTGAAGCTAGAACAGAGACCTTTGTTTCACTCGGTCAATTATCATTCACGTAGAACGACAAAATTCATATTGTTATATTACCAGTTTGGAAACGAAATTCCCATTATAAATGGAGGAGGAAATTAATTATTACCTAATAATAATTTTCATGCTGATGCCTGTTTTGGAATTATGTCAGATATCCCTGAATAGGGCAGGGGAACGTAATTAAATAACTTAAATACGGACCGTTTCAATTTATAATTTATCAGCGAAGGTCTATCTGCCTCCACCCCGTGTAGCAAATGGTTATGATATTTCCTTAAGGACTGGCTACAACTTTGAGCTAGGAGTACAGTAGAGTCAGCAGCAGCGGTGCGCTATTGGCTATCTACACGTCATAAACGTCAAACGTTATGGTTTTCCGGACAATCTCACACTCAGATATGTCAAATAATGACACATGAATATTTTATTACCTATGCTAGAAAGACCCCTTACTGGTAATTTAGTGAAATAAATAAAAACAAACGAAACGAATCGTAGGAAACAGTCGACACCGATCGGAAACGTCAAAGTTTTGACAGATGTTCCTGGAAGCTACACATTTCTGCCATAGTGTGCGCTGCGATCGCTTAGCTTACCCCCACATCGCATATATCCAATTGGTGGTAGTGACCACGCGTGAGAGGATACGCAGACAGAAATCGAGTAATCGCATATTACAAGTGTTCTGTTAGACCTACTTTGGTACGAAACACTGAAACGTTTCGTTTATCGTTGATTATTATAATGATACAATGTATAAACTGCTGGTTGTATAATACTCGTATTATAATTACATATTATTAGAAGTGGGCTTAGGGACTTATTTAACTGACAATAGAAGATGTGTTTAATAATAAAATAGTACCGCCCTAAATACATCGGTAGCTTTGGGCCTGCCTCGCTACCGACGGCACCCTAGGTGTGTTTTTATATTTAACTAATTATACAAGTATTCTAATTATCCAAACACCTCCAATAAGTAAAATAATTTGTTATATACAATATACAAAATGACGAGACAAGTATACCTTCCGATTTGAGTGCTTGTAAATAAATCATTGCCATTTAGGTCTCAAGGTTAACGGTAATGATAATAAAAAGGTATTGAATTACTATATTTGATAAATATACTAGAAGATTGTTCTAGTAAATTTAAACATTAATAAATAGTCCAATCGGGTACATTGAAATTCAGCGTCGTAACAATTTGTGTTGCGACACAATACATGCTGAGGGTTATCCTTTTCTAAAACACCCGCAGCATTGCAAATTTTGTTTTCATATGTAAAGCATATCTTGATGTTTTGTGTCTGTATTTCGGATAAATGAATAATGATTTATTCATTCAATTTACATAAGTATGTTAACGTGACGAAAAATGCAAGTCTCATTACATTGCGGATTACCGTGGTATAATGAGTTCAATCGATCTGTCAAACCGCGCAATGTAGTGAAACTCGCATACGAGTCTCGTACGTGTGTAAATAAGGCTTAATTTTGGTTTTTGTATTTGACTAAAAAAAATTCCAAAAAGATAGTTATGTACTTAGGTTTCAAAGAGTGTGGAATTGATAGTGTCTTCTGCGTAACATTTATAAGTAAATATTGAAGAAAAGATCCGTCTATTTATGTGAATTTTACCTACATTTTACAGCTATCAGCCAAAAAAGGGTCCAACTGCGGACCGACATTAACTTGCTTGGAAACAAGACAAACCGTGTCCCAAAGAGACAACGGCACAAAAATAAATCGTAAAGGACCATGAAGTCTATGCGGCTCCTAGTATACGTTTGACATCAAATTTGCTTTTGTGTCGCTCTCGTTCTTACACGTCAGACTTGGCACGCATCGAAGTGAGTGCGCAATATAGCGGTGGGTAAATAAACGTCACGTAAAAGTAAATGTTCAGCCAAATTCACCCTTTATGCCATAAGCCCCCAAGCCAGCTATTAAGCTCAGAACAGTATTGGACCGAAAATAAATCAAATATTGAAGATAAAAAAAGGTTAAGTGAGAGTATGACTTGCACACCAAGGGCCCCGTACAAATACAAACTTTGTCTATAGAGCTATTTACGAGTAGATACATAAAAAAACTGGCCTAGTGTATGTCGGGCCACGTGACATGTTAGGTTCCGTAGTTGCCCACACTTTATACTACGAAAGTTTGCTTTTTAAGGTAGGTAAATTTCTTTAGTTCTGTTACTACTCGTAATCTTTAACTAGTAATGTTTACTTAGCTGTAATAGTTTTCCTTTTAAACTCATTGAATATAATATTACTACCATGATTTTTTTCACACACCTATAGCTGCCGCTATTGGCAGAGGGACGGATGGAGGGGGGCTTAACTACAATTTAATATCACGCAAAAAGAAAATAAAAAAACTGACACCAACTAGTTATTTTATTTTTACGAATACCTACCCTATATTTTTTGTACAGAGTTAGTTAATGTTACCTTGTTTTTTTTCTATTATAATAGGAAAAGTAAAAGTAGGTGTTTTTAATTTCGTGTATTATTTTTTTTGTATAGTCCTTATTTTTATGTATTTCGTATAAGGTGTGCTTCAGCAGTTGTTTAGCGGCACTCCATTAAATTTCAGGCAAGCTGAAAATGATTACCTGGTCGAAATTTGATTCCTCTAAGTCGAACCAAGCGCTTTGCATCATCCTTCATAATATACACTTCTTAGGTTTGCAATTCCCTGCCGGCGTCTGTATTTCCGAGTTCATATAACCTGGACTTTTTTAAGGCACGAGTGAATAGGCATCTTCTGGGTGAGCTCGCTTCATCGTCGGCCTCATCTTTGCCCCCTGGCTAGATGCTGGCCAAGAGCAACAAATGTATACATATATACAAAAACTCACGCCCATATTCTCAAAACGGGTAGGCAGAGCACACGAAAATTAATTTCAGTGCCACTTTTAGTAATTGTAGGTTTATAGATGGAGAAAAAGTGATATTCCAGTGACAGGTTGCTAGCCCATCGCCCACAACACACTTCAACTTGGTTCCCATAGTCGACTCCTACGACACCCAAGGGAAGAAAGGTGGTGGTGCTTGCCCGGCACCAAACCTAAGCACTAGGAGTATATGGATCTAAATTATGTGAAATAATTTTAATATTTTGCATGGTAAACTTCCGAGACGGGGTAGGCGGGGACGTATTTTTTTTTATGCTTCGTAAATATGTATTGCTTTATTGTACATAAAACACGGCAAAATGACAAACAAACAAAAAGTGGAAGTACAAATGCGAGCTTACCTCTTTAAGGGATCTCTTCCAGCTAAACCTCAGCTAAGTTTCAGATTTTATCTCTTTCAGCTAAGTTTTTAAATAAAACTATAATCACAGTAAAAAAATGTTTCAGATGCAGAGAGTCACACCATAAGGGTTCTTGTACCCTTTTGCTACGGAACCCTTCAAAGGCTTGATTCTGGGAACACTCTGCCAATTTGCTCCGGATTCTGAAAACATGTCACGACGCCTTGAAACATTTCTTTTGAACGGGGACACAAGTGGATTTGGTTTGGTATTTCTAGGGCAAGTTGAAAATACGAGTAACCCTAGCATATCTCTTTCATAAAGACACACAACCACATTCTCAACATGTTCTTTTCTGAACGGAGTGACACGAACAAGAAAACGATAAAAAAAATCGCCGCATACGTAAGGTTAATTTTTTATTTAAAAATCATTAAACCAATTTCATAGTTCAATAAATAACAGCTTATTTCGAAAATACAGAAACACTGAATATTTTATAGACAAAGATCTCTGAGACGGCAACTGAACGAGCGTCAAATAAGATTTTGAAAGGTTCACTTAATATTTTCCTTTCAGCTTCTCGTGGAGAATACAAACACCGTGATACATCTGCGATGAGAAATAAAAGGCGTCACTTTTCATATTTTTTCTCACGCTACAATAACATTTTTCAGATAATTCCAGCAACTGTTTTTTTTGTAAGTGATTCAAACCTGAACGATTTGATCCTATTAATAATGGAAAACATTTAAATACATGATGAAATCGAATTCATGATACAAAATAAAACAAGGTAAGTTTACCCATTATTCATATTAAAGTAACGACAGTCTTTATCGACGCGAAAAAAAAACTCTGCTGTTTCGTAGGTCGTTAGGTTCAATTGACAGATCAATGTACGAAAATGTTGGTTTTTTTGTCAAATCTCGGGTAAATTCACTCTGTTTTCAATATTTTGTTTCAGAATTATCTTTCAAGCTGTATACTTAAATATATTCTTGTATATGGGTGTGGCCTGTAATAGGAGCAAAAAATTAAACGGTACACTATTGAGCTCTCCAGAAATTATTTCCAAATGGTTTTAATTGAAAAAAAAAAGTTATTTTTATTCGCAAAAGTAGTTTATATTTACTTTTTTACTCTACTGGAGTGATTATTAATAACTATTTATTCAAAATACACTAAAAATTTATAAAAGAAACAAAAATAAAACCCAAAAATATCCTTTTAAACCAAAAATGCGACAACGATTATAAGTCATAACATGAAGCAACCTCAAAATCAGCATTGACTGCCGTGCTATAATCTCTGGGTGCCAAGATCCATTACTTGGAGGTCATAACTTAAGATCAAAATTTTTCCCAATTGATAAAATAATTTTTTTTTTGGACACAAGAGATTACTGCAGATGCTCTAAGGAAGCGTCCTTTAAATTTATTGCTTCTATTACAGGCCACACCCTATATAAGAAATATGTGTTTCACACGCTAAGACAAGTCCCTCCCGGTATCTTCTGATGATATGTCGTAGAAAGCCGATACACGTGACGAGGTTTTTTCTTTATATGTGGCGGTTTAATGTATTTATTTGTAAGTTTGCGCGTGCATAAAGAGTGTGGGAACACAACAACAGCAAGTCCGCGGAATAGCAAATATTGTTCTAGAAAATGATCGTAGAACTGCGCAGTCTTGGCATCAATAATATAAATCCTTCCAAGCATATTTTTAACCAAAACTATCGAAAAAATTGTGTTTTTATTGTTTCACTGTCATACAGTATATATGGGAAATCGACAACTCGAAGTTATACGTCGAATCAGAAAAATGCCTATTTGAAATACACAAAAAAGGAAAATTGACCATCCTGAATATGATATGCCATGGTAAAATGGTCCAATTTGATGTAACCCGAATTACCATTTGTAAATTCGTTTGAACTGAAATGTTCCTACTCTACGGAATTTTTTATAGTTACCTGTATAGTTTAACCTGTTTAACTTTAGCTATAAGAAATTGCTACGCCCTTACAGGGTTACCATGAACCTAGCATATAAGAATTTTACCATCTTATGTAACTATGGTTTTGCAATAAATATGTATGAGTATGACTATGAGTATGTTAGTCGTCCAAATATAATTATAGATAAAAAATTAAGAAAATGACTTTTATTGTATGTAGTTGTGACGTGTTTGAATAAACATTTGTTTGTTTGTGTTACACATTTTAAATATGTAATGTCTATTCGAACACGTAACAACTACATACCTCTACAACATGTCCTTTTCTTAAGTTTTTACCTTTATATCCATTTGTATTTACGGACACTCAAAAATATGACAAACTCGTGCAAATCGAATATAGTCCACATCGAATTATCTTTTCATAAATGTGTCCCAAAATTTTATTTCGTTGACATAAGGAGTAGTTTTTTTTAAGAAGGATGAGTCCACCCTTATTTTTACCTACACTTGACTGTGCCGATCCGGACGGACAATATTTAGTATGATAAAATGGTTGTGATTTTATATTTCTTGTGATTTTGATGACCCTGCCTGTCAACGTCTTTTTATCCAACTAACTATCACTTATCGCTGTAGATGGCGCTCTCGCATACATGTCAGCGGGCGTATGATAGTTGCCATCTTATCACTTAGTTATTGTCGTGTATGGCAACCATTATTACGCCCGCAGATCGTAAGATGTACAGCAATAAGGCCAATAAGTAATAAAATAGCAACCATCAATAATATAATGTACATACTCGTAAAATAATAAATATATTTTGACAGTGCTTATTAAATACAAAAGCCTCAACACCAATTACCAAAAGCATTGACAATTCATATAGAAAAAAATAAGTTCCCCAGATTTATTTGCGTCGAAGACAAAAGAATATTCGGGAATATTCTTGGCATCTTAGGCGAAATTATACCACGTTGCGGGCCTTCCAGAAAAGCCTTGAAAATACCTTTCAATATTTTCCTGTTTGCCTTTTTCATCTCACGTTCAAAAGGCTTGGCTTTCTAAAGCAGTAGTTTGGCTCAAGCATTGATAAATCATTTTGCCAATACTGTTAGCGTCGACGTTTTGATTTCAATGTGAAGTTTAGGGCCGCCGTTGTATTGAATTATGCCAAATAATCGCTACATTGTTTGCTTTGGGAATATGTGCAGACTAGACTGAAGTAAACTATGGATTATAAAGGCACATAAAGCAAGCAACATCTGGTTGCTTTACTCAATTGCTTAACTTTTTAAAAATCGTTAGGATATATCAAGATTCTTTTACATACTGCCGAGTCCTCATATTTATGAGAGGAGGCATGTGCCCAGCAGTGGGTTGATGATGATGATGATACATATACTCCTAACCTTCATATTCGGATCGTCAATGATCCTTGATGATTGTTAATGATTATTTAAAACAAGACAGTCATATAGTCTAATATGTCTCAACATATTCAAGATGTTAAAGATACCCTGTAGGTACGTAACAAATGAAACACAATAAAAAAGGTTTGAAGATACTGATAGAAATAAATTGAAAAATAATTGTCCGGTCCTTCCTAAACAACTAATCGAGTTATACTCGTCGATTAGTCAGATCGACATAAAAATGTTATCACTGTAATTGCTTGTTTCGGATATCGGATTTCCTTTACTTTTTCTTTTTTACAAAATTCTCCTGCAATCGGAATAGGTACGCAAATAGCGGTTGGCAGAGTGCGCCCCTCGCATACCTACAGTTTTGGACAATAACCATTGCACTGTTATTTCCAACCACAACTACTCGTACTCCCAGGAAAGTCGGGATTAAAAAAAAGAGAAAACAGTCTTGCGCGAATTGAACTGGCCTCAAAGTAAGTTCAACAAGGCTCGTGTTATTAGTACTAGCTTAATATATATTTTCGAATACATAGATATAATAATAATACTTTAAGATATAAATACTCGAATACATTGAAAGTATTGTTATTGTAGTAGTAAGACTCAGGAACAAATATTATATTTTTTACAAAAAAATATGCCCTGACCATTAAAATAAATTGGCGTAGTATTGCGTCACTTAAACGGCTTGTAGATATTACAGGAATTAAGGCACGATTTTATTAAAGGGATGCCTCGATCCGTGTAAACTGCGTTTCCATATAAAATACACGTATGAGGAAACGAGATACAAAACTCTTCGGAAATGGTTGTTTTGGAAAAAAAAATACTTATGTTACTTTGTGAATTTTACCATTTTTCCTCCTACGAAATTTTAGATGAGGTCAAATAAACATCATTGTATCTTAAAAAGTTGGGTCTTAATTATTTTACTTTTGAATATTTTTTTAATATTCTGGGGTAAATAAACTAAGACCCAACTTCATATAATTTTACAGAGAAGATGTTAAGTAATCATAAATAAAATAAATGATCTTTATTCTGCAAGTAGGCTGCAATGGCACTTTTACAATGTTTCGGCTAAGTGTTATGTTTGTGATTAGATAATTCAATCGACAAAACGAAAGTAGATTTTATTCCTAGATAGTCCATAGAGTTTAACGTTTCGCCTCCGATTAAGCCATTATACCTGTTTTATAAATCCGGGGCAAGTAAAGTAACCAACATGGGTTCCTACTATCATTAAAACATAAATGGATCTATTTGTGTTCACATTCTACCATTATGTAAAAAAAAAACAAAATGTAAAAGTTATAAGACACAACAAAAAAAATACAAAACACACATCACAGTTCAATTCAAAGGTAAAAATTCGAATTGAACTGTGTTTTATAAAAATGAAGTTGACCTACTTAAGACAAAAATACAAGTGTTATATAGAAGCTATGTCACATGACGATGCTGTCACAGACGGTATATAAGTCACGTAAAAGTCAATTAGCGATCAATAGTCGCATTTACGACTTAAAAGTGACGAGATAAAAATTACGACTTATTCCACTTACGTCAACTTCCACTTAGGTCAGATTTTGTTATTTTTCCAATTAGGTCGTATCGGACCTAATTGGAAAGTTATCGACAGAATATCATCAGACCTACCTGGACACCAGTATGGACAGTAAGCTGACAATAGGAATACAATATTAACAGCAAACTCTGCCTGCATTTCACTCTGCCTTAAAATTGACAGAATCCCGCAGAGTCCCTATTTCTGCGAAGTTTGCCCTTCGGGCATCTGAGATACCTGATGAACCTAACCTACCTAGGACATTTAGAATTACTAATCTGGACATTTATAATTTCAGACCATTTTTTAATTCGTCTTTTCTACATCTCGATCTTTTTATACTTTGTCAATTATGTTTGACTATTTTATTTCTTGACAATAATAATTATTTATACAGTATTAAGAAAAACTGTCCCAACTGGAATAAAAACTTCTGTCGTAAGTGGACTTGACGAAATTGGCAATAAAACATTCCGCTTACGTCAGCAGTTTTGATTTTCTGACCTATATGGAATTTTATAAATTTTTTTGTATGAGAAAATAAATCTGACCTAAATGGAAGTTGACGTAAGTAGAATAAGTCACAATTACAGCTATAGCTCTATCTAACACCACTTGATAGAACGGGACGTATGCTTATCGCTTATCTACGATAAACGTGACTATAATACATCTGACTTATCTAATGGGTGGCACAACAATACTGTTTAAGTATCGTGCCTTCGAAGCTTTATCTAAACGTGTAATAAACCAAGATTTATTGCAACGGGCGATAAAAATACGCTGCTCCTATTAATGTTTCAGTGCGAGTGACAAACGCGATAAAATTAACAAACGAGCATCGCCGCTGAAGAACAAGCTCGCGTGATAACTGCTGATTAACGTTGGCTTTCCATTATTATTCCACTTATTTTTTGGTCCATTTTACGGTTCTATGCCATTTAAATTTGAATGGAAATTAATATCGCTGATGTAGAATTCGAGGGATGTCAATTAAGAACTAAATTTTATATTACTAATCCGATTAGCTCAAATTGCGATTCAAATAGCGAAAAAGCGATTCAAATTGCGTACAAAATCTTGAATATTTATATATATTTATTAGATGGACATGATAATGATAAAAAATATATAGAAATATTTTACGAAAAGTGAAGGTACTTTCCTGTGCTTTGTACAAAATAATGTTACCTAAATCCAGTAAAAATCTTAAATTATACCACCATAAGTCATTACATTAAAATATAAGTCCTTCAAAGAAAAAATATACTCTCTAAAACTATTTAGAAAATACCACAAAAAATCTTCTCCTTAAAAAAAACTAAATTCATCCTTTAACTCTGTTACACATTTTACATTAACCTTACGCACCGTTAGCTCCTCGCTTTTTAAACTTTTTGCACCAGTCACTTCGCACTTTTAGGTTAAACTGTTTACATTGCGGAACGTGGAGGCGTGGCGCGGGCCGTGATCGCGGGCGTACTGGCGTCGGCGGCCGCGGCGGTGGGCGTCATGCGCCTTGCGAACAATCCCTTACCATTGTGAAACGCGCCTTACTGAAAACGTATGGGAAACGGTCCGGGATTTACGATAGTTGCGCGTGAACAAGGTGGTATCATGTCTGTTTCTTTTTGGAAGAATTATCTGTTAGGAACTCGATGTTCGCATCGATTTATTCTTCTAATTTTATGATATGATCTTAGATTTTTTTCAACGCGTTATTTAGGTACTTCGGACCCTTTCAGTTGCTGATTTAAAGTAGGTATGCCCCATGTAGCAGCTAACGCCTATTAAAATATTGTACATGTTGATTCAACAATGGCCAAGACAGATAGTTTATTTACGGTAAGATAAGGATGTATTCGCTGCTGGTAGTCCCTGGTATTAATCTCTGTCAGGGCATTGGTTTGTGTGATGAACGCTAATATTTAGTACACATATTACAAAGAATGAGGCGGGCTTAAGACACTCAAAGCACTTCATTGAAGGAATGGACACAAGCTGGAATAAGAAGCTTTGGAACTTCAGCAGATAGCGGCTCAGAATCATATCTGGCGTGTTTACAGGTCACTTCGTGGTCAAAAGACTCTTGGCCAAGATGGGACTATCAGACAACATAGATTGTTGGATGTGTGGCGAGGATGACGAGACAATGTAACACTTGGTGTGTGAATGTCACGCCCTTGCCAGACTAAGAATAAATGACTTTGGCAATTCAGATTACTCACGCTGAGCTCCATCATCCGGTTTGTGGAATACCTTGGAGTAGGTATAGAGAAGGGGGCGATTACACAAAAGGTCGATGTGCATCCGCAAAGGCCCTCATCTAGATATGATAAGACACATAGTGCAAGCTTTGCTTAGTTTAGGACTAGGTCGATTCATGTAAATGTCTACAATTTTTATTTATTTATTTGGCTACTTTGACTGCTACTAATAATATGATGCTGACTGTAACTATACCGAAATATGTTCACAGAATGATATTGGAGAATCTCCGATTTGAAATTGAGTGAAAATAGTTTTAGTTAGGGTTTTGTTTAGGTTAATATCGTCTGGTAAGTTCTAGAGCTGAAACTTTTGAAAGTGATTTACTTTTACAAATTGTAGACCACTCTGAAATATCTAAACTTAGAAGCCAATCTGACACTAACAATTTGCGTTCCAATTTGATATATATACTATCAAATATATATATATATTATATTATATAAATAGAAATATATTTATTCGTGACATACACACAATTGGGTAACTAACAGAAAAAAACAACAACAAAAGAAATGAATATATGTCACGAAATGGTCCCAACTCAGCATGTAGCCATATTTGTAAAGCGCACATTTTCTAATACTTTACCTATGGACATGAGAGCGAATGAGCAGTACAAATTAGAATGTGGAATAAAAGTTTAAGATTGGCGTTGGTGCCAAATGCGCTTAGGCAATGGTTTGGCCGTGGGCAATAGTGAATTGGAAAAAAAATGGGTGTTCAATTTATTTTCTAAGAATATGGACTTTTTTCGGCTTATTCGACTCAGAATCCCAAATGCCATCGACTCTAGAAGATGCAAAAGGTTTTGTTACCACTACACGATATCATCATCATATCAGCCGAATGACGTCCACTGCTGGACATAGGCCTCCCCCAAAGACTTCCACAATGACCGGTCCTAGTAAGTAATCACGTAATCAAGTTTATTTCTCCCGTTATATTTTTTTGTACCACGTCGGTGGCAAACAAGCGTACCGTCCGCCTGATGGTAAGCGGTCACCGCAGCCTATGGACGCCTGCAACTCCTAGGGGTGTCACATGCGCGTTGCCGACCCATTAAGAATTTATACACTCCTTTCTTGAAGAACCTCATATTGTAGTCCGTCGGGAAAACCTCGGCAGGGAGCTCATTCCACAACCGGAGCGTCCGAGGGAGGAAAATCCTGTGAAACCGTACCGTACGCGACCATTTAGGTTATTTTTAAAGTTCTCTCAAATTATCTAGACTGTTTGAGGCTCCTTAAACATATCTTGTTTAAGTCTGTTTGACTACTTAGTTGCCCACTCCAGACCATCAAAAAGCTTCTAAATTAGTGTAAATTATTAAATGTCTGCCTCATAGCCTAATATGCACCTTTTGATACATTATTTCATTAGTTTACATTTGCTTTTTTAGGGACATTAAATTTGGAATTCTGGCGCCATAAATGATTAAGTCCAAGACAGAAGGCATTATTTGACTTGACGTATCGATAATTAAGTTTAATATTGTATATCGATCCTGTATTTGTAGCTTCATGGGCGTAAAAACGAACGCGAAGTATAACAGCGACGAACATCGAAGCGAGTGTCGACATATAATCTCACACGTGTATGTGACATCTAATTCTAGACTAAAGTCAAATTCCTCTCTACGAAATTTATAAAGACAATACTTTGGTAATTAAGTAATCACGCAAATTTTTGAACGTATGATGAGTAAATCTGTATTTTTGTCCATGGAAAATAACATTTACATCTATTTTACCCATGCCTGAAAACGTTTTTTGAAGGGCTCCATACGTTTTTTATCGATTTTTGAGTTGATATCACTCCGTCAAAACTATAGATATATTTATGGTATCATCGATTATCGGTTCTTCAATCCTTGATATACATTTTCAAGAGCCGAATTAGGAAAAAAGTAAATACTTATTTTTTATGATTTATTCAAACATGGTTCAAAAAAGCTCTATTTTCGATATAAGTATGTTCTTTATGCACTCATACATATATGGAATGTACACATAACTGTTTATTATTAACGTCTCTCAAATGTACGAGAGATTTTTATTTTTAAATTATTTTCACAAAAGTTACGTCCAAAAAACTGGTATTTTGGCCTAAAACTACCAAAGTTTGCTGCCTTATATCTCGAAAACAGTGAGTTTTGAAGGAAATATGAGATACTATTTCGGTAAACCTCGTTGTTGTTAATACGATAAGCCATAAAAAACACGAAAAAACGGAGAGTTAGAGATCGAAGGTCATTGGGACATAGGAGCCCCTTAATTACCACCGCCACCACCACCACCATATCAGCCCTAGGACGTCCACTGCTGGACATAGGCCTCCCCCAATTTCATGGGGGTTGGGGTTAATTACCCCACTGTTTACTAATATACAGTCAACAGCAAAAGTAGATGATAATTTTAGTACCTTGTCGCTTTTACTACTTTGACGTATTCCAACTGTCGCAGTATTGTTACGTTAGTGCGACAAAGTACTAAAATGATCATCTACAATAGCTGTTGGCTACCCGTAAAATTCCTAAAGGCATATATTATGTTGTTATACGATACCTACCACTAAAGGCATATATTTTGTTGTGTTACGTTTCTTTCTTTCTTTCTATATAAACTCAGTTATCCTATTCGTAACTTCAAAGTTACGAATACCTAGTCCAAATAACTAATGTCAACATTTCTAAAAATAGAAAAAAAAATCGTTGGAGTTTATGTATTTCGATAAAACGTGCGTTGTAAAGTTTTGTACATTAGTCATTTTTCTAATTATTGTTTTAGGTATTTCGTGCGTTTGAAATTATGCTACGCACCGCACCCTGTCATACCAACATTTTATAATATCAGTACCGTAAGCCCAATATACCTCTAGTGCGGTCACTTGCTTTGTGTCTTTATTATTTTATGAAAAGACACCGTTCTCTAGTGTAATCTTATCAGGGGTTTCCATACTTTCAATTGGATTTTTCATGAGAAATTTTCTTTTAAACGTGTTTCACTGTTCTTCAAAGGCCTCTCTTTTTCACTTTTCTCAGCTACTGCATGAATATTCCTGAGAGTGAGTGACTGTCCACTAATTAGTTACTGACTTTTAATATGAATAAGGTGACAAACTGTGACAACTGCATGAACTAATAAATGGTAAGCAATCAACATAGCGTATTGATATTTGAGACTCCATGAAAGACACCATCTGGACAGGATCTGGCCCACAGTGCATAAGAGAAAGCCGATCTATTGGGCCACCTTTTTGCCTCGAACTCCACTTTGGACTCTTTTGACTCGTTTCAGAGACGTGTTGTGCGAATAGTAGAGAATTCCAAACTCACAAAGCAGAAAATTTGCCTCCTTGTGTGTGTTCTATAGCTTGTATAATGGGTTGTGCTC
The DNA here is from genome assembly GCA_905163555.1 of Notocelia uddmanniana. Lineage (NCBI taxonomy): Eukaryota > Metazoa > Arthropoda > Insecta > Lepidoptera > Tortricidae > Notocelia > Notocelia uddmanniana. Next base: position 19,967,471 of record LR991067.1, read on the forward strand.
CGAAGAACTGTTCGATATGTTGCCCTCGGCCACTTTCTACTATCGCACTGCTCGCCGTCGGCAGGGCATTCGTCCTCACACCTTAAAACCAAAATGCTCGCGTACAGTCCAGTTTCAGAGGAATTTACTCCCTTCGACGCTCCGGTTACGGAATGAGGTCCGTGCCGAGGTTTTCCCATGGAACTACAGTATGGGATTCTTCAAAAAAGGAGTGTTTTAATTTTTAAAGGGTCGGCAACGCGCATGTGTCACTCCTGGAGTTAGAGGCGTCCATAGGCTACGGTGACCGCTTACCGTCAGGCGGGCCGCAAGCTTGTTTGCCACCGACATGAAGACACCACCCGCCGCCTTTTCAACCTTTTATTACCGGCACAGCTTGACACAAATGCAGGGTGACCACCATTGGCAACCAAATCTCGGATACCTACAAAACAAGTAGTGATGTTATTATTGCATAAACATGGCTTCTGTCTTTGTGAAATTGTGTTTTTGACTGTATTTTTTATGTTACTGTTGGCGTGTCGATATATTAAATAAAATAAAAAATGTGCCTATATTTCTTTATTCACAAATAACGGAGCTTTGACCGAGATTCGTTTATAAGAGATATTTTATTATTAAAACCCTGAGTCAGAAACCATGTTGAAATCTAGGTGTTAAAACAAAATGAATTAAAAATAATAATTCATATTGGCTTGCCCACTATGGATTTATTTGACGCCGCGCCACTGTATGGCCATTATTATAAGTATGACAGTTAAAAGGCTATAAAAGCAAAGGATTCTTAACATCACTTATGTCGTTCTGTAAATAAGACATAAGAGTGAATAAAACCAGTTTAAGAGCTTAGTTTCACGACTAGCTTCGAAGCGCATTCATATTTTTACAAGTTTTAATTTAACTTCACTTGACCGTCTGTCGTAAAGTTTTGCAACAGTAATTTTAAGTCACCTGGCTGATTGTCGATGCAATCGCTCTGCTTTGCAAGCCGGGGTAGTTATTGGACAGTTTTAATACTAGTGGCTCTTTGAACAGTAGCCTAGTCGTTTTCCGAGTCGATAATTTAAACGATTCTTAGTTAGACGATAAAATTTATGGCATTTTGAAAAATTATCAAATCTGCTCCCAAAATATAACAAGAATCGATTGAGAAATGCGACATGCAGAGAAGAACAGCGGAACATACGAAATCATTCTTGCCCGAACTGAAACGGAAGCGTCAATTATTTTGTGACAGCGTATGTGCTGTTCCGGTAAATATATTCCATTCGCTATATTGACCGAGGGGAGCATATTTTTCTATACCACGTCTGTTTCAAACAAGCTAACAGCTCACCTGATGGTTTGTAGTCAACGTCGCCTATTGACGCCTGCAACATTAGAGGAGCTCATTCCACAACCTAAGGGTCAAAACGCACTGTACGAGAACGCAATGGCTCCAAGGTGTAGGGTTGAGCTCGCTGGTGATCGCGAGAGGTGCGCTGATGAAGAGTAATCGTAGGCATCTCAGAACAAAGTCCGTTATCCAGGCGAGAGAACGATTTCGTTTAGGATTTCCTTATTTCATAATGATAAACTTACGAGGGGCGTTCAATAAATTCTCGGTATTATAATAAAAACAAAAGAGTATTATAGGTACTTTATTTTTTATTTTTCAATATACTGCTCTCCTATGCACTTATAAGACCGGTCAATTCGTTTTTTAACCCCTCATAAAAATATTTTTTGTCTTTGGTGTCAAATTGCTCCTAAACTACTGTCTTCGATGCTTTATCGTTAGGAAATTAATTTCCACATAGATCCTTTTTGAGATTGGTAAACAAATAGAAGTCACTCGGGGTCAAGTCTCGACTATACGGTGGGTATGTAATAGTTTCGAGTCCAGATTCAAGAGCAGCAGCCTTGGCAATATGAACAGTATGCACAGGGGCGTTGTTGTGAAGAAGCAGAACAACTTTGGCTAATTTTCCCCTTCTGTTTTGTTTGATTGCTTCCCTTATTTGGCATAAAAAATTAGCGTAGTGCTCTCCTTTAACACTTACACCCTTTTCTTTATAATCGATCAGCAATATTCCATCACAATCCCAGAATATTGTGACCATGACCTTTCCAGCTGAAGGCAACACCTTGAACTTCTTGGGATGAGGAGTTCCTTTAATGTGCCACTGCACGGAGTCTTGTTTGCTCTCAGGGTCATAATGATGAACGCACGTTTCATCTTTACTAACAAAATTTTGCAGTATCTTATCAGGAATTTCAACGCAAACCTCAAGAAATTCGGAACAACAAGCAAGACGCGTATTCTTCTGAAGCGGTGTCAGTATTCGCGGTACCCATCTCGCACTGACTTTTGGCATATTAAGATGGTCATCAATTATATCGTGTCTAGTACCAATAGAAAGGTTGGTTCTTTGAGCTATATATTTCATCTTTACTGAACCATCTTCAGACATAATTTTCTCCACTTTTTTAATTTTTTTGATGAAGTAGATTCGACTGGCCGATCTGCTCTATGGTCGTCTTCGATACTCTCTCCCCCATGCTTAAATTGACTTGACCACTTCTGAATTGTTGATAAAGAAGAAGCAGACTCACGGTAAACATAATCCATTTCTTTTTTATAGCATATTGATTTTTTCCCTGTTTGGTCAAGAATTTTACTACCGCTCAGTGCTCTAATTTAACCAACATTGAAAAATCGCTCATAGTGATCACGTTTGTTCGGTACTTGCAAAAAAACAAAAGAACATCGCCGTTTGAATTTTACTTTTTTTTAAAATATTAATGAATGACTTTTGCCGGCCAGTATTCAAAAGTTTACCAAATAGGTTTAAAAGATGTCAATACCGAGAATTTATTGAACAGCCCTTATATGAATATATATTTTGGACGTGAAACACTTGTTATTGATTATTCATATAATTATGAATTATTATAAGGCAATTGTGAAAAAGTAAACCATTTAATGACATTTAATTAAAACAGCTACTAATTATATTTCCAGTCCACATAAAAATTTATTTCAAGAACCGAAGTATAATGAGCCCTTTAACTTTGTGCTCCACTCTACAACTGGACTCAAATTCAAACTTCGATGGCACTCTTAGATTAATAATACCAACAGACCGTAGCGTATTGCGTTGTGTTAAAAAAAACTGGGTATCAAAATTTGCCAGAATAAATTATAGTTTGTCAAAAGTATCAAATTGACAAAGAGTCACAACTTAATTTGGACCTATGTACTATATGCAGTTAAGAAAACGGAAACACTGACTATCTGTCCCTCTCAAACATGTGCATTAGTGAGAAAAGATCAGATGTACAGAAATCGTTCAACTTAAATAAATAAAAAATATGGTCAATTACCTTGTTTGTATATTTTGATACAAATTCCCAAATAAAGGGCATACATTCATGTTTACATATATTTTGATCATTTTGTCGGAACACACATTTTCGAAATGCAGAATAAATATAATTTCCAACCGGAGTGAAAAATTGAGCACCCCGGGCGGGATTTGAGCCCACGATCTCTGGAATCCGTCCATCGCTCTTACCAACTGAGCTACCGTGGGCATCGCTCGTGGCGAAGAACCTTTAATAATAAAATAATAATATTGGGGGACAATCTTACACAAATCGACCTAGTCCCAAACTAAGCAAAGCTTGTACTATGGGTACTAGACGACGAATGGTTTACCTTTCAATCATTTCACTCTCCTAATTAAGAGCCAACAAATCTTTCAATCAATTTTCACGTTTTAAATTACAATTTCACTAAGTGGATGATTCTACTAGTAAAAATATTCACAGTTAGAATTAATATACAGAAGTGATCATCACATAAAGATGACTGACTACATCTCTGACTTTACACGAGACAGCAATCCCTAATACTATTACATTAGTAATTATCTATCTATTGAAAGTCGGCTAACGAATGACATAACTCGAATATAAAAGAAGCATACCAGTTACTAAGCTAACGAAATGGCTTTATTAATTTAACGGGCCATTATATTGATGAATTATTATTTTAAAAGGATTCTTTCCGATTCAACTACAATGTATGGGTATTGGTTACAGCAGAATATCAGTCTTATGGATATCCGGTTGATTTTACATAGCTTGCAATACAATAAAATTACCGGGAAAGTCACCAGTAGTACTTATTTTGCGATACGGATAGTAGTATTGCTAGTACGGATACGATACGGATAGGAGTATAGTAGTATTACTTATTATGTGATAGAGAATACAGGAAAAAACAAAGACGCTTATGATAACTCTAGAACTTTTATTCAATACATTTTCGGAACGCTCGAGGCCCAGCTGCAGCTGCGTACCGCGCGCGGTATGCGAGGTTACGCAACGTCGGCCCAGGTCAACTGTTGGATAGGTGCCAGCTTTGAGTGGTTACTAACTGAGCGCTCCCGTGCTTTGGATGGCACGCTAAGCCGTTGACCATTCATTCATTTCTCGTCGGCCTGTTTAGCCTAGTTGGTAGTGACTCTGCCTCCGAAGCTAGAGGTCCCCGGTTCGAATCCCGGCCAGGGCATTTATTTGTGCATTTTTCACGGATATTTGTTCTTGGGTCTTGGATGTTTTCTATGTATTTAAGTATGTATTTATCTATACAAGTATGTATATCGTCGTCTAGTACCCATAGTACAAGCTTTGGTTAGTTTGGGCCTAGGTCGATTTGTGTAAGATTGTCCCCCAATATTAATTATTATTTATTATTATTATTATTTATTCATTGATAAAACCTAATAGTTTTACATCATGTAGGTAGTTTATTTCAAAACAAATAATTTAGTAGTGTAGTAGATCCCGGCTGCTGTCTATAACTGTCTATATTTTAATCTTGTATCATTTCTTAATATCTATATTGTTGCCTGTTTGCCTCACGAATAATTCTGTGTACATAAATTCTGTGGTCAGTAGTTTAACTATATTTTAATTAAATTGAGCAATAGAAACGAACACGCCGTTTATGCAGATTATGAGTCCAACCAACAATTTGGCCACTTAACTTTTGATAAGTCCACAGGAAAGAACTTAATACTCACGAATTTAAATTATGTGTACGACTCTTACTCACAAACAAGACTAATGAATTAAAAAACTAAAAAACCCGACTGCGTTTTTGTGTAATTTGGAATTTGGCGCGATAAATCTGTTTTCTTTTTTTGTGTAGTTTGATATACCCAGTGTCACTCTTACAGTAAACACGAATCTAACGACACGCCTCAAGCTAAAATAATCGAGCCGTGCAGGCTGCAGAGCGTGCCAAACAATTATACATACTCTTCAAAAACATAACCCTCCTTTTGGCGCAGTCGGGTAAAATATATTTGACTTTGACATGACATGAATATATCTTGAAATGGCAGGTACAAAATGTAAGACGTCGATGGTAGTGATGTAATCTTCCAATGGGGCTATTAGTTTGTACGCTACGTATACGATTGAGCTGCTAAGTTTGCACCCTGAGAACTTGCCCTTTGTCTTCAGCACAACATTCGAAGACTATTGTTTTGGATATTAATATCAAGAACCATATTCAGGAGTAAAGATAAAATTAAAAACAGAAGTCGAGGGTTCCTTGAAATTTGTAGATATATTTAGAACCATACAAGCTTAACTCAGGAGGTGAAAATATAAAATAAAAACTCTGCGTATTATTTTCAAATGTGTGTGATAAATCTCTAATACCTTTGCAATGCGGCAGCAAAAAGATAATCTCACTTCTCAGATATTTAAGCGTCAGTTTTAAGTATATTAGATTTTTTAAACTTGAATAAAATAAATGTCTCGTGAAATTGACGCAAATGTCCAGAATACGATATTCGTGTACCACATAACAGTCAATTATAAGAATCATATATCACGCCTTGTAAGACGCTCTGTACGAACACATTAGGACGACTTTGAGTACAAAGGTAATGAATCAATAATTAACAATGAGAACATTTTATCATCTGTCACCTAAAGACATGTTATAAGACACATTTATCACTCTCTGTAAGAAGCACTGAAACCCTTATAGCAATATAAACGAGCGATGGAGGGTTGCTATTTTCATTAGAGCATTAACTCAAGCTGGCAAGGGGAGGGTATTAATCTGTTTACGGGATATCAAGTTATGTAACCAGCTACCTGGTAAAAGTTATTACCCTGAGATATATGGCGCAAAGACAACATATGTACGGATATTGGATAATTAAATATGTATTAGGAAGGAATATTGTTTTCGCATTACCTGGTTGTATTGGTTTCAGTTGTTGTATTTCAGCGTTCCTTCGTTGGTTGAATATATTTAGATATTAGTTTAATATAATTACAAATCAGTTAACGTGATTGAGATGTTGTACTCGTACTACTGCAGATGTTTTTGTTTGAATAAGTTCTTCTTTTGTTAATCATTTGAATGAAAAAATTAAGTAAATGTGGAGGACGTAAGTGAAATTATTGGATCCTATTTCATCATCAATATCATATCATATCATAATATTTATCATTATCCTATTTCATCTACATTTGTAACAATTTTAAAGCGTCAATTTTACGCTCTCAATGGGTATTAGACCGACTCGTCTATTTAGATATTAACTACGAATTGTCGATGTAAGTTGATTATCAACTTAACCCTTCACTGCATTCGAAGCTATATATGGCAGATATCACTTTAGACCTTATTGCACCGTGTTTAGTTTCAAATTTGAACAAAAATTTTACACGTCACGAGCCAAATGATAAAGAATGTTTGTGTCAATACATGTATGAATATGTATGTGTTTGTATGTGCATTCAATGCAAACTCTAAACACTTTTGGTGATTTATATAGTCTATATAAACAATGTCACCCAAAATCAGGTGTCTGGTACTTAAAATTATATAGGTACTAGTATAAGTAAGCAACATGTTGTTCGCTAAAAAGATAAAGGTCGAGGGTTTCGGATTCTCGCTCCGGCGTTCATGCGCACTAATCAAAGCTGCCTGACGATACAATCTGTTTTTAAAGAACAAATGTCAAATATAAATATGAGGCGGTTAAGCTCCATGTTTAAGAAGCTGTGTAGACTAACGTTGAAACGTAACAAAATGTCATTTTAATAATATTTGTTTTTTTTTTTGGTATTGCTGACTACTTTTTTACACAGTCATCCATCATCTACTTGCTGAGAGGGTTCCGGTGAGTCAAAACAATACGAGTTTATTTTGTATAGTTCAGTAGTTGCTTTGCCCACCTTCTGTCTCCTTTACTAGAACTGCTGTGTGGTGCCATAAGATTAAATTGTCATCTTTACTTAATATCAGCTCTATCTGACACTCTATTTAACTACAACCACCGGTACAAGACGCTCCGATTGTGGAATAAGCTTCTTGTCGAGATTAGCCGAGGGTTTCTTGAGGGACTACAGCACGGGATTCTTCAAGAAAGGAGTGTTAAGGCGCAGTAGTAGGTTCAACGTAAAATATCGCGTCAGGGGGTGAGGAAGCCGCCGAGCGCGGGGAGCGCCCCACTCTCCACGCGCGTACAGTGTGAACGCCCTGTTGTTACACAGTAAAGGGTCACGTGACAACCCTGGAGTTGAAGGCGTCCAAAGGCGGCGGTGACCGCGCACCATACGCTTGTTTGCCACTGAAGTGGGTAAAAAAGACATTATAAAATGAAATAAAATTGTTCATTTCTAACGTTGGTCGGGTGTATATGGATACATAATAAAATTATGTTAGTAATAAGAAAATTAATTATAATTGGTATATTATAAAAACCCTGAATTGTTAGAACAAATCATGTCTTTACAATATATTTTTATTTGGTTTAGAAATCAACGTGGAATGACAGAGTCCCAGGTTAAATAAATGTTCGCGTATTGTCCTTAAGGAAGAAACCAACAAAGTGATAATGATCGTATTGGACGTGAAAGTGAAATATAAAGAAGCAAAGTTCTGTACAAAGAAGGTGATAAGTGATTACAATTTCCGCCAAAGATACTTTTTGTTAGAGCGGATCCGAGTAGGGGGCATTAGTGAAGTTTCTTGAGGCATTACCCAGCTTATTGGGAAGTAGTTTTAGGCCTTCTGAAAAAAAGGCGTTATTTGGAATTAAAATAGAGTCGCTTACGCTTTTGAATGCGATGCGACAGTTTAGCCTCTTAAAGTAATCATTTACGCTTATTTAGGTGCTAGAACTTTGTACTGTTCTTTTTTAATGTAATTTCAGAGATAAGTCTAGACTTTTAGAGCTAAATGCTAAAGAATGTGGCGATTGTAAGTTGCTGGCGAGCTTTTTTTCAAATATAAGCAACATATACTCGTAGTTATTGTTACAACTTTGTCGGCCTCTTTAGCCTAGTTGGTAGTGTCATTGCCTCCGAAGCTAGAGGTCCCGGGTTCAATTCCCGGTAAGGGCATTGGTTTCTGTGGTGGGCAGAGACATTTGTTCCTGAGACTTGGATGTTTTCTATGTATTTAAGTATATATCTATTAAATATATCGTCGTCTAGTACCCATAACTCAAGCCTTATTGAGCTTACTGTGGGACTAGTTCGATTTGTGTAATAAATAAATGTCCCCTAATTTATATTATATTATTTATATTTATAACTATAATTCGTCTAGTTGGTTAACCAAAAACTCCATTGTTTAAAATCCTGGCTTATACTCGTACTAATGAGTTTTCACAACTTGTGTGTGTATGGAATATTATTAATTATGATTCCATTCTTTTTTTATGGCATAGGAGGCAAACGAGCAGACGAATCGCCTGATGGTAAGCGATTAGCGCCGCCCATGGACACTTGCAACACCAGAGGGGTTGTAAGTGCGTTGCCGGCCTTTTACGCTCTTTATCCTCGAAGAAATTCGAAAAGTTTAAGTAAAATAACCAATCCGCAAGCCAGCGTGGGAACTACAATTTAGTTTATTTTCTCCCATTAATGAAAAAGTGGCTAATCCCAGCAGTAGGACGTAAGTACAAGCTCTATGGAGCAATCGGTTGCGGTGAAACGACAAATTTTATTTTTAATGTTATTTACATATAAGCATAATATGTTTTTACATTCTGTCTAGCTGGTATAAATCTCACTTATCTTGTCTCTGGGTATTTAAATTAAGAATAATTAAGTCTTAGTATTTTAGTTTTAAACTTAAATCAAATGTACTGTTTGCGAACTAATGAAGACGGACAAGTTGACTCAACTAATAACAAGTATTTCAATACAATATTGACTTTTGATTATTTCAATATAGAACTCGTAAAATCACTGAGTCAAGCTGCGCTATTAAAATGCTCAGGCCTTATTCGGTATCGTTTACATTTCAGCTCGTCTCATAGTTCTCGTATGGGCGATTTTATAGCTAAAGAAGGTCACCTAATAATAAGGTCCACGGCATTACACGACAGTGACTGCTCTCAATTCCGTTGATTCCTTATTGACAAATAGTGCGTGATCACTGAAGAGAACGAGAAGAAAGATCATATAAGTAAACTAAAACCTAGATCTCAAATAATTGTAGATCTTGTAATGGCACGATTTTTTATGTACAATCAATTACAAAGAGAAGTATCAATTAACATTCTATAAATATAAGATCATTTTTAATCCTTTTCTAACATTGTTTACTCTTTTTTTTGTAATTGAATTATATGTAATTATACAATTTATTTAGAACGTTATATAAAAACAGATTTTTACCAAAAATAAAACTAATTACAATAACATTAAAACTAATTACAAAGCTAAAATAAAACTAAATTAAATCGAAATATTCAAAATGGCCCCCGTGGCATTGTGCCGAAGATACTGGCAGCATTTCCTCTCTGAATAGCCAAGCTAATTCTTTCTTTCATACCTTTTATACATTTGGTGTTTACCTGTAAATGATTGTGACAACAATACTAAAACAGTAATTAACCTCTTAGTTACACGTCGCATTCCAATTTTCTTCCAATCGTTTCCCTTGCTTGTTGCCCAGAAAATCAAAGCATCGCAATCAGAGTTAATAATATTGAGTGTAAGTTATTAATATTGCAGTGCGCGAAACATATTGAATGAAGCGAACATCTCAGATTGATGAAATGGTAAGGGAAACATTTCTAGACGTAAAACATACAAAACAAGTTCACGTCCTCATTACGCCGTAGGGAAAGTTAGGGAAGTTTTGACGGACGGTGTATTAATGTTGCTTGAGACTTGCCAACATATTAAGCACACGTGTAACGATTCCCTTGTTATCATAGTTTATGGGTAGTACATAGTTACAGACAGAGTTTTTTTACTTTTATTAGGATTCCGTACCCAAAGGGTAAAAAGAGGACCCTATTACTAAGACTTCGCTGTCCGTCCGTCCGTCCGTCTGTCACCAGGCTGTATCTCAAGAACTGTAATAGCTAGAAAATTGAAATTTTCACAGTTTGTGTATTTCTGTTGCCGCTATAACAACAAATACTAAAAACAAAATAATAATAATTATTAAGGGGGGCTCCCATACAAAAAACGTGATATTTTAGCCCTTTTCATGCCTACCTCTCGCCGAGTTAGATCTCAAGAACCGTAATAGCTAGACAGTTGAAATTTGCACAGATTTTGTGTTTTTATTGTGGCTACAACAACAAATACTAAAATCAGAATAATAATAATAATTAAGGGGGCTCTCATACAACAAAGCAGTTGTTGGCGTTTTTTGCTTTATCTCATGAACCGTAATAGCAAGGAGGTTATTTCTGGTACGGAACCCTTCGTGCGCTAGTCCGACTCGCACTTGGCCGGTTTTTAGGTATCTATTTGGACTTCTAACTTAAAACCACTTTGGCACCTGCTAGCCGATTACGAAAAAATTCAAATGTATGTTAGGTAGTCACTCGGGGTAACATGTTTCAACCCTCAGCATGAATGTATTCTAGGCAAGGATGAACCGTGTACTACCGATTTCCCCGTCGCCAGCTGCAAATCGTGACACACTCGCCGACAGGGCAGGAGCAAGGGGCAATTGTGCAAGCTACAGGCGTATGATGCTTGCGATTTTATCACTTATCGTCGTGGATAAGACATTCGTCACGTTCTGACAAGTATGCGAGTGCGAGAGTGACGGGCGTTTTATCCACAACTATAAGTGATAAAATGGCAACCATCATACGCCCGCTGGAGGAAGGTAGCAGAAGGTAGGAAGATCGGCGGTCTGCGATGCACCTTAGCCGCGAACACCTGGGGAACAACTCACGAAGAGTTCGAAACATGTCACCCGGGGTGACAATTTATACCTGTGTGATGAACCGTTTTAGTGGTATGGTATACGTTTAAAAATGGCTCATGAAAGTTTAAATGAAGTTACGTCAGGTAGCTCTGAAGTAACTAGTCCAACGAAACACTTTTGTTATGCGTAACGTTTTACTGCACGTTCCGTAACTGCGCGCGTCAAATGCCAATTTGTTAACAATTTAATATGCTTAGTTTAATAGATCCTATGGATACTCTGCACTTGTAATTTGTTTTACCTAATACTTAACTTAGTTAATTGAACTTACTTTCTTTGTTACTCATACTCATTCTCATTTATTTATATTGCACAAATACATCATACGTCACAGTTTTAGGTTTTATATGTTCTATGACGACCACTTTGGCTTCGTTGGTAGTGACACTGCCTACGAAGCTGGAGGTCCCGGGTTTTAATCCCGGTCAGGGCATTATTTGTGTATGTTTAGCATGAATGTTTGTTCCTGATTCTTGGATGTTTTCTATGTATTTATCTATATACGTATGTATATCGTCGTCTAGTACCCACAGTAGGTATTGGTTAGTTTGGGACTAGGCCGATTTGTGTAAGATTGTTCACCATTTTTTTATGTGATTTATCTCAATATCTACCTATACAGGGTTGAAGAAACATAAATACGCTCTAATAATTCCAAAATAAATAAACAAATAAAGAGTTTATTCACGAACAATATTCACAAACTTTACATTGAGTGTGTTCTCAGTACTAGAATATTAATGATTTCAAACTATTATCTCAGTCAGTATGATATGAAAATATATATGTAAGTACCTACTTTATTGTACACAATACAAAGATAAACATACATACAGAATATATCATACAGGTGCAAAAGTGAACCTATTCCTGAAAGGAGAGACCTCTTTCAGGAATAGGTTCCAGTTAACCTTTCAGCGATTGACCAGTATACATAAATATATAATATTCTGTTGTGAGGGTCGATCTTTTTTGTGCATGCTTCTCGTGAACATTTCAACACGTTAGTTTTTTTACACCACACCTTGCCAATAAGCGCGTTTTTCCGCACGCTGCGCGTCCAGAAAAACCCACTTTTTGGCCAAGTGGTGACGTAAAATTGTGTACAAAACACGGGTCGTAAAACAGAAAGCCCTCTCTCGCATATTTATGACCCTCGCCTGCGGCTCGGGCCTCAAACTTCTGCGATATCGGCCTTTCTTTGATTTACAACCCTTGTATCGTAATGTACTATTACATACCTATAACAAAATACTAATTTTTTTATGGTATCGATGAAAGTAATATAATTAACATTTTAACCTACAGTATCTATGTCAAGAATTTCGTGCTTTCATCAGATAAACTATAATCTCGTTAAGTATAGACTTTTAAGAGAAAACTACCCTGATGTTTATCACTTTCTTTGAAAATTTATTTCTTGAAAATTCTGCTCTTCAAGTTTCAAGTAGGTCAGGCCGACTTTTATACCGACTTTAGTATTCAAACATATTTGGTGGACCGGGCACGAAATTCCTAGCGATAGTTTTGTAGCAATCAAATGTCTTGTGTCATGTCATAAATAAACAGGGTATAACAAAAATGCCCATGGGCCGTTTCTTAAACGGATCATGGGCATTTTTGTTGCACCCTACGATATAGCATTCAATTTACAACAGTCGTTTAGATACTAGAGCAAGATTTTCAAATTATGCATCCACTGTGTTGCGTCACTTTTAAGAGTGAACAAGTCTGCTGGGTTTCCGTTGTAATTTCTGAGCGGGGAGTTCCTGATGATGGGCTCGATGTATTGCACCGCGGCTCCACAATCGCACTTCGTAGACTCTATCCAACCACATGAATATAGTTATTTTTTAATCATACGGATCAGAAAACGGTTTATTATTGAAAATTTCAATTAGCTAGATTGTTGTTTTGCACCTGTAAATCATTATACATATTGTAAATTTCATCGTAACCTGCACCAAAAACGGTAAACAACTAGATCCTACGATACTTTCATGTATTTTTTTTACTTGAATCACATCCATACATCAGATACATTTTCTTATGTAGGTACCTACCGTACCCGAGATAAATATAATCAATCTATTGAGGATGTAACAATAAGTTAAAACCATTTTCCTAGAATAACAAATGCACGAACACATTATACTCATTGGTTCCTGTTACACGGTTATTATTATCACGCGATACACTCATATCACGATCCGTATCACGTGGTTTTTAATGAATATTGACGCAAAATCCAAACAACTTTGAATACCGCGATAATATTGACACGCCAGTATTGTGATAATATTAAGCGTGTAACAGACCCCAACCTTTCCGTGACCTGGAATGACTGACATTTTTTGCTGAAAACTTGAGTTTTTTTGTGAATATGTCTCGTGTCCCCAACATACTCGTACCATAAGGATTACCCCAAATAAATCTCTCTATTTCAAAATGAGATTGACAAAAACATAAAACATCACATTATATTATGTCAAACACAGAAATAAAATAATGCATAATTGAGTTTTGTGAACTAAAATAATAGTTTGAGTTGTTAGAATAATAATGCAACAGTGTACTGCCACAGAAACAATTATCTCTGGTCCTGCTAATAGAACTAAACTATGCTTCACTACAATGCAATTACACTCCCGTTCAAGTACAGGTAGGTACTTAAAAACGTATAAATATACTGCACTAAACTCTAGACTCAACTGAAATTTATAGCGTAATCGTGTGGTTTAATATTGGGTTCCTGTGTATCACATCCTGGGGGCGCTAACTCCGCTTCGCCTATATGGAGCCTGTAATTTGCATTTTGAGTAAACGGTACGCAGTTAAAACTTTTGCTGGTAAAAGCCGCAACGTCTGCTGCTATTATATAAAGTTTGTCTTGTCGTAGCCAGCTTTTCAGACATTTAATATGTGACTATGGTGATTAATTTAATATTCAGAATTAGAAGGCAGTCAGTGTGACGTGGAGATGTAATGACCCATGAAGATTAGTGATGCGTTTGGAACATACGCATCTCTGAATTGCCAGTTATTTTATTGACTATAAAGAAGAAGCGTTTACTAAAACGCTCAAAACCGCATTAAAATAGTGGGATTACTACTTGAGAACAGTCTTACTAAATGTACCTCCTACTTGCTGAATATTGCTTGCTTGCTGTATTATCGATGAATTTCGTTCAATATACGAGTATACGCTGCGCTTTTTATTAGCTATAAATTTTACTTTGTTCCAATTTTATTCTCATAGATTTACATGCCTACATCTTAAAGTTTCGTTCTCAAACAAAAACTCTGTTTCGATGTCAATAAAGGCCACTTTTATTTGCATCAGTGAGGAAATGGCGTCTTATTGACGCCACAATTTGCTTGAAAATAACACAAATATAGGCTCAAGGTGTCTGTAACGTTTCACCATGTTTTTTTTTATACTACGTCGGTGGCAAACAAGCGTACGGCCCGCCTGATAGTAAGCGGTCACCGCAGCCTATGGACACCTGCAACTCTTAGGGGTGTCACATGCGCGTTGCCGACCCTTTAAGAATTTATACACTCCTTTCTTGAAGAACCCCATACTGTAGTCCGACGGGAAAACCTCGGCAGGGAGCTCATTCCACAATCGGAGCGTCCGAGGGAGGAAATTCCTCTGAAACCGTACCGTACGCGACCATTTAGGTTCTAAGGTGTGAGGATGAATGCCCTGCCGACGGCGAGCGGTGCGATGGTAGAAAGCGGCCGTAGGCATCATGTCGAACAGTTCTTCGGAGCACAACCCATTATATAAGCGATAGAACACGCACAAGGAGGCAACATTTCTCCTTAAACTCAACGGCTCAATATCGCTCGTTTATCTGCGACCGCAAATATTATATACATAATAAACATATACCGGGATATAATCTACACTGTAAATATAAACTTCATGCGTAGGCAACAATAAGTAAATTAGAGCCATGTTCACCAACGCTCCGTAAACGAAGTTTCGCGGTCTGTACGTGGCTTCATTTGAGCAACGGTTTTATGACACGTACTCCCAAGCCGAAAGGGCGTATGTCTCTTTGAGATTCGTGTGAAGCTGTGACCTTTTTCCATAGGATTGTTTCGTAGCTTATGGCTGCACCATATCGGGCAGTATTGTGCGGTCGTGCGTACTGAACATGTTTCCGTGCTATTGTAGTCACGCGAAACAGAGATAGCCTTGTTTTGGACTTTCTGAATATCTTAAAAGTCAATCTGAAATAAAAATGGAGCGAGCGTTGTCCTGTGGTAGGTAAGCGATACAGGGCCGTGTTTCGGCGTCAGGCAAGGGACGCAAGTTATCAGTTAGCAAGAAAATAATATAGAGTATGCATGTGTTTATGTCATTTCTGTCAACTGTCTGTGTCAATGTTGTTTTGTGCACCAGTTTTCTGGCTGGTCAGTTTTTATAGACGTCCAAATGTAGGTATCCTTGGCAGATTTCTTCCCTCCTGCAGAATTGACTAATCAATTAGTCCGCTTCAATATCATGCTCTAATCACCTCTGCTTCAATAAAATGGATTAATATGACTGGTAAACGTCTCCGCTACGCTGCGCCTCAGTGGAAGCGCACGCTTAGTGTAAAACTTTTTATGATCTGTGGTCTAAGCTTGATGCTTTCTTTAGCAACCCGAGCGGTCATTAGCGCGTATCTATCTACAGGTAAATTACTTTTTAGACGTTTTTGCATCTGTAGTAGTATATGTATATTTACGTCAACGTGTGTGTCAGGCTGGCTAAAGAGGTCACAACTACAAATTCAAAAACGTCTCGTAAGTAATTTACCTGTACTGTCAGTTGAGTACAATACTCAGTCTAAAAATATCGCTACAAATGTCTTCATTAAGCACAACAACGTAATTTCATTGGCGATTTCAAAGGACCATATAAACAACCCACATAACCATACGGTCCTAAAATTAAAAAGCTGTATATGACTATGAATCTCGTCAGGAGATATAACATTTGGAAGTTAAAGAAGTACGGTAGTACTGTTGGCATTAAATATGGGTTTCACATTAGGAAACGTCTTACCCACGTCACGGTTCGAAGTTTGTTAACACAATCATTGCGCGATGAGACACAATTTACTTGTACATTTATAACTGTCATAAAGTGAAAATGACGAGATGACAGGCGATAGAGAGGTATGGAAGAAAAAAACATGCTGCACCGACCCAAAGTAAATGGGAAAAGGGCACGTGAATGATGATAAAGTAAAAATGTTCAGCAAACAAACATTACAGTAATACTTTTTATTTATAAAAAACCGGCCAATGGCGTGTTGAACCACTCACAATAAGGGTTCCCCACCGACACCTCCTAATCTAAATTTAAAACCACTATACAATACATTTAATCACAAAAGGTGGTATCTTCATAGGGAACTTATGACTCAAAAACCGTTAAATCTATCTTGTTCAAACCAAAAATGGTTGAAAGGTTTTATTAATGTACATCATCATGATTTTTTCAGAATATTAAACTTCATAGTTTGGAAATTAGAGGGGGGGGGGGGGGGGCATAATTTTTACGACTTTGACAGCTAATATCTCACATTCTATCTCAAAAAATGTTTTAAAAAGCCGCTATGTCATTTTCGAAGGCCTATCCATAGATACCCCACACGCCTATGTACATTGAAAAAATTTTTGGACCCCTCTGTTACATGTATGGGGTGCCCCCCGTTTATTCTATAGCGGTTCATAACACACACCGTCACACCAAATTTCATAATTGTGGTGGTCATATTCTCCGAGTAAATCGGCTGTGACATACGGACGGACAGACAGATAGACAGACAGACATGACGAATCCATAATGGTTCTGTTTTATGCAGTTGGCTACGGAACCCTCAAAATGACCATATTAACGTAAAAGTGTATGTAACAAGCCCTTACACGACGTTTATCGAATAAATAAAACGATTGAAACGTATTTACTCGCCTATATTATGTTATGTATTAAATACATGCCGACGTTTCGAATTCTTTTTAGCGCTCATGGTCAATTGGGTAGATTTAATGAATAAGAACCGTAAAAACCGAAGGACGTATCAGGTTTATCAAGTGTTTAATAGGATTTCCTATGGCCACCCTACGTCTCCATCATTAGACCAGCAGTCCATTCTATTGTGTTGTTACCAAACCTTCTTAAATGTTTGTTTTAATGGTTGATAAATCTAATGCAAAGCTACTTAACAATCTACCTATAACTTTGAAAGTTAACACTATAAAGCTTTCCAAAAAAAAGGAATTAGAAGTTGACATAGTAGCGCCCTGCCTAAAAAATAAATAAAGTATTTTCCTTACGAAATTGTAAGTGAATAAGTTCCTTAGATTTTATATTTATCGTCATTAAAATATACATCTGTATAAAATTTACACCATGTATATGTATTTATTTTTCTTTTGTCTTCTAATGTTTTTTTTTACTCCAGCATTATAATGTCAATAAAATGACTGACACTAGTCTTAAAACAATAAACTTTTTATACAAATGCAAGTCTATAAAGTGGCAAAATCAAAATGGATTACCATACACTATTATGCAACTGGTATTTTTAAAGAGGCACACGTCAATGCCTGTATTCTGCCACCATATCGATTTTTTATATCAAATTATTTTGTTGTCATAGAAAAAATATTGTATGCAACTTTACATAATCAGCTCTTAAAATTCTCGAGTCTTTACTAACAAAACTCGCTACGCTCGTTTTATTACAGTGACTCTCGAGTTTTAAGAACCCTTATTATGTAACTGTTGTATAAAATTTTGCTCTCTAAAGAAACACCTGACACTTGAGGTGATTTTATTTTAACGCCCAAGAAGTTTGTGAAGAAACCTTTATACCTCAAATCAACCCTAACTCACGTTTAATATTTACGTGACCAGCACTGAGTAAGCTTTGGGCTTATGCCGTATTAGTTTTCGTACCACCTATTAATCATACTCGGACATTCGTGGCAGCCCTAAAAACCTCATTAGGGTTGGCACGTCATATCCACAAAATTCAACGTGGCGGGAGCAGTAAAACTTGAAAAGAGCCTATTGAAGCATCTTTCGGAGTTGTGACAGCGGTGTCTTGAACAGACGAGACCGGGAGTCTATGTAGCTGAGCGTATTAAATTGATATCAATCTTACGTCGGTTGCGCACACTCGTCTTGACATGTAATAACATGCACTATTTATTTATTAAAAAAAAAACACATCTTTTACCAAGTTTCCTTAAATTAGAACTCTACTCCCTAAATAGGTATTATACCTGGACATTAGGATAAGGAGTGCTCCTCCGCTTTAATTAGCAGTGTTCCTCCCCTTTAAATCTATTGGGTGGGGTTTGGAGCACTTTGGAAAACTTAATGTGCACCTGGTCACAACATGGCAATCATATTGTCTAGAGTCACTAAGAAATTGATAAAGATGCTAATCGTCCGCCTGAAGTAAATAGACACTATAGAATAGGGGCATATCATCAGCCTAACTAGCACGATAGTGTGTACCTTCCAGGTATATGACCGAAATGCACTAAAACGTTACATAAAACGTGACGATATAAGCTATGGCTAGCTTAGGCAGTTAATGTGTCCAATCGTTATGACACCCTTTGACTGTTTCAATAAGTTGCCATTACCCCGCAATTAGAAACCTGTTGTTCTAAAATTCTCCTTTCATTCTCGTGAAATACCCAGATCCATCATAAAATTGTGTAAGTTAAAAGTTTTATTTGTCAAGAGTACGTGCGACAAAATGTGAATGTGATTTGAAACCGACATATCACGTCAAATAAACTCCCAAAACTTTGCTAGGAAACTTCAGAGCAGAGACATCATAATATATTTCGAGGCCACCTTACTAAAATATATATCAGAGTTCTGACGGCGACTATGTGAAACTTGAAACATTTGATGTGTGTATAGGTATGATCATTATTTTTACCAAAATATTCTTCAAGCACCATATTTCTGATCATTTATCTTTAAATATATGGACCCGGGTATGTCCTAAAACTCCGACCAAGACCACCAGGGAATGGGCAGCAGCATTCCTGGAGTGCGGTGGAGATACTGCGATCGCCAACCCGCATGCCAAGCGTGGCGATTATGGCATTTGCCCCCCATGAAATTGGGGGAGGCCTATGTCCAGCAGTGGACGTCCTAGGGCTGATATGGTGGGGTGGTGGATATGGCTCCCGAAAAGGGCAATGCATTTTTATAACCCCGCTTTTCCCAGTTTTATCCTAAAGGAGCCGGATATCCGCTTTGGCAGCTAATCCTTAAATTAGGCGTCCGCCCTGGTAATAATAATACATATTTATTTCAGACCATAGATCCATAATTTGTTAGTTACATTAGGTACTTAGAGACTAGGGTTAGAGTAAAAAAATAAAAAGATAAAATACAAAAAAGAAACACAAACCACTAACAACACACACCACAGTTATATCCACTTGGGGATGATACCCGGAACCCATAACCGATGGATCGGCAACCACAAAATTACCTGCGAAACCAACGTGACCCCCGGCCCCAAGCAGGGCACTGGGTGATAGAGTCGCTACCCTTATCTCTTGCGTATACGTCACGATCACCGGAGTGGGGATGAGTCGTGGTCCGACCGTGAGTGGTGGTGTGGTGCCGAGATAAGTTAACGTGTAGACCACCAACCCCAATGCAAGTTAACGTGCAGATATACCTAATATATGGTGCCTGGTACGTGAATACGATTACTACAATAGGTACCCACATGATTTTACATGATAATTCAATATTTATCTAAATTATAAATCAATGTTCCCGTAAAATATAAGTTTTTGACATTTTAGGTCCGCATAATGTTACGGTAGGACAGCTACTGAACCCTATATTGCACGTGGCCCAACATGGGCCCGACATGCAATTGGGCGCATTTTATTTTTTCTATCGCTGTGTGTTTGTTGTTTTTGTTGTGTTAACCACCGTTTTCCTCACTTAATGGGCCTGACGGAAGATCAACGCTGGCTGTAAAGTTTAGAGCTAGCACTATTATGCTGCTCAGTTTGGTTAATTTCATGACAAGGTCATTCTGGTAAAAAAAATTGGTATGTTGATTTTGTTTGTCACGAATGAATGTTAGAAGCTGAATGATTTCCGCCCCGTGTATACTTGAAATTATTTAAGGTGGCCGATTTGTATCAAAGCGACCCGTTCAAAAACGACTTTAGTGTACAATCAGCATCAAAAGTAGTTACGCATATGAGAGCTCTTATTTCCTTATAATAAAGACTTTTGAACTTTTCAAATGCATAGCTACTTTTGGTGCTGACCGTACAACCTAAAAAATTGAAAAGCCAATCACAGTTGAAACAGTTATGTTTATACCTATGCTAGCTACGCCACTGAATGTTAATTTGACATGTGTACTTTCCCTTGTACTTCTTTTTTCATACATTTGCTCCAATGTTTCTTACACCTATTCGTACCCTCCAGTCTGTACTCGCATTTGAGAAAATTTTTAACCTTTATTTTCTAGATTTACATACCCAATTTTCTAGTAAAAGGCGGAGAGAAAATTATATCAATTGCTTTAAGGTAAATTAAGATTATTTTTTGAGTTAGTTCTTTAACTTTCTAGTTACTTTCATATGCTAATAGGTCGTACATTTTACCATTCCAAATATTCACAGACGTAAAAAGTCGTGTGGTCTATTTGAAGACTAAAGTCTCGAGCAAATAAATTCTGTGAAATTGGGACTGAAACATAATATTCAGTAGGTACTTTAACTAATGAGATGGCAAACAACCGCACCCACGAAATGCTAAGTAGATTGTGGTTCATTAGGACGATATATTGAAAAATAAAGAGTAATGGAATGAAATAATCTTAAAAATTAAATGTATACTTAGTATATTTTACATTTTATACACAAAAAACAGTGTAATTAAGTTACTTTTTAGGTAGGTAGCATTTACAAATAAACATTGCTCTTAATTACTTTTTTATGTATGTAAGCACTTTATTGTACACAAGTTAAAACAATGTGCGATAGGCGAACTAAAGTTAGTCTCTTAGGGAACTCTTCCAGAAATTCCCATAGGGAATTTCTTTCGTTTGCACGTAGTTTTAAAAAAAAAAGTTATTTTCTTGAGTCATGTTTATCACATGACATTAAAATGGTTAAAAAAATTATACAACGACAGTGGCAAAAAAGCTCATGGCCTGCCTCGCACCATGCGTAGCTGAGGCCGAGTCGCCGGCCCTTGGACGCCCTCATCCAGCTGCAACTTATGGCCAACACTTGTGGCCTGGACGATGTCGTGCTCCATTAACACTACTCCCAGCTTCTGCCCCAAGGTAATCACTATATATACCGTACTCTCACCGTTCTGTTCCGGTACACCTGATATTTAGTAACTGTGTTATAGTATCCACTGGAGTAGCCTCGGGGACATTTTTATTTCGTGTGTCTTGTTTGCTCTCGAAGACTTTAACGCGTGCCCAGTATGTCGATGCGTCCAACCAACACAGCTATCGATTCTCGATGTCAGGCTTAATATTATAGCCCCGCGAAGAGCTTGTACTCGTATCTGCTGGCTCATCACCCGCATCTCTTCACGAAATAGACGGAGCTCTGTGACCAGTTGATGCACCTCGTTGATGCGGGCAGTATCAAATGTAGCATCTAGCATGTTTGTGTACTGTTTAGTTGATAGTAACTCTGACCACAAAGCCGGAGGTCTCGGGTTCGAATCACGATTAGGGCATTTAATTGTGCGATAAACACTAGTATTTGTTCGAGAGTTTTTTATGTTTTTTTTTTTATGTACAGACGTATTTATTTATCTGTATAAGTGTGTAATGTATATCGTCATCAATTACCTATAGTACAACATTTGCTTAGTTTGGGACTTAGGCGATTTGTGTAAGATTGCCCCGCAATTTTTTTTTTGTTTATTAAAGTATCAAAACTAAATAGGGTAAAATACTTTTTCTTTTTACATTGCGTGTGATCCCAACTAACCGCAGTGCGTTGTACGCCTTGACCGTGCAATGAACAGATCAAACGCTTGCCGCGCCGCAATGTCGCAACGTCGTGGCCTGGCTGTTACTCTGAAGAGCGCTCCCTCGGCAAAAGTTCCAAACCAAACTAATCATCCAATTTCACATTAAATATTCAACGAAGCACAATGTTAAAGCAATTTAACTTTGTTAATCCATTTTATTTCAATTATATTTAACTCGAGTAAGAAATCGAGTCGCAAAGTAGCCTGAAAACAATTGGTGGACTTTATATTATGTTTATTTTTACAATTATCTCATCTACCTCTAAAATAATGGGAGGTGGGGAGATGGTAAAATTAATTTTGTTAAGAGGGGTCCTAAAATAGGTATTACTGACACACTGTATTAATTTTAAGTACATAATACTTTCTCCTATAAACTTGAATAAGAATGAAAACCTACTGGCCAGAGGTTCACTTCGCAGAAAAAAATTAATAACGTTATTAAGGAATCGACCAAGAGGGTACAGCGCCGTCTAGCGGCAAATTCTACCAACATTGACAGTATCTCTTAATGAGAATATAAGCACGGCTGTTCAGTACACATCAGAAAGAGAAGGGTAGATATTCGCGTCAATTTAATATAAGCTTGTACGATGGTTACTTCGTGTCGTTGTGACGTCACGGATCACCGGAGACTGATGTCGCGCACGCGTTCAACCTACACAATCTCATACATTTTTCCTAATAAACATACCGCGGGGGCCTATTTTAGTCAACGCATTGGTATGAAATAGATATAACTTTTTAGATACTACGACGTTAGCAAATAAGCATACGGCCTGCCAGACGGTAAGCAGATAACGTTTTTTATGGACGCCTGCGACATCAGAACAATCACAAGCGTTATGCCGACCCTTTTTATTTGAAAATTTGTATTAATTTCCTTTTTACCTTAATTAACTTACAAATAGATATTTATTGATCGTGATCTAATAATAATAACAAACGGCCAGTAGGTGTCAGGCCACGGGCAATGTAGGGTTTCGTAGCTGTCCACCCGTGAAATTACGCCGACTGCTGTTTGTGGACTTAAAATGTCACAAGCTTATATTTATTTACTATATATTTGACACAACTTGCAAGTAGTTTGCATTTCCAAGTATATTTCTTAAGTTCGGTTTATACTCGTTAATTAATAATGTCTACTCAGCTTTTTATCTTACGTGATGAGCACGTAAGATAAAAAGTCCGGATTTAACGAAATATTTCAAATTTCTAATCAATTAAAATGGATAGGTCCCGTCTTAATTGTCATAGAAATATAATATCAATACGTTGAGTGAAATGGAAGTCATGGCTGGCTTACGCCCGGTGTTTTATAAATCCAGCGGAGGACTAAATGGCCCATTGTGCCGCTACGGATTTCAGCTGAATTAGCTTAATAGCACCCACTTCTTTAATTCACTTTATATTTACATTCTGTCGTAATTTGTATTGATAATCAATCTATTTAATGCTGGCTAACGACGCAGAAACGCATTTATAGATAAAAACAGGGTTTATCGATGAAAAATATACTTGCAATTGAGTGATTTACTCGTACATTTTGCAAGTGGGCCTAGCGAAGTAGTGTTACGGAGATTTCAGGGACCTCCGAAGGTCTCCGTTTCAGCTTCGGCAAAAGTGCTTTCGTATGTCCGGCGGATTTCTCAACTGATACTCGTGAAATTTTGTAATAAGTTGTGATAATTACGATGTAACTACGTCTGTCACAAGTATGAAAGATGGCATTTAGAACAAGATTATTTTTGGTATGCCTATGCAAAATTACACTTAAACACGTTAAATTTTTTGGACAATCAATGGCTTCGGGTCAACAAGGTGGAAATTTTAAGACTGTACCTCCAACCGTTTGGCTGAGTGACTGACGACAGACGGACGGACACATGAGTGACAGCAATAGGGCTCGGTTTGGACACTTCGTGTACGGAACCCTACAAAGGATGAACGCCCTGCCGACGAGATGTCTATTTATAAATATCTCATCTCATTTGCAGCGTGGCTCGGTGACGCACTAAGCTAAGTGCAAACTTAACAAGGGCATCATTAGACGGGCCGTAATGAGGCTGACTTGCCCCGGCTAACTGCCCGGTACGTACTGTTTTTTTTTTATTTGTCTGGAACAGAGTTTTTTGTTTTGTTTGTACCTAATAGTTTTTTTTTGTTTTTCTGTATTCTGTATGAATGATACACGATGAATTCAACCTGTCATGAATCTTCTATACATATTATAAAGCCGAAGAGGGTCGAATATCTGTACATGGAAGATATTCGAAAAAAAAAATAGCTGGGGATACTTAGGACTGGGGATACTGGGGATAACAAAATACGTTACAACAGTTTTTGGAATTTTTGTCTGTTTGTCTGTTTATCTGTTTACTTGACCCCGCATCACGTGAAAACGGCTGAACGGATTTTAATGAAAACTTTACTAATCTGTCGAGAAAATTCCCGGTCAGGTTTTAGGCTATAAAAATTGTGCAGATTTGGGTTAAAAGGGGGTAAAAAGAGGGGTTGAATTTTGTATGGGAACTCCTATAATCCATGAGTTATAGGTTTCAAAATTGGTAAGCACATACTAGAAGACAAACAAAAAACATTCACATTCAAAATTTGTGAAATCTTAAGATAAAAACTAAAAAAAAGCCCCATAGCCTCTTCAAAATTTTAAAGCTATTAGCGTTTAGCCCTTTAAGTACCTAACAGTGACCCTGAATCCAAATTTCGGTCCCGTTTCCTACTTATAAAATCTACATGTGTGACTTTGTAATCCTATTAAGCTCGGTTCTCCATACAAACGTAGTTTTGCATTTCGCTCTCATTTTAAAATGACATGCTGGAATCATTTGAAACTATGTATACACAAGGGGATCAGGTATATCTAGGTCGGATATTAGTTTCTGTTGCTTGAAATTATAATGGCGAAAAAATACAGCCATTATTAAGGTTTTCATACAAGACCTAAACGGAATTTTAAAATGAGAATGAAACAAAAACATGACACCAGGTCTGTAGCTGTGGGTAAGTAAGCTGTCCTCAGAGTAAGCAATTACTATGGGGATAGGCTCATCGAAAAGCGCGTACCATATTTACTTAACTCCTTACCTGCGGCTATTAGAAAGGAGGGAAACAAAAATAAATTCAAAAGAGCATTGCTCAAATACTACCTCGACAGTATTTAAATTCAATATACTTACCGTAGGTATTTTATATTTGTATACTCGTACATTAAGACTTAACTACTAATTATATACACTCATGGATCCCACAGTCAAACTGTGCAAACAGTTTTGCGGGACGTTGTATTTATTTTTAAGTTTTTGTCAATTGTTTTGATAAATAAATAAATAAT
Organism: Notocelia uddmanniana; assembly: GCA_905163555.1. NCBI lineage: Eukaryota > Metazoa > Arthropoda > Insecta > Lepidoptera > Tortricidae > Notocelia > Notocelia uddmanniana. The sequence continues at coordinate 19,993,160 of LR991067.1, forward strand.
AATAACTACGCTTTATGGATAATCGAGTTCGGTCAAGTGTACGGGGGACTCTTAATATTTAGTCACTTATACCACATAAATAGAAAGATAAAGAAAGAAAGATAGACACATGATGTCGTCCTAAATAACCTATACATAGTGTGTAGAACTACGCTCTTGCGTCAGCCTCGCGTGCCTTGCCGCCCTCCACCACGCCTACATTATAGCGTATACATTCTTGGCTTGACTTGGCACGCCCATCGGGCCTTCGGCCCTCAGCCTTATATGAAAAGTCCGCTATGTTGGGCCTTTTATATAAGGACCAACAGAGGCTTGAACCTTCGGCCCTCAGCCATACATGGAGGCCGCTGTGTGTGAATAATCGGCTTTCTGTCTCGCATTTGTTGCCGTTCTGCTTCGAATTTTCGGCCATAATCATGACGTAAAGAACTCGCTCTGTTGGGACGCTCGGCCTTCGGTCTTACGTGCCTTGCCGCTCTGCTTTGGGCCTTCGGCCATCAGCCTTACATAAGGAGCCTGCTCTGTTGCAATAATAGGCCCGCATGTCTTGCCGGTCTGCTTAGGGCCTTTGGCCATAATACTTACACGAAGAACTCGCTCTGTTGAGACTACGTTTTACGGCAGAACTGCGTAGCGAGACTTCTATCATTATAATTGTATTTCTTTTTTGTTGGGATTCATTAGTCTAGAATCGGTACATTTGATTTTCCGAAATAAGCACTTAATCATTCGTTTTGACAGTAGGATTTCTAGAGAATACACCCCTAAGGTCCTGGTGTCCTTTTCGACGTCGTCCAACCATCTCAGCTTAAGAAAAATTGTATGCGAAAACAAATAATACTAAGGCGCGAACGAGTCCTATGCGGACAAAGTCACGGGCAAATGCTAGTAGTTTATATTTTCACTTTGGAAATGTAAACCAATTCGTAATAAATACATATTTTGTAAATTTGTAAATTTTGTTATGACAGCGTTAATCACGACACATCTTGATGATAATGCTGTCAAATTCCAAACTGCATTACGTCATATTGGTCAGCACTGAGGTACATAAACTGTGCAGTATTGCAGCTATATTAGAGTGCATCTGGCACGTGAATTAGATTACCGATCGCACGTGTAGCGACATAATCCCGTTTAGATGGCAGCTGCCAAATTTGCGAGCAGACCGCTTCACCTCTGCATTTCATAACCTGTCTCGACTGGCCTCATCATTCACACCTAGCATATTTTGACCCAGAGATTTGCGACCAGTACATGTAATCAGAGATCAGATGTAAACTTGTTTGTCTAGGGCGAGTAGGTAAGCTTTGTAAATACTAGCCCATATCGGTGTCGCCACAATGTAAGCCTGATGCAACTATTGATCCAATTGATATGAGATTATTGATATACTATTAGACACTAACGGTAATTTAATTTTGTTTCTGGTTTACGGATTTTGCGGTGATTGATTTATATACAAAAAAAGTGTTCCGGAGGTATGAATTTTAGTTTGTCAATAATAATTTGTTGCTTCATTGCATAGTTTCAACGAAAAATACATAATAGTAGGCAAACCCAGCTCACCCCGTAGTTGGGGTTCTAAGGGCTAGCAATGGGGTGAGTTGCTAGGGTTGACACTTTGGAATTAAGACAATAGCTTGACTTGTCAAGAGAATTTTTTATTACTGTAGCAAAATTATGTTTTATTTATGCTCCTACTAAAACCGGTCTAATGTTTTCTATAAGTTGTGACCCTTATTTTATGACGTATAAATAGTTTTTAAGACCAATAAAAAAAACTTAGGCTATATGGAATAAGTAAGGTGAATCCCTTCAAAAACATTAATATGAAATTATTGACCTGCATGACACACTATGACACGTCGACAGATAGAAACGTTTATCGACGTAGTGTCACAATTTTGTGTGCAAACACATGACTAGCATGACACTGCGTCGTCAGAAGGGATGTCTTTCGGCGTAGTGGCGTATTTAGCTATGCAAATGCATGATCAGCACAGCACATTGCACATTGACATTTAAGCATGATCAAATATGTTCCAATACGTCGATAAAATTCCACGTCTGTCAACGTAGTGTAGCAATGAGGCACGTATTATTGTATGTAATTTTTCACTACGACACGACAATCAAACAATGTAAATCAACAACCCTGAACTACGAACACCAACTCTCCCCATTCATGACCCAACTGTCACCGTTGTCGACCCAACTCACCCCTCAGTCAGTACATCCCTGCTCTTCCCATGAAAATTCTCAAATGCGGTTGAATAAATGATGATTATCAATGGCAACACTTAAAAGTTCTGACTACTAATAGTTACTAACAATTAAAGCAACTAAGGATTTTTTTCTCGGTCGCAAGCTATAGGTATTAATAATAAAATAACAGCTTTGAACTCGTTCTAATAGCTGCGATACATAGTCAATTCTGCTAGCCCCTCTAGCATCACTTAAGCCATTTGATTCAAGTCAGCCCACCTTTCGATTAATATATCATTTAAAATACCTAACTCCCGTACTCCGACTTTTAGGAACACGGTTCAAATTAATACAAAATCAAATTTGCAACTTCTACAATTAACGGCAGTCTTCAAGTTACAGTCAACGTTACCAAACTTATTCTACAATTAACTAGCTCGGAGTACAAACTTTCATATTTTAGTATAGGTGAGCGCCTAGTTTCTAATATGGTGCAAATTATATATCCCGTTTTCCTAGAGAGTTTTAGGAGCGAACTCGCAATGAGGCCCCTGGGTGCTATCAACAACACTTACTCTTGGGTTATCTGCGGTGTCAAGGTTCCATGAAATTTCACTTATAAATTACCTGGTTGGGAAACTTTTAATTTTAAATAAATGCTTTTGTTGCGGTATAATAGGTGAGGTAAGTTTTAGTTGATTTCGTTTAAATATACGTAAGTTAGGTGAATATTAAGAAAAATGCCAAGTAGAAAATGGATCGAACCCATTTAAAAGCGGCGAAGTGCGTGCCGGGCCACGCACAATGTAGGGTTTCGTAGCTGTTCACCCGTGACATTATGTGGATTTAAAAACGGCACAACGAGAAAAAAATGCATTCTCACTTTCGGTGTAGGTACCCTAAAATAAATCTTTTATCAACATTTTATTAGAGCGTTTTATAGGCGTGATTAATATGTATATTTATGTTAACTTACAGGTTTCTACTAGTAAAGGTTCCTGAGCGGATACACATACGGACGGACATAGATAGATAGATAAAAACTTTATTTGCGTATATGACTTGACAATACTTGCGATTAAAAAAGAGTGCTTTAACATAGATAAATCTTACAAACTAAAACTACGCTAATGTAACATCAATTTAATTTACGGCATGGCGAAACTATAAGGGTTTCTTGTTTACTACGAAATCCTAAAAACGGGTTGCAATGGTACGTAGACTTTGAAATATAACGCATGTGCAACTTATAACTCATTTTTGTATATACGTACTTACGGCGGTTTTGGCTTTAAGAGGACGATGATTGATTTAAAAATGAGCTTTGCTAACAGGATTGGTCCTCGATAATAAGACTCGATAGGAACGTAAATCATAATTATACAGCGTTTACACAAACTTTAAAAAATATTTTAGATAAATGCATACCAAAACTGAAGTTTAAACTAAAATTTAATTACAAAAAGCACTGGGTCACCAAAGGAATAAAAATATCTTGTAGAAACAAGCGCTTATCAAAAATATTAGTAACAAAGTCAAATAACCAAGTACTACAAAATTACTACAAATGTTATGAAAAAGTTTTAAAAAGGTTGGTAAACACAGCTAAGAAATTACATTACTCAAATAAAATAAAAAAATCGAACAATAAAGTAAAAACGATGTGGAGCGTAATTAACGAGTGAACGAACAAGAAACCGAAAAAAACTAAAACTAACATCAAGTTACAAATTGGGGTCAACATAATATCGGAGCCTAAATTATTAGCTGACACATTTAATAGTTTTTTTTCGTCCATAGGTAAAGATCTAACTGCTATCACACCTGCCACCGGATGACCCGTCGTGCAGCAAATCGAAAATTCTATGTTCCTTACACCGGTGACCATCCCTGAAATAACTAAAATAATTAGAAATTTAAAAAACAAATTCTGTTAAGGCATTGATGAACTTCCACCATCTTTGTTTCGATACTGTGCTGACCAACTTGCATATCCGCTGTGTTTATTAGTGAATCAATCTTTTGATGAAGCATCAACCACCCAGACCCACATAATTACCGCCCAATCGCTCTGTTACCAACAGCATCTAAAGTGTTCAAAAAAGCCATGTGTAACCGGAACTACACCTTCTGTGAAAAGTATAACATATTTAACGAGTGCCAAAACGATTTCCGGAAGCATAGATCAACAGTCTTGGCAGTATACAAGTATGTACAAAAAATCATAGAAATCCTTAATTCGAAACAATATGCCATTGGCATACTTTTGGATATGACCAAAGCTTATGATAAGGTACAGTACGACATATTATTAAATAAAATTTATGGTATAGGAATTCGCGGAAGTGCTTTCGGATGACTAAAGTCTTACCTAACAACTACAACTAGTCTTACTTAGCAACTAGTTGAGATAGAACACTTTAACTATGCAACTGGAGAAATACAAAATGTAAAATCAAATTCTGAAACTCTTAACGCTTCTATTCCGCAAGGGAGCGTTATTGGATGTTTGCTTTTTCCTGATTTACATCAACGACCTCTCCAAAATCACAATTGATCCCTGAGTGTTATTTGCCGATGATATGTCACTAATCACAGCTTGCCGAAACCCTAAAGACATCGATGAGAAACTTACAGTTAACTTAAATGCAGTCAGTTCCTGGATGAGGGACCATAACCTCGAAATTAACTGTAAAAAAACCAAAATAATTGCATTCTACCCATACCAGAAAGCGCCACTAGATATAGATTACACCTACGAAAATACTCAGAAGTCGTCCAAAGCTCTACACTATTGGGTTTGGATATAGATAGCCACATGAATTGGAAATCACATATAGAAAAAATTTGGAAAAAATATCTAAATTCGTCTATGCGCTTCAGGAGGTTAAAATTACCACAAATTTGGAGACAGCCCTTACAACATACTACGCGTATGCATATGCCTGGCTAAACTACGGTATTATTTTGTGGGGTAACAGTACCAACGCTCCATTACTTTTTACCCTTCAGAAAAAGCTAGTTCGCATAGTAATGAACAAAACCCTAGACGAGATCGAAAGCAACAAACCTTATTTTTCTGAACTTGGACTGCTGACCCTTACATCTATATACATATTAGAAATGTGTAAGTTCGTTCGAAAGCATAGGGAATTCTATACAAAACGAGGAGACATACTTTCTACACGATCGATCCGTAACAAGAATAGATTAATCCCACCTTGTAATATAAACCTTGTAAACTTAAACTTCTGTCGTCAGGCCCCCTAGTAATGTCCATTAAAATATACAACAAACTCCCGGACTGAATAAAAGAAGAAGAAAATGATAAAATATACATAAATAAGATTAAACAGTTGTTATTAGTTAAGTCATATTATACTCTAAGCGAATTTTTCAATGACAAATTGTAGTCCAATAATATCTATAGATTATTTGTTCTTGTCAATATAATAATTTAATGGTTTGAATAATAACTGACAATGTACTTATTTAACCCTTTCTGTACGGGGACTTGAACGCCTAGCACTGCCTCAATACGGGCATGTTTTTGCGAGAGTCGGCGGTTAGACATATTTTCACTTACGTGTATTTTCTGAAATATAACAGCTATGTGCTTGAAATTTTATACACACATTAAAAAAATTATGCACGTTTGATAACTACTCACTTATTGCACTTATAATCACTAATACTATATATTTAACGCGTAATATCTCACACTAAAACAAAATAAAAATTTAAATTACTACAAGCGATTTTTAACTATTGTTAGTTTTGTAAATATTAGTTTATGATATTTTGAATAGAACAAGGCCTTTAAATGATAATAAATATTAATATTCTTTAAATCACGAAATTTACGACCATAACACTTGCAACAACTGGCCCCATTACTAAAACTCGATGAAATATAAAACAACACTATTTGCCGCCATATTGAGTTACTTTTTCTGCACTTGTGGAGTACGGGTGTCAACCCCAGTTTGAGGTTCCCCAGCGGGATTTTTAAATAAGTATTTATTTCAACGCCATCTACCGAAATGTCCTGCCATTTTTTTCTTTGTATCTATACTAATGCTACTACTAAATATTATCGTTATTACCAAGACATAAGGACTAAGTTTTTTGAAAAAATAATCTCGAACTTCGTCCTAGTTTCGATCAACTATAGTTGACACCCGTACTATACAGTGATGTTGCCTAATTGGCAACTCAGGTGTCACCCGTACAGAAAGGGTTAAAAAAAAATTGACATTTCAATTTTATTTTTTATTTTAAGTATACCATTCAGAAACATTTGTTAGTGTGGTAGGTAACATTTGTTTTTAAGTTAGGTACATTTGCTAATAAATATAATAATTATTGTTTATTAAGATAATTAATCTCAAATTCCCCTCTCCCTAGAATAAAAAAAAATATTGCTGTGCCCAACAGGGTTCACAAAGCTCTAGTTTATAAGTTTACCACCCTGTACAATTATTTTGTGAAATTGCAATAAAGTATTGAGTATTGATGTCTTTTTTTGTCCGTCTGTTTATTGACTTGCAAAATAGCCTACGGCTAGGAATAGAATTGTCCCTAGTTCGTTTATAGTCCAGTCTCCAGTAAGCTTACAATACATGTTTTCACATGACAGTTCGCCAGCTATCGTCTGTCTACAGAACATCTACGTCTCGAGTCAAAATCCTCAAAGCTGTAGTCAGAATTAGATAGAATGTCGGTTGAAATGCTTTAACTTTGCGGTTTCAGTGTTTCTGTATCATGAGCTATTCTGTACGTTAAGAAAATAAATATAAATTAGTACAAACATAATATGCGCTGCCATCTTGACATATACTTACGGAGATTCACCGTTCACCGAGTGTTTTGTGTTTGATGTTTATGAACCATAATTTTTCGAAATAATGATAATTATATACGATTTCAAGCTAACATGGTCAATAACATTAGAACTACTGGTAAATACCCCGTTTTTCTAATATTTCTAACAGTATTTCTAATGATAACCGAGGTTTCATCGCAATCGTTTTAGAAAATTCCGAGATCCCCGAAATAAAAAACATACAAGAATTGCACATTTAAATATATTAGATACATAAAACAGCCTAGGCATATCTCGTTTTTTTGTGATATAATATAGTTAATATTTTCTCAGTAAAAACATGTTTATATATTAAGTTTTAAAAGATGTTATTCAATGCATCTTTGCGCGCTGTGTTTCGGTACATTAACAGCAATGTAACTTAAATAAACACAGGTTGAAACAATAATAAATACCTCAGCCTCCAATATCAATACCATCAAAGCCTCAAAGAAAATAGTTAAATATAGATTGGTTGGAAATAGAATACAGAGCAGGAGAAAATCGCTTAATGTATAACCCTCGAGTCTTTATTAGGTGTGTCATCAAACAGTCTAGACATTTGAAATGATAATAATATATACTATTATTCCCGCCATTAATAAAAGGGGACCATTTTATCATTGCCAGGAATGTTAACCGAGACATTAAAATATTCACGTAGGTTCCGCCGCCATTCGAGCGTAAATCTTTGAGTCGATCGTAAAAACAGTCCCTAGAGTGGAAAGTGACTCTGTTTCATTCGAATCGATCCATACCATTGTCCTCATACGTACTCCGAGAAAAAGACCAATTTCTGAGATTTCCGAAGGGCTTAGCTTCATTTCCTTTTATATCTCCCCAGATACTAAATTCGTTCAGCCTATAATAAAAAATCGTCGGGGACAGTCGAAATGGACTTGATGTGGAATTTACTTTCTGTCCCGGGAGCAAATTGGACATTACAACGCACTTAAATCTCGTATTTTGTTCAGGTAGACTATTACTTAGCCGTTACTGAACGCTTAAGTCACCTTTTTACGATGATTTGATGGGGGAAATTGAAAGTGATAAAACTCTTTATCTAAAGACCACTGTTATTGCAACAGGCTTGACTTAACTCTATCATACTTATTGAGGCAGGTACACGAATGTGATTGAGATGAGAAAATATTTTTACTTAAACAATTAAATATAATTGTTTAAGTAAAAATATTTTTTTTAAACGTTTCCCTTGGCAAATGAAACTTGCTACAAAGTTAAAGCACGATTCATTAGAGCATGGTAGAGCGTAGGCCGCGTGTTTGTTATATGAAACTGTAAAATCGCCAGTTGACAGTTTCGAAAAGATTATAAATGTACGTTTCGAGCTTAAGTAGTCAATCAAACCCAGTTCAACTCTAATGTATTTAAGTAAGTAGATCTGTATGGAATGATATTGTTTTATATGGCGCCGGCAGCTGTCATCTCGTAGAAACTTGTCAAATTTTCCATACAATCAGACTTTAACGAGCACTGCTTACAATATAGCCAGTTTGGTACAGCCCACCCTTAATATAGATAGCAAAACCTAAAATGTTGTACCTTATAATTAACCTTGTTGCTTTTCTCTCTTCTTTCCTCGACGGCCGCACGGTAATCTCTAACTGGGCCCAGGAATTTTTGACTCTGTAAGGAAGGATTAATTCAACCACAAATATATGTACGCCCCAAATCTTCACCAGAATCACAAATACGTCGCGATTCAAATCATGAGACCAACGTATTGGTCTACAATTAGATATGTTGACTCTGAAACCGAGTTGATGAACGTCATATGATATTGTATCCCATTGTGTATCCCTTGTAACCCAAAAACGAGCCATTAGAATTCTGTTTAATCTACGCAAGGGTACCTCGGTTAGAGAATATTTTGCAAAAGGACGAATAATGACTGTAATATACTATTTATATTAATAGTTTGTTGGAAATACACATTGAGAAAAAAAGCTTTAAAATAAAGAATGATATTCATTCATATAATACACGCAGTAAAGACAAATTGTGTTTACCTCGAACAAAATTAGTAAAATCATTTAAACAAGGTCTCCCTCTCAAAATTACATTATATAATTTACTACCAAGTCATGTAAGAAATATGTCTTTCATAGACTTTAAGAGAAGGCTCAAACGTTATTTTCAGTGTAATGTATTTTATTCAATCAATAAATTTAAGAAAAAGTTAAGACAAGAGAAATCGCCTTATTAATGAATTGGTATATTAGGTAGAAATTGATTTAGATGAATGTATTAGATAGTTTAGATATATTATTTTTAAGGATCAATCTTAAATGTGAATGATAAAAGTTAAGAAGAATGTGTAAAATGATTTGCTAGATGTAACGTGATTTTGTTACTTGGCAAAATAAAGAAACTTGAAACTTGATAGAACTCGGCACAATATCAAAAATTATATGAATCTCCGAACCTCCACGCCTCTCGCTGGCGGGCTCCAAAAATAACCTTTCAATTACAAGTGTCAAAAGTTCAATATCATTTCAGTGTCTGTTGACGTCTACAAACTTTTACCTTCCAATACATGCTGTGAGGCGTATTGAAATTGACATACAGATTGCGTCGAAGTGTTACTACACATTAATAAGTTGCGTCTGAAAAGAGATCTATTTTTTTTTTATAATTTATTGTAATCCAAAATTTAGAACAAACTTACGCGCGCTTGAAAACCCTAAACAATCACCCGTCTAGCATGCACGAATCATTTATTTTATAAAAACCTCGAGTAAGTAAATATTAAAAAGAAAAATTATGTATACATTAAGCTCCTGCTACTAAAGTAGAATTTAGAATTTATTGTTTTACCCGTACAGTTGTTATCCAACTTAGAGTGGGTTTGAGGATTTCTTAATTGGTTTAATTTATACTTAAATCATTCATCAGATTCCAAGTTTTCGAAGCAACGGGAGAGGTAAGCGAAAACGATAAATTAATAAACTTTTACTGGGAATTTAGATTGAGATGTTTACCTAACGATTTGTCTTTAGATACGACAGTCTTGTCCTGAAATATTGCGCTTTAAACATATTGCCAAAGCAAAAAGAATTTTTGAACTGTATTGTATTTTTATTGAATGTGTTACAAAAATGAAATGTTTTGATTCAAAGTTTTAAGGTGCTTTTAGCGATGCCCTTTTATTTATTTAAGGATTCCACATTCCTGCTAGTCGAATACGGAGCGTGTCAAACGTGCGATTATACTCAGTTTCGCCATGTCCGTTCATCTCACTCGCGCACCGCGGGTTCCATTTAAACCAAGTCCGTACTTAAAAATGATTTTCGATGATAAAAATAACCTAGATTTCAATCTTAAGTATCTACTGCTTTCTAAAATGTTGCTACTTAAATCAGATTTAAAGTATTTTTTCGACTTATCCTGCATAAATAGAAAAATCACTATTGTTACCAGAATGTGCTAATAAAGCACTTTCATATCCACCACTCGTTCAAGTGTGATGAATCTTAGATTTTTATGATCTCTCGTATATCGGTAAATAATAATATATGATTATATTCTTTATAAGGTACCTTTTTGGTCGGAACCCCAAAAAGTATTCTCACAAATATAAGTTTAGGAGAGGGTCGACAGCTAGTCTTCTTCACTACCTTATTTATTATTTACATGAAACGAGATGACAACACTTTCTGGAGTTTTCGATTACAACCTACGAATATACAGGTTATTTATTTCAAGTATGACACTAACGTAATTCTACTTAACACTAATGTAATAGAGTTTCCGTTACAAAGACACTGTCTTAAAATCGTATGTTTATAATCGTATGTTAATAAGCATTTAAGTAGACTATCCAAGTGTCAAACTCAAAGTAATCTTACTGTACTTAAGAGGGCGCAGTACGCTCGGTTCTCCATACAAACGTATTTATGCTCTCATTTTACAACGCCATGCTAGAATAACATGAAACTTTCTATCTAGGTTGGAAATTAGTTTCTGTTGCTAGAAAATGTAAAAGAAAAAAATACAGCGGTTTTTTTCAGTTTTTTACGGCTTGTATGAATACCTTAATAATCGTTGTATTTTTTCTCTATTATAATTTCAAGCAACAGAAACTAATTTCTGACCTAGATATGCCGGATCTCATTGTGTATACAAAGTTTCATGTTATTCTAGCACGGCGTTTTGAAATGAGAGCGTAAATACGTTTGTATGAAGAACCGAACGTACTGCGCACTCTTAAGTAAGAGCCTTGGATTTTTTTTTGGAAAGATGGATTCAATGGAAGATGGTTTTTTTTTATATAGTAGTCTCTTTGAATCGTTATGGTTTACCAAGATGACTTAGAACGGGAGAGAGAGTACGATCATTTTCGGCTGTTAACGATTTTTTTCCATTTAAAAGCACACCAAAATGTAAAATCCCATAGAAACTAAACTGTCACAAAAATCAGTTCAGTACAATTTGCAGTTATGGAAACGGACCCACGCAGCCCCACGTTCCAACGCACAAAATGACTAAAGCGGAGCCCTTAGTTCCGACTTGTCTGTTCGTCCGTGTGTCACAGCCGATGTACTCGGTTACTAAAAGCACTAAAATTATGAAATTTGGTAGGGACGAGTATTTTACAAACCGCTATAGAAAATTGGTGTGACATTACGAAAAAATATTAAATTAGAGGACACCGCACACATGTATTTGTGGAATGACAAAATCAATGCACATAATAGGCGTATCTATAGATAGGTTTTTAAAAAGAATTAAGAGATTTCTAAAAAAACTTTTTCATTTAAGTTAACCGTTGGTGAGATATTATGTTTTCTCAAACATGCAATGAAATATTGGGTTATGTTCCTTATATATAGGCTGCGAAGTATGACGTTTCAGGTGCGGCTAGGTCGTTAATGGAATTTCATACAAATCTTGCAGGCCTAGGCCGGCAAAGGCCTCTTTTTAATTTCCATTCCACATAAATTTGTGGCACATGCATCATGACATTCTGCCACTATGCGTATTAAAAATAAAACTTTGATTTTTTTGTTGTTTATTTCATTGAATGTTTTGAGAAAAGCACTAAACATACCTCGGCGGGAAATATGGGGTTGCCCGCCTCAGACCTATCTGGCCTCTCTGCGTTCGGCCGTCTATATGTCTTCGGCCGGCAACCCCCTTTTTGTCCCGGTCTGTGTAGTAATGCACTATTATGCATGAACTTATATTTTCTCTTTATCTCGTATCCTTTAAGCAGCTACGTTTTAAGGTAATTGCGCATGTTGCTAACTCCCACGATAGCTTACTAAGGGAGTTGCCGATAAAATGTTAATTTTAGCGTTAAGATCGCTTTTGGTGTATGAATATTGTTTACTTAAAAAAAATGCTGTCAAAGTCGTAAAAAGTGTGTCCCGTCCCCTTCTAATTTCCAAACTAAAAATAAATAAATTCTGAAAAAATTAAGGTGGTATACAGAAATACTTTCAACAATTTTTGGTTAAAAACGATAAATGTAATGGTTTTTGAGTTATCGCTGAAAAACTGTCTTGCCCGAACAAAAAGAAGACGTAAGGGCCGTGAGTTCCTATGAAGATACGACCTTTTTTGGTTCAATGAATTGTATAGAGGTTTTAAATGTGGATTAGTAGATGTCGGTACGGAACCCTTCTTTGTGCGTGATCCAACACGCACATGGCCGGTTTTTTAAATATTTGAATTTACCTATAGATATCTATAGGTAAATTCAAATAATGTTAATGGGTTTTTTCAGGTCTGAATAATCTGCCGTTCTCAAGGAAAAGTGCCGTGGCGGCGGCGTCAATAAAGACATTTTCTAATTGCGTCATGAAGGCAATATCGTCTTAAATATTTACGTCGCCAAAAGATACCTTTGTCGCAAAGGCTCAGACATTTTTCCAATACTGTCTTATACTAAAAATAGTTTCTCTATTACGGTTTATTCAAAGAACTCCCAAATGAAATATTTGACGACAATCTGTTTAAATAAAAACCCAGCAACTACAACTTTTTTTGTTAAACGAAAATTCGAGGCATAAATAAGTTTCATTCGTCGTTTATTCTATTACAGTTTTCACAGTTGGCAGACAATTCTGGTAAAAGTTTTGGAACTACAAGTTTCAGACCGGCTGGAGGAAACAGATAACTAGGTATGTTCGTTGCTGGCCTCAATTTTCATTATGTACGCGTTCGCAGTCTCAATACAAAATACTTCAATGTGTTCACAATTTTCAAATTGTGTCAGGAGTGGAGGAAGAAGTATTGTGTCTTCAGTAATTGAGGGAGTTAGTAGTCGTTCGCCCCGAACTGGGAATGGTTCTATCTAACACCATCTAGTGGTGTTAAAGGAACTCTTGTTCTTTTAACACCAATTCTTAACTTACCTCCAACAAAAAATAGTACTTAAAATTAAAACAAGAAAAATATTGTTTCCTTAATATACGGGAAGTTTTTTTACAACATTATATTCTACCATTTTGTCGGGGTAATTGATATGTATACCCATACCAAATTATAGCTCTCTAGTTAACGGTTATTGAGCTAAGCCACGGACAGACAGACGGACGGACGGTTGGTCGGACATGGCGAAACTATCAGGGTTCCTTGTTTACTACGGGACCCTAGAAATTGTAACTGAAACTGTTATTAGTCTCAAGATTATTGAAGAAACTAATTGTTACCAATAAGCCTTTTTTTTAGTAGCCAAATCAATTTAATAGCCAAAAAAGCAATGACTTAAGGGTTATAAATAGGCCAAAAACTCTCCTCTTCTGTGATCAATAGTAATAATTAATTAATAAGTGTTTTTATTGCATAAAAAATGCAGAAGAGGAAACAAATCGTAAGCGGAGTCTCTTAAAATATCTTTTTACGACAGTTTGTCAATTTTTTATGGAATCAATGGACAGCTGCCGACGCCATAATGTTAATGTCTGATTAACCGAAGCATCACATACGATTCCAAGTTTGGTCTCCAGACTGTAAATACTGGAGGTCAATTTGATCCATTCAAATCGCACTTACATTTTAATGTGTATAGATTGCTTGCTCTGCCACGTAAAATAGGCGCGTAAGAGAGCATTTAATATATAATAAAATGGAATGCAAAATCATGTTTAACATTGGCCGATTGGATTGGGTTCATGTTAAGCGGATTACAAACGCAAACTGATGTTTTCTATAGCTACTTCGTTGGGATAAGCCGCCCACAAACCGTGGCAATTAAAGACAATTTTGTTCAGTAGCCCCAGACAGTTTTGTACTGTTTAGGGTTTCGTACGAAAAAAGTTACAAAGAAACCCTTTTCATGCAACTTTTGTAAGTCCGTTTGTCACGACTATGTATCTCAGGAACTTTTTTTTAATACCGCGTCGGTGGCAAACAAACGTACTGCCCGCCTGATGGTCAGCTGTCACCGCAGCCTATGGACCGCCTGCAACTCCAGGAGTATCACTACCTATGCTAACGATTTGAAATTCAGAATAGTTAACTATTCTAAATTAATATAAGAAAATATAAATGTGTCTATTTTCTATGAAAAATTACCGATATGTGGGGGATCTAAAATTCAAAGTTTAGTTTCAGGGTCATGTGGAACCTAGTACGCAAGGGTATAATAGGATTTGAGTTACGTATTCTGAAGCATTCTTCCAAATCGTAATGAAACGAATCAAATAATATAAAAGCCAACATTTCAGCAAGTCCGTAGATAGGTGCAACTCTCTTACTTGCAAATGTAACCAAGAGTAAAATGAATTTCGAATAAAGACTGTTCACTGCGACTTCAGATAATGTTTATTCTGTCTCATTCTATTCACTATAGTGTAATAGAGATGGACAATGTTGTTATCCTCGAACTTTGAGGCAACCTGTTCAGTACTGTGCAGCTGAAATTCAAAAAGACGTACGAGCTCTAATTTTACGATGCCACTTACGCCCTTAATGCTTTGCATTTTTAGTTGTTCAATTTTCGACTACTTTTTTACTGCTTTCGCATTCCAATTAATACGTGCATTTTGGCTTGAAAGTCTTAACTGAAATCTTTATTTGAACTGTAAAATAAAAATATTTTATAAGTTTTCATAGTGGTGCTAAAATGAAGAAGCTCGTGGGCCAGCGTTGCTTCATCTAGACACGCGGCAGCGTGTCCAGCCAAGTTCACCCCAGGAACTGGCGGACAGCAGCCGTGTGTTATATTACACGAACCGTTTGGCGCCAATTTTGTAAATTTCACTCCTGCTGATACGTTTAGCTAGACTGTAAGTGTTAGCCTAAGGAATTCATAAATAAATAATTTTTGACCCCCCAATAACTCCAAATCTATCTAACATAAAAAATGAAATTTGGTACATGTATTAAGATCCCTTAGAACAACTAGAACCCCAAAATTTCATAAATATAGTTTGATTAGTTATTGTGATATTAAATTCCAAAAAACGGCATTTTTACCACTGACTGACTGACTAGTAATCAAAAACCTAACCCACTTCCAGGTCCTACCACAGGTCCACCTAGAAAGCTGAAATTTTGCATGCAGCTTGGTAATTGTGTGAGTACACCAGAATTAATCAGAAAACAGTGATTTTTTTATTAGTTTTACTATTATTATTATTTATGCTAGTTACCTCAGTACTCCGTCATTTATTAAACGATTTAGAAAATTCTTTTTTGTTTGAAATGGTATACTTCAGGGGTAGTCCCATAGGTATGTATCAGGTAAGAATCTTATCATAGGGTCCTGGAGAAATCGAGGGAACTCTTAAAATATTTAAGGTGCACCTATTGCAACGATTGCGATTTGGGTATTTTGTAATGTAACTCGTGCATTCGCTCTTAAACCACCTCTCACGCACTCACCATGTGGCGAAAATTGACAAAAAGTTATGATATCCCATCAAAAACATAAATGTGAAAATGGGAGCCAAGTTCAATGATAGGAATATGCGATGTTTGGTTGCCGACTTCACCGACGACGAGGTGGAGGCTATGTATGAGGATATATCAAAGGTCATGCATAGTTCCAAAACCTACTTCACCGTTGTTATGGGGGATTTCAACGCGAAACTGGGCAAGAGAGACGGCGAAGAGCCGAGAGTGGGGCAATTTGGAGTTGGAAGTCGGAACCACCGGGGCCAACTACTGGCTGGTTTCTTGGAGAAGGAGGGACTCAATATGATGAACTCCTTCTTCAAGAAACGCGAGCACAGGAAGTGGACCTGGATGAGTCCCGACGGTGCAACAAAAAACGAGATTGACTTCATCATGTCAACAAAGAGGCATATATTCAATGATGTCTCTGTGATCAATACGGTTAAAACCGGAAGTGATCATCGTCTGGTAAGAGGCACATTGAATATATGCGTCAAGCTAGAGCGCTCTCGACTGATGAAGTCCACGCTCCGTCCAGCAAATCCAAAACCCCGAGAGCTTTCGGCTGGAACTCCAAAACCGTTTCGATTGTCTAGGCGGCGATGTGGACGAATTCAACAACGGGTTTGTGGAAGCTGTCCATAGCATTGGGTCTAAGTTTTTTAAGGCCCAACGAACTCAAAGAGCCAAAAGGCTCTCTATCTCCACTCAGAGGCTCATGGAGGAAAGGAACGAGATGATTCTGCAGTCTTCAGCCGATGCGAAATTATACAGGCAGCTCAATAAACAGATCTCTAAGTCCCTTACCCGCGATCTGCGCCAATTCAATACAAATCGTATTGTAGAGGCCATCGAGCAGAATAAGGGCTCTAAAGTTTTCTCAAGAGATCTGTCTATTGGGCAGAGCCAGCTCGCCAGATTAAAAACTGAAGATGGTAGAATCGTTTCGTCCAAACCTGAGCTTCTGAGTGAGATAGAGTGCTTTTATGGACAGCTATACACGTCAACTAGCAGACCCGAAGTTGGTCTGGCGGAAGACCCTAGAGCTAGATTAACCCGGCACTATACCGAAGATATCCCGAAGATCAGCCTGTACGAGATTAGAATGGCTCTTAAGCAGCTGAGGAACAACAGGGCACCCGGTGAAGACGGAATTACAGCTGAACTCCTGAAGGCGGGTGGGAAACCGGTCCTTAGGGCCCTTCAGAAGTTGTTCGACTCCGTCTTACTGCAAGGGAAAACTCCAAAGGTATGGAACAGAGGTGTGGTGGTGCTGTTCTTCAAAAAGGGTGACAACTCTTTACTGAAGAACTACCGACCCATCTCACTTCTGAGCCATGTCTATAAGCTGTTTTTAAGTCATTACGAACCGTCTCGCACGCAGGCTAGATGACTTCCAGCCTCCCGAACAAGCCGGTTTCCGAAGAGGCTTTAGCACCGTAGACTACATCTATACGCTTCGTCAGGTTATACAGAAGACTGAGGAGTATAACCTGTCCCTCTGTTTAGCGTTCGTGGACTACGAGAAAGCCTTCGATTCGATTGAAACGTGGGCTGTACTACAATCTCTCCAACGGTGCCAAGTGGACTACCGCTATATCGAAGTGCTGAAGTGTTTGTACGAGAATGCCACTATGTCAGTCCGACTCCAGGACCAGAACTCAAAGCCTATTCCGTTGCAGCGGGGAGTTAGGCAAGGAGATGTTATTTCTCCTAAACTGTTCTCCGCTGCACTGGAGGATGTTTTCAAGACTCTGGACTGGAGAAGGCTAGGCATCAACATAAACGGCGACTACCTTACTCACCTTCGGTTTGCTGACGATATAGTAGTCTTGGCTGAGACCATGGAGGATTTAAGTACAATGCTCAATGACCTCAGTAAAGCCTCTGAGCGAGTTGGTCTAAGGATGAGCATGGACAAGACGAAGATCATGTCAAATGTCCATGTCGCACCAACTCCCTTAACAATCGGACACTTTACGCTCGAAGTTGTAGACGATTACATATACCTAGGACAGACTGTCCAGTTAGGTAGATCCAACTTCGAGAAAGAGGTTAATCGTCGAATCCGACTCGGCTGGGCAACGTTCGGGAAGCTACGGCACATCTTTTCGTCCAATATTCCGCAGTGTCTCAAGACAAAAGTTTTTGACCAGTGTGTGTTGCCAGTGATGTCATATGGCACTGAAACGTGGTCGCTTACTATGGGCCTCATAAGAAGGCTCAAAGTCACCCAAAGGGCAATGGAGAGAGCTATGTTGGGAGTCTCTCTGCGTGATCGCATCAGGAATGAGGCCATCCGCAGCAGAATCAAAGTAACCGATATAGCCCTCCGAATCGCTAAACTTAAGTGGCATTGGGCGGGGCACATAGCACGTAGAACCGATGGCCGTTGGGGCGGAAAGGTTCTCGAGTGGCGGCCACGTAGCGGAAGGCGTAGCGTGGGCAGGCCCCCCACACGGTGGACTGATGACCTGGTGAAGGTCGCGGGTGTCCGCTGGATGCGGATGGCGCAGGATCGGTCATTGTGGAAGTCTTTAGGGGAGGCCTATGTCCAGCAGTGGACGTCTTTGGGCTGATGATGATGATGATTTATTTCTGAATTACTGTTCCATTAACTTTATTTTAAATAAGAGATCAGAATTTGTTTCCAATTCTCGAGTGTTATTTCAGAGCGCAATGGTACTCATAACTAGGGACCGAAGAGTTCCGGGGAGTGGCATTCTGAACAAAAGAGTGGAGGAAAGTCGCTGTTTACTTTTTGAATGATCTATTTCTTCGTATTTATTTCAACTCCTTTGGAGTAGAATATGAGTTAGGTACCTAAACATAACTTACTTAAGCCTCTTTTCCCATAACCGAAACCACAACAGACACAGACACACACACGGTTCGGTACAGACTTTCTTAATAAAATGTTGATATCTTTATGTATAACTAGTACATTACTTGAAATAATAGTTCTACAAACATACTTGCCTACATAAAATTAAGCAAAATATCATTCGTATTATTACAATTAAAGTGTATTAAAGTGTATTAAGCAAAATATCATTCGTATTATTACAATTAAAGTGTATATACTTTGGCTCAAGTTTGACCGATGAAGAATGCTTTATGGCATTAAGTCTGCCAGTTTTGCAATAAATTGAATATAAATAAATCTTTTTTTATTATAAATGGGATTGCTTTTGGCTAGCAACTAGCCAGAGGGCAAAGATGAGGCCGACGATGAAGCGAGCTCACCCAGAAGATGCCTATTCACTCGTGCCTTAAAAAGGTCTAGGTTATATGAACTCGAAAATATAAACGCCGGCAGAAAATTCCAAACCTTAGAAGTGCACATTACAAAGGATAATTGTAACAACGACTCCACTCCTTTCTATGTTCAAAATGCCACGAAATGTCTGGTACCTATAACCTATATACAAAGTATACACACCTACTTCCAAAAAATTACACTAAAACAAAGCTAGGAGGGATCACTTGAACATGGGAAAAGCATAGGAACTCTCTGCCTGTCATTAAAATTTCCGCTATGAATTCCAACTTCTGGTCATAATAATATATGTATATCGTTAAAGACGTTTAGTTTGTGAAATAAAACGAATTAAACGGATTTTAGCGCATACATAACGTTATAAAAGGTTACATTAATTTTAAACCTCAAACCTACGAAAAGGATATCAAACGAACAACCCATCCTAAATTTAAAAGTTGTAGGGCAGGTTGTAGGTGTCCAGAACCTACTTAGCACTTGGTTAAATAAAATAAAAATGAGATAACAAGTAATAAAACCCAAACCCCAGTAAAACATCTGATTCGCATTATACTTAGGAAAGGAAATTAAAAGTATCTTCGGAGCAAAACATTCAGGGGCCATTTTGACTGAGCGTATCGCATTGAAGTTAAATTTACATTTGACACGGGACTGTTTCTGCGTGCACCAAGCTTAAGATTGAAATAGTGCGTGATAAATATCAATCTGATTTCAATTCAATGTGTTTAGTCAAAAAGGTCCTCATGACGCTTGTGATACTATAAATTCGAAAAGTTGGCGGCTTATCGAGTCGTTGCCTCTTAAGCACGTATACTCCAATCAATAAGGTCCGTACTGGAAACACTCAAAAAAGCAAATATAAGCACCTATAGCTGCAAAGTCTAATGCAAGCTTAGGGCAGCCAAGGGAACTTGCTTGTATGATAACTTTAATTCAAATAAATTATGTTGTTAGCAATTTTTTTAAGCGTGTGTTGATATCAAACAAGATATTATATATTTTTTCATAGTATGTATTAAAAAAATGATATCAACAACGTTTTGATATCATCTAATTTGATAAAAATAATCGCAGCAAAGAAGTTAGGTTAGGTCAGTTAGGTAGGTATATTCTGACGTGAAAAAAATCTAGCTGGAATACATGCGCATATACAGGGAGTGGAATGTAATGGGAACAAAAAAATTAAAGGACACTCCCTTAGAGCATCTGCAGTAACCGCTAGTAGAAAGAAAATTTTTATTTCAATTGGGAGAAATTTTGGTCTAAAGATATGATCTTCAGGTTATAATAGGATTAAACCATGTAAGGTGGTTTACGGGGACGGTTATCCTTTACCTGAGTGTGAGAGGCATTTGAAGAGCTTGTGAGAGTCATCCACATTTGATTTTGTGCACCGCACTAGTCAGCAGGTAGAATCTACCAAGGGTGGGTAGTCTTTGAGTAGGCGGCACTAGTTGTACAGTGATTATAGAGCAGGGCGCCACACATTGATAAAAATATAAGTTTGTGAACTTTTACGTCAGCATAGGTAATGTTACGTGTGGACAGCTACGACCTTAAATTGCGCATGGCCTGACACGTACTTGACCGGTTTTTCTATTTTTATATTACCTTGATTCTTTCATAAATTTAATGTCTTATTTCCAAGGCCCTATGATTTTAATCCTTCCAATGAGACTGTAATACGAAACTTGAAAATTGAGTTGGCGTATTGTGGCATCTAAATATAAGACTTGGAGACCGTTCTAAATGATTATTCAGCCTTTTTTTGGCTTTATTGTTTTCGTTATTTTACATACAATAATAGTCTTTGCCTGGTGTCTTTTTAAGTCTGATTTCATTTTCAACGCAGTGAAAAGTACTGTGGCGGTTAACTAGAGGGCATCTATGAGGTTAGACTTTTTGTAACGCCAATATATTTAGCATTATTATTCTTAATTCTATCATTATTAAACACGAATACTGATGGAATAAACATATTTTTAAATTAGGACATGAAGAGGAACTGTTTTGAGGATATATTGAGATTACAGGATTAAATCTCTTTTTTCTATCAGCAGGATCTGCTTTGCCTACGGTTGATTGCGAGTGAACGATATATATAAGGTACTCTAAAAGCAAAAAGATTATACAGAGTGATTTCGGGATCGTGATCATGAATCAGTTTTTCTGACTTGGTATATCTTAGCCATTTAAATAAAATGTTGTGACACGAATCAAACGCATTTCATTTTTAATTTATTTCAATGACTAAAATACAAAATCTCCATAAAACATGGTTAATCTGTTCTCTTTGAAGGATAGTATGAATAATTGACAGTGAATTAGGGTGATCAAGTTGTATGAAAAAGTATTAGTTCCAATTTTATTTTATAATAAAAAATATTTGAGTTATAAACCTTCATACCAACTGTGATGTTGTCTACTTTGAATGTTTGACCATATTCAACCAATCCGGATCACCACCCCAAAATCAGCCTGTACAAACATAATAAAAGTCAAAGAAAGTGATCTATACTTTATTACTAAATCCTATACCCGCCGCGGCCAGACATGAACCCTGTGACACTGACAGTGATATTTCTGATAGTGTTGTGCATGTTTCGATACTTCTATTTTTTTAGATTTCATTACTTATGCACCGAAGATCATGTCAAATGTCCATGTCGCACCAACTCCCTTAACAATCGGACACTTTACGCTCGAAGTTGTAGACGATTACATAAAATTATACCTAGGACAGACTGTCCAGTTAGGTAGGTCCAACTTCGAGAAAGAGGTTAATCGTCGAATCCGACTCGGCTGGGCAGCGTTCGGGAAGCTACGGCACATCTTTTCGTCCAATATTCCGCAGTGTCTCAAGACAAAAGTCTTTGACCAGTGTGTGTTGCCAGTGATGACATATGGCACTGAAACGTGGTCGCTTACTATGGGCCTCATAAGAAGGCTCAAAGTCACCCAAAGGGCAATGGAGAGAGCTATGTTGGGAGTTTCTCTGCGTGATCGCATCAGGAATGAGGCCATCCGCAGCAGAACCAAAGTGACCGATATAGCCCTCCGAATCGCTAAACTTAAGTGGCAGTGGGCGGGGCACATAGCACGTAGAACCGATGGCCGTTGGGGCGGAAAGGTTCTCGAGTGGCGACCACGTACCGGAAGGCGTAGCGTGGGCAGGCCCCCACACGGTGGACTGATGACCTGGTGAAGGTCGCGGGTGTCCGCTGGATGCGGGTGGCGCAGGACCGGTCATTGTGGAAGTCTTTGGGGGAGGCCTATGTCCAGCAGTGGACGTCTTTCGGCTGAGATGATGATGATGATGACTTATGCACCTATGTATAGGTAGGTTGACATGTTTATTATTTTTATTGTATCTAATACACATATAAATAAGGTAGAGTATAGGTATTATTATAATATCTCAACTCAGAGTAAGGATTTCTATAGACATTCCTATACGCGTCCGAATTTGTCTTAAACGGCTGATGGTGACGACCATAGAATTTAACGTTGTCTTCTTTTTCCACAATCTTGAAAGAATAAAATTGAATACAAAACGCATTTTAGTACATTCACTTCAATTATCGACCTCTGTTTACACCCATTCCTTAGTCAATACAGACTAACGATATAACTTTTGCAGTACGTCACCTAATATATTCGGTTAAGCCTATTTATGGAAATAAGGGTCTAAACAATTTTCTTTCATATTATTATTAAGTAAGTGTTACTATTCTACATAAACTAATTAGCTACATTACCAAAAGATGCTTATTAAAATTTCGTTGTGACAGCGACGCCGTTGCAAGGTTATATAAAAGAACTCTCTCTGTCAGTGCCATAGGGTTGATATCTGGCCGCGGGCGGTATAATGTATAAAGAGAGGCGGTAGAATTTGCATTCGTCTCACAAAAAGAGAGAAACATGAAAAATGTGTTGAAGAACATAAAGATCTTCATTAATCCACAAACCGTTATCCTCAAACCATCCGGAATTCAAACGTGTGAAGCCCCATTTTGATTTCAACCTGCTCTTTATTCAATTTCAACAACAAAAGCATTACGCCGAGGCACTCACGGTACACCGCAATTGCATTATAAAATTAACTCTATCCAATTTGGCTCCGGAGTTTTCTTATCTGAACTCTAATTAGCGAACACAAATAATCTCCACCCACTTCCGTCGAGACAAGAGCAACAATATATGCAATTATATATTCCGGCAATGCGGGGGCAATTAACATGGAAATTCTCGTTAGCTCGCAAAAGGGAAACTTTTGATGTTCAAGGAAGAGGGAAAAAATTCAAGAGCGGCTCTGGCCTCATTAACGGCCTTTAACACTAGCGAGATGCTTCCGGGAAGTGGCTACGTAAGAATTTTAAACCGGTTGCTGGCAAAAAACGAATTTATATTAGCCGGTGGTGTGC
The DNA here is from genome assembly GCA_905163555.1 of Notocelia uddmanniana. NCBI lineage: Eukaryota > Metazoa > Arthropoda > Insecta > Lepidoptera > Tortricidae > Notocelia > Notocelia uddmanniana. The sequence goes on from LR991067.1 coordinate 20,016,801, forward strand.
TATTGTTGTTAATAGCGGAATTGTAGATAATTTAGGGTTCTTTATACAAATGGATCTAACTATGTGTTCGTTACCAGCTTTAGTTACAACTTCTGTTAGTGACCATCTACTCCACATAATTACGTTATATAATTACTGAATGTGACAGTACGTGTTAAAGGTATCGAAAAAAGCGTGAAATAGGGAGGGAGAGGTTAAAAAGTCGAAATTTTCAGTGATATATGGACAGCCCCTACCTTTAATGAAGTGAAACCGAAATAAAAGTGTACATTCACTGCAAATTGTATAATTTTGCGACATTTTCCCCGTTTTTCTCAATCAGTAAAAACGGTTTTGCTTTCGTGAAATCACTTGCAGACAAATCAATACCAGTTACTTCGTTATTTTGGCGCATACACGCTTACCAGCACTCTCGATTGCTACCGTATCAATTAATTCCTCTAATATAAAAAGGCGAGCGAAATCAATTCAAAGGTGCGGTTTAAACGGGTTCGCCCGAAGCTAAATTTCTCAGCAGATCCATTGAATGCAATAAAATTTTCTGCACAATTGAAACCATTAAAAGCCGTCGTGGCGCTCTGAATGTTAATCGAGAACTAGTGAATAGAACAATCACAATGTGGAGAAATCTCGGAGCGAACGTTTAGTTTATAAAACAAAACTGATTATATGATAAGAAATGTACAAATTTAGAAACCCGAAATTACTCAATTTCATACAAAATATTTCCAGAAAAAGGTAATATATTAGATACGAAAAGATGACTTCATTTACAATAAGACCGTGGTCTGGAAACCAGAGGACAGCGGGGCAAAAGGGCAGGGCGATCACAATTTATAGACTTGAATGAACCTTGCCTGGATGCCCGCTGCTGTCGTCAAATTTTGACTGTTTCCATGTAAAACTAGTGGAGGTGTGGGGTGACTGGTGAGGACGAGTCGGATTGTGAATAAGAGGGCTGAACGGTTTCATTCAATTCATTGTGATTGCGTCGCTCACGCCGCCGCGCTGCCCACCGCTGGCGTCTAGACCTCGGCCTGAGAGGTCACCCGGTGAACTTCGTACCACCTAAATTATATAATTTATTTTCAAAAATGATTTATTGACGACCTGTTTAGCCTAGTTGGTAGTGACACTGCCTCCAAAGCTAGAGGTCCCGGGTTCGAATCCCGGCCGGGGCATTATTTGTGCATTTAGCACGGACATTTGTTCTTGGGTCATGGATGTTTTCTATGTATTCAAGTATGTATTTATCTATATAAGTATGTATAAGTATATCGTCGTCTAGCACACCCATTGTACAAGTTTTGCTTATTTTGTGACTAGGTCGATTTGTGTAAGATTGTCCCCCATATTTATTATTAATTACCTATTATTATTATTATTATTTAAAATGAACCCGGCTTTGTTTTAATATTCTATTTCCCCACAATTTTCAATCGAAATTCAATTTTTCAATCATTCACTGACTTGCAGTGCGCATTAATTATTACAAATGCGAATTTTATTTAAAAAAACAACAAACAAATACAGAAACAAAACAGGGAACACAAAAAGATAAAAAAAAACTTAACTAAATACCTAATGCTGGAAATAATAATGATAAAAAACAAAAAAAAAAAACTACAACTACTTTAAATGTAAGGAATCGCAACTAATGTCGTATTAGAAAAGATATGATCATATTATTGTTCTCTATGCTTATTATCAACACTGTCAACTACTGTTATTGGGACATTATAATGACAAAACAGATTCAGATTATTTATTATTAAAATAAAAATAAAAACTTACAAGTCATGAAAAGTCAAGCCAATTGCTTGTTGATAAATTCTTGGTTGATGATGACTCTTAACCCTGAAATGTAGTGTTTGTGATTCCTTTGTGCAACAGTTTGTACATAAATACAAAATTAAGTAAATCTTTACACCATGTATGTGTTGTGTCAGGTTCAAGCTATTATGGTCTAACACTCCGTTTAAGTTTAAATCAATTTATTCGAAGCTAATTAATATCCTTAACGAAATTTAATCGAACTTGAATCATTACACGCATGGACAGTCACTGTGCGCTTTATTCATTAGCAGAGTTTAATGAAATCGGAAACTTTAGTCTGATTAAAATACTCTTAGAACACGAGCTCATCAATATAGTACATTAAATTTTTAGCGAAAACCGCAAATAATATTTATGTTCGTTTTTTGCTAATAAGCCTAAATACCAATAAAACACCTACTTAAAATACTTAAATAATGATGTCATTTTTGTAGTTTGTTACATAATGTGTAATTGTAACTCCAACAAAATATTGATTAAAAACTGTTATTGTAAGATAAGATAATATTTATTTCTGAGAATATGGTACAATGTTGGTTAGTAGACTGTGTTAGTTCAACATATTCTGCCGAAAATCGACGTAGAAATATTTTCTAAAACTAATTATAAGTGGACTATTAAATATCATCAATCAATTTTTATTATAAATTATCATTACTAACATGTGTTCAGAAAATCGGCAACTGAATAAAAGCTCTTGTCAAGGAGCCACTTAAACATTTTTTTTTTTCATAGTGACTCGTCGGTAGGCATTGGAAGTCCCCTGGCACACGGTTATATAATCTTATAGCCATAGAGTACACGTTTGAACAAGAAACTTTAAAATTTTATGCAGGTTGGAGAAGCTTAAGTGGCTTCCTGCTAGGTCTACTTTTTTTGATCACTTCATCATGACGTGGAAAGAGAAGAGGATGTCTTTTTACAAATTTGGTAATATCCAAGATATATTGACAAGGTAAAGGCAAAATTCTCATTTCCTGGAATATAGGCCTACAATGGGCAAGGTAGCCACTACCATATACAGCTCTAACACATTTTAATTGTAATACCAACACTATTCAAAAATTGTAAGAGTTTTGGTAATTAAAACACAAACTTATCATTTGTCACTTAGTCGATTGCTTTAGAGTATTAATCAGACATACTTATTCGTACATTTCACATTTATAAAAATGCCTTGACCAGTTGGGTAATTACGTAATATTTTCAAGCGTGTGTAAGGTAAATCTAACGTCATTTCCCAAAGTAAAAATGACAGATTTACCTAACGTACGTTCTAAAAGTTACGTTAAGCCCAGCTTAAGTGCCAGAAAGAGCAAATGCAAATTTTTGATCTCAAACATTTTTTTTTCCCAAAAAGCAATATAAATAAGGCAGCGTATTAAAAATGATACCTTAACGACCGATCCTCAGGAGTCTCGTTTTATCCAATATTAAGAAGCTAATATTCATTACATTACAGCAATATTTACCAGACAAGTCAACTTCGTCGTCTACATTGAAATCAGAATTCACGTTAGTCTCTTTTGACGGCACAGTCGCGTCAAATAAATGTATACATTTTGCGCTTTATTAAAAAGGAATAAGGTGCAAACGTGTTAACATAAATTTAAAAATGTAGTTTTCGAAAGCATTCTGAGCAATTTCCCCCGCAAGAAGCAAAAACCCTATTTGCCACGAGTTCCTCTGTCATTAGCCGGGTAAATTGTTTTTTCCTGCAGCCTTCCTTAGATCTAAATTAAGTGGTAAACTGAGCTAATACTCCACAACTGCTATAGCCTATTAAAGCCTTAAGGAGCCATGAGTTCCGCTTATTTTTAACAGTGCAGTGCAGTATTTTTAACATTACTTTCCGTTGTCGGCCATACAAACTGTTACTTAGTAAAAATGTAAAACAAATGTCATATACATTTTAATCATTTTATATTGTATACGAGTGGAGCGTTCGTGGCCCAGCGGCGCCCGCGTACCGCGTGCGGTATGCGAGGTTAAGCAATTTCGGGCAGGGTCAGTCCTTGGATGGGTGACAGCTTTGAGTGGTTACTAAACTGAGCGCTCCCGTGCTTTGGAAGGCATGTTAATCCGTTGATCCCGGCTGCTCTCAATGATATCAGTCGTTAAGTCAAGTTAGAGGCCTTCAGGCGGCTTGAGTGTTGAGAAGTTGCCCACTCACTTGACAAGCCTAATCCCAATAAGGTCTAGTTTCCCCCTCGGGTTGGAAGGTCAAATAGCAGTCGCTTCCGTAAAAACTAGTGCTTACGCCCATTCTTGGGATGGTAGCGGTCCCCAGGCATCATTCAGAGTGCAACTTTACTGGGAATAACGCTAGGTCATTGTGGAAGTCTTTGGGGAAGGCCTATGTCCAGCAGTGGACGTCATTCGGCTGAAATGATGATGATGATGATGATAATGATGATGATGCCTGGCCACGGCGGGTATAGATAAAGTTTGTTAGTAAGTACGAAGAGGCTGTGGCCATCAGATTATGTCATGTACTCAATTGGCTTATATTATATTGACCATTTTTGTTTATACACACTGGATATTTTCTGTTATGTTACCTTTTTTCATGTATATCTATACTAATATTATAAAGCTGAAGAGTTTGTTTGTTTGTTTGAACGCGCTAATCTCAGGAACTACTGGAACGAATTGAAAAAATCTTTTTGTGTTGGATAGTCCATTTATCGAGGAAGGCTTTAGGCTATATAACATCACGCTGCGACCAATAGGAGCGAAGACGCGGGCAACAGCTAGTACTAAATAAATGCAGGTTCCTCGTTTTCATCACAATGGATTTCATGAGTACGAATTCCAATGACGCCCAAATATGACGTACCTAATATGTCCAATACCAATTTCATGCCTACAGTTTCAGTTTTATTCAGTCTCAGTTATAACGCTTACAAACAAATCTGGGATTCACAGGGTGGAGTTGACAGCGACAGCAGTAACAAGATAAGCGGCGTGTCGCACGCGACCCCGTTCGTCGGACCGTGGCGTCCGACCGTATCCACTCTAATCTCCTCTCGAGACAATACCGCTACTATCAGAGTATAACGAGCAGATACTCTTTGATAGGTCCGTGGTTGGGTTTTTATATGCGCAGTTAAGAGTCCGCAGTAAGCTCGGTTCTCCATACAAACGTAGTTTTTCTCTCATTTTAAAATGCCATGCTAGAATAACATGAAACTTTGTATACACAATGGGATCTGGCATATCTATATCGGAAATTAGTTTCTGTTGCTTGTTTATTATTAACGTTTTCATACAAGACGTAAAAAACTCGCTGTATTTTTTTCTATTACAATTTCTAGCAACAGAAACTAATTTCCGACCTAGATATGCCAGATCCCATTATGTATAAAATGTTTCATGTTATCCTAGCATGGCGTTTATAATGAGAGTGAAACTACGTTTGTATGGAGAAACGAGTTCAGCAGAGCGTACTGGGGACTCTTAAAAAGAAGCTTTAGCATCAGAACAAGCCACACAGCATGAAGAGCTCATCATCATCATCAGCCTATATACGTTCCACTGCTCTCATTGATAAGAGGGAACGGGTATTAGTCGCCACGCTGGCCTAGTGCGGATCGGGGACTTCATTTTTACCCCTGAATTTCTTCGCAGACGTATGCAGTAATCCTCGCGATCTTTTCCTTTACCGAAAAACTAACGATGATTATCAAATGATATTCCGTACATAAGCTTCGGAAAACTCATTGGTACGAATCGGGGTTCGAAACCACGACCGCCGCTTGATAGCCGCATACTTGAACCACTAAGGCTATTGTAATTCATCCGTATCTCATCATGAAGAGGTAAAAAGTCTTTGTTATGGAAGAATTAATATGAACCTAAATGTAAAGGTCCTACGGGGTTCGAAGCCTGCAAGTCCATCTATGTAGTCCAAGTAAAGAGTCACGAATACAAGCAAGTAGCAAAGGCTTCTTAAACAGTCGGAAAACTCTACTTTTTCATAAACACTATGTTACTGCCGTGTCTAGTACAAAAGTATCATCATCATCTCATAATGGCTTGCGGCTTTTTATTTTAATAGTACATTTTTACAGTTGTGTCTAAAATTATTCAGGGATGGAGTAAAAACCCCGAATTATGTCATAAATAAAACATAAATTAATAGTGGGCACTGGTAAGCAGTGGGATGCTTCCTCGAGAATTGATAACACGTAATTAACCCAGAAAGTTATTCAGCTCAAAGGTTTACTGCCAAAAAAGGAAATAAATTTTAAGTGTACTGAAAATCACAACCAAGCGTGTAATAATAGTTATAAGTTAACGCGGATCGGACAGCGCGATCTCGCCAACTATTACATAAACCCTAGAGAGGTTTTCAATAGTGGCATGCTTGTAAAAAGATTTGTGTTTATATCTAAAGTGAATAAATAAATAAAAAAATAAATAAAAATATTATAAGACAATCTTACAGAAATCGACCTAGTCCCAAACTAAGCAAAGCTTGAATTATGGGCGACGATATATGTACATGCTTAAGTTTATAGAAAATATCCAAGACTCCAGAACACTTATTCGTGCTCATAACACAACCGGGACAACCAGCTTCGAAGGCAGTCACTACTAAGTACCCTGAAGTCGTGTCAAATGACATTACTATATGATTCTACCAGGGCCTGGCACTGTTACAGCATCGGATGATATTTGAACTAATCGTCTAATGTCAAATTACAAGTAGATTTAATTCCTTAAAACAATTAACCACCAACGGAAACTTATGAGCGGGCGTATGATGGTTGCCATTTTATCACTTATCATCGTGGATAAGACATTCGTCACGTTCTAACAAGTATGCGAGTGCGAAAGTGACGGGCGTCTTATCCACGACGATAAGTGATAAAATGGGAACCATCATACGCCCGCTGTTAATAAAATTAAACTCGAAAAAAATCTTGTAAATCCACATACAACATACTGGAATGTTGTAAATACAAAAAAAAAACTTTTTAAATGTAAACATAAGCCTGTGAACTCTACGCTGGCATTTAAATATTAAATGTAAGGACGTCACCGAAACATCAAAGACAACGGTGTGCGGTGAATGGCAAATAGATATAAAAAATGTACGGGTTTTTGTTAAAAAATGGGACTGTCAAGTTTATTTCTGCAGTGGATTTTGTTGTAAAATGAGGGCCAGTACATGGAAGGCGATGTTTTTGACTGTTTGATTAAATAACCAAAAGAAGAAGGTTTATTTACGGACCTTTAGTAATATAAAATAATAAGTACAACAAAGAGGTACTGGCAATTATGAGTCTTAGCAACAATGACACAGGTCAGGCATGGGAAACGAAATTATCATGATCGAAAAGTATGTCATATTAGACTTATCAAGCGGGGCTAAAGTAGTACATTTAACCCCTAGGGAAAATATGTATACATATTTATGATTTACAAATATATTTAATGTGACCAATAAAAAAAACAAAAAAAGTAAATAAACAGTTTTGCGCGAGGATGGATTAATTTAAAGTTTCTTCAATTTAAAAAAAAAATATGTATGCTACACCCACGCTCGTCTGTTATGAGACTGTACATCCCGCGGTAATTTGGAGGTCGCGGCTTCTTAAATGCCAAAGCACAGAATAAGTAATAGTACATACAAGTAGCCAAAGACCTCCACAACCGCGAGGTGTGTAGTCTCAGGGATTATTTCCTAAATAGCAAAATTCACCCCGCTCTCCATGGCAAACGGGAACTGGCGCTGACTTAAAGTACTAAGCACCGAGGACCGCAAGGCGGTATGGAAGAGTAAGGAGCTACATGAGCGGTTCTACAATGCTCTTACGGGGACCGACGTAGACCTGCTCGCGTCGGTGAACTGGCTACGTTTCGGGGATCTCTTTGCGAAAACCGAAGGTTTTGTCTGTGCAATTGCGAACGAAGTTATCATGACAAACAATTACCGGAAATATATCTTGAAGGACGGTACGGTCGACATTTGTCGGGCATGCCGCCGTCCTGGAGAGTCACTCAGGCATATCATTTCCGGTTGTGGTCATCTAGCTAACGGCGAGTACTTGCAGAGACATAACTTGGTAGCCAAGATTATTCACCAGCAGCTTGCTCTTCTGTACGGTCTTGTGGATTTCGAAGTGCTGTACTACAAGTAAACATCTGCGCCAGTTCTCGAAAATGGTCGTGCCACGCTCTATTGGGATCGATCTGTCATCACGGACTGGACTATGTAGCCAACAAACGATATCGTGCTGACAGATCGATTGAAGCGCCAGGCAGTGCTCGGCGATATCACCATCCCCCTTGATGAGAACCTCGTGAAGGCCGAGAAGGACAAGGCTAGCAAGTACCTAGACCTGGCACACGAGGTAACCGCCATGTGGGATGTTGATTCGACGATCATTGTCCCGATAGTCGTCTCTGCGAACGGTCTAATTGCAAAGAGTCTCGACCAACATCTTAAGAGACTCTCGCTAGATGGCTGGGTCAAGGGTCAGATACAGAAGGCGGTACTTCTGGACACGGTGCGGATAGTCAGGAGGTTCTTCTCTCGCCATTGGGCGCTTCAAAGCGTTACTAAAACGTTTAAATGACCTGTCATTGGCGTTTATTCGCGGTGTATTTATGTACTTAAAGAGGTGTCTATAATTTAATTGTTAAACTATATGGATATAGTATATGGTCCACGTCTACTGACAAAAACCAAACAACTTGTCCAAAGAGTTCAAAACGCCTGTGCCCGTTTCTGTTTCAATATCCCGTTGAGAGCTCATGTCACTCTTTTTTTGAACAAAGGTAATATGCTGAAGCCCACATAGCGGTTACCTCGTGTGCCAGGTCTAGGTACTTACTAACCTTGTCCTTCTCGGCCTTCACGAGGTTCTCATCATGGGGGATGGTGATGTCGACGAGCACTGCCTGGCGCTTCAATCGATCTGTCAGCACGATATCAGGTTTGTTGGCTATAATAGTCCTGTACGTGATGACAGATCGATCCCAATAGAGCGTGGCACGACCATTTTCGAGAACTGGCGCAGGTGTGTACTTATAGTACGGCACTTCGAAGTCCACAAGACCGTACAGAAGAGCAAGCTGCTGGTGAATAATCTTGGCTACCAAGTTATGTCTGTGCAAGTACTCGCCGTTAGCAAGATGACCACAACCGGAAATGATATGCCTGAGCGACTCTCCGGGACGGCGGCATGCCCGACAAATGTCGACCGTACCGTCCTTCAGGATATATTTCCGGTAGTTGTTCGTCATGATAACTTCGTCCGCAATTGCACAGACAAAACCTTCGGTTTCCGCAAAGAGATCCCCGAAACGTAACCAGTTCACCGACGCGAGCAGGTCTACGTCGGGCCCCGTAAGAGCCTTGTAGAACCGCCCATGTAGCTCCTTACTCTTCCATACCGCCCTGCGGTCCTCGGTGCTTAGTACTTTAAGTCTGCGCCAGTTCTCGTTTGCCATGGAGAGCGGGGTGAAAGATGCGTCTACTGCCACTACGTCACGATGCATCCCACACTCACTGTTTAGGAAGTAATCCCTGAGACTGCACACTTCGCGGTTGTGGAGGTCTTTGGCATTTAAGAAGCCGCGACCTCCAAACTTCCGCGGGATGTACAGTCTCATAACAGAAGATCGTGGGTGTAACATACGGTGCGCAGTGAGCAGTACACGCACTCTTCGATCCAGGAAATCGAGCTCAGTCTGAGTCCACCTTAATATGCCAAAGGAGTATGTGAGCAAGGGCATCACCCAGGCGTCGAAGGCACGCACCCTATTGCCGCCCGACAAAAAACTGTTGAGTACTTTTGTCAGGCGACAGAAGAAGCGCTCCTTCACCGCCCGCTTGATGTCTCCACCCTCGATACCCAAAGACTGTGACATACCAAGATATTTATAGGTTTCTGCTTCGGAGAGTGATCTGAGATCCATTGTCTCAGAAATTTGTACATTTGTGGAATTTACTACTTTCCCCCGCTGTACATGCATGGCCGCACACTTAAGGATGATTCACAGTAGGCCGTTCCGTGTCCGGGCCGGCCCGTTTTTTTCTAGAGAAATACGCCGGCCGTTGCGTTTGCTGTCATAGAAAACGGGCCGGCCCGGACACGGAACGGTCTACTGTGAATCATCCTTTATCGACACCAAATTCCATTTTGATGGCACTACTGAAGGCCTCCGTGGTTTTCAGTAGCTCCAACAGGTCATGTTTATTTGGTGCAAATAGTTTGAGGTCGTCCATGTAGAGCAGATGAGAAATGACCTCGCCCTCTCTCCGTAGCTGGCAACCTAGTCCTGAATCCTTCAGCAGGGTACTGAGCGGATTCAGCGCTAGGCAAAACCACAAGGGACTCAGACTATCACCCTGAAAAATACCTCGCTCAATCCTGATGGAATCCTCAAAAATTATTATTATTAATTGTGTCAATGCAGTTTAACTGCCATTGCCGCCAAATTATACATACATATGTTCGCTGTGGATTTTTTTGTTTATTTAGGGAAGATAATCTTTACTTATTTATTTTCTCTCAAAGTGAAAAGTAGCATGTATATTATTATGTATAATTCTGATCTAAAAGCCATATTACCCCTTGAACTATTTTTCTTCACTTCGGTTAGGAAAATAACCATCTAGTGGTATTACGGCTTCTTTTAGACCCTAGCCATACAAACTACTACATTTTCAAGAGCGAAACAAAGTAATATCTAATGAATATATTTAAACTCTACCTATACGGGTGTGGCCTGTAATAAGAGCAATAAATAAAACGATACACTATTTAATAGAGCTCTCCAGCAATTATGTCCAAATGGTTTTCATTGAAAAAAACTTATTTTATTTAATTATTATGCAAATAATGCTTACGTGTAATTTTTTACTCTACTGGAGTGATAATAAATATTTATTTAAAAAAAAGCACTAAAAACTTATAAAAAATTCCCTAAAATATTCTTGTAAACCAAAAATGCGACACCGATTATGAGTCATAACTTGATGCAACCTCAAAATCAGCATTGACTGCTGCACTATAATCTCTGGTTGCAAAGATCCGTTACTTGTAGGTCATAACTTTAGACAAAATATCTCCAAATTGAAAAATGTGTTTTTTTTGACACAAAGAGGTTACTGCAGATGCTCTAAGGGAGCGTCCTTTAAATTTATTGCTCCTATTACAGGCCACACCCTATAAATAGGTGCAGATAGATGATCCCACTATGCTTACAAATTCTTCACGCAATTGATTACAGTGATGTGAAATGGTTTTAGTTATACGAAATTGTTTCAGTGTACTAAATTTGGATCGGCTTAGCGCGACAGAGGCAGTATGTCAGAGTCCAAAATGCCGTAACTCAGTATTAGACTCATATGAAAATACGACCTTTTGTGAAACGGTAGCATACGTTGTGTGTCACGCTAGAAGCGGATTGAGGGATTTTCCGGCAGTGCGCCGCCGCTGTCTCGATTTTCCGTCTTGAGATACTACAAGGTTATGTTGGGCAGAATTCAGATGGATCTACGCTGTTGAGGTTGAGACTTTTTACAAACAACGAACAAAGGTTCGAATAATGATGTTCAGATTTTTTTAAACATAGACCCATTTGTTCCTTACTAGCTTTTGCCTGAGACTTCGTCCGCAAAGAGCTTAATATCGTTATTAGGACAAGTGCACGAAATTCATTGATGAGCAACTTACAAGTTAATAATAGGAATTCGATATTAAAGTAGTCTCAAATTGACACATTTAAGCCACATTGCCACGTGAATCGTTACGAAGGAACCAGCGCGATGTACAAAATAAACTTATTCCAGTACAAAAAACACAACTTCAAAATTGAAAAAAAATCCCTCAATCATTTGATCGCTTTTTGACAGCACTCGTACTTTTTTGACCTCTTTTACTTGCACTTACCTCATCAAAGATGCAGGTCGCAATCCACAGACGAAGTTCGGAACTACTGCAGAGGCGACATAATACTATTACAAGTTGGCATAGTTCATCACTTGAGGTCAGGAAGCTCTCAATTAATTATTGTAGGCGAATTTCAGAGAACTAATTATGCAACTAATCGAAAGCTATGGTACCTACATCACGTTAATAATTGACAGATGTGGTTATTGATACATAAGCTTTAATGCATATGGCATTGAATACGATCTGGGATTTTTGAAGCTGGAATAGCTTTAGAAATCCCAGATATAGATAGAAGATATCTTTATTGTGGTTTTTAGCGATTGATAGAAGGGATTGTTACTGGACTAGCAGGCGGGTCCGGAGTGAAACAAATTAATACAAGTGTATAAACACAATGAAATTAAAACTATGTACAGGTAAAATTGGATAAACTCTTATTCAGCCAGTACGGTAGGTAAGAATCAAAAATCACTGGCCTGAATCATGACCAGATCCGAGAAGATGGTAGGTAGATCCGTCGCGACGTAGATTAAGGCAGGCTGTGATTGCCTCTGCTGGACTGGGACTGGCAGGGTCCTTCCACAGTTTCAGCAGGCAGCACTTTTTTTTTAATCGTATGGCATTTATTTACGAACTGTGAGATCTTCGAGAAGACAAGTACGGTTGCCAGTTTTTGTTGCACTTTTAGCACCACCCAGGGGTCACGTGTAGGGTTACGGTGGGTACTCCCTACGGACGTGGTGCAACTTCGACCCCCCTTTGTCAAGTGAGTGGGCAACTTGACTGTTAGAAGTTTTCAAGCCGCCCAAAGGCCTCTAACTTGGCTTAACGACTGCTGTCGTAGACAGCAGCCGGGATCAACGGCTTAACGTGCCTTCCAAAGCACGGGAGCGCTCTGTTAGTAACCACTCAAAGCGGTCACCCATCCAAGAACTGACCTGCGCCCACATTGCTTAACCCCGCATACCGCACGCGGTACGCGGGCGCGCCGCTGGGCCACGAACGCTCCAGCAGGCAGCACTGATATAGTACATTACGATACAAGTGCAGATAACACACGACCGAAGGGAGTGTTTTAAATCGACACGAGTTGCGAATTACCTATTTGCACGTGTATCGTACAACGTTTTACAGCACATATGGCTCTTTATAGTTTCGACATATGCACGTAATCTGCTGATTACCGCACTCGTGCGGTAACGTGGCACCACATGTACAGTAATAGTAGATTACGATACAAGTGCAGAGAACAGGAAATTCACAACGAGTGGTGATAAATTAAAACACGACCGAAGGGAGCGTTTTAAATCGACACAAGTTGCGAATTACCTGTTCGCACGTGTATCGTACAACTTTTTACAGTACATATGGCTCTTTAAAGTTTCGACATATGCCCGTAATCTGCTGATTACCGCACTCGTGCGGTAATGTAGCACCATATGTACTGTAAAAATATTTACAGCACTGGCGGTAAGTTGCAGCCTCAAAAGATACATAGCGAGGCAATAAGGGCTGTAAGCCATCCCGTATGTTTTAAATTTATCCGCGACCTCATTTGCATTAAGAACTGTGACGGCTAAATGAGGATTGGATTGTGTTTTAAAAACAGTGTATACAGGGTGTGGCCTGTAATAGGAGCAATAAATGAATTGTTATTAATATCACTCCAGTAGAGTAAAAGAGTACACATAAACTACAATAGCGAAAAAAAAATTCCAAAAAAAAAAATTTTTTTTTCAATTAAAATCATTTGGAAATAATTGCTGGAGAGCTTAATTAAATAGTGTACCGTTTAATTTTTTGCTCCTATTACAGGCCACACCCTGTATACAGTCAGCATCAAAAGAAGCCATATATTTGAAAAGTTCAAAAGTCGTTATTATAAAGGAATTAGACCTTTTGACACCTTCATATGCGTAGCTACTTTTGATGCTGACTGTAGAACACTAGAACACAAATGGAACTTATTTACAGTACATACCTACCTACATAAATGGCATCCTTGATAGGTTTTAAATATGTACAATATTTACAAGTTCGTTAGAAAACCATGCACATTAGTAAATATCAAGTTAAATTTAAAGATGTGAATTAATAGTACATTACTACAGAGGCCGGGACAAAAGGGGTTGCCGGCCGAATACATATAGACGGCTGAGCGAAGCGAGGCCGGATAGGTCTAAGGCCGGCAACCCCATATTTCCCGCCGAGGTATGTATAGTGCTTTTCTCAAACATGCAATGAAATAAACAACAAAAAAAAAACAAAGTTTTTTTTTAATACGCATAGTGGCAGAATGTCATGATGCCTGTGCCACAAATCTATGTGGAATGGAAATTAAAAAAGAGGACTTTGCCGGCCTAGGCCTGCAACATTTGTATGAAATTGCATTAACGACCTCTTGTCCTAGCCGCACCTGAAACGTCATACTTCGCAGCCTATTATAAGGAACATAACATTAATATTTCATTGCATGTTTGAGAAAATCAATTTTCAACCCGACAAAACAATTCAAAGAAAATTCGCCGTAGAAAAAAAAAACTCGGCCGTGAAAAAGTGTACTTGTTTTTCAAACCGGCCAGTGCGCTAACGGGCGCACAACGGAGGTTTGCCTTGTTACAATGTCCATGGGATATTGCTTCCGTTTTATCTCACTGTCATACTTGAAACATAATATAGGTTTTTTATGATTGAGTCATTGTTTTAACAATACTTAGCTTCTTTCGTTAGAATATAGCGAAGTGTGTCCAAGAGTGGCAAAGAGATAGAACTGGAACGAAATGAAATGTTACATCACTAATGGAACCACCAATTCTCATTGTCTAGCCCAAACGGCAGTCAACCAAATTCAAAATAGCTAGCTGGTTCACTGTTAACCGTAATTGTCCGTACATTCCTTCAGTACCTGGACACTAAAATGACACCGTTGATATATTTATTACGACTATTTAGTGAGTTGAAATAGCTCATGTTAAAGAGTGTAGGTTTCCGGATTTTTTAATGACTAAATATCTATTTTATGTATTCACTTTGAAGTAATTTAAGGCAAGGTTTTAACTGCTTTTTCATCCAAGTCACTTAATGTAAAAGATTAAGATGAAACCAATGCCGCAACCATTAAGAATACAGGTTGCAAAGGTGCTCTTTAATACATTACTTTCTACGCAATATCGAAACGCCTCAACAATAACCGTAATAGCCGATTCAAAACACGTTAAAAGCCGGCACCAATTTATTAAAAGCCAAAACCTTACAAAGGAACTATTATTGAACAATGAAAACGGAATAGCGCGAACGAGAGTAAACAAAACAATGGTACCGAATAGGGTAATATTTTCCTTACAGACGAATTTCCTACAGCGTAGGAAATTAACAGTTAGTGGACCCATAAACCGGCCGCAGCGACTTTGTAAGCATTGAGTGCTTTCAGCTATTAGGTTAACTTGTCCATTAACTACTGGGATTCGTTGGGTGCGTTGACGTCCTTTGAATTCATGGCTAGTTATTTTATTAGCTAGGATGTAGCCAAACCCCATCCATGAGTATAATGCGATGTAGTTAACAGTTAATTGCGATACGTTCTGGGCATGTCCAATAGTTATGCCCGTTCATTCGGATAAAACCATTTCGTTTTTTAACCTTATATTATTATGTTAGTCATTTGTTTTAGTTTTCTGTAGCACGAGTTTATGTTTTGATATACTATAGGTAAATAGTGCAAGCTAACTTAATTAAATATACAACGCTCACATTTAATTCTACATAACACTGTGAAAACCGTTGCTTGATTATTAGTCTGGAGGTCCAAGTGGCCATAGACTACGGTGTTCATATTTATTTATTAAAACTTTATTGCACAATTTAAAAAAGTACAAATGGCGGACTTATATCCTTATGGCATTCCCTACCAGTCAACCGTAAGGCCAAACAGAAAGGCCTGTGGTGCAGGCATTTGATTGAAATATAATAGTAACTCAATCTAATTACGATATACAATTTATATATAATATACTATTACATATATATACACAAATACAATACGATACAATATAAATACATACATATTCATTTATGTACCCTGTGGAAAATACCATAACGTTAAATTAATCAGAAATGTCGTTAAGAAAATGCTTGCGCAACATTTTCCCTCAACCGATGCGCTTGTTTGCCATTGTCATGGTATCAAAGGCATAAAGGCTGACTATTCATCGTATTAAGTTAAGATCTGAAAAATCTATGATCTGAAGCGCAGAATAGGCAAACTTGCAAATTTAGGAACAAAAATACTAGAAACATAGGGTTGGTTGCATTCAACCGTCGGCAATCGTTAGCAGTGATCATTAAAATCTGATTGAATGGGATTTTTGGCAAGTTTCTATGAAACGACAGCTACCAGCAGCATATTCACCGGCCTGCTTAGCCTAGTTGGTAGTGACACTGCCTACGAAGCTAAAGATCCCGAGTTCAAATTCCGGTAAGGGCATTGTTTCTGTGGTGAGCAAAAAACCTTTGTTCCTAATGTATTTAAGTATATATCTATACAATATATTTTCGTCTAGTACCCATAATACAACCCTCATTGAGCTGACTATGAGACTAGTTCGATTTTTGTGCAAACTTGCCCCCTAATATTTATTATTTACTAGCTGTTGCCCGCGACTTTGTCGGCGTCTTCGCTCCTATTAGTCGCAGCGTGATGTTATATAGCTTAAAGCCTTCCTGGATAAATGGACTATCCAACACAAAAAGAATTATTCAATTCCAACCAGTAGTTCCTGAGATTAGCGCGTTCAAACAAACAAACTCTTCAGCTTTATAATATTAGTATAGATTTATTTATGTAACGTTGATTGGACTGTACCTGTAAGATGCTGCAACTTGCCCATTAGTCTGATTTGCATAACCTTGTCCAGGTCATGTTGATGAAGTCGGGAATTCCAAGCAAAAAGCAAACAATTCTAAACAATAAACGTTCATGATTCATCCACATTTATTCGTTTCCATTCCACACATGAAGTTCTCCGTCGACATGTTTGCTCTGGCGGAACGCGGTAAATATTTTGTATGGAGAGTCAACAGTCTTCACACTCTTTACCAAAACATTCGTGTCAAAAGCTCAAGTGAGTGAGAACGCCGGGGAGAATAAATAAAGACGGCATGCAAAGGAGATCCAACCCGCTACAGTCCAAGTTATACCATCAGTACATTTTGTTGTAGAATTATTATTTTTTCGTGGTTGAGATAACAGTGATAATTTTATTCCATCTTTTTTTTTCCATTTTTTTTTTTTTTTTTTTTTTCGTTATATTATTACAGCAAGGCACACAATTCCAATATACTTATTACGATTGTAGTTATTGCATTTTATGTAAAGGGGGAAATTATGCCTCGTAATTGAGAACAAAAGATTGTTACATGGTGGCTAGTATACCTAACAGTGAGATAAAGATAAAATATATTCGAAGTAATTATATTCTGACATGAAGTCCACCCAATAAAATAAATGTTTATTTCAGACAGTTTTTAATCCATAAATTTTGTTAGTAACACTTTGAAACTTATAGTTTTAAGGTACCCACAATCAGGGGTCGGCAACCAGGACACACGTGTATTTATGGTTATATTTGAATGTGTCCAATTACTGAGGAGTTTGATTGTCTAGCTAGCTAGGCTAGACTCTAGCCTCATCATCCTCCTAGCGTTATTCCCAGTACAGTTGCATCCTGAAGGATGCCTGGGGTCCTCTACCTAATCCCAAGAATTGGCCGTAGGCACTAATTTTTACGGAAGCGACTGCCATCTGACTTTCCAACCCGAGGGGGAAACTAGACCTTATAGGGACTAGGCTTTTCAAATGAGTGGGCAACTTGACTGTTAGAGGTTCTCAAGCCGCCCGGAGGCCTCTTTCTTGGCTTAACGACTGCTATCATAGACAGCAACCGGGATCAACGGCTTAACGTGCCTTCCAAAGCACGGGAGCGCTCAGTTAGTAATCACTCAAAGCGGTCACCCATCCAAGGACTGACCTCGCCCGACACTGCTTAACCTTGCATACCGCACGCGGTACGCGGGCGCCGCTAGGCCACGAACGCAGTTGATTGTCTAGCCTGTCAGCCATAATGGCCAGGAAGCTGTTGCGGCTGTCTCGTAGGTGCCGTAGTGCGGCTGCGCACCGTACGCGCATGATGGCCGGGAAACCTTCCACACGCGCGTGCGCGAACAGCCCTGTCGCACTACAACAGCGTAGTAGCCGCAACAATGCCCTGAAAACATTGTTATATTGGATACGGAGAGCACTCAGCGTTTTTTGCACACGAAGAAGTATTTGTAAAATCCCACCACCACCACCGCTTTAGCTTTGTTGATAATGACCCTGCCTACGAAACCGGAGGTCCCGGGTTCGAATCCCAGTCAGAGCATTATTTGTGTGTTGAGCACGCATATTAGTTCCTAAGTCTTGGATGTTTTTATGTGTTTAAGTATTTATTTATTTATGTATATACTCGTATTCATCGTCTAGTACCCTTAGTATAAATCAAATCGACCTAGCCTCAAACTAAGCAGTGCTTGCAGTGCTTAGTTTGAGACTACTTAGGCTAAAATTTATATGTTATTATATTTATTTTGTTATTTATAGTGTATTTTGCACATTACTGTTAATAATTTTTACTTTTTATATGTCGTGACCTATATTAAACACCTTAATATTTCAGCAGTGGACATCTAAGCCATCAGAAAAAATGATAATTACTGAACAAAATTATCAAATGCTCTTTGATACCAGTAAGTATAAATTATAATGCATACCAATGTCAATATAAACTCAAAAAAATTTCGTTTTTAGACAACAACACTTTACATTTGGAACGCTTAGATGATGTTTTGAAATAATCCTGCAGTATTTCCAAGCTTTTTACAGTAAAAGGTAGAGAATGTTGTTCAAATACTGTTTCTCATTATTTACATTGTGCAGTCGGCTCCGCCAAACCTAGTGTTGTGACAGCTTGGATTTATTCGAATAAAATTCAATATCGATTCCTGCTGAATGTTGTTTTAAACAAAGCTCAGCTTTTATAAACTATGTTAGCTTTATAAACGGATTTGAAAATCCAGTAAAAAACATAGGTATATATTTTGTACATTTTCAATAATGGACTAGTATTGATATGAGGATATGTTTTAACTTTATATGGTAGGTAGGTACGTCTTTAAATGCTTGAAAAGGCGATTTATCATATTTTGATTAATTTTTTACCCTACTGCACCTGAAGGAGGGTTATGTTTTTCGAGAGTATGTATGTATAATTGTTTGACTTGCTCTGCAGACTGAACGGCTCGATGGATTTTAGCTTGAGAGGTGTCGTTAGATTTCGTATTAACTGTGAGAGTTACACTGGGTATATCAAAATATAAAAAAAGGCGGATTTTTGGCGCCAGATTCCAAATTACATAGAAACGCAGTCGGTTTTTTTAGTTTTTTAATTAATCAGTCTTTCATATAGAAATACACGAGTAGTATACGAAAAATGTAAACTGACCGAACCAAGTGATGGCGATTTAATTAACTCTCATACACTTCGGTACTACTGCCAAATAACTTTTTTTAAGAAACTCCTCGTACGACGATGTTATTAATTTTGAATATCCCACTGCTACGTGCATACCGCGAAATGCGCTCTGAAATGCTTTATCTTACTCGTATATTTGAAATGTTCCAATCGAACCAGTTTTTCAACGGCTCAAATGTCTACTTATGTATACAAACCAACCGTAAATTGTACCCGTAAATAAGTAAATTGAAGTTTTTGTCTTAGGTATATAATATAAACGTAAATTATATCATGTAAATAATATAATTTGCGTGTAGATATTTATTTGTCGTACGATTTATTTTTGATTATAAACACTAAGGTTCTGTTGGTACCTTTTAATTCTAAGACGATAGAATTTCATCATTTATAATTTTTATGTCATTTGGCACATAAATGATTAATCTATATAAAGACGTGTAGAAAGTACCCATTTGGTTAAAACAAACAAAATTGAGCTCCAGACATTACTGTCTGGAAAGAGGGCCTTATCTCGCTACCGCAATTCGTAGTTCATGTCATATGACCTTAGTTAACTATCATTTCTTAATATAAGTATATATATTTTATTATATTATTTGAAGATTGTCATTTTATGTATTTATAACTTAATATTGTAAACCGGGGAGTGCTCCGAGGAATTGTTCGGATTAATCCCTGCCGCTTCCTTCCGCCATCGCCCAACGCGACAAAATTTCCATCCTCACCACTTAGATGGTTGGCAGTCCTCAACTGTGCGTTTCTCCAAAAATTTCTTGCCTCGCACAGCTAAACTGTGGAATGAACTGTCGCCTGCGGTATTTCCGGACCGATTCGACCTTCAAACTTTCAAGAAAAGAGCGTACTCCCATCTTAAAGGCCGGCAACGCACTTACAACCCCTCTGGTGTTGCGAGTGTCCATGGGCGGCGCTAATCGCTTACCATTAGGCGATTCGTCTGCTCGTTTGCCACCTATGTCATAAAAAAAAACCTATTTAGAGGAACGAAGATCCAACATATTTATGTGTAAATGTTCTTATTATTATTTAACCTGTGTAAACCTGACCTGTAATTGATATTACCAATAAAGTGAATATGAATATGAATGTATGAATATGTTATTTGCCCGTATCCGAGTGTTTGCAGACTTGCACAGTCGCTAAAGATTGAATTTCGAATTACAAGCCGCGGCGTGCCTGCGTTTATTAATAATGAGCTCACGGAGAGATTAGGTGCTTCATTTTAAGACTTGCTATCATGTGTTTTAAGCTAATATGTACCCGACTTTGATCATAAGATAGAATTTTGAGACCAGTTTAATCCTTAACCCCCTTATTCATAAACGTCCATCAAGCCTATATTAGTAACAAGCCGCTAAAGTTCGTTTGTCCTTATCTGTCGATTTGACATGTATTTATGAGAGAAAGGGACAAAACAAATTTTAGTTAACAGAGGTTTGTTAAGTTTTATGAATAAGGGGGTAAGTGTATAGCAACGTTTTTTTTAAACTCAAAGGATAATACACCGCCCTCAAGACCGACGAAACATTATTTTAGAATTTTATAACTGACAGGAAGCGTGTGTTAGATTAAATCCAGTATTTTATGAAATTACATATCATTTTATTTAACGAATTGCTAGGCAACGAAAAACATCTACCTAAAGAAAATAAATTTGGTTTAATGATATTTTAATGTTTTTCTCTACTTTTTGTATTTTGGATACATTTCGAAAACACAACTAAAGACAACGTGCACCTAGCTGACATCGTTGCCGAGACCGCAGCCCGGGCCTATTTGGTGCGCTTCTACGTAACTGGGCCGCCGTGACAGATGTCTACGTGCAGTCATAACAATGAAAATTCTCCAAATGTGATATTTTCCTGTTAATTCTATAATATTATAGAATCACTGGTGTTAAGTGTTTATACGGTCATTGTGGAAGTCTTTGAGGGAGTCCTATGTCCAGCAGTGGACGTCATTCGGCTGAAATGATGATGATGATGATGAAGTGCTTATACTGGTATTTGTGCTATTTTGTTGTTAGCAGTTGGTTTTAGATATCTTCGAGTGGTTATCAATGTTCATATACTTTGGTGCCAGGAATGAACTAAGATTATATGCATGAACTTACAGGGTGTAGCGAATCAATCGTCGGCAATGTTTTGGTATTTATGCTTGACATTAACAACTTTCTACCAACTTCAACTGTGATATGTGTTTTCTTTGTAGTACTGTGTGTTTTTGCATGTTTTTTCCTATTTAAGTTTATATGTATATGTAGGGACGCCCCTGCCCTAGAGAAGCTGCAATGGATTCAAGCAGGTTCCAGTGAACGTGAGCATCTCGTTGTGTCACTGGAAGAACTCGTGCAATGTCATGAATGTTCTCAGGTACGTTTTTTAAGGGATGGCGGGGTTTAAAAATCCACCAGGGAAAATGTCATAAAAATCCTACTATTCCTCTTTCGGCTCCAATCTCAAATCAAAGCCCGTCTCAAGTCAATATCAATCTACCTTTTTGGAAAATTCTCTTCCAGCTCAAGAAAACAACCCCGATTTTAAAACGTATCCCGCGAGGTGCCCGCCTCTCTGCCGCTACAGCATTGTCCTGGGCTATCAGGACGGTTGTATCACAGAATACAAAACAAGCCTGGAAACATTTACTGCTCTTTCCATATGTTGTTCTCCATGTTGTTTCCGAAGTTGATAATAAATAAGTGGAAAACCCCTTTATACAATTAAACATTATTTCGTCCGCCGTAAACCGACTTCGGAAATCAAAAGTGAAACCGATCACCGAGTTTGCTTCTTACAAACTTGTGGAAAGCAAGCTTGGTGACGGGGATATAAAAGGTGCTGCTAGAATCCTATTTTCCAGTGACACAATGGCTCCAACCACACCTGAAACCCTCTCGGCTTTGAGAGCAAAGCATCCACCTCCAGCAGCTAGTCTCCAATATCCAGAAGGACCGAGCGAATTCGATGGCACTGTTGAAGCGGCCGCCCATGACGTGTCTGAAGCCATCGCGTCTTTCCTTAGTGGCTCTGCCGGAGGCTTAGATGCCCTCGCACCACAACATCTTAAAGACCTGTTGAGTGGTGGTAGTGGTGAAACCGGTGAAGCACTTCTAAGAGACCTGATGGCCCTAGTGAATCTCATGCTTTCAGGACGTGTCAACAGTGATATCATTGAGATTCTTTATGGTGCTAAACTCTGTGCCTTAAAAAAAAGGATGGCGGTATTAGGCCAATTGCTGTTGGTATGACTTATCGCCGCCTCGCAGCCAAAATCTGCTGCAAAAAGGTAGCGTGATATTTGACAAACCTTTTTCAACCGGTTCAGTTACATTTTGGCTCGCGAGGCGGCTGTGAAGCTGCTGTACATTCAGTGCGAACTTTTTTACATCAGAACTGTGGAGAGGTGCTGCTAAAGGTGGATGTAAAGAATGCTTTTGATTCTGTGGATAGGGGAGCCTTGTTAACGCAAGTTAAGGACAAAACTCCAAATTTATACAATTTTCTCTGGCAATGTTACGGCTCTTCCTCAAAGTTGATATATTGTGGCAACGAAATTTTATCTGCGGTTGGATGTCAGCAAGGAGATCCTCTCGGCCCAGCTGTATTTAGTCTCGCAATCCACCCCATCATCCAGCGTCTCCAATCCAAGTTCAATGTTTGGTACTTGGATGATGGGACGTTGGGTGGTGACTCAGATACAGTTTGCAATGATCTCGCTTTCCTAATAGACGAGTTCCATGCGATCGGCCTTGAACTCAATTTTTCAAAGTGTGAACTTTATGTTTCAGACTCCTGTCCCACAAAAGATTTGGTTATACAGAAATTTAGTGATTTGGCCCCGAATATAACAATTATCGACAAATGTTCTCTAAGGTTACTGGGCTCCCCTATTCTCGACGAATCTTTCTCCCTTTTCCTTGAAGAAAAAATTCAAAATTTCATGCAATGTTCGGACCGTTTATCTAAAATTAACACCCACATGGCTTTCACTATTATTCAGTTTTGTTTATTTGTACCTAAATTTACGTATACTGTACGCTGTTGTCAACTCTGGAAGGACCCGGAGTTTGTTCAGAATATAGACAACGTCATAAGAAATACAATGGCTTCAAGTTTAAACGTAAATTTAAACTTCCAGGCTGCACTTCCAGTGTGTTTGGGAGGCCTTGGTATCAGATCAATTTCTGGTGTTGCTCTGCCAGCGTTCCTGTCTTCAATATATAGTACAAAAGATTTGATTGGAAAAATTCTAGCGGCCTCTTTAAATAATTTTGACATAACCTCCTTGAATGAAGCCAGGAACACTTGGCAGTTAGCCTGCCCAGACACAGAGTTCCCCAAAACTCTCTCATCACAGAGGCAGTGGGACGGGCCGCTCTGCGAGCAAGTACGGAAAAATCTTTTACAAACGTGCTCTAGCTCTGCAGATCGCGCCCGTCTCTTAGCCGTTGCCGAGTGGGAATCTGGTTTGTGGCTCCAGGCTCTCCTTTCACCAAACACCGGTACTTTAATGGACTCAAGCACTTTCCGAATTGCGGCGTCTCTACGCTTGGGCGCTTCGTGCTGTGCTCCGCACCGCTGCCAGTATGGTGCTGCCGTTGACCGGCTTGGTTACCACGGCTCATCATGCCAGAGAAGTGCTGGAAGGATTCCCCGTCACTCCAGCCTTAATGACGTCATCCGTCGGGCCTTGACCGCCGCCAACTGTGCGGCTATACTAGAGCCAAGTGGCCTCATGCGTGATGACGGTAAAAGACCTGACGGGATGACCCTTATTCCGTGGAGACTGGGACGGCCTTTGGTGTGGGACGCTACCTGCGTAGACACCCTTGCGCCGTCACATCTTCCCGGAACGAGGAATAGGGCTGGTGCGGCGGCTGAATCGGCGGAAATCCTCAAAAGGCGCAAATATAGTACCCTCGATAGCGGGTACTTATTTGAGCCTTTTGGGGTCGAAACACTGGGGCCGTGGGGACCGAGAGCGCATATTATTTACAAAGATTTGTCTAGGCGTCTGGTCGACGCAACACGTGACCAAAATGCTGGACTTTATTTTGCACAAAGATTGAGCATTGCCATTCAACGTGGCAATGCCGCCAGCATTTTGGGGACGTTACCCACTGGCAGCAGCTTATTTGATTAGTATTTATTTATTTATTTTTCGTTTATAAGTATGTAGGTATTAGTTAATTTTTTTAATATTTCATGCGTATACATTATGATGGATTCCCATGTGACATGTATATTGTTTTAGCCTGTTATTGTGTACAATAAAATACGTCTAACCTTTTTAACTACATGAAGTAACAATATATTTCCTTGGTGCAATGATACTCTATAATCTAAATGTAACTAAAGATTTGTATGGGATTTTCTCTCGCATTGATATCTGGAATGGATGAATAGAAAGGAAATGACTGACGAGGTGACGATCAACGGAATGCTATTGAAGGAAATGCTGCGCCAACACCAAAGAAATAGGTAAGTAATATAAAGTCATAGTAATTCTATTTATATTCGGTTATTATATGCGTGTGGCTGAAGCTAACACTGATGTCTGATATACAGGGTGTGGCCTGTAATAAGAGCAAAAATTTTAAAGGCTGCTTCCTTAGAGCTTCTACAGTAACCTCTTGAGTCCAAAAAAAAATATCTTTTTTCACTTGGGAGAAATTTTGATCTAGAGTTATGACCTCCTAGTAATGGATCTTGGCACCACGAGAATATAGCGCGGCAGTCACTGCTGATATTGCGGTAGCATCTAGTTATGACTCTAATCTTTGTTGCAATTTTGGTTTAAAAGGACATTTTTGGGATTTTTATTTTTTTAATTCATTTTTTGTGTTTTTCAAATAAATAATTATTAATATAGCTCAAGTAGAGTAAAAAAGCACCCTATAAGCAAGATTTGCAAAAAAAAAAAATTCAAAAAAAAAATTTTACGATTATTTTTTGGAAATAATTGCTGGACCGCTCAATAGTTTAATTTTTTGCTCCTATTAAAGGCCACACCCTGTATAATAAAATAACAATTATAAGTAATAACTAATCGATATTTCAAGTTAAAGGGAAAAATGGAAATATTTGTTAAGGCGTTATAAGAGGGAACTAGTGGAGGATTTCGTGCACGAGCTTGGTTTTTCCGATAGCTCAGAGGGTAGAGCGATTGGCCGCATATCCCAGATGTCGCAGGGTGGAATTCTGTTCGGAGCATTAAATTTTTCAATTTTTATTTTTAATAAGAAATTTGGAATTTTCGTTAGCAACGTTACTGCTTGACACAAATTTAACTAATCGATAGCTTACCAAACACTTTTTTATTGTGTACTATTGGTATGTATTTTGCATATAGGTACCTATTTAATTTTAATTTGTTATAAACATTATGATATGTTGCGATGGAATCTACGTACATCAAGACAAACTTACACGGTTTCGTGATGTACAGTCACCAGCATTAATATCTGCCTAACCAAAGGCGGCAAAAATATCTGACACGTCCTAACGGCCCTACACATAGAGTCGTGTCAGATATTTATGCGCGCTTTGTTGTGGCAGATATTGGTGCTGGTGACTGTACATACTTTAGTTATATAAACATTTGTATGTAATTATAGCATGATTAAATTAAACAAGGAATACTTTTCCTGGAGTTCTTTATATCAATATTTGCTTTTATTAATCCCACTAATATTATAAATGCGAAAGTTTAGATGTTTGGATGTTTGGATGTTTGTTGCTCAATCACGCAAAAACGGCTGAACAGATCAAAATATTTTTTTGTATACTAACAGTATGTAATCTGGATTCACTTATAGTATACTTTTTGTCCCGATAATCACCCTTAAAGGGATGAAATCGGGGGTGCAAATATGATCTATGAAACGGGGTGATTTAAATCCTCATAAGCCTTTATAAGCTTTAAGTTTCAGCCAATTGAGAGTATAACGGCGTGTCAATAATTTTTAGCAGAATTTGACGTATTGTAAACAAGCTGACTTTTTGATATGTCAAAGCCGAAATATCATAATTCCTTCTGATTGATGACGTTATTTTTGAGCATAACCTTTTAGCAATTAGGTCTATTATTGCGTGTAAATCAAAATAAATTTGCGATACTTTGGAATTGTTTATCTTCATATGCTTAAATACAAAAACAGCTGCTTCAATGCAGTCTTTGTATCGTCAGTGTACAATTTAATTTTGTCGTGTATTATTGTTTACGTAATTGGTGACCCTTCACACTATGATAACTGTTTGATATAAGAGATCACTTGGGCTGGGCAGCCCAATCGTCAACATTGACGGTTGAAGCACCTTAGATCTATGCACAAATTACAATCTATATACTGAGATAGAGATACCAGTGAAATACTCCACATAGATCGTAGCGCCGTTGTGTATTTAGTAAGAACTAGCCGCACGACCGCTGCATCCCTGTCACTTCAATATGCAAGTGCGATAGAGATAGCACCCAGTGACATCTGGTACAAACAAGTTAAACTAAAATTTCCATAGAAAAATTCGTACTTCGAGTTGAAAGGCCCCTGGATTTATGCTTATCCGTATACATATAATACAGTTGTAGAAGGTCGAAAATCTGTACATTGAAGATATTGGCTAAATCAATGGAGCGATTATAGGGCCCTTGGCATCGAAACAGAACACATTTCAACAGTTTTAATAATTCGTGTCTGTTTTTCTATCGGTTTATATGTCTAGGCATTGTGACTCTCGGCCTTCAGCCTCACGTGCATTGCCGCTCTGCTTCGGGCCTTCGGCCCTCAGCCTTACACTTTACTCTGTGTGAATGATTGGCATGAGGAGCCCGCTCTGTGTAAATAATCTGCCTTTGGACTCGCATGCCTTGCCCCTCTGCATCAGTCCTTCGGCCCTACATAAGGAGCCCGCTCTGTTGGGATTCTCGGCCTTCGGACTTGCGTGAATTGCTACTCTGCTTCAGGCCTTCGGCCTACATGCGTGCCACACGGCTCCGAGCCTTCAGCCCTCATCCTTATATAAGGAGCCGGCTCTATTTGAATGCTCGGCCTTCGGCCTCGCATGCATTGCCACTCTGTTTCGGCCCGTTAGTCATCAACTTTACATGAAGAATCCAGTCTGTTTAGAAGCTCGGCCTTCGGCCTCGCGTTTCTCGCCTCCCTGCTTCAGGCCTTGGGCCCTCAACCTAACATAAGAACACCGTTTTGTGTGAATACTCGGCCTTTCGCCTTGCATGTTTTGCCACTCTGCTTACGGCCTTCGGCCATCATACTTACATGAAGAACCCGCTCTGTTGGGACGTTTTACGGAAGAACTGCGTAGCGAGACTTTTATCATTGTACATGCAATATTTTACGGGCTTCATTCATCTAGAATCGGTACATTTGATAAAAATAAGCTTAATCATTCGTTTTGAAAGCACGAGCACGTAGCACCAACTCCCGTTACAATCGGACACTTTTTCTTGAAGTTGTCAGACGATTATATATACCTAGGACAGACTGTCCAGTTAGGTCCAAGGTACCCAGTTAGTGAAGGGCCAACTTCGAGAAAGGGGTAAACCGTCGAATCCGACTCGGCTGGGCAGCGTTCGAGAAGCTACGGCACATCTTTTCGTCCAATATTCTGCAGTGTCTCAAGACAAGGCTCTTTGATCAGTGTGTGTTGCCAGTGACGACATATGGCACTGAAACGTGGTCGCTTACTATGGGCCTCATAAGAAGGTTCAAAGTCACTCAAAGAACAATGGAGAGGGCTATGCTGGGAGTATCTCTGGGTGATCGCATCAGAAGTGAGGCCATCCGCAGTAGAACCAAAGTAACCAACATAGCCCACCGAACCGCTAAACTTAAGTGGCAGTGGGCGGGGTATATAGCACATAGAACCGTTGGCCATTGGGGAGGAAAGGTTTTCGAGTGGCGACTAGGTACCAGAAGGCGCAGCGTGGGTAGGCCCCCCCACAAGGTAGACTAATGACCTGGTGAAGGTCGCAGGTGTCCGCTGGATGGGGATGGCAAAGGAACGGTCATTGTGTCACTCTTTGGGGGAGGCTTATGTCCAGCAGTGTTTCGGCTGATATGATGATGATGATGATTCGTTTTGAAAAAAGGATTACTATTAAAATTTTCCGTGCGCGGTAAAGAGCATTTCATATTGAATGTAATCATTTCTTAAGGGATGTAAAGAAGGGTGAAAGATGTATGGGAAAATAAATAATTCTAAAGCAAGAATGAGTTCTACGCAGACGAAGTCGCGGGCAAAAGCTAGTCTACTATAATTGACGGTTAGTAAAATGTTAACATTGTAACGCTCAAAACAAATTTATAAGAAAAACATCAATATTTTTATTAGCATAGTCGTTTTTCAATGAAAGACATCGACATCGAGCTGGAGTAAATTCATTTTTAACCTCGAGTTTGTAAAATGGCTTGTTTCTCGATGTGAAATGTTGTATGTGTCCCGTTTACTTTTCGTACATCGCCATAATAGTAAAAGAGTCATCAATTAGTTCACTTATTATTCTTGTTTCTTCGCTAACGACCGCATACAGCTCCACTAACTCATACTCAACTAACAGTGAAATGCTCAGCAATGAAATAGTTGAGTCTGAGTCTTATCACGCGGCCGCTGGCACGTCCCGCCCAAAGCATTCCTTTAGCTGCCGCCTCGGGGCTTAAGGCGCTATAATAAACTCTTACACCAGTGCATTTTGTCGCCAAGAAAATACATCTAGTTTATGATTGAGTTTCCCTTTGAAAATGTTTGCCTCGTTAGGTGAGCTGTAAGGGTAGCCAGCAGGTAATACGAAACATTATTTTAAAGTTTAAAAGATGTTTCGACACATTCACAAAGAAATCCAATTAAAAATTGTGTTATCAGAATGAAATGAAGATTAGGATACCATGTCATCTTTAATTTTAGCTCATTGCAATAGCCACTTTTCGCAGTTTTAAGGTTATTTGGTTACAAGCCTTATTGAGCTTACTATGGGACTAGTTCGATTTGTGTTAAAAAAAATGTCCCCTAATATTTTTTTTTATTTGGAGTAATTAATTAAGGTAAACTCTTCAATTTTTTAAGCCTTAATTCCTAATACCTCGTGTGTTCATAAGTTTTGAGACGGCTAAATACTTGATTTTTTGTTTATTATTTTGTTTTGTTTTACCTATAAATATTTTGTTAATTTTACTTGACAATAGTTTCATTTATAAACATACATAGGTATTATTTAAACTGCGTTGCAATATTTTATGTTAGAAGCCATGATGATAAGGTTGCAGTACGTACTGTGCAGTAGTTGGAACATCTATCGACATTTTGATGTACAATTTGTCGTTCCGTTGCCTTAACTTTCTTTCTACCATAGACTTGTCAGTGAAAAAGGTGTATTTCGTTTCCTGCCGGCAACTGAGAGAAACCACCGCATTTAAAGGCTTAAATCAAAATATTGATAGCCAATTAAAAAAAACTCTATTTAATTTTATCAGCTACATTACAGTGATTTAATGAAAATAATAACCTTGACCGAAATATTTTCTTTAATTGATTTATTTAAAACAATATTCGTCTCAAAACTTATGAACACATGAGGTACATAGTTTACACCACGTCGCTTCTTTTGTTTTGAATCAAGATTGAAAGTGTCTATTGGTCCAGTACCAAGTTCTGGGGCATTTAGCTAGTACCTACTTATTTAGAAAAGATGATTCCTAGATGCATTATTAATTTACGAATATTAATTTCATAAATCTGATCTCGTCTAAACATTATTTTTCTTTATAATTTCAAGAGTCGCCGAGAGGTAAGCTACCTCATTTCCCTCTTTTCTGAGCAACAGATGCTTGAAAATAGAGTAGTCATTTTGCAATTCCGTCAGAAGATTAAGACTTTAATAAGAACGTGTAACCATAACCAACATAAAAAGGTGCACGTGCCATGCGAAAACAAACACTAATTCAAGTTTATAAAGTGTATGGTGAAAGCAGCGTTGAAGTGGTTTACCGCAATATCCGCGGCTTAGAAAGATCGCGGGAAAGTTAGTCAAACGTTCTAATTCAACAGTTTCATCCGCACGCCTTGAATCGTACCGGCGCTTTGTCTTTGGGTCTCATTTAAATCTGTTGAAGCGAGGTCGCTCACCGATACCTGTTTTTGTAAACAACATTAAACTCAAACGTGGTGAGGCAATTTGAGAAGCTCCTTTTAAACTTTGTGGTATTTTAAGGTCTGATAAAATTTGTATTCAGAATTAAACTGCCAATTAAAACTTATACGTCACTCATATTTCATTAAGGCGACTTCCTGATTGGTCGGTGCGGAGGCGGTATGATATGAGAAAACTGTCAGCCGTCGATGTCAACTTACTTTCAGTCGAGCCAACACCGCTTTTAGTCTGCGTCCTGACTGGCACGGTATGCGCGAAAGCAAGGCGACTCAAATGCAGTACTGCCCCTCTTCTGCATAAACGATATACTGATACACTCTCGTCAACTGAGGAAAGCTCCCACATTAGTAAGCTGACATAAAAGAACAAAGAACCACATATCAATACCGCCCCGGCAAGTCAGAAAGTCCGCTAACTGACTAGGGACGACAGAATCAGTTTAATTCGTAACATGACTCACCATAGTCTAAAAACTGATAATTTCAGAGAGTCAACTGATAGCAAATAAATTATATTGTGGGTTGAATCGGTATCGGTCGGTGTGGATAAGGTTGACTGGTTGAGAGTGCTTTATGGCATTAAGTCCGCCTTTTGAACTATAAGTTTTTCATTTGCGCGATGAAGATTAAATAAATAATTAATAAGTAGACTTTCTATACGCCTTACAAAATCGACGAACTACATGGCTCTTCTCCTGAGTCGATGTCTCGGCACCTCTAGGTCATGTTGCCTGTTATCCTGAAATAGATCACTCGTCATTGAGAATACCTCCAAATTCAGTCGAACATATTTAGCTACGTTGTGAATGAATGAGAGGCAGTGTTAGGATGTCAAACTCCACGAATAGTTAGCAAACCGGGGAATCAAGAGCCTGCCATTTTTCTTATGACTTTTTTTCTGAATGATGAAAGGTCTATCTCTATATGTCTAGTGCATATGATTATGATAGTAACGAATAGCAATATGCATAACATGCTATCAAAAGAATTCATTTTTAATTAAATATTGGGGGACAATCTTACACTAATTTACCTAGTTCCAAACTAAGCAAAGCGTGTATTATATGCATAATATGGTATCAAAACAATTTCTTTTGACAAAATGTGTGAAAGGCGAAATAATATAAGTCGATAATAAATATTGGGGAACGCTACACGGACGCTTAGAGTCTGCTTAATACATTGGCGCCATCTATTAGATGCTTTTGTATCTACGGTTTCCGTGTTATACGAATTGAATTGTAAATACAGGGACCTCTTTCTAAACTAGACGTCACAAAAACAGTCATTACACACATTGGCAGTTTATATAATTTACTAGTCTCTGGTAGCACCAACTGACGAATATTAACCAATCAACGTTAAAAGTGGCATCGGCAACAGCCCTAAAATTTTAGCAAACCTACAAAATCAGGTATTACACAGCCTTTTATTGGTAAACGGGCTTAATCGCGTACAAAAATTATTCACCTGAGGCACAGTATATTTATAGCTTAAGGCAGTAACTCAAATAGAGTCGCTTAAGACCTTTTTGGACCTGCGCTTCGTTAGAGCGATAGGGTTGCACCTCTCAATTTATGTAAATTTGTATAAGATTATTATATTTACTAAAACATTGATTTGTATTCTACTCCGCAGATATTCAAATGACATTTAGCGGGTAATCTAAGTATACTAATAGGGTTTGTGTGTAAGGGACGTAATCTCCGAAAGTACTTAAAATACTTAGGCTATGATTTTTACCACCGACGCAACGAAAAAGAGGGGTGTTAGAAGTTTAACGTGGGTATCTGTGTATTTGTCTGTTGCATCATAGCTCCCTAACGGTTAAACCGAAAACGAAACCGGTTCTTAAATATATTTCGTCAGAATCAGTTATGCCGTTTTGGAGATATTGAAGTTTGAATGAAAATGTCGGGGGCTTTTCAACTTTTCTAAGTTGATTATATCCCGCGGCTTTGTTTACGTTCTTTGTAGTACATGGGTGGAGCAGCTCAAAAGACAACATCAAATTAAGTATTCTTATTTATATTAAAATTTATGTATTACCTTCAATACATTTTGTACTAACAGAGGAAAATACTTCTCAGGCCTCAATTTGTAACGCGAACGTTCAACTAGGTGTAGTTAAAAATCAAAAATGTAGTAATTAATAAAATTTCGTTATGGAAATGACCGCCCTCTCGGGACCAATAGTTAAACTTTTATAATAGGTTAAACTAGCAGCGCGCGCGCACGATTTGTTATAGGCCGAATTAATTCCAAAAGTTGCCACAGCCCAGGCCTATGCCGCTGCTAGGCAATTTCGTGCTTTTTCGAATCGGAGGAGCTTGAGACACGGACACGAGCACCTTAAATTATAAAGAAAGATGTCGGTGTGGCCCTCGCCTTTGTCAGGCTTTCGGAAGCGAACTTTCCGCAATGCCTAATGTCATTTGAGTGACATGACATTAACAAAATTAAAAAAAAAAGGTTTGCCAATGAAGTAGGTAATGTAGCCCTGGAATTGGAGTAAAGTAGTTCAGATTACTTAAATACTTGATTACTGATGAATCAAGATTATAGTAGTGGTTTACAATACCGATTCCAAAGGAATGGATTATAAATGTAATCATAGTACTAGTATTACAGTAATTTTGATTATTCAAGTAATCGATTACTGAGGAATCACGATTACTGGAATGTAGTCGTGTAATTAATTCCAAAGTAATCGATTACGCCCATCTCTGGTAAGAGAAGTTTTTAGAATTTTGGTCTCTTCGCTGTTTATCTGGTTGTCTGTCTGTTTATTTGTCTCAGCATTATGTGACAACTAGCATATAGATTAAAATATATATGCGCCACCTGCACAAGAAAATAGTTTCACACATAGTTGCAGTACTGTTCATGCCTATACTGTGTAACAGGGCGTTCACACTGTACGCGCGTGGAGAGTGGGGCGCTCCGCCTCGCTCCGCGGCTTCCTCACCCCCTGACGCGATATTTTTTGTTGAACCTACTGCGCCTTAACTATTCTACGCGATATGTACTTACACGGCACGCGTGATCGAAACTCCCCGAGACCTCCTTAAGTTTATTGTAATGACGTGTGTCTGTGTGGGTACGTCTAATCGGACGTTAGTATGGATTTGTTATACTGCTATAGGCTATCCTCCATATTCATAAACGTCCATCAAGCCTATATTAGTTAACAAGCCGCTAAAGTTGGTTTGCCCTTATTCTGTCACTTTGACATTTGTGTTTGAGAGAAAGGGACAATACAAATTTTCGTTAACAGAGGTATGTTAAGTTTTATGAATAAGGGGGTAAATGTATACTGTGCCTGACGTTTCGAATGTATCACAACATCCGTGGTCACGAGCCGACTGGCTTGCGAGGTGACTACGGGTATCAACATCTTCTAGCCGCACGGGTTTTCTGAACTACACGCACTTGGTCTTTATTATTCACATTTACACAAGGGTTGTCACTCGCCCGACACACAACACTAACAACATTCGTTAATCTAATGGAAGACGTATTTTGACGCTTGCACTTACTAATAATTGGATTCCACGAAGATGAAATCTTAAAACCCTCATCCCGGTTGAAATTACGATGTTTTATTTTATTTCAACGGCTTCACGCACTTTTCTACTGTAAAAATGACGTTCTGTAGAAAGTACTTTCGGTTTATGAAGCCTAATCCAGTGGTTTGGTCCTGATTTTAGTAAATGATCGGCTATGGCAGACTTATATAAGGCAGATTGGGATGGACTGCGTGAATTTTACGCATCGTACCCATGGAGGCAGCTTTGCTTCACATCAGAAGATCCAGACCCCTGTGCAGACGCTGTCGCTGAGACGATCCTGGCGGGTATGGAATGTTTTATTCCTAACTCGCTGGTCGCTGCAGGGGCCAAAAAGAGACCTTGGTTTAACCGGCCCTGTAAGTATGCTACAGCATGTAAGCAAGCCGCATACAGGGCTTGGACCAAGGCCAAAGCTAGTAACGATCCAAACGTTTCTGATGTGAAACGGAAGTTGAACGCTGCCTCGAGGTCTAGCACGAGAGTTATTGCCAGAGCTAAATTCAATTTCATCGGCAGAATTGGCGAGAAACTTTCTGGATATCCCTCCGGAAGTCGCGTCGCACGCCAAAGCTGCCGAGGGAAACTTCTGTCAGTCGTCCTTACCACCACTGCGAACTACAGCTGGGGATCAGGCCCACAGTGCAAAAGAGAAAGCCGATCTATTGGGCAGCCTCTTTGCCTCGAACTCCACTTTGGACGACGACGGCAGCGCCGTACCTCCCACTATCCCTCGGGTATTCCATGCCGGAAATTAACTTTTCACAGAGGGATGTCCGGAGGGAGCTGCTGTCCCTAAACGTCCACAAGTCGAGCGAGTCGGACAGCATACCAGCGGTGGTGCTCAAACGTTGTGCTCTTGAGTTGTGGCCCGTCCTAACGCGATTTTTCGCGCTCTCTTACCGCAAAAGGCAAGTTCCGTCTTCGTGGAAGACTGCCCTCGTACACCCGGTGCCTAAAAAGGGCGATTGATCAGACCCATCGAATTACAGGCCTATTGCTATTACCTCCCTTCTCTCCAAGCTGATGGAGCGTGTCATCAACACAAAGCTCCTAAGATACCTAGAGGAACACGATCTGATCAGCGACCGTCAGTACGGTTTTGGTCACGGTCGTTCGACTGGTGACCTCCTAGTGTATCTTACACACCGGTGGGCCTCAGCCATTGAGAGTCAGGGAGAGGCGTTAGCGGTCAGCTTAGACATAGCGAAGGCGTTCGATCGGGTCTGGCACCGAGGTCTTCTGTCGAGGCTACCATCGTACGGACTGCCCGAGGGTTTGTGCAGATGGATCGCCAGCTTTCTGTTCGGCAGACGCATAAAAGCCGTAGTAGACGGCAGTTGCTCCGAAAGCATGGACATTAACGCTGGCGTCCCACAAGGTTCCGTGCTATCCCCGACGCTGTTTTTGCTGCATATAAATGACATGCTGTCTATTGATAGCATCCATTGTTATGCGGATGACAGCACCGGGGACGATTACTATGGCCGTGCCAACATTCCTCGTGATAGAGAGTCGCGAACAACTTGTGTCTGAAATCGAGAGCACTGTGGTCAGAGTCTCTGAGTGGGGCCAGGATAATCTGGTCCAGTTCAACCCCACCAAGACACAAATTTATGCGTTCAACGCTAAGAAAACCCCATTCACTGTGGCCCCACAGTTCCAGGACACAACCCTCTCCATCTCCATACTCTCTGTATTGGGATCCTTGGCGTCGACATTTCCAGCGACGTCCAATTTCGAAGCCACTTAGAAGGCAAGGCCAAACTGGCATCCAAAAAGCTAGGTGTGCTCAATAGAGCGAAACGGTACTTCACCCCGGGACAAAGACTTATATTATATAAGTCGCAAGTTCGTCCCCACATGGAGTATTGCTGTCACCTCTGGGCGGGAGCACCTGGATACCAGCTTGGGCCTTTTGACTCGCTTCAGAGACGTGCTGTGCGAATCGTGGACGATCCCAAACTCACGAGCGATATTGAACCGTTAAGTTTAAGGAGAAACTTTGCCTCCTTGTGCGTGTTCTATCGCTTGTATAATGGGTTGTGTTCTGAAGAACTATTCGATATGATGCCCACGGCCGCTTTCTATCATCGCACTGCTCGCCGTTGGCAGGGCATTCATCCTCACACCTTAGAACCTAAATGGTCACGTACGGTACGGTTTCAGAGGAACTTCCTCCCTCGGACGCTCCGGTTGTGGAATGAGCTCCCTGCCGAGGTTTTCCCGAGGAACTACAGTATGGGATTCTTCAAGAAAAGAGTGTATAAATTTTTAAAGGGTCGGCAACGCGCATGTGACACCCCTGGAGTTGACCGCTTACCATCAGGCGGGCCGTACGCTTATTTGCCACCGACGTGGTATTAAAAAAAACATATTAACCTGACGATTTCTGACAGCTGTGATGTGCTCCTTGACCCTTAACCTTTCCTCGACCCTTGGCGATTGTTACGATATTAGTCTATGGGAGTCTAGATTTGTCTATATACGATCGTCGTTTGTAGCTGTCTATAAAATGTCTTACATGCAATAAAATATATTTTACAAATATCTGATTGTTTCCTGATTCTCCATCAACTCAATAGCGATTAAGTCCCGTTTACCAATAATAATGTGTAAAAATCGTGCAAGTTTAAATCAA
Source organism: Notocelia uddmanniana (assembly GCA_905163555.1). Taxonomy (NCBI): domain Eukaryota; kingdom Metazoa; phylum Arthropoda; class Insecta; order Lepidoptera; family Tortricidae; genus Notocelia; species Notocelia uddmanniana. The sequence goes on from LR991067.1 coordinate 20,053,512, forward strand.
TATATTACACACCTCTCGACTACACACGGTTTGGTGCACCCTTCCTACCTATAATACATCTCCCTAATGACGTATTGGATCGTGTTGAAACATGTGCTTCTAATTAATTCAGTTCTCCCTTCGTGAATTACAATGCAACATAACAATGCTTAATATACCTAATGTGTAAACGAAAATGTAAAACTTTGACGTGTAATGTATGCCCATTGCAAATAAATGAGTATGAGTATGAGTATATTAATACTAGAATTTTCCCGCGGCTTGGCCCGCGTACTAAGCGAAATTTTTGACCGTCTACAAAAAACAGGATCGTATGTTTGTCCACGATTATCTCGCGTTTGGATGAACCGATTTAGATGCCGTCTCCAGAAAAGTAATTGTTACATTCTGGGGGTTTCGGTATACGAAGTTTGGTGATTGTGATTCATTAACAGATCAACAGATGAAAAATCAGTATACATTCAGAGAACCAGCAAACTGTTGAATTTCCTTTGATCAATACCCTAACGGGCAGTGCCCTAACGGGGTATCATGTACCTACTAACCACAAGAACACTAACATACCAATGTCATGAACATGATCGCAATAAATATATGAATATGAATATGATTTTGGCAAAAATAAGGATCGAAAACTATTATCATACATATCCGAGAGGCCAAAGGGGAAAGGGCCGATGAAATAAAAGCTTGTCTTAAATGGCCCTTAGTAAAACTATCTGTGTACTACAGTAACACCAATAGGTCTGTAAACGACCAAGCAGCGCGCAGCGGTCATGTGTGTAACATTTATTTTTCCTAAAATTAAATTTATTAGGTAGGTTTTGCCAGTTCCCATTGAAGCATCCAAAAAGAAAATTTGGCCTCACTTCCATTCGCACTTCTTACTTCAGTCCGTCTGTTACAACCAAGTTGCTTTTACTGGACCGATAGAATTGCAATTTGGCACAAACTATCAAGAATTTAGAGCGCTCATGGCCCAGCGGCACCCGCCTACTGCGTGCGGTGTGCGAGGTTAAGCAATGTGGGCGCAGGTCAGTTCTTGGATGGGTGACCGCTTTAAGTGGTTACTAACTGACTCTCGTGCTTTGGAAGGCACGCTAAGCCGTTGATCCCGGCTGCAATCGTTAAGAGGCCTTCGAGCGGCTTGCGAACTTCTAACAGTCAAGTTGCCCACTCACTTGACAAAGGGGGGTCGAAGTTGCACCACGTCCGTAGGGAGTACCCACCGTTACCCTACACGTGACCCCTGGGTGGTGCTAAAAGTGCTACAAAAACTGGCAACCGTACTTGTTGCTTTAAATGGAAAAAAATATCGAAACCTCTATGTCATTTTTAAAAGCAAATCCATAGATACCCCACACGCCTATATAGTAACATTAAACATTTTTGGATACAGGCATGTATGGAGTGCCAAATTTTACCTCAGATTCGTATTAAGAGACCGGTCGGACGCTCAGATATCGACTTTGAACGAAATCGAGACGAAAAAAAAGAAAATCAATATGGCCGCCACATTCACAAATTTTACCTCGGATTCGTATTAAGAGACCTCTCGGACACTCAGATATCGATTTTAAACGAAATCGGGACGAAAATGAAGAAAATCAATATGGCCGCCACTTTTTTCAAATTTTACCTCAAATTCGTATTAGGGGACCTCTCGGACGCTCAGATATCGATTTTGAACGAAATCGGGTTGGAAATGAAGAAAATCAATATGGCTGCCACTTTTCTAAATTTTACCTCGGAGTCGTATTAGGGGAGCTCTTGGACGCGCAGATATCGATTTTGAACGAAATCGGGACGAAAATTAAGAAAATCAATATGGCCGTTACTTTATTCAAAGTTTAGGTACCTCGGATTCCTATTAAGAGTCCTCTCGGACGCTCAAATATCGATTTATGTCGAAATCGCATCGGACGGCACTGATTAATAAAACCACTTACAATACATTGAATCAAAAAAGGTCGTATCTTCATAGGGAACTCACGGCACTTCATGCACCTTTAGACCTTATAAGGAACTTACATGCCAAATTTGGTATCTCTCGAACCAGCAGTTTGGGCTGTGCGTTGATATGTCACTCACTCAGTCAGTCAGTTTCTTCTTGCAATTAGGCACCTACTTTTAAGTTTTCATGCCCGCAACATTAAATTTCAAAATCAATGCCATTTTCGAATTTAACGACCCAAAAAACCATAAAAATGACACCCATATTAATATTTAGACATTCCGACCCCCTGGGACCCCAACAGAGGGGATGGTATTTCACGTCCTCCACGTGGGATTTTAAAATCATTCTTGTTTTCGTAATCAGCGACCCGTAATAAACCATAGAAACAACACCCATATCGATTTTCAGAATTTGTCACCAGATTTCCCTCTTTTAGGTGTTGATTTCTCAAAAAACCTGAAACACATGTTTACTCATTTATCGTTAGAAATACTCCTGTGAAGTTTCGAATAAAATAATCCAACTAATTTTGTTTCCCCATACAAACTTCGGACCCCCATTTCACCACCTAAGGGGTTGAATTTTGAAAAATCCTTTTTCAGTGCACCCCTAGACCGTATAAGGAACCTACGTGCCAAATTTTGAATCTCTAGGACCAGCGGTTTGGGCTGTGCGTTGATATGTCAGTCAGTCAGTCAGTCAGTCAGTCAGTCAGTCAGTCAGTCAGTCAGTCAGTCAGTCAGTCAGTCAGTCAGTCAGTCGGTCAGTCAGTCAGTTTCTTCTTTTATATATTTAGATGTAATTAATACTTCCATGAAGAATTCGTTATTATTGAGTTTTATCAATATGTAATTAGCTTAATCCATTTGTTTGATTTTCTAAAATTAATAATAATAATTCATCGTCATCATCATGCGGGCAGTATCATCGGCGGGCGAATACGCGTGTCCGGTGTGGCACCGTTCCGCCCTCGCAGGGCAGGTTACCTTGGCACTCAACGACACTTGCCGCATAATCACCGGATGTCTCAAACCTACTCCGCTCAACAAGCTATCAGAAACCTTCTTGCAGAAACTGCGCCCCCGGAAACCTGGAGAGGTGGCGTGCAGTGTCGAAAAGCTAAGGCAGGAACAAGACCTAACCGTCCTGTCTAAAGAGCCGCAGGAGTTTTTATGCGGAGCACTGCCGCTGTTGAGATTCCACAGTCACAGATACGGTTTGCGCACTGGCATAGTACTCGCACTCCACCTAAAGATTTTGTCCGCCTCGCTGAAACACTTCCCGCTGGACATAAACAGCCATGGCGGATCTAAAAATCCTAAAATAGATTGCGTGCCTAGGTCGGCCGTAGTAAAGAGAATCTGCTGAAGCGGGACACCCTAAGCGACTCAGACACTCAATGCTCGTGTGGGACGGCTCCCCAGATAATCAAGCACATGTTGTTCTGCCCAGCATGCCTGCACGCCTGTTCCGAGAAAGACCTTCGAGACGCGACGGACAGGGCGATAAGCGTCGCCACTTTCTGGTCCCGCACAGTCTGAAACCATCAACACCAAAAGAAGAAGAAGATCATCATCATTTTCAGCCAAAAGACGTGCACTGCTGGACATAGACCGTCCCCGAACAGTGCTTAATGGCCGGTCATGGTCTGCTTGCATCCTCTCAACTCAACTCGTGAGCATAATAACTAAAACTCCAGAAGAACCTAAGTAACTGACATAGCCCAAAGTATTGCCAAACTTAGGTGGCAGTGGGGGGCCACATTGGTCGGAGAACTGATGGCAGGTGGGGCCAGCGAGTTCTCGATTGGCGACCACGTACTAACCAGACAACGCAGCGTTGGAAGGCCACCCAATATTTCACAGGAGTGTTATTATTATCTGGCAACACTAGTTAGGTTCAACATTTTTGAATTCCTATATCAGTTATAGTCTCTGAAATATGTTTGATATACGGAATGCCGTGAATACCGCTAATACCGCGAATCGATTTTCAATGAACATTGTGGTAAACTTCGAACATTTCGTAGCTGGCGTAGGTGTTTCGTGTGTCGCGATTGATATCGTTGAAATATGAACATTTAGCAGAATGTCAGAAAGTGTTGCATTAGAGCAGAATGATTCTTGAGTAGCGACTACGCACCGGAAGACACAGCATCAGGAGGACCCCAACAGGGTGAACGGATGATCTGGTCAAGATCGGGGGAAGCCGTTGGATGAGGGAGGTGCAAGACTGGTAATTGTGGAGATTCTTGGGGAAGATCTTTTTTGTCCAGCAGTAGACGTCTTTTACGTAAGACCTTTATTTTGATCTTGCTTTCAAGGCAGGTTACAAATACAAACAATATAAAAAAGAGGAATCAAAAATACAATCCACACTTTTTTCTTTCATGTGCTGACTTTCAAGCACATGTTACACAAACATCTATCTGATAAGCACGCACATTAATTGTTACCATAGTAGTTTTCATTAGGTACATTTGTTGGTAATGTATACAAATATCAACACTGTTTAGAGATATATTACTTTTGGTAATAAAATTGAAAATTTTAAAAACTTTGAAAAAATGTTGTAATGGGAAGACGTTATTGGCACATTACAATATAATTTTTGATACACAAAAAAAATAACTAAAAATTAATAATAAGTAAAAACGGTGGCAAGGTTCAATATTCGCCATATTGTATTTTCTGTTTTCATGTTCACATAACGTATGTTTTTTTAAGTGCAGAAATTTTATTACACGTATGTTTTTTTAAGTGCAGAAATTTTATTACATTGTTAACTTTTTGGTAATATGCAACGCCGTCATTAAAGTCGTGAAGAAATGCTTAGAGCAGCAGGCGTGCTTGAAAGCGGTGCGATACAACGAGCTGCTGCAGATAACTTCTAGTCAAAGCGTAATTATTAAGATTGTGGTTTCGACTCTGCTATTTGGTCACTAGCGAGGTACGTTTCTGTTTAGCCATATGGTTGACTGATAGAGAATGCCTTATGGTATCATGTCCGCCATTGCTACATAGTTTTTGTATTGTGCAATAAAGTTTAAAATAAATAAATACTACGCAGTACTTTTCTAGCTGTCAACTCAACGAATTCTCAACTCAGTAAAGGGTCAGTAAAGCGCTTGTGATGCTTCTGAAGTCGCATGTGTCAATAGAATAGAATAGAATAAATGTTATTTTTTGTTTGTTCGTGTGAGCGTTGGTGGCCCTGGCCTTGCAGCACCCGTGTATCGTTTTAGTCTTTGGATGGCTGATGTGTTTGATAGCAGTCGTTAAGCAAAGTTAGAAACCTTCACAGGCGGATTGCGATCTTCTAACAGTCAAGTTGCTCACTCACTTGACATGCCTAATCCCACTAAGGTCTACTCTCCCCCTTGGCTTCGTAGCACTAATGGATTTACAGTCCTTCTTACATCAGCTACAGTCGAGTAATAATAATAGAAAACGACGCATGTTGAATAATGAATGGCGTAGATTAGGTATTCATATAAGAAGGTAGAAACGCCGCAACGAGTCAGGTAAGATTAGTGGCCTTCGTAATCCGCTTTATCTATGAAGTTCATTTATCTGCCGCGCAACAAAGGGGATGTGTTGCAAAATCTCCTAGAAATGACGTAATCCTTTTTGTTGATAGATTATTATTATTTTGGAAAGAATATGACTTGGATTCAAACTAGAATTACTTACTTGCTTACAGCTACGCTGGCATGCCGATGGTTGTTGGGCCGGAAAGGTTCTCGAGTGGCGACCATGAACTGTAAGACGCAGCGTGGGTAGGCCCCCCACAAGGTGGACTGATAACCTGGTAAAGGTCGCGAGAGTCCGCTGGATGCAGGTGGCGCAGGACCTCATTACGGCACCCTTTAGGGGAGGCCTATGTCCTATAGTAGAGGACGTCCATCGGCTGATATGGTGATCACTTGTTATTTGAGTATGATTCAAACGATTGGAAAAATATTCTAATTTCTAAGCCGAAATGACCAATAGTCAGTAAATATTTCAAAAATCATGAGCTACAATGTATGTATGATACTTATTGCACAGTATCTTAGGACATACAGCAACAGGTTAATTAAAATATTTCATATAAGAACACTTAATTAACGACATACAAGAAGCCAACAACACGCTCAGAATGTCCTAATAGACAATGGACTGTCCAAAGTTACATTCATGAAGGTATCCACACATGCAAGTTCACCACTTTTAATATTAAATCGATACTGACCATATTTAACCTTGAAACAAGTATGTGTTAAAAAAGACACTCGTATGAATTACCGAATTTACAAGGAAAAATTCCAAAATATACAAGTAAAAATAACTTTTTCGCACAAAAACTTTTCACAGGTGCAAGGGACACTATTTACCGGGATCTGGCTACCGCAGACTCACCTGTCGACAACCTCACAGCCGCTCAGAGAGATGTTGCTCCATACTGTGCGCGCGACTGTTATGTGGGGCCCACTCGGCGAGTAGGCAAGTCACCACCTGCCTTTTTACAATTCTGAGACTAATTGTCACGGCAGGTGTCCGCTAGTCTCCTCTCATAACCCATTATCCAGCCCATCCAATATTCATCTCAATATCCCTATGACCTTAGCTCCCATCGCAGCCAAAGTGCTGCACTCCAATAGTCTTTGCACCTGGCGGGGACCATCTCCGGATGTATCTCATTGTGCGCTCAGAGATGGCATCCGCCTTGTGTATCCCTTACTTTTAGATTATTTTTGTCTTAAAGGGCCTCTGCGCTGTTGGTTTCGGCCCCACGCACACCTTCCAAAGGTCCGGGACCCCATGGTCCTGAGATATGGAAAAGACGTACAATAATAATAATAATAAAGCTTTATTTTATTCGTTGTTTGAGTGTGTACATTTAGTCATTATTTAGATATTATAACACTCATCCCGATTGGGTAAAAGGCTCCTCGATTCGCTTCCATAAATCTCTATCTCTAGCTTTCTCCATCCAATTCTTTTCCGCTCTTTCGGTGATATCATCAGCCCACCGTTTATACATATGGTCTTCCCTTGGTTCGCTTTCCTTCAGGCCCCAACCATTTTGTAGTTTGTATGGTCCATCTTTTGTCTGTATATCTGGACAAATGGCGAGACCACTGCCATTTTAGGCGTAGGGTTTGTTTTAGGGCATCCACAATCATGGTTCTTTTCCCATCCTTTCTTACATGATAATAGTTCTGTTAAATTAAGTACACGATATTAGTCTATGGTCAATGGATATGATAAAGAATTCTATTTGTACCGCTACCGATAATTTTTTTTAGAACGATAAAGAATACGACAATATTTTCGAATTTGTAATAATTTATTTATGTAAAAAGAAACTATATACATACATGAATACTTAACCAAAATAATATAAATAAAATTAAAACTAACTTAAAACAGGCCCTTGAGGCTTTGTACCGAGGATGCTGGCGGCATTTCCTCGCTGTATCGCAATGCTATAATACGTTGAGTGAGGAAGCCGCCAGCTCTTCGGTCACCAGTTACGCCAACCAGACGCTTCGCAATTTCTGCAAATAATTCGAATTTTTGAAATTTCGTGTTTTAGTAAGATTTTGGAATTTGCAGCTTGTGATATTTTGATGATTTAATATCCTAAAATTACAGTGACAGCATTTTATAAATTGTAACATGTGGCAAATATCCAATTTTAATGGAATTCATTAACTGTGTTCTCCACAACGTGTACGAGTAAACTCTTCCCTAAATAGATTACATTAATTTTTTGTCAGCAAATCATTAATCGACACAACGCCCTGTAGTCATAATTATAACATTGTTATTTCGACTGTAGCTTAATAATGACAATTCATTAATATATAATAGGACTTTCCCACGTTTACAGAGTAAGAGGAATTTTAATTAAAAGCTTTATACTTTTGGATACGTATTTAAAAAAAAAACGGTTATTAATGGATTGGCTGCCAACATTAACTTTTTGTGTTCAGTTTATTTCATTTACATTCTGCGCTTCATATTGTTTGTAGCTAAATGTAATTATTTAAATTTTAATCACATTTCGTCTATGAAACGCTATTAATTTAAATTACAGTTGATATTGTTTAATTTTAATGACATAAACTCTGGATTAAACACAAATTCATTTACAGTTTAATTTAAAGTTGACCAGCATAAGTAGTTTTGTATAATGACTTCTACTCAGACGAATTTGAGTGCTAACTTTAGTTAATAATATAATCATTTCGGTAGTATCTATAAATTATTTCATAAATATTAGAATTAGTAGGTACCTATCTGGTTATGTATGTGTATCTCGCCTTACAAGCCCGTTTAACATGTACAGCTCTGAGTACCCAGAGTAGACGTCAAATAGTAATACCACTAAAAGCGAGAAGGTCATTTACTAAATTCAATAAGAGCGACAGAGAGGGATATATTATTTGTTGTCCTTGTCACAGTTCCGCTTTTCTTTATTTGCCTCAATGTCATCTAAACGTCATGTCAAATAGTTTGAGGCAAATAAACGATTACCCGCCCAGATTAAAGAGGTTGTTTATGGTGAACAGCCAGACGTTTAAGACATGTTTTCAATTTAGCTGTATAAGATTTTTCTGTCCCTCTTGTGGAACTCGTACAGGAGCTCTATAGAAATCCTTACTCTGAGGTGTAGAGCCATCCTTAATCGTATTTCCATTTAGTAATTTGTATGTGGGTTAAATATAATTTTCAGTCTCCCCGTTTGACTATGCATGCTGGAAAAGGCTCAAAAAGTCGGAGTGTAATAAAATTTGTAATTACAAAGTGCTCATGAGCCAGCGGCGCCCGCGTAACGCGTGTGCCATGCGAGGTTAAGCAACATTGGCCGTGGTGGGTCTTGGATGGGTGACCACTTTGAATGGTGAATAACAGAGCGCTTCCATGCTTTGAAAGGTACGCTAAGTCGTTGATCCCGACTGCTGTCTATGCAAGCAGTTAAGCCAAGTTACAGGCCTTCGGGCGGCTTGAGAACTTCTAATAGTCAAGTTGCCCACTCACCTGACAATACTATTTTTAACCCAGGGGAAATCCGTTATAGATCCCACCCGGTCCAGGAGAATCCGAGTGAATATTATGTCCAACTCTCATGGACTAAAACCTCAGGGTCTTCTACAACTCGCATTCGGACAGAACCCCGGGAACATTTATGCTCACATCCGGAACAAAAGAAAATGCCGCTCGCCGGATTCGTACCCAGGTGCGTAATATAGACTATAGTCTATATTGTAGTCGGAGTTGGACAATGGTCTAGACCACTACCACCACCACCACCACCATATCAGCCAAAGGACGTCCACTGCTGGACATAGGCCTCCCCCAAATTCACGGGGGGTATATGCCATAATCGCCACGCTTGGCATGCGGGTTGACGATCGCAGTATGTCCACCGCACTCCAGGGATGCTGCTGCCCATCCCCCGGTGGTCTTGGTCGTAGTTTTAGGACATACCCGGGTCCCCTAGACCACTAGCCTAATTCCAATTCGGTCTACTTTCCCCCTTAGGTTTGAAGGTCAGACGGCAGTCACTTCCGTAAGAACCTACGCCTTGAGCTTAGAAAGCAGGCCCCGGGCATCCTTCAGAATGCAACTGTCCTGGGATAATTCTAGGACGATGATGATTATACGTGATTAAATCCGTTTGAATCGTTTTATTTAATGAGTAACAACCGTTGAAACCAGAAAATACTAATTCAGAAGTATATCAAGCAAAAATGGTAAAGCAAGTAATAAAACATAATAATAATAACGGTTTAACAAAACCAAGCGAAGCAAAATATCATAATTTTCCCTTCTCCGTACCTTCGCACATCAAAGCCGAGACGCGTTTGCCAGTTTTACGACTTGTAATATTAGGGATACGTTTAATAAATTTCACCGCCTCGCCTAAAGCTCCCACATAAATTAAAATGTAACGACATGAATGCTAATGTTGTTTTCTGACTCACTTAATGCCTTTTGAGGTACCAATTTGTTTCATACGACAACTCAAGTTCGGTCCTTTCATCTCATGTGGCTTGACGAAGTTATTATTAATTTGAGAAGTATTTAATAATTCTTGGTATAATACAATGTGCTTAGGTATTTTTAGTCGACTAACTTAGAATGGGTGACGCAACAGCGTATTTGGGTCAAACAACAATCTTTATGAGTTTGTGTCCAGTTATAACTATACTGTAAACACAGGGTCCAAAACTTTAATGGTCAATTATATCGTTGAGCCCAATTATATGTGATAATAATAACTTATACAGGGTGACATCGGAGACGTGATCAGGAACAATTTGACTCGATGAAGTATTGAAAGACAAACTCAATAAAGATGAAATCACAGTTACAACTTGCAATATTGACTATTATTTCTTAAATTATTAACAGAAAAAAAAATGTTACATACAACTTGGTCACCCTACACCACACGACGTCTTGTCATCCCTCATACAACGTGTGCCAAAAGTGATAGGGTGACCATGACGTAAGTATGGCGTTATTATTTTTGTAGTAAAAGTTTGAAAAAATAAACTTGTTTTATTCGATGTAACAACTATTGCATTTAAAACGCGATCATGTGTAGAGTCTGAAAAATTAGTTTCTGATTACGTCTCCGATGTCAACCTGTATTTTACTGTTGAATTATTGTAGTTAGTTCAAACATGCCCCTATTTTTTCCTAATTTTCGGGTTTCAACTTCACCTAATATGAGAATAAATTAACTTATAATTACGAATGAATAATAATTTTGCCAATGCACACGTCACTGCCCGTGGTTTCCGAGACTTGCAATATTATTTATACATGTAAATAAAACATATTAAATCTAGACTTTTTTTTTATCTGGAAAGTTTCGCGTTTGACCACAAATCACCTGATGGTAAGCGATATTGCGGTCTAGGATGGAGCGCGCTTACCTAGTAAAAACCGATTCACTCTCGTCTTGAAGACCGTAAGGTTGTAGTTTTCAGGGAACAAGGATTCCGGCAAGGAGTTCCACAGCTTTGCTGTTCTCACAATAAAAGAGGAAGCGAAACGCTTCGTGCGAGTTTTTGCATATGCCACCGTAAAACGATGTCACCTTGCCGTATCCCTGGTCGTCCGATGGTAGAAGGGGGCGGGGGGTATCGGCCAAATCTCGCTTAAACTTGTTATCAAGTATTGTGCGGGTAGATTTCGATCACCGCGGCGTAGCGCGGCAGTTGGCGAGCACCGGCAGTGAGCGATACTACTACTACGCATAAATTATTATTAAATGTTGAATCTTTTAGTCTTAATCTAAGATTTACGAATGGGTGACGAGATTGCAGTTAGGCTTACAAATGTTACTTTATAAATAATATATAGCCAGTTCCATTACCCAGTTCGGCTCGAGTCTGCCGCCCCTATTGCCCGTCCGAGCAGCCTACTGATGCGGGAGTAAGTGGTAAAGTTTCCTACGTATCTCTCTCAGGGGTTTTGCGTTCGTGGAATTCTTCATGAGCTTATTCTTATTGCCTTTTTATTCTGTCGATTTTGGAATATACACTATCACTTTCTTATGACAGGACATTATTTATTTAAGTTTTCTATTCGCACGAGGCGATTGTCACAAAATAATAACACAAAATCTTATCTGGAAACACTTTAAAATGTTATTATTTTTTCAAAATAAGAATTGAATACGAATGGCCAATGACTCATTCAGAAGATATATCTATTAGTTTGAGAACTAATGTAGTATAAAAATTGAGTAAATTGAATATATGTAAGTTGCTCTGCATAAAAAAGGTAATATTGTTGTGTTTTTAATTGACTAGAAAATCCATAATCATCCGCAAGATTGACAAACAATTTATTGAATAGTGGAAATGTTATTATGAATTAAAAAGAGAACAATTTGGTGCAAACCATACGCCCATACATTTAATTTAAAATCTAGAAATCAAGTTTACCAGACAGCTTTTGGTCTTCTCAAAAGTAGTAAATGAAGGCCATTGTATATTTAAGAAAAAACAAACCAATTATCATGCCATTATTTAATTACGCGTAAAGGTTTAGTTATAATTGTAAAAAAAAAATTTGCTATTTATCTTAGTAGAACCAAAATCAAAACGTAACTAAATCAAAGAGATTTCTACCCTATATGACACATTCCTATTTGAAAACCACTTCACGGATTTAATGTAATCCCCTCGCAAATTTTGTCTCGAACCTCCATAAACCAGAGTGAATTACTCACTCTAGCGCCTTAAATTATAGATATGCTATTAAACTTCATCATGGAAATACGCTTCACGGATTATGAGTCCAAATTTATTAAGTCAAGAAACAAAATAGCGGGAGCGCCGTTCAGCAAATTGGTTAATAAATTAAAAGCGGTAGTCTCGACGCCGTCGCGGACAGATGGCGCCTGAAATACGACAGGTATTTAGCGTGTTGCAACACCGTCCGCCGCGATCCGTGTTTTAATTTTATGCTTTATGAGCAATTTTTGTATCAATTTTCCCTGGTCGTACTTTACATAATTCACCCGCTTTTGACGACCATGCGGCAATTTGCGAGCGAAGGTCGTTACCTACTCTGTTATTTACTTTTTGCTTTGTACGAGTTCGATTTAAGTACAAAAAAGTTAAGGGAAACTTGGAATTGTGCCTTCTAATCTACTTACATTCACTCGCGTGTTTATCATTAGACAAATAATAGTCATCAAGGACTACAAATTCTCTAATTTCAACGATAGAAACGCGTAACAGTATTTCATATAATGATAATTTCTGCTAGTAGGTATTAGTCGAATAATTATTTTCAAACATTTACTTATTTGAGTGCCTTCGAAATGTGGCGCTGGCGGCGAATGGAAGCCATAAGCTGAACGAAAAGGAAAACAAATGAAGAGGTTTTGGATTTGGTAGGAGAGAAGAGACTGCTTTTGAGGACGATTGAGAACATAAGAGGAAATATGTTGGGGCCCTGATACGTCATGATAATTACATAAAACCCTAATCGAAGGAAAGATAGAGGGGAGCAGAAGCAGGGGAAGACCGAGACGTGCGTTTCTGGATCAAGCCAAAGAGAAGGTCAATGTAATGTCGTATCAGGAGCTCAAAGCATTGGCAGAAAACAGAACTGAATGGCGATTACTCTACCGACAAGACCAACTCTCTTAGATATATGATGATGATAACTTATTTCCAGGAGCATCTCTGCTTGTATTGGACACTTCTTTGTTTGCAGCTTTTGTGAGTCATACTATAAAACTATCCTGTACTCATAGTAACCCGCTGCTTTGTTTTTGAGAGGAGGCGATCTAAGAGTAATAGATGGAATTTCTGTTGTAAAAATGTTACAAAAGGGTAGGTGATTCCTTGTCACCAACAAAATGTACCATTTACCTATGGAGTTATACACATAATAATATGGATCACAGTCCTTCGTCAACCTGGGGGAGGAGAGGGCCCCTCTGGCCCGCAGGATTACATCAGGATTGAGCGAGGTATTTTTCAGGGTGATAATTTGAGTCCCTTATGGTTTTGTCTTGCGCTGAATCCGCTCAGTATCTTGCTGAAGGATTCAGAGCTAGGTTCCCAGCTACGGAGCGAGGGTGAGGTCATTTCTCATCTGCTTTACATGGACGACCTTAAACTATTTGCACCAAATAAACATGACCCGTTGGAGCTACTGCAAACCACAGAGATCTTCAGTAGTGCCATCAACATGGAATTTGGTGTCGATAAGTGTGCGGTCATGGATGTACAGCGGGGGAAAGTTGTAAATTCCACAAATTTACAGATTTCTGAGACAATGGCTCTCAGATCTCTCTCCGAAGCAGAAACCTATAAATATCTTGGTATGTCACAGTTTTTGGGTATCGAGAGTGGGGACATCAAGCGGTCGGTGAAGGAGCGCTTCTTCTGTCGCCTGACAAAAGTACTCAACAGTTTTTTGTCGGGCGGCAATAGGGTGCGCGCCTTCAATGTCTGGGTGATGCCCTTGCTCACATACTCATTTGGCATGTTAAGGTGGACTCAGACTGAGCTCTATTTCCTTGGTCGAAGGGTGCGTGTACTGCTCACTGCGCACCGTATGCTACACCCACGGTCGTCTGTTATGAGACTGTACATCCCGCGGAAATTAGGAGGTCGCGGCTTCTTAAATGCCAAAGACCTACACAACCGCGAGGTGTGTAGTCTCAGGGATTATTTCCTAAATAGAAATGTGGGATGCATCGTGACGTAGTGGCAGTAGACGCATCTTTCACCCCGCCCTCCATGGCTAACCAGAACTGGCGCAGACTTAAAGTCGAGGACCGAGCACCGAGGACCGCAGGGCGGTATGGAAGAGTAACGAGCTACATGGGCGGTTTTACAAGGCTCTTACGGGGCCCGACGTAGACCTGCTCGCATCGGTGAACTGGCTACGTTTCGGGGATCTCTATGCGGAAACCGAAGGTTTTGTTTGTGCAATTGCGGACGAAGTTATCATGACGAACAACTACCGGAAATATATCCTGAAGGACGGTACAGTCGACATTTGTCGGGCATGCCGCCGTCCCGGAGAGTCGCTCAGGCATATTATTTCCGGTTGTGGTCATCTTGCTAACGGTGAGTACTTGCACAGACATAACTTGGTAGCCAAGATTATTCACCAGCAGCTTGCTCTTCTGTACGGTCTTGTGGACTTCGAAGTGCCGTACTATAAGTACACACCCGCGCCAGTTCTCGAAAATGGTCGTGCCACGCTCTATTGAGATCGATCTGTCATCACGGATAGGACTATTATAGCCAACAAACCTGATATCGTGCTAACAGATCGATCGAAGCGCCAGGCAGTGCTCGTCGACATCACCGTCCCCCATGATGAGAACCTTGTGAAGGCCAAGAAAGGCAAGGCTAATAAGTACCTAGACCTGGCACACGAGATAACCGCCATGTGGGATGTTGATTCGACGATCATTGTCCCGATAGTCGTCTCTGCGAACGGTCTAATTGCGAAGAGTCTCGATCAATATCTTAAGAGACTCTCGCTAGATGGTTGGGTCAAGGGTCAGATACAGAAGGCGGTACTCCTGGACACGACGCGGATAGTCCGGAGGTTCCTCTCTCTGTCGCCCTAACCACCGGTTTTTTTATAATGCTTTTATATTTTGTACGTGTATTTTTATATTTTGCTTTTATAAATATTTTGTAAAAAACCTAACTTAAGTTGTAAGAGAAATAAAGAGAATAATAATAATAAGGCGTAGTAGTCGGCCTGTTTAGCCTAGTTGGTAGTGCCACTGCCTCCGAAGCTAGAGGTCCCGGGTTCGAATCCCGGTAAGGGCATTTGTTTCTGTGGTGAGCAGAGACATTTGTTCCTGAGACTTGGATGTTTTCTATGTATTTAAGTATATATCTATTAAATATATCGTCGTCTAGTACCCATAACACAAGCCTTATTGAGCTTACTATGGGACTATTTCGATTTGTGTAAAAATGGTCCCATATTATTTATTTATTTATTTTAGTAGCGTAATAATAATAATAGGGATGTGACGACCCCATCGCCAACTGGATTTCCAGTGCAATCGGGCTGTTAGGGAGCAGCGACCCTACGTACCTGAGTGCTCCTGGGGTCAGGCGTTTACTGATCGGTTGGTTGGTTGGACAGCCCCCCCCCCCCCCCGTCTGGCTTGCCTTAACCGGCCGTCCAGAGTGGAGTCGCAAGAGCTGTTACTCGAGGGTAGGTAGATGTGGTCACCTAAGTGGCGAGTTGGCTATATGTTGAAAGTCCAATGCCACCTCTAGCCCTCCAGCTCTCTGACCGGTGTTACCCCTAGGCCATTGTTATATGTCGCTATTAATAGGGGCCCATCTTAGCAGGGAGCTGTGTGTGAGTCAGCCGGAAATAAAATGTGAGACTGTTTTATTAGGCAGGCGTCCGATGTCTCACCCAATAGCCCAGCCATTATTCCATCATCCTCACCAAATTCCATCAACCAACAATAGTCCCTGTGCACCTTGGCGGATGCTGTCGCTGTGTGCGTCCCATGACATGGGCAGGGACAGTATCCGCTTGGTGTACCCCTTTGCATTTCATTAAATTGTCAAAAGGGCCTCTACGTGTTGGCAATGTGGTACTCGTTTGGTACTTCGGTACCTCGGTACTTCGGCTCCACGCACGCCTTCCAAAGGTCCGGGACACCATTGTCCCGTGAGCAGAAAAGACATACAATAATAATAAATATTATTATTCTTACATATGGCTGTATTTACCTAAGGAAGTAATAAGGATACCGATTGTCAATGCTGATTAATTTGGTGAAGGAGCATGTCCTTAGAAGAAATGTCTAGATATTGGACTAAACCTAAATGAAGAGCAAATGCTTGTAAGCGATGTCGATGATCTGACTCGACCGGGTCCCCTTGAGCTATAAACATAAATCACGACGAGACCAAATATATCCACATGTGATGTTATAATACAAGTTGAAGAGAATTTACTGATCTTCTTGTTAGTTTCAATGCAAGTACTTGGACTGTACTCTTACTGATAGCAATGCAAAATGTTAAATGGATAACATCAAAAGAAACACCTTACGTTGCACCGCTGCTCTGCTAAAATCTAGTGTCGTCATGTTGCATCTATAAAATTGATCCTCCTTTGCTTTTAGTATATTTTCTGCCAACAATGCTGATACTCAAGCAGGAGGACAAGCTTTTAGTGGCTGAAAAGTGATCTTCTGCAAGTTTTTCGGCCCAACGCCTCTGCTTTGGATAAAAACCCAAGAAGTAGTGGCGTCATTAAGGCCTATAAGGTATCTTATTCTCCTAAGATGAGCGGACTAACATTTCATCCTGCCTTACCTCCCAAACTAGGGAGATTGGAATATAAAGCAGAATAAAATGCTGGATGTGTGCAAGGGCACATGTTGAATTTTAATGACGTTTATTTCGACGCAATTGAGGGTAGAGATTCGATGGCAGAGAATTAGAAAGAAGATTGAAATAGACGATCTTGATTGATGCTTATCAGAGTAACGTCAATACGTTACTCTGACAAGTAAAATCCCTTAGGCTTGCCAGACATGGTGGCGTGGCGATTATGGCATTTACCCCCCCTGAAATTGGGGGAGGCATATGTCCAGCAGTGGGCATCCTTTGGCTGATATGGTGATGGTGGTGGCTTACGGATTTTTTTCCGATTTTGTTTGGGTTGGTGTACCGCCCATATCTAGCTTGGTCTCCAAGAGCAAATAGGAGACGATCAGGTGGTTAAAAAAAGACGAGGGCAAACCTACAGGAAGATTAGCGGTCTGTCGTCCTACTGATGGGCTAATGTGGGCCTCGAAGACCTGCGTAAGATTTAACCACACAAAACGGATCAATGGCGTGCACTCGTATTGGAGTCCAACACACATTTAGGGTCATTGCGCCATAGGCGTAGCAGTATTTATTTGACTCATGCTACGTAATACGCATTTTGTGTAAGTTAGCCGTAGGCCGACACATAGAGCGCGTTAGTCCGTACTTGCGCTCAAATATAAGAGTTGCTATCGTCGTTAGAGATCCTACCTACGTTTAAAAATGATTTACCTCTACGGACAGACTTTTTGTTATGTATCCGCAATTTTACCCAGTGATATTAATTATCTGGCCATTTGTGTCCTTACGTCATTTAGAAACCGCGTTTTTACATTAAGTGTAAGCATTAAAACGAACAATTCGCAATCGTTAGGCGGCCGCGCTACGTGACCGCAGGCCGCTCCTGATTTACGAGCGAAATACAACAATGATAACCTCCGAGGTACGTGGAACGAGCCACTTGAAACACTTCTCAGAATAAACATGTATTGTTGCTAGGTTCGTCGCTTTAGACAATTAGACGATGCTGTATGTGGTAATGTTTTAGTCGTTGTAGATGACGAGGAAGTTATAATAGTATTGAGAATGTATTGTGCTGACGTGACTAACTAAATATGATCACCAGAATTGTTCGGAAATTGTGTTAGTTGCAAAGTTCTAAAAGTTTAACGCAGCTATTCCTTTCTTGAATTTAACTTCCAACACCACCATAAGAGCCAAAGGATGTCCACTGCCAGACATAGGCCTCCCCCAGTTTCAAGAAGGGTTAATGCCATGTTCGCCACGCTTGGCATGCGGGTTGGGGATCGCAGTATCTCCACCGCACTCCAAGGATGCTGCTGTCCATCCTCTGGTGGGCTTGGTCGTAGTTTTAGGACATACCCGGGTCCGAATTTACCTCATTAATACCTAATTTTGAGTAAGGTAGCGTTGGTCTAAAATCAGGATAATTTAATCTCTATATAATTCGGCTACTGCAACTTAATTTTGTGTCCATAAAAAAGGATAAAGGCTGGCAACAAGCATGATCAAGATAAACATTTTAAATAATACATATTCGTATTTATTTATTCATAAAAGATAGAAAACATTTTAGGTATGTCAAAATCAAAATTAATAAATTCAATCAGATTACGTTGTTTAAAATAATCAGTGATCGTTACTTTTGTAGCAAATTCGATGCAGCGTAATGGTGTTAACGGAATTGGGATAAATTATTTAAATTCTTATGATCCATTACCATTAATTACGTTAATATAAACCTTAATTTACCGTTTAAATTGTATTTGCTCATACCAACTCCGTTAACACCGTTAACGCTACACCGAAAATGCAACAAAATGTACGATCTCTGAAAATAATACATAGTGAATTAAAATGTCGAAAATATAATTTCGATACATGGCGCATTTTTGAAACCAAACGTTACGCGACAAAATGCGAAAAAACTCTTACGTGTTACATAAAAGTGTTACATATGATGTGCATTATATCGAAGTATATATTATAGTTTCTTACACCTTGTTTTCACATCAGTTATTATAGGTGGTATTTCAATTTAATCATTACTTACACACATCGCTCGCATAAGTGTTTTATCACGTCTGTCGCAGACACATCGACTGCTCGACGTGACGTCACGCGCGCTGATTTATGAAAGGAAACTTGGAGCAGGCCCTGGGAAAATGTTTCGTCCGATAGCCTTTGCGGGACGTGCGCTATCCCACTCGTTTTATTCAGTTAGCTGGATGAGACATTTATCGTGTCATGTGATGATTTACGCTGGTTGGATGCTGTGTGCGGACGAAATTCGCAGATAAAAATCTTTGCTTTAATGCACATGGGTGTTTTTTTCAAAATATCACTTGTTCTATAACTAGCGCTATTGATGATAATTCATAGGTTTGAAATATTTTACGAGAAACAATTAAATTTTTAACAAAAAAACACCGACTTCAAAGATGAGGATGGCCAAACCCCATCCTCTTGGTAATTTGAGTTCCTTATGTTTGCCTTACCCCATCCTCTTGGTTTATAATTTGAGGAGTTCCTTCGATTTTTCCAAGATCCCGTCATCAGATCCAGACTTGATGACAATGGGACCAACTAGAAAACATACCCTTTTAAACAAAAAATATTTTTTTTTTAAATTGGTCCACTAGTCTCCGAGTAATCGGTGAACATACATAAAAAAAAATATTCCGACGAATTGAGAACCTCCTCCCTTTTTTGAAGTCGGTTAATAACAGTGACAGTTTAGAGAGGTCTGTGGGTTTGTGTTCCTGGTGGTGAGTAAGATCGACAGAGCTCCTGAGGATGCGCTGTGTTGAAAGAGAGGGACCTGCATACTCGTATGTCTAGATGTCAACACATCGAATCCTTGATTCTGCTGTAGTCGCTTTCTCTGGCTACGATATCTGTTTGTCACCAGGCAGGCCATAAGATTCTATACCAACGTCGTTGTATAAAAATAAACTTATCAAAACGTGGTTGTCACATGTTCAAGCTTGGTTAGGAAAAAATAATACATAATCATAACGAACCCTGATAATCAAATCCTATCAAAAACATAAATGTGAAAATGGCAGCCAAGTGTAATATGCGATGCGTGTTTGGCGTCTTCACCGACAAAAAATTTTTCTGAAAAGGTGCCAAGTCTGGCACTAGATTGTGAAATGAAATGAAATGATTTATTTTGCAAGAACATACACAGGTGTTAAGATTACATGTCAGTGAGGTAAAATATTTGTCATGAAAGTATGATCCGCCACAATATGGCATGCAAAATCGTATGCTAACTTAAAATATCAAAATGTCAGGTTATCAAAATATTCATTTAAATTATAATATGGTCTAGCAAGCAAAAATAATTTTAGGTTTTTGGAAAATTCATTGATATTAGTAATTTTTTTTATATCATCATTTAAGAAATTGTAAATTTTAATTCCATTATATTCAAGACTCCTCTATAATGTAAGTAATTTTTTGAATTAGGTAACTGTATGTCAGAGTTTGGTCTTAATCTGAGTGGTCGGCATGTATTGTTAGCTTTATATTCAAATCTAGACTTATTTTTATGAACAAAAATACACACTAAGTATATGTAAAGCGATATCACGGTCATTATTCCATGCCTCACGAAAATAGGACGACAATATTCGAGAGGCTTTGCCTTGTCAACATACCGAACAGCCTTTTTTTGTAAAATAAGAACAGGTTTCATGTGAACGCTGTTACCCCAAACCTCAAGGCCGTACCTTATCAAGCTTTCGAAATATGCAAAGTAAACTGTCCTAAGTGAAGATGAGTTTAGCATTTTTGATAGGTTTTTCAAAGAGTAACAGGCACTGGCTAATTTTTTTCTTAATAAATCTATATAACTTGACCAACGCAGTTGGGAATCCAGCTCTACTCCCAGGAACTTAACATTATTTGTTGTTAGTTTACAGTCAAACTAATTAATTTATTGCGGCTTAATGCATTTTAGCTTTAACTTGGCAGTTTTCTTAAATATCCAACATCTTTCATGGTATTATAACATACTGCACAGAAAACTGCCAAGTCTCGGGATATTATTTTAATAATGTTAATTTTAGCGTCGTTATACTCTTACTATTGTCATTTGCGATGTTAAATAAATTTTCATAAGTTCAAATACAAGGAAGGTGAAAACAAGTAAACAAATAGACCTAAAAAAACATATTTAGTACCAACAGTGGCACACCCATATTGGCTAGAAAAAAAAGTATCATTGTACTACAAAATTATACTGCTATAGTAGAAAACCTATTCCTGCGATAGATTAGATGGTAGAGGCATGTTTGGCAGTGACGCGTGCAGGACGCTGTCACTGCCAAACAGAGCTTGTAACCAGTTAATTTCTCCGTACAAAAAACCGGTTAGGAATTTTGTTCTTTCGTTTACTATTTCATGTTTAATCAGGCAATCTAAAAATACACAGTCATAACCTAAATACATTACACAGACCTAGAAAAAGAGCATAAACTCATTCAAATTATTTGGCTATTTCCGGGTTTTTGTGATTAACCGGTTACAACCCCTGCTGCCAAACAAGCCTCTACCTATTCATGATGTTACTCGAAACATGATGTTTCGAGTAACATCATGGATGATGTTGAAGTATAAGTAATACATTAGTATATATAAGTATGTATATCGTCGTCTAGTATATTATTATAGTAAAGCTTTGCTTAGTTTGGGATTAGGTCGATTTCTGTAAGATTGTCCTCCATTTTTCATTTTAGTAAATATGTATTTGTTATCAAAATTTGTTTTCCTGCAACATGAGAAAATTTCTTTTAACTGTAGTAATTTTCAGATCAAATATTATATTTAATCCACCTATTGTATTTATTTTAAAGAACTTATGGCACTAACATATTTATTTCAAGAAACTTAGTACAAAAGGCGGATATAAACATGAACAAAGCATTCTCCTTTGAAAGATAATTAAATATTCGAGATTAGCAGGTAATCGACGTTCCGTAACTTGACACGCCTTTATTCAATCTCAAATTATAAAGGGAATCTGGTTTCACCAGAAATATACTCACAATGGAGTATATTTGATATTTTGGGTGGTCCCGTCCCGGTTATACTAAAATAGAAAAGTTGGTAGCGTTTGTCAGCGAAATCGTTTTCCGATTCCATTTCCTTGCAGCTTCAGCTCCCATTGTTTTTCTTTTATCAACGTAGAAATACCCAGGTTTTTGTTTTATAGAGAAAACGTGTAGCAAACTATTACGTTCAAAGCTAAACATTTAACATTATTTGTGTGGTCACGGAGGCTTTGCCCGCAGTACTTGTAAATATTGATCAGGTTCATCAGCACTCTCTCCGCCATAATCCAATCACTATACGGAGCCAAGCCAATATATGTCTTTTTTAGGGTTCCGTACCCAAAGGGTAAAAACGGGACCCTATTAATATGACTTCGCTGTCCGTCCGTCCGTCCGTCTGTCACCAGGCTGTAGCTCAAGAACCGTAATAGCTAGACAGTTGGCATTTTCACAGATTGTGTATTTCTGTTGCCGCTATAACAACAAATACTAAAAACAAAATAATAATTATTATTAAGGGGGGCTCCCATACAAAAAAACGTGATATTTTAGCCCTTTTTCATGGCTACCACTCGCCGAGCTAGATCTCAAGAACCGTAATAGCTAGACAGTTGAAATTTGCACAGATAATGTATTTTTATTGTGGCTACAAGAACAAATACTAAAATCAAAATAATGATAATAATTAAGGGGGGCTCCCATACAGCTTTTAGCCTTTTTTCTGGTACGGAACCCTTCGTGCGCGAGTCCGACTCGCACTTGGCCGGTTTTTTTAAGTTGGTCGCACACCGCTGAGAACATTGATACGTCACTTAACTGATTCTGAACTGAGCATTGCAATACTACAGTGCGGCTTTTTAAAATATTGGTAGCACCGTCTTGTCATTTGTTTGGTGCAAACGTTGCTTTGCGATACTATATATCAATGTCATGTCACCGTGTGGGAGATGTTAGCTTAGATCTGCTACCCGTGCTTTCTAGGGCCAGTAGGCTGGTACCCACCTTTCACGTCAATTCATGGCGCCTCCTCAACGGCAACGTGGAGAAACGCCAGTGTGGTTTTAGTGGATACTCCGTTCTCTGAGTGAGTCCCGTGTAATTTCCAAATCATAAAAAAGCCTACTGCCATCCATTTTTCCTTTTCTAATCTTTCCGAATTAACCGGGATCTATGCAAGAGATATGTCCATACATACAAGGTATTTGACGCAGTCAAAAGTTGGGGTTCTAAATTCCCAAAAAGCATCAACGCGAGCAATGCAATGAGCGAGAGCTTGCCCCTTAGGTAGGTAAATGTGGTGTTGTGTTTCTGGTGGTGTGTAAGGTCGCCAGAGCTCCCGAGGATGCGCTGTGTTGGGAGTGAAGGACCTGCATATGTCTCTAGCTTAACAACTTGAGACATCTGCGGGTCCCTCGCCCTCAACACAGCGCACCTCCAAGTCAATAAAGGGTTGGTAACGCACTTGTGATGCCTCTGGAGTCGCAACTTACCATAGGCTACGGTGTCTGCTTACCATTAGGCAGGCCGTAAGTTTGTTTGATAATATAAAAAAAAAATGACCAAACATCCTGCATTTCACTTAATTTCTATAAATTGGCCCGAACACCTGTGAAATCTTAAACGTTACGACGTCATCGTCGCTAATGATGCTCCTAACGAAATAAACCTTCCACTTTAACAAATTTAATTTGTCGACACTGAAAGTTTTGAGACAGGGCAAGTCATCTCAAGTTATTTTGAAAGGAAAGCATTTCCCTGGGTTTCGAATATCTGTTTTAAATTTTATGGTTTTCCAGTATTCGTTTTGAAAGGCATTGTGGCTATCGATTACATACTTATTTATTGTTAATGTACTGGGGCCATCATCTTCATCCTAGCGCAATACCAGTACAGTTGCACCCTGAAGGATAGCCATGTACCTATGTAACTAACTACAATGGCTCATCGACCAAAAGTGAGGGTGATTAGGTTCCAGTACTTAGCGCAGTATTAGATCAAGCCGTCCGAAGACCTCTAACTTTGCTTAACGACTGTTGTCCTTGACAGCATCCGTGATCAACGGCTCAGCGTCTTTACTAAAGCACGGGAGCACTTAGTAACCACTCAAAACGGTCACCCATCCAAAAGGTGACCACAGCCGACATTGCTTAACCTCGCATATCGTACGCGGTATGCGGGCGCCGCGGCGACGATCGTACTCCAATAGTAAGCAGCCTCAATCTTAATTCATAACAAGAAAAGTTAAAGGTGATATTTATAATTGAAATTAAGGTGATAAATTGACGGCTTGCTTGGCCTAGTTGGTAGTGCCACTGCCTCCGAAGCTAGAGGTCCCGGGTTCGAATCCCGGCCAGAGCATTATTTGTGTATTTAGCACGGATATTTGTTGTTGGGTCTTGGATTTGTTTCTATTAATTTAAGTATGTATGTATATCGTCGTCTAGTACCCATAAAATTTAGCTTTGCTCAGTTTGGGACTAGGTAGTTTTGTGTGAGATTGTCCCCCAAATTTTATAAAAATATATACATTATTTTAAATCTAATAGAAAGTGTAAGAAAATAACGACTTTAAAATACCTATTTCCCTACACGGCCTATGCTTCAATCGTTCTAACGTTGAACGAAAAATGTTGAAGGCTAAATAAACGCCAACATATTTCATGCATTTTTCTGACGAAGCAGTTCAGCGTTTACACTTTAAACGACTCACATGGGTAACAAACAATGCCTACGCTAAAAGACGTATTTTATACCAATTTTCACGGCGCTTTCGTCCTTATATGATCTTTACAAATCGTAAAGTTACAAAACTTTCGTTTATGCCTAGTAAGGGTCGACTTATAGCCGAGATTCATGAATATTAACACAAATTTAAGGATAGCCCTACCGTTTTTCTTGAGTAGGCCAGAAAGTCGTATCTCCATACGATTTTGATGGTAACTTTGGACTTTTTAGAATAAAATAGCATTGTACGTTCCTGAATATTTAATAGTTACCTATACCGGCGATTTTGAGGCGTTAATATTTTATTTATGAGTTTTATTTCGTGAATATCTACTAAAAATTGTAAGGATACGTGTACTCAGTATCCACATAATAGAAAAAATACTGAACTACATTTTACACCACACCTTGCCAAAAAGCACGTTTTTCCGCACACTGCGCGTTCGGAAAAACCCACTGTTTGGCCAAGTGGTGACGTAAAATTGTGTACAAAACACGGGTCGTAAAACAGAAAGCCCTCTCTCGCATATTTATGACCCTCGCCTGCGGCTCGGGCCTCAAACATCTGCGATATCGGCCTTTCTTTGTTTTACAACCCTTGTATCGTAAATAGCTATTGCGACACGTACATAAGCATTATATGATAATAACAATTGAAGCTTTAAAATTTACGCTAATAGTAAAATCAGCAGCCTGATTGCATAACTTTTTGTACTAACGTTAGTAGATTTAAAGTAATTTTTCGAAAAATCTAACTGTTTTTTTACTATAGAAAATTACATTTAGATGTATCTTACGTAGTCGTCGTTGGCCTGTTTAGCCTAGTTGGTAGTGTCACTGCCTCCGAAGCTAGAGGTCCCGGGTTCGAATCCCGGTAAGGGCATTTGTTTCTGTGGTGATCAGAGACATTTGTTCCTGGGACTTGGATGTTTCCTATGTATTTAAGTATATATATATCTCTACTAGCATTTGCCCGCGGCTTCGCCCGCGTACTAAGCGTAATTTTTAACCGTCTACAAAAAAGAGGTTCCCTGTTTGACCCGTATATATGTATGTAGGTATATATGTATGTTTGTCCAAGATTATCTCGCGTTTGGCTGAACCGATTTAGATGCGGTTTCCAGAATAGTAGTTGTTACATTCTGGGAGTTTCGGTATACGAAGTTTGGTGATTGTGATTTATTAAAAGGAGCATCCAAAAAGAAAATTTGGCTTCACTTTCATTCGCACTCCTTACTGTTAGTCCGTCTGTTACAACCGAGTTGCTTTTACTGGACCGATTGAATTGAAATTTGGCACAAACTATCAAGAATTCAGAGCGCTCGTGGCCCAGCGGCACCCGCCTACCGCGTGCGGTATGCGAGGTTAAGCAATGTGGGTGGACAAGTTTCCCACTCACTTGACAAAGGGGGGTCGAAGTTGCACTACGTCCGTAGGGAGTACCCACCGTTACCCCTGGGTGGTGCTAAAAGTGTAACAAAAACTGGCAATCGTACTTGTCTTCCCGAAGATCTCACGGTTCGTAAATAAATGCCTCCGATAAAAAAAATCTAAAGGTTGATTTAAATGGAAAAAATATCGAAACCTCTATGTCGTTTTTAAAAGCCAATCCATAGATACCCCACATGCCTATATAGTAACATTAAACTTTTTTTACAATCCCTGACATGCATGGAGTGCCAAATTTTACCTCAGATTCGTATTAGAGACCTCTCGGACGCTCAGATCTCGATTTTGAAAGAAATCGGGACGAAATAAAGAATCAATATGGCCGCCACTTTCAAAAAATTTACCTCGGATTCGTATTAAGAGACCTATCGGACAATCAGATATCGTATTTGAACGAAATCGGGACGGAAATGAAGAAAATCAATATGGCCGCCACTTTTTCCAAATTTTAACTCAAATTCGTATTACGAGACCTGTCGGACGCTCAGATATCGATTTTGAACGAAATCGGGTTAAAAATGAATAAATCAATATGACTGCCACTTTTTCTAAATTTTACCTCGGATTCATATTAGGGGACCTCTCGGACTCTCGGATATTGATTTTCAACGAAAACGGGTTGGAAATGAAGAAAATCAATATGGCAGCCACTTTTTCTAAATTTTACCTCGGATTCGTATTAAGAATTCTGTCGGACGCTCAGATATCGATTTTGAACGAAATCGTGACGGAAATGATAAAAATTAAAAATGGATGGATGGATGGATGGATGGGTTGGAAATGAAGAAAATCAATATGGCAGCCATTTTTTCTAAATATTACCTCGGAGTCGTATTAAGAAACCTCTCGGATGCTCAGATATCGATTTTCCTCGGAAATTAATAAGGAAATGAAGAAAATCAATATGGCTGTGACTTTTTCAAAATTTTACCCCGGATTCGTATTACGAATTCTCTCGGATGCTCAGATATCGATTTTTAACGAAATCGTTAAAGAAAAGAAAAAAATCAATATGGCCGCCACTTTTTCCAAATTTTACCTCGGAGTCGTATTAGAGGACCTCTCGGACGCTCAGATATCGATTTTGAACGAAATCGGGACGGAAATGAAGAAAAGCAATATGGCCGCCTTTTTTTCCAAGTTTTACCTCGGAATCATATTAAGAGACCTTGTGGACGCTAAGATATCGATTTTTAACGAAATCGGGACGGAAATGAAGAAAATTAATATGGCCGCCACTATTTCCAAATTTTACCTCGCATTCGAATTACGAGACCTGTCGTACGCTCAGATATCGATTTTGTACGAAATCGGGAAGGAAATGAAGAAAATCAATATGGCTGCGACTTTTTCCAAATTTTACCTCGGATTCGTAAAAAGAGACATCTCGGACGCTCAGATATCTATTTTGAACGAAATTGGGACGGAAATTAAGAAAATCAATATGGCTGCCACTTATCCCAATTTTACCTCGGAGTCGAATTAGGGGACCTCTCGGACGCTCAGATATCAATTTTGAACGAAATCGCAACGGAAATGAAGAAAATTAATATGGCCGTTACTTTTTTCAAAGTTTACCTCGGATTCCTATTAAGAGTCCCCTCGGACGCTCAAATATCGTTTTTTATCGAAATCGTATCGGACGGCACTGATTAATAAAACCACTTACTAACAATACATTGAATCAAAAAAGGTCCTCTCTTCATAGGGAATTCACGGCATTTCATGCACCTTAAGATTTTATAAGGAACCTACATGCCAAATTTGGTATCTCTCGAACCAGTAGTGTGGGCTGTGCGTTGATATGTCACTCACTCAGTCAGTCAGTTTCTTCTTGCAATTTGGCAAAAACTGTTAAAAGTTTTCATGTCCGCATTTATATTTCAAAATCAATGCCATTTTCAAAATTAACGACCCAAAAAACCATTAAAACGACACCCATATTAATATTTAGACATTCCAACCCCCTTGGAACCCAACAGAGGGGATGGTATTTCACGTCCTCCACGTGGGATTTTAAAATCATTGTTGTTTTCGTAATCAGCGACCCGATAAACCATAGAAAACATACCCATATAGATTTTCAGAATTTGTCACCACATTTCCCCCTTTTAGGGGTTGACTTCTCATAAAACCTGAAACACATGTTTACTCATTTATCGTTAGAAATACTCCTGTGAAGTTTTGAATAAAATAGTCCAACTAATCTTGATTCCCCACACACACTTCGAACCCCCATTTTACCTCCTTAGGGGTTGAATTTTGAAAAATCCTTTCTTAATGCACCTCTAGACCTTATATGGAACCTATATACTAAATTTAGAATCTCTAGAACCAGCAGTTTGGGCTGTGCGATGATATGTCACTCACTCAGTCAGTCAGTTATTTCTTGCAATTTGGCACAAACTTTCAAAAGTTTTCATGTCCACAACATTAAATTTCAAAATCGATGCCATTTTCGTAATGAACATCCCAAAAAACCATAAAAACGACACCCATATTAATATTTAGACATTTCATCCCCCTCGCACCCCAACAGGGGGGATGGTATTTCACGTCCTCCACGTGAGATTTTAAAATCATTGTTGTTTTCGTTGTCAGCGACCCTATAAACCATAAAAACAATACCCATGTCGATTTTCAGAATTTGTCACCACATTTACCCCTTTTAGGGGTTGATTTCTCAAAAAACCTGCAACACGTGTTTACTCATTTATCGTTAGAAATACTCCTGTGAAGTTTCGAATAAAATAGTCCAACTAATCTTGATTCCCCACACACACTTCGGACCCCCATTTAACCCCCTTAGGGGTTGAATTTTGAAAAATCCTTTCTTAATGCACCCCTAGACTTTATAAGGAACCTACGTGCCAAATTTGGAATCTCTAGGACCAGCGGTTTGGGCTGTGCGTTGATATGTCACTCGCTCAGTCAGTCAGTTATTTCTTGCAATTTGGCACAAACTTTCAAAAGTTTTCATGTCCACTACATTAAATTTCAAAATCGATGCCATTTTCGTAATGAACGTTCCAAAAAACCATAAAAACGACACCCATATTAATATTTAGACATTTCATCCCCCTCGCACCCCAACAGGGGGGATGGTATTTTACACCCTCCACGTGGGATTTTAAAATAATTGTTGTTTTCGTTGTCAGCGACCCGATAAACCATAAAAACAATACCCATGTCGATTTTTAGAATTTGTCACCACATTTCCCCCTTTTAGGGGTTGATTTTTCAGAAAACCTGAAACACGTGTTTACTCATTTATCGTTAGAAATACTTCTGTGAAGTTTTGAATAAAATAGTCCAGCCAATCTTGTTTCCCCATATAAACTTCGGACCCCCATTTCACCCCCTTAGGGGTTGCTTTTTGAAAAATCCTTTCTTAGTGCACCCCTAGACCTTATAAGGAACCTACGTGCCAAATTTGGAATCTCTAGGACCAGCGGTTTGGGCTGTGCGTTGATATGTCAGTCAGTCAGTCAGTCAGTCAGTCAGTCAGTCAGTCAGTCAGTCAGTCAGTCAGTTTCTTCTTTTATATATTTAGATTAAATATATCATCGTCTAGTACCCATAACACAAGCCTTATTGAGCTTACTATGGGACTAGTTCGATTTGTGTAAAAATTGTCCCATAATATTTATTTATTATTATTATTTATTACGCACGAGCGAGCACGTTATGTAATTATCCCGCAGGTTGCCTGACTGGACTGTTCTCAGTCCGTCTGATTTTTACAACACAGTATTCAGGTTCGGGAGTAATCTTTTATTTTGGCATAAAAACATGTAAGACAAAGCGAGAGAGAATTAATCTCACAACATTATTCAAAATTCTCACTGGCTGTAATATCTTAAATTGATCATCGTCAGATTATATTGATTAGCCTAAAATCCAATCTCCCAAAGTTTGTAATGAATCCCCGAATTTTTTTAACACCACCCGTTAAATTAACGTCACCCCTGTTTGTTTAAATGTTCATGTAGACAATAGGATATTAAATTTTGTTTTCCTAACCAAACAGACGGACCCTTGTCATCCGCGGTCTCATGTGTACACACCGACACTCGGTCAAATAAAGCTCTATTTAAATGTTATTTATGTAGGCACCAATTCGCAAACTTAGTTTTCAGTAGTTGCAAAACAAACGAACTCTAATGCCACCGTGACAGTTCTGACGTGGTTTATGTGCCGCGTGTCTTTTGTTTGACGCTCAGTTGGTATTAAATTGAGACCATGTTTTGTCGTAAAGTCTGAGATGGAATTAGAGATCAAAAATGTAAACAAACAACTATCAATCTGACACGACTTTCCTTTTTAAAACCTCTTGTCATTACCTGTAGCATAAATCATATCTCCACATATTTTAATAAAACAACACCAATACGTTATTAAAACGCTAGTTTATTCTGGTAATTTTTTGTATTAATTCATATTTATTTCGCTTAAATTTTGAACGCGGTAATTTTTTTCAAGTACGTATTCCAATGATTCTCAATTACCCACTGCAAACGTTATTTTTTTTATTGTGGCAACTCACTTGTTTACATTTTTGATCTCTAAATCTATTACCGACTTTAGTGAGGTTGTGGTCTGAAACAGTTTTAACATAAGAGTTGCAAAGGGGTCTGTAGGATGCGTTCTTGGTGCCGTGAAAGGTATATATTGAAGTGAAGGAACCTGGATTTGATTCGAGCTGTCGACACAACGATCAAACCACTAAAGAATAGGCAACGCACGTGTAACCTGTCTGGGTTTGAAAGTGGAAAACAAGCTTACAACTCGCCTGATGGTAAGTGCCTATAGACGGCTGCAACTCCAGGGCTGTCACATGCGCGTTGCCAACCTATTACAATTTAATCACTCATTTCTTGAAGAACCTCACACCGTAGTCCCTCGGGAAAACCTCGTCAGGGAGCCATTCCATTTTCACTCTCGTTCCTAACCGAAGCAGTAAAATTAGGTATTAGGGTTCCGTAGTAAACACGAAACCCTTATAGTTTCGCTACGTTCGTCCGTCCGGCCCTCCGTCTGTCGGCGGCTTAGCTTAGTAACCTTTATCGTTACTACCAGAAAGCTGTATATTTGTATGGGTATACATATAAATCACACCAACAAAACGGTATATTAAAATATTTATAAAAAATTAGGGTATCTACACGTCAAGTGGGGATGCATTTTTTTTTCTTGAAAAACCAATCGTGTTGGTTATCGTTAGAGAAGTCGTTAAAAAATAATAGGAGGATTATAGAACTAATTTTTGATTTCGCTATTCGTTTGTCAGATATTCATTTTTAAAATGCTTATTTTTGTTGGAGTCATTGGTCCCCCCTCGACCTACACGCTAATAAACGGAGGGTATGTAAAAATCAAAATCATGATAATAGTATATACATATAACGAATTTGAAAGTAAAACTATCACAGCTGAGTAGACATTACTAGTTAACGAGTAATTCTGTTGACATGTAAATCGCCTTTAGAAATAAATAAATATAATAAATATTTTTTTACACAATTCGAACTAGTCCAACGCTTGTGTTATGAGTACTAGACGACAATACTTAATAGATATATACTTAAATACATATAAAACATCCAAGTCTCAAGAACAAATGCTTATGCCAACCACATAAATAAATGCGTTTACCGGGATTCGAACCCGGGATCTCCAGCTTCATATTCAGTTTCACTATCAACTAGGCTTTAGAAGACCGAAATGAGTATGCGTATGAGGAGTCAAACTTATGAAATGTATTCGGAAAAGCAAAATTTCATGCAATTCTATTGATTGCTCAGATATGTTGTTAGTTATGTCAATTATATAGTAAATATAAGTTTACGACATTTTAAATCGGCATAAAGTCATGGTCGGAGAGCTACGGAACCCTACATTGCGCGTGGCCCGACACGCATTTGGCCGCTTTTTATTTAATACGTCATGAGCATCGCAAGTTCATGAATATAGTTAAATGGGTTAGGAGTACTTATCAAATTTAGGTATGAAGTTGCGAAATGCTATTAAAATTATTAACTTTTATCGTAGTAATAAAATAAGCCGTAAAAGGCACATAATAAACTTCGTTAAAAGGGTGTCATTTAAACAAAATTTCTGCTTTATTCATACTAACTAGGTCTAATTATTAGTAGTTAACTCACAGACGTTCATATCTTTGCTTACGATATTGAGCCACCATCTTCCAAAACATCATTGACTTATCCACGAATTGCTATTTCCCGGGCACTGCAATAATGTGCTATTGTCTCGAACTATAATTAATAATAATTTATTATAGAAACAATACATGTTTAATTTAAACAATTTGTAATATAAAACTAAAACTAACTACAATTGTACAATTGTGTTGATTAAAAAAAATATATAAGTATATTACCTACTAATAGTCGTTCTGACTTTTTGACTTCTTTCAAAAAGGTTAGGCTACAGCGCAAACCCTTGACCCGATCGTCTTTGTTTTAGGCTCAAATTGTAGCCCACTAAATTGTCCAGAGGAGTTTTGCTCAAAATTTTGATATCATTCTTCGTTTCCAAAATATTGAGTGCCAAAATGAAAAAATCGTAGGAAATTAAATTTTTTTTTCACTATTTCGGCCAAAACTTTTTTCGTTCTGGACTTTCTCAAATAATTCTCTTTGCATCTTACACATCTCGTAAATATGCGTCTGTTTAACCTAGTTTGAATATCATACCTTCACAACTCTCTGAAATATAAGGGGATCGCACTATTTCTTGAAATGGGACCCTATACTGGAGCGAACGAAAAGACATTTTCAATGTCAAAATTCTTCTCTACTATTTGTGTGTTGAGGTCTCAAAATGGTAGACTTTTTTGTGGAACTATTTTTATGCATGTAGGTACTCGTACTCTGAAAACGATGCGCTCCTTTTTGGACAATCGTTTAAAAACAGAAGGATGGGACGTATGCTCGTGAATTCAACGAACTAATAAGAATTTTTGTTTTACTAAAACAAAAATGTATCATTCTCATGCAAAAGGTACCTTTAGGTGTAGGTAATAAGGCACAATTTCATCACTGACCGCTATTAGAAATATACCTTATTGGCATCAACAATACGGGAACTTTTGTATTAACACAAATAACTGGTTAATTGATCAAATTTTACACGGCCACAATAAAGTAATCCTTTCCACGCACCAAAACTTTTAACGCAAATACCATATAATCCGCACATCTGACACGTGCGGGCTTTATACAGTCGAGGGCATAAAATGTGTATAACATTCTGGACCTTATTTCAATGGAATAAGATAAAAAATGTATACATATTGGTACCCTTGACTGTACATCGTACAGAACCTAATCCAAAAGTTGGCTCCCTGTACACCCAGGATAATACTCCACTAAATTAACACTTCAAATTTACATCTACTCTGAACTTGTTTTGGCTGTAGAATACGAATATTCCGTGCTTGTTATCTTGCAGTATGTTTTTCAAGTGTAAATAGGTCAGATGGCTATCTTTGTTGATCTACGATAGGAAGAGGCGTTCGTGTTTGTATTTGCGTTCATTCCAAAGCAAGTAAGATGTATGAAACAAAGATCAGACAACATGAGAAAAATATCGGCCTGGCAGGAGTGACAGGCGTCGTACCCAGATCTCTTAATGCCTTTCGCGGGCCGGAATACTTTACCGACTAAGCGACAGGGACAGTTACTATACACGAGAAGGATATTGTTTCATGTTGTCTATTGGTTTGATAATAATTTGGTGGAGTTTTCGTCTTTGATGCACACATTTAAATCGTAATGATAAACCATTAAGGTGACATCCTAATTTGCCGGTGCGGAGGCGGTGTAATATGAGAAAACTATCAGTGTCAACTGACAGTCGTGTCAGCACTGCTCTTTACTGCGCATCTACATTTAAATGTGTGGTTCCTGACAGGCGCGGAATGCATGGCAGTGGGGCGATATGAATGCAGTACTACCCCGCTTCTACGCATGGTATTAGGTACTACTGCGCAAACGAAACACTGTCAGTATCTTGTTAAGTGAATAAATCTCAGCAAGATCAGTATGCTTAATTGCTTACGTCAAAAAACAAAATATCGCCTAATTTTAAAAGTAAGATGCTATATAAATTAATAATTAAAACATGCTTACGGTAATCTAGGTATCTTGCAATGCGATCAGACACATTCAGGTTATGCGTATGTACCGATTTGATATTAATGATGTGTCGAGTGTCAACATATTGACATGTAACTTGTCCTAGCTGCCTGGCTCTAGGTGCTTGTTAAATATACAGTATCTTAAAGATGACTGTGCACGTAGCGTCATTGTATAGACGCAGGAACAAACTATAACCACATTTCAAATAACATATGGTGTACAGTTAACCCTTGTTCTTTTTTTTATCAATCCACGTTGCATGTGTATATCATGTGACATGATCTCACGTTCATAATCTCTAGTATAATACATATAATATAGGTATAATACTGTATAAATAATCGTTATTGCACACCTCAATAAATATACAAAACTATCCAATTACATAAACATTTATAGGAATTAACGCTGAAATTCTGAGCAGTATATCATCCTCCTAGCATTATTCCCACTACAGTTGCATCCTGAAGGATGCCTGGGGTCCGCTACCTAATCCCAAGAATTGGCGTAGGCACTAGTTTTTACGGAAGTGACTGCCATCTGACCTTCCAACCCGAGGGCAAACTAGACCTTATTGGGATAAGGCCCGACATTGCTTAACCTCGCATACCGCACGCGTTACGCGGGCGCCGCTGGGCCACGAATTCTGAGCAGTATATATAAATACTCAATCACCTTACCCTTCCCAATTTCGTTCAATCATTACACACCTCAAGTGATTTCTTTAGCTCATAAGCAAAACTCCGGGGCGGGTTTATAACGTGTTGAAATGATATGTCCATTGTCTTGTACATCTGCTCTATTGCGTTCCCTTTCACATTAGATAACAGTTCACTATTGTGCAAACGTGACGCATTGATAAAATTTTGTGAGTAGCTTATTTTCGCAGGAGGTCATCTTACTTATTTGGGGAGGTAATTTTTCTGGACATTACAGAAGACCGCAGTCATATTATTTATGGTGATAAGACAGAGCTGTATTGAAAGCGAGGGACCTGCATATGTTTCTCAGGCAACTTCTTGACTTGGCGGCGCGGGAGCGATATGTGATAGGTATTTTGTTCTTTGATGTGAGATTTCCGCACTTGACGAAATACTCTCAGTATTACGTTTGCGCATTAGTAATACAATGCGCAGAAGCGGAATAGTACTGCATTCGTATCAGTTGACATTTTTCTTATATTATTATCCGTTTCCATATCGACAAATAAGGAAGGCGCCGTACTGTTAACACAGATAATCCTCAAATCAGTAAAGAATCGGCAAGGGACTCATGACTTGTTACGCCCGAAGTGTTAAAAAATAGCAGCCCAGGTAAATAGCACGTAAGAGAAACTTAATCCAATGATTAGTGGAGCCAAAAGCATTGGGGTATCTTGTCACGTATTGCTCAATCTGCTTAGTAGGACACCTTTGGACCCTTTTATTTGGGTCGCCCTTAGTTACGCAGAAACAGATCCTGAGATAAACACTGCGTGACTTGGTAAATTAACGTCCTATGTCACTGTGTGTATCAAAAGCAGATGTCTTTCTTTTATCAAAGTGACTTTTCTTTGTACAGTATGGTTTAACAATCGAGGGTTTTCCTTGTAAATTGTTCTACTTATACCCTTTTGTATAAAAAGCGTACATTATAGTTAGTGAGATAGAATACACTGGTTCACTTGTTTCTGGCCTGAAAGTGAAGTTGTTTTTGCAGCTGTATACTGCATGTATAGGTCGATTCACAAGAGCGTCTGTCTCTGTTTTGTAGGCTAGCACGCACGCACGCACGCACGCACACACACACAATGACATAAAAATTACACTGAATACAGTATTTCGTTTAGTGTTAGCTATAAATTAACGATATAATTGGCTTTTTCACATAAGCGGTAGTCTTAAATATGTTCTATTTTATTTAATATTCATTTTCCTATCAGAACAAGCAATGGAAAGCACTGAGTCTGATAAATCCTGTTTTTATTGCTCTTGTTGCCATGACCACATTTCATCAGCCCAGAAACGCCTGACTGCTGGATACAGGCCGCCTCTCCTTGATGCCAGTAATAGGGCACTTGGGCAGTAGTACCAACAGCGGCCTAGTACGAGCTGGAGCCTTCAAATACACCTTTGAATTTAGTTTTCCTCACGATGTTTTCCTTTAGCGAACGAATAAATAATTGTATGGCATTTATTTTCGAACCGTGGGATCTTCGAGAAGACAAGTACTGTTGACAGTTTGTGGCACTTTTAGCACCACTCATCAGGGGTCACGTGCAGCCTACGGACGTGGTGTAACTTCGACCCCCCTTGTCAAGTCAGTGGGCAACATGATTGTTAGAAGTTCTCAAGCCGCCTGAAGGCCTCTAACTTGGCTTAATGACTGCTGTGGTAGACAGCAGCCGGGATCAACGGCTTAGCGTACCTTCTAAAGCACGGCAGCACTCAGTTACCCCTCAAAGCAGTCACCCATCCAAGAACTGACCTGGGCCCACGTTGCTTAACCTCGCATACCGCACGCGGTACGCGGGCGCCGTTGGGCACTGAGCGCTCCTCCTTCCTCCGCTCTTTTAACGAAAATGTCAATTGGTGGTACCGTATGTTAAGTTCCAAATAACTCATTGGTACGAGTCGGGATTTGAACCTACGACCGCCGCTTGACAACCTCATGCTGGAACCACAAGGCCACCCAATAATTAACCTGAATAGATTAAATTGGAAATGTTGAACCAGCAACACTCAACGCTCTAAAACAGACAGCAATTGAAAATTGGAAGTCCATTCCTTTTTTTCGTCACAGAAAACGTCCACGGATGAATTAATCACGTGTCCGGGTGAATTTCGGTGTCTCTAGGGTGAAAAAAGTAAGCTAGGCGATCGCAGCGCAAAGCATGGCAGACATGTGTAGCTACCGGGGGCATCTGTCAAATTTACTTTCACGTTCCCTGTTGGGTTCCTACGATTCATTTCGTTTATATTTATTTATTTCTTTTCTTATTTATTTCAGTAAAATTTCTAGTAAGGGGTCTTTCTCATTTACTAAAATAAATAAAATATTCATGTGTCATTATTTGCCATCTCTAAGTTTGACATTGTCCCAATGACTAAGGAAATTCTATGGACGCAAAGTGTCAACATTACGAGCGTATCCATTTCGCGGCCATATTGGAACTAAACATGGCGGATATAGTGCTGTCCCGGTAATCAACATTTTTATCGATATTATAGACAGATCTTAGAACGTATTGGTTTCCTAGGATGTTATTAGTAACATATGTATAATAGTGACCCTTTTTTCTATGCTGTTTTCTTTTATGATTCTTGGAAACAGGTATTTACTTTACGGGATTTCATGATTAAAGTGAGTTTCTTTACTCATCATTCTCTTGCCCTTTTCCCATTAGTTTGCGGTCGGCTCAGCATGTCTTTTTCCTCCATATATCTCTGTCACGCGTCATCTCTTCATTCACATTTTTCGTATTCATATCATCTCTCACACAATCCATCCACCTTTTCTTTGGCCTACCTCGTTTCTTGCATCCATCCACATTCATATCCAATACTTTTCTTCTTACATAGCTTTCATCTCTCCTCATTACTATTGTGTTCTATGGATATACCATATAGTTCATATTCTCACGATATGATGTCAATAATAGACTAATTAAACATACAAAGTCTCAATTGAATAGCTCTAATACTTTATATTTTATTGATATCTAAAATACACCGATTCACTTATCGTGTATTGAATACATGCAGTCAAAAACGGTATGTAGCAAATTAGCCATGCCCGAATTCACCGATTTCGTCACTGACACACTCACTGATACACACTGATAATCATCAAAATGTTTGGCTACTTCCTGAAGTGACTGAAATTTGGTATGTAATCTAAGTTTAGTATACAACCAACAAAAAAAAATTATAAACATATAACTTTCGCACCCCATCCCCTAAAATGGGGGGGAGGGGGTGGAAGTTTATATGAGACTTTCACCAATTTCGTGAATTAGGACATGAAAGTTTACACGGGACTGTAGACAGTAACTAAAAAACCTATTAATAAGACTGCCTAGCAACTTACAAAAAGAACTGAAATCCCACCAAAAACATTTCATGTAAAATGTTGCCAAGACGACGACATAAGGTTTGCCCTGTGAAAAAGATATCAGATCTCATGTAGAGCCAAGCTTCTGAATACATGGCCTAACTCTACCGACCCTAACTTCAACTAAATATGTATGGCTTGGCTGTTTTGTTACTTACTTCAGATCAGAAACTAAATATTCGCATCACCTCCACGACGGTAGCGAAACGGCAAAGCCATACATATTTACTGATATGTAGAATCAAACAAAGTCTTGTGCGGTTTTATTTTATAACACTGTTTATTTTATAACTTTTCAATTTTTATTCCACTCACTGACAGATCGTGTACTGCTCAATTGGCGTATGATTGACGTACCCGGGAAAATAATATGGCGATTTTGAGCTCAGCTAGCTTTGGTATGTATAGAGCAATACGCCCGGTCCATAGAATTTCCTTAGTCATTGCATTGTCCCGGGACCCTTGACGTTTCAGACGTGAACATAGCCCATAGGCTCCGAGTAAATCGGCTGATACATACGGACGGATGGATGGACGGAGGGACGAACAGACATGACGTTGTCGCCATTTTGGCTACGGAACCCTTAAAATGAGCTATTTAAATCAATATTCTCATAAACGACGAATGTTACGAAAGTGCATGAAACAGGATCGTATATTTGAGTTCATAAATACAAGTAGGTTGCTAAAGGCTCAAAAATATCTTAGTCACAATAAAGTCAGGTTAACATAATTTTGATTACTTTGTACGTGGAGATGTTTCCGAACTTGACTGTGCATAATATCTGCTTGCCGCTCTACCCCCTCCGGAAAAATTGTACCTAATGTTAGGGATATTATTTCGGTCAGGATTACTTGAATTTAGTAATCTAGCACTGCCATTACTGACCATAAATATCTAAAACAAAGTTCTATTAGTTCCTAGAATCTTTTCAGGTCGCGAGAACTGTACGAATTATCTCACAATAAACCAATATGCCATCGCCAACTGTGTACAAAGCACCACAAAGCCGATTGCCCGCGCCTGTCCGAGTATCTGACGGGGCAAAGGACTATTTGTATTTGGCACATCTTTTGTGCTTATCGGTATGATCAGTAAAATATTGGTTTTATTATTTTTATGGTATTTTATCGTCTCTAAAGCATAAGGTCTTTTATTTATTTATGTATTTAGTACAACCACATCATATATATTACATCACACTTAAAGCTAGTATCTTAGGAGGTATTTAATCCGATATATATGACAGTTACGGAGTACATAACATTGGCTACGCAAGTTGCAGTGAGATCAGATATACAATAACACAATATATAGATATATTATATTATATAAACAGGTCTGAATCTATAGTAGAATAACTGCTTACTATCATAAGCAAGTTTGAAAGGAGTGACAATATACATGGCGCGGGAAGATTGGATATTGGAGTTATCAAGATGTTGGTCATATTGCTGGTGAAGACCGGCAACATTGTGAATACTAATAGCTAACTCCTGTTTTCGGGACTCAATTTCTTTCAACATTAACTAAGCAAGCGAGGTGAGTCTGTTGAAGTTCGGGAAAAAAATGCTTTCGTATAATCGGCAGATTTTCGGATCTTCTCATCTACAAGTGGTGTATCTCATTTTATTGTCGTGAAATCTTGTGAGCAGGTTCGACAATCACTTTTTTTGTAAAAAGAATTATCGACTCACAGAGAGGTGCAGTTACAAGAGAGCTCACAGAGAGGCTATCCATCCAAAAGAAAATCGACGTGTGTTTTGGAAGCAATACCCCAGTCAACGTTAGGCGACTTCATGATTTGGCGGGACGGGAGCGATATGTCATAGGTATTTGGCTCTTTGACGTGAATTTACCGATGTGAGATTTCCTCACTTGACGAAATACTGTCAGTAATACGTTTGCGCAGTAGTAATACTGCTTCTGGTATGCGAAGTGGGGCAGTACTGCATTAGTATCGGTTGACACTGACTGCTGACAGTTTTCTCATATCGTACCGCCCCCGCATCAGATCAGATTGTGTTGAGGACGGGTAGTTTTGCTTATAAGTTAAAACGTTGGTACATATATCTGTATGTATAATTAATATTGTCAATGTTTGCGATCCAACTACACTACATATATCAACTTAATAAGTCCACGTAAATCAAATACAACGCCGTGTTACTCTCTCAACGTTTTGATTCAATATTGGTTGACATTTGTTGCGCGTTCATTCTAACACATAAGGCTTACACGCCGGGAAACCTACACTTACTGTTCTAGTAGTAAATCAGCAATTAAGATACTGGCTCTGATAACGGACCCAATACATCCATTATTGTCTTTAACGGCCTATAATTGCCAGTAGAACCATTACGAGAGCTTTGTGGGAAAAATATAACGTTATTCCGAAATATTGCTTTTGTTCGAATGTAGATAAAGGTTTTGCGTTTAGGTTTCATTACAGCAAAACTCGTTCATTTAAAAGAGCTTCGCTGTGATATTAAGACTATACTATAGTATATTTAGTGAACTAATACAAGTCTGAAATAAATCAGTGTAACATTATTGTTGTATTAATATGGTTCTGTTCTTAACTGCCTAATTTTTATGTTATTCTGTAAAAAGCTACATGTTAAGTAGCTGTTATTTTTTATATTCCACCGGCTAAATATACAGGATGATTTTGGGGTCGCGATCATGAATCAATTTTTCCGACTTGATATCTGTTAGCCATTTGAAATAAATTGTAGTGACACGAAACAAACGCATTTCGTTTTTAATTCAATTTGATGACAAAAATATAAAATTCTCCAATAACATGGTTACCCTATTCTCTTTGACGGATAGTATGAAGAGTTGATATTGAAGTAGGGTGATCAAGTTGTATGAAAAGTATTATTTCCCAATACAATTTTATCGTTTACTATCTAAATTCGTCTACTTTGAATATTTGATTATGTACAATCATTCCAAATCACGACCCCAAAATCATCCTGAATAATGCCGAGGCTCAGAATGTAAGGGACTGCCTGACAGTAAGGC
This sequence comes from Notocelia uddmanniana, assembly GCA_905163555.1. Lineage (NCBI taxonomy): Eukaryota > Metazoa > Arthropoda > Insecta > Lepidoptera > Tortricidae > Notocelia > Notocelia uddmanniana. The sequence goes on from LR991067.1 coordinate 20,094,847, forward strand.
AATCCCATTCCCAGTTTACGCCAAGGTAAATAATAGTGTTTTTCTTAAACAATGTGAGAAAACACAAGAGTAGGAAAAACAATTAATGACGTACCTAATAACGCGGTGATATGTTGACGTTAATTTAGCTGTAAGAACTCATACTATGACTTCTTTCAAAGGACGTATTAAATTTTCACAGTGTCCCTTAGTCACTCAAACTAAGTTTTCAAAGTAATAGTAAAACTAACACATTTAATTAGTTTCATGTCCAAATCAATGAAATTGTAACTTTTTTTAAGTTCTCCATTAATGTTATTTATTCTCTTGGGCCAAATGTAAGTTTTCCTTACTCGATATTATTTAACATGGCTTTGTCAGAGTTAAAAAAAAGAAAATAACACACTGGGAAAAAAATTTTATTGCTGGTATTGCTATACTAATAAGGCAGGGAAGAGGTTTACTTTTTAAATTTGGGCCGATAAAAATAATCACGTTCGTTTTAAAAAAAATACTGCCATCCCAAGCATGTTTGTGAAAAGAAACCGCTAGGACTAAAACGAACCTCACCATCGCAAACAAATAAATGTTTGTTGATAGCTTTCGATAAGTAATTAGCAGTGATCGTAACTTTTGTAGCTATTTCGGTGCAGCGTAGTTGTGTTAACGGAGTTGGTATGGACAAATACAATTAAACGGTTAATTAAGGTTAATATTAACATTATTAATGCTTATGAAGCATAAGAATTTAAATAATTTATACCAATTCCGTTAACACCACTACGCTACACCGAAAATGCTACAAAAGTTACGATCACTGCTAATTAGTGACGCATTCCACTTAAACACTAAACATCATGACGAATATTTGAAAACCAAATTGGTCATAGCTACTAAAGTGACATTATTATATATATTATTATTTTTTTACTTGCCAAACACAATTTTGACTTTATTTAATTAGAAGATAATGACCTAATTTAGAAGTACTTGCACGTCATCAACTGGCAAAACATGTGAGACTATTATTAAATTGCACCATGTCATCTTTTGTAACCACGTGTTGAAAATAAATAATTTATGATTGTTAATAAAACATCAAGACTCGTTAGTAAAATCTGTAATACCCACAGCAGTAAAATACATAGCTAATAATTACGTAATGAATATGGCTACACAGTGAACAAGATAACGCTTTCGTGCGGAACAACTGAAGCGAGTGTAACTTCCTATTAAGGGGCTTCATGTAACCAATTAATTTTATTTTGGACTTCGTGACATTATAAAGTTCTTAAATAAAAAAATGTATATGTTAAACTTAAGTGTCAAAGATTTCATTTTTCAGCTTTAATTGCCGACTTGACTTAAGAGAGCTCAAATTACTTTATCTCATTGGTGGTTTATTTTGTGAAGTTTAAGGTTGGGTTTGACAAGTTTCTATGAGGTGACAGCTACCGGCGCCATATTAAATGTTGATCGGTCTGTAATGGTAAGTTGGTGCAACTCAGCCTAAGAGTTGCTATGGCCACCTTTTGTTTCATTATCAGATCGGCTCCATGGCACCTTTTATACTGCATTGTCACCAAATTAACATAAGTACACATGCTACATTGGTTGAGGGTAACTGCTTTAAAGTTCAATTACAAATTTTACCCAAATACATATAGCTACTTTCATACATACACACAAGCGTTGCAAGTTAATTAAATGTTTGTAAAAAGGTATTAGCTTTAGCTACGAAACTTATTGCTATGTAAATAGTAACCTAGTAGTTTTTGGTTGGCCTAGCCTAATACTAATTCATACACGTGTTCTAACCTTAGTTCTTAACTTTATAACTACATACACATGTTACGTACACATGTTAAGTACATTTCTTTCTCTTACCTATAGCTGCAATTTTAAATATTGTGTCATTATTATCAAAAGTACCTAATTCATAGTCGAACAAAAAAGTTAAGTATTTTTCAATCGAGTATTTTTTCTACAAGAAAATTGATTTTGTTTTCAGTCACCCAACACTTTCGTACTGTTAAAAACCATTCCTTTTGTATAAAAAATAAGGATAAAAACGTTGAATTACATTATAGGTTTCTTGCCTATATGAAGCCCCTTAACATATTCCCTGGAGAGACACGTCTTCTCCTTACTTACAAATGGACGTAACCGATGAAAACAATCCTAATCAAATAAGCTCTTTCGGAATTTGAGTAAAGTCAACCTGTCCGCAGAACCCGTGAGTTGCCTTTTGTTGAGCTGCCAAGAGGCTGTTTGCAGAGGAGCCACGTGCAACTGACTGAGCGAATATCCATTTAGGCTTAAGTGCGTAAGAACTGTCAGGGTTTGATGGTCTTTGTCATGTCGTATTAGAAATTTATATCTTATTATAATATTTTTGACTGAGTGAAACGAAGGCCTCCGTTTCAACTTCGGCAAAAAATATTTCGTATGTCCGGCCGCCGGATTTCCGGGTTTCCCGCTGTTCTCCTGTATAGGTCGCATTTCTCAACTGGTTCCTATGTATATGGTTTTTTTTTGTCAAGTGAGTTTTTAGAAATTTTGAATATTGAAAACAAATATCTTGAGATCTACATCTCACAGAGCCACTAAGTAGTACTGTTCGATGCTGCAAAACTCTTATTATTTTGACAAGATTTCCATTTTATCTTTTATCAAGAAATAAACGAATCTGAATAAGCATCTACGAGTTATACATATAAATGTGATATTTTTTTGTATACCCTATTTACGTGTCCCACTGTGGGGCAAAAACTTCACATACAGCGCTACCGTTTTCAATGAGATAAAAAATCGCATTGATATTTATTCCGAATATAGGGAACGGACTTAAGGGAAATTCCGGTCATATATAATGACGCTCCAGAATCACGCAGAATCTTATGATTTCATTTCTAACACACTCGTCATGTATCAAAATCTTAGCATCACGAGAATCATAAAATATCATATCAAAGAGGACCGTAGGCGTACGTGGATACTCATGAATATTCGTTTACATGCTTCATTTACATATTTGTAATGGATGCACGTAATGCTCTGTTTTGTGCTTGTTTGCTGCACTTGTAACGCGTGTTTGAAGCTTGGCATGCATACATTATACCTATTTTAATATAGAGGGGAGCTGGGCTTACAGGACCCTTAAGGGTATTGACAGCTATGTAAGCTGTGCTTACATATCTCTTATATTTGCAAGTAACTTACGAATAGATTAAATTTTAGATCTGGGATGTTAACCTGTGCCAATTTTAAAATATTAAAATGCGAGTATTATATTATATTATACCTTCCTCTCTGGCCGAAAGTAATATATTACCATAATATATTTCGGACCCGGGTATGTCCTAAAACTATGACCAAGACCACCGGCAAATGCGCAGCAACATCCCCGGAGTGCGGTGGAGATACTGCGATCGCCAATCCGCATGCCAATCGTGGCGATTATGGCATTTCCCCCCATGGAGAAGACTAGTCATTGTTGCACTCTTTGGGGGAGCCTATGTTCAGCAGCATAGTGATGAGTATATTTCTGGTCATCAAACGCTGGCATAAATATCTAACGGTTTTGGACACAGGAACTCAATCCTCCTCTTCAGTATGGGCTGCATCGTGGAGTATACAGATACGTCTCACTGTTGGGTACAGGCGTCCTCTCTTGAATAAAAGGGATTGGGCAGCGGTCCCCACGCCGGCCAAGTCAATTTTTTCACAGATGTGTAGATTTCCTCCCAATATTTTCCTCCGCCACTAAGCTGATGGCAAATACCAAATGATATTTCGTACACACATTCCGAATAACTTATTTATCATCACTGATGAGCTGATATGTGAATTGTTTAACTGACAGCCTGTAACCAACATTTAACCTAGTTGGTAGTGTTGGAATCCCGATCAGGGCATTTTCTTGTGTGATGACTACAAATATTTGTTCCTTATATATATTTAATAATTTTTTTATCTATATAATTCTGCATTAAAAGAAACCTGAGTCTTCTCGGTAGATGTCGTGATACGCCTCCCTAAGGCGTTGTAAGAGGGGACTGGTGAAAGAATTCGTGCCTGTGCTTTTTTGTTCCGGTAGCTCAGTTGGCTAGAGCGATTGACCGCGTATGCCAAAATGTCTCAGGATCGAATTTTGCTCAGAATACAAAAAAAAATCTCTTTGATTTGAAATTTATAATTTGATATTATTAACCACGTCCAAGTATTACTTATGATAGCAATGACAACACCGGGTTATTACACTTATTACTATTATTACAAGTTAAATCTTGAAAAGAAGAAACTTACCCACGACGCATTATAAATGAAATTGTCCAATTGTAAATTCTAGTTTTTTGTCCGAGAATCTAAAATGAAAAACTTCTTCTTTATACCATTATCCTCTGCTGAAGTGTAGGGCTCGAATCAACTCCCTCCAGTTGCTTGGTCTTGGGCAGTTTGGGTTACTTCTTCCCATTCATCCATAGGGAACACAACCCTTAATCCACGGAACAAAAAATGTAAAATGTTATTGAAACTTTTTTACGTTTGAAGTGCTATTTAAAGCAAAACTTTAAGCGAATACTATAAAATTTAAGAACAGCGAGCAATTATGTTAACTTCTTTGATAACAATTCAGTCTCGGCTCGCTCATTTTAACGCACTTTACTACAAAATAAAATAATTAAGAATTTCACGAAGTTCGGGCCTTGCACTTCGAAAGGCCTGAGGCGGTTTTTCCAAGGAACCGTTTGCTTTAGTGGAACAAAGGTGTATCTAGCAACGACACTCATAGTGATATAGGCCTTTGTTCTGCCGAGACAACGATTAACGCTCAGTAAGATGCTGAAAAATGCTCCGGGCTACTTATCTACATCATTTTGCACTCCGCTTATTTTTAATCCTTTTTAAAGAGTGCTGTTTAAAGCCCTTATCTATCTGTGTATGGTTTATTGTCCTACTATAAGCCTTCTTCTTAATACAGATGGTTCCTGCGTAGCGCACGGCGTAAGAGTGGTTACGTGGCTCCACTTACGAGGGTCTTCTGATTGGCCTAACTATGAATTACGACCTTTTTTCTAAATGTTTTTTAATGTAGGTAACGTACGCAAAAGTATAAAGGTACCTAGTCTATTATACTTTTTATAAAGTAGTGTGTCAAAATTTCCGCCATTTTTGACGGCTAGTTTTTCCTTAACGGCCGATGTTGTAATCCAGTTTTTGAAATTTGCAGTGTTCTCTAAAAATGGATAGAATTGAAAGTCGAGCTGTGATTAAATTCTTATATTTAAAAAGAAATACGCAAACCCAAGTTAAAACTGAGATGAACTATGTTTACGGCAAGTGCTCCGTCTTTTTCTACCATAAAATTTTGGCTAGCTGAATTTAAACGTGATCGAACCAGCTTAGAGTGCGCAGCACGCTCGGTTCTCTATACAAACTTATTTACGCTCTCATTTTAAAACGCCATGCTAGAATAACATGAAACTTTGTATACACAATGGGATCCGGCATATCTAAGTCGGGAATTACTTTCTGTTGCTAGAAATTGTAAAAGAAAAAAAATACAGCGATTATTTTCATACAAGCCATAAAAATCTCAAATAACCGCTGTATTTTTTTCTTTTACAATTTTTATCAACACTAGACTACAGCTAGCATGGCATTTTAAAATGAGAGCGTAAATACGTTTGTATGGAGAACCGAGCGTACTGCGCCCTCTTAAGCGATGACGCCTAGGACGGCCAAAAACTGCGTCCAACCACGATAATGTTGAAAGCGTACACCGAATGGTACTCAACGACCGACGAATCAAGATCAGAGAGATGGAGTAGCTGAAGGAATTTCTAAAGTGCCGCGTTTTTTAAATTCGGACCAAAAACAAGCTTGAATTAATATTTCCGAAGCTCTTTTGACGAGATACAGGTGAAATTAATCTTTCTTTTGCATCGCTTGATAACCGTCAATGAAACGTGGATCCATCACTAAAATAAAATAAATAATCGTATGGCATTTATTTTACAACCGTGAGACATTCGAGAAGACAAGTGCGGTTACTAATTTTATTTTATTTATTTAAAATGGGATTGCTCTTGGCCAGCATCTAGCCAGGGAGGCAAAGATGACGCCGACGATGAAGCGAGCTCACCCAGAAGACGCCAGTTTGTTGCACTTTAGCACCACCCAGGGGTCACGTGTAGGGAAACGGTGAGTAGTTCCTACGGACGTGGTGCAACTTCGACCCTCCTTTGTCAAGTGAGTGGGCAACTTGACTGTTAGAAGTTCTCAAGCCGCCCGAAGGCCTCTAACTTGGCTTAACAACTGCTGTCGTAGACAACCCCACTTTGCTTAACCTCGCATACCGCACGCGGTACACGGGCGCCGCTGGGCCACGAGCGCTCCAATCCATCTCTCTACACCTGAGACAAAAACCCAATCCAAACAGTGGACTGCAAAAAATGAGCCTCCTCCAAAGAAGACAAAGACGGTTTCATCGGCAGGAAAAGTGATGGCCCCGTGGCAACACACGTCCCAGATGATAGTCGCGGAGTTATATTCGTTGACTATCTAGAAAAAGAAAAAACAATAACAAAATCTTTTTATTCATTATTAGTGGACAAGCTGAAGACAGAAATTGTGAAAAAACTGCCGCATTTGCAAAAAAAGAAAGTAGTATTCCAACAGGATAACGCATCGTGTTGCGTCTGCGATTCGAACTGATTAACCATCCACCATATTCCCCAGATCTAGCCCCCAGGGATTTCTTTCTGTTTCCTAAATTCAGAACTTGGCTTAGTGGACAGAGATTTTCAAGTAACGAAGAGGTTATTCCCGCTATGAACGCTTATTTTGTAGAGCAAGACGCCAACTACTACTTGGACAGGTTAAACCCATGGGAGCATCGCTGGGAGAAGTGTACAGTCTTACAAGGAGACTATGTTGAAAATTATCAGGTCTTTAAATTATTTCTTTCCATGTCAGACCAGAAACTTTTCAGGTGACCCTCGTACGTATAACAAAGAATGCAAACCGAGCCGCGGGATCAAACATAATCTTTGACCATTCTGAAGGTCCAATACATACATGATGTAACAGGAGGATACTTAATTTTGTTCTAAAGCAGTAGTGTTTTGTGCTAACGAAAATTTCAAATTAAAGGGAAAAATTGAAAAAAAAATGCTACGAGCAGGATTCGAACCTGCGACATCTGGCATACGCGGCCAATTGACCGCATAAAAAGCATAAAAAAGCATTAAGCATTAAAAAAAAACAATTTTTCCCAGGAGGATACTTTTGAGCGAGCCAGCAATTATTACCAAGTCGTTTCAACTGAAATAAAATGTTTTTTTTTTCTTATCAAAGAGAGTTTATTCTATTATTATAAATATACGTTACTTTTCTGGAGTGATATTAATTAATTACCATTTATTTTAAAAACAACAAAATTCAAATAAACTCGTAAATTATGATACCTCAAAAAATGCATTGACAAACGAGATATAATCTCATGGTGTCAAGTTCCATTACTTGGAGGTCATAAGTTTAGACCATAATTTCTCCGTATTGAATAAGTAAATAAATTAGACACGAGAAGTTATTGCAGATGCTCTATCAGCATCTTTTTAAAAATTAGTGCCCAACCTGTATACTACTCGTACTTACTACTCGTAGTAGTTCAATAATTTATTGACATTGGAATGAAAGACTTGATTCGTTCAACCGTGATGAAGTTGCGAAACCGTCTAAGTAGTAATTATTTTGCTAGTTCGAAATTTCTAACTACATAGTTAAAGAGTTAAAGTTCGCATAATAGAAAATAGAATTGCAAATAGCACAAATTGTGTTTCAACTTAGCAGTATTTACAGTTTACAAATGTTTTGTTTCTTCAGTACCCAATACACGTGTTACTCATTCTATTCTACTTTTTATTTATACATTTGGCGAACAATTTGAGAACATTTACCAAATATGATCAGTTTCGCAAAAAATCCATACTTCTTGAAGAATCTATAGCAGTTCATAAAGCGATATCAAGCCGTCAGATGCGTTGAGGTTATTCACAACGCTCAACAATCACACCGAACAGATAAACCAACATATGTATTTCCTATAACTACGCGTTATTATTGCGAAGTGAGAGGTCAAAGTATAGCATTTACCAATTTGGTGTCGAGTATTAAATATTTTGTGATTAGATAGGCAGGTGACAAGTCGGATATTAATACGTGATGGATCTCTATAACCCCGTTTTGTTCAGGAGTTTTCGCCAGATGTCGAAGCGGTTCGGTCTATAATTGATGCGAGGGATTAGTGCGAATGTGATTTGGACTGGGACTGGATTAAACCCGACCACATTATTCATTCAGTTTCGGCGATTACGACTTTGTCCATTGGTTACGGTTTAATAGGTCCGTGTTATTTTTGGGGAAAAACGACATAATTGAACTTTTCGGTTAGGTTGGAAAAATACCTCATTGGAAGAGGCAGTAATGTCGCTTTTCGTAAATAATTGAAAGGTGTATTGAGGTTCATTTTCCTTCACAAAGACACATATTATATGCCAGTAGTTTGGCAGTTTGCTAATGTAGAATTTGGTCAACACTGGATTAAGGTTTTAATGTTACTCAGTGAAATAGGGATTTTCGGGCTTTTGGAACTTTATTATTCTACCGATATGTTTAGGTATAAACTTTTTTCAAGTGGATACTTCTTTTTTATTAGCTTTTATGAGTTAGCTACCTTACACTTTTACTACCGTTACTTACGCTAGATGGCGCTTAAATAAAAGTGAAGGCATCGGTGATCATTCGAAGAAACAGATGGCAAATAAAATTATTAAGAAAATTATAAAGAATCAGTTTATAAGTTTCTAAATTATAATACTCTTATATTTGGGTTTATTTTACATTGATAGTTATTATATCTAGTGACGATAATAAATAGGTAGGCAACGTAAGAAGTATCCACTTATTATAATACGCACTTATAATTTACGGTTGTATCCCCGATACAATGCACTGCTTTTTTAACTTTTTTTATACCACTTCAGTGGCAAGCATGCTTACGGCCCGCCTGATAGTAAGCGGCCACCGCAGCCTATGAACGCCCGCAACTACAGGGGTGTCACACCGACTAGGGGGAATAGGAGAAAAGTTTAGGAGGTGGCTTATTGGCACGCAATTCAATGTCAACACCAATATTAAAATATATACTCGTATACTCACTATGTTCATTGTTCAAGGAGAATATGTTGACGGTAAGATACATATATCTGCTAGTTTATTACGTAATGTGTCAAACTTACGCTAGGTAGAACTGTCTGAACTGTTAAATTATTAGTTTGGAAAATGACAAGCAGTCTACCTTATGCGCGCTCGAAAACGTTCTGTAATTATCCCTGAGAGAGGTCATTTGTCCACTTATCAATCAACGTAATGAATCCACGTTATTGTACTCGTAGACTTGAAATTATTTGAGTTAGCAAGTTTTCCGTTTCCATTCATAATCATAATCTTTTATTTCGTCATCATAGGTAGGTTATGTACAGGTGATATGTATTACAAAGTGGAACAACCATGATGTACCTTTCGGCGTACGATAAATTACAAATAAAATGTCACAAACTTAATCCTAATAATAATAATGATGTTAAATAATAAGCAAACAAATATAACATTGAATAAAATTGCGAAATGTCAAGTGTAACAATATACCTAATAATTATTATGTCTAATCCGATTTAATTAATATTAAGGTAATCTTGAACATTGTAATAACATTTTTCCACAAGAAATTAAAACCGCAAAGATTTAAATTGACTCGAGTTCTTATTTTTTATATCACCTGGTAATTTATTAAATAGCTTTGGACCCATTGTTACAATACTTTTTTTTCAGTGGGCTAGTTTGACACATTCCAAAACGCACACCAGGGTTTCTTGGGCGAAGGCAGAGTCCTTGTACTGCTTCTTTCCTTTGAAACAGGTCGGGGTTAAGGTTTACAAATACACAGCACTCGTATATGTAGAGGGATGGTAAAGTTAATAGTTGTAATGATTTAAAGTGAGGCTGGCAGCTTTCCGAGGATTTCAGTCCACAGATGGCTCTAATGCATCTCTTTTGGGCTCTGAATAATATATCTCTGTATGTTGCATTCCCCCAGAAGATTATGCCGTACCGCAAGGTGGATGCAACGAAACCGTGATAAGCTGTTAGTACTGTTCTACGATCCGCAGTTTTTGCTAATCTATATAATGCATAGGAAAACTTGTAAATCTTTTTGCAAGTTTCAATGCATTGTGTCTCCCACGATATATTATGGTTTATATAAATACCTTAAAACTTATGTGTAAGTGTTTTGCCTATAGCTTGTCCTTGATATTTAACTTTTATTTCAGGAACTATTTTTCGTTGAGTAAGTTGCATTAGATTCGTTTTATCTAAATTGATTTTTAAATTATTGTCACTAAGCCATTGAAATATATTGTTAATAGTGCTATTAATTTCGGTTTCATAGTCATTGTTATTATCATGTTCAATAAATACCGTGCAGTCGTCTGCGAAAAGTATCATTTGGTGCCGTGTACTAGTAGTAATATCGTTGATGTATATTAAAAATAATAAGGGTCCCAAAACAATTCCCTGCGGCACACCATATCCTATTTCCATAATATCTGATCTATACTTTCTCTCTTCTTTAGTGTCAATACATATCTGAGTTAATTCTGTACGCTGGGCCCTGTTATTAAGGTACGATGTTAAAATATTTAAAGCGTTACCGCGGATACTATATCGACTTAATTTTTCAATTAAAAGTCCGTGATCTACATGGTCAAAGGATTTGGACATATATGGCACATGATGGCACATGATGGCTTCCTTTTATCAAGATTGTTAGTGATACGTTTAACTAAGTCATATATAGCAGCATTAACATTCGTATTTCTACAAGTAATCCGTTAAAAGCGACTTTTTCATTATTAAAATATAATCAAACGTGTATGTGTTTTTCTTGACTTTATCATTCATACTACAAGGTTCAAAATCTAACCTTTTTTTTTTAAACATCAGAGATTTGAAATTATTTCAACTATACCTGTAAAGGTGCCGGCGTGGGTGTAGTAGCCTCGACTGTTGCTCACTAGAGGGCAAAACGGAAGTATTGATCCGCTAAATATCAAACGCATGACAAGATTCATCGGCTTAGTGACTGAACCTGTGGCTTAGTTGCCAAAGCACTCCTGCCCGCGAAAGGCATCGGACATAGGGATACGAATCCTGCGTGGTCGATAATTTTTTCATGATGTCGTATTTAATTTTAGGCTAAGCATAAAAAATGAGCGGTCCTCGTCATCAAACTTCACAGTTTGGCGAGTTTTTATTGTATGTAAAATTTAATGTATTTTTCTTGAATAAAATATTTAAAAAAAATTGAGTCTGCTACATGTGACACCCCTGGAATCGCAAGCGTCCGTGGGATGCAGTGACCGCTTACCAGGTGTTTGCTTGTTAGCCACCGACAAGGTATTAATTTTTTTTGTTCATATCAATCATCAATTCATCATATTATACCAAAGTGTAAAGGGTTGGGTATGAATGTATGACACTGATTTCTGAATTTGCAAGTGTTCAAATGCTAATTTGCCCCCAAGTGTGCGCAATACAATAGTAACATACTGGTATATGGCTCGAATGAGATAAACCTTCAGACTTACTAATGCCGGTATTCATTGATCCAGCCTCTTTGGCTGACCTCAATTTTCGACCGATCACACATCGCACTGATCCATACCTACATTTCCACTCCACCACCAAACGGGGACCGACCAAAGCTCAAAGACCTATCTCGAGGACTGTTATACATCTTTGAAAAACACCAATAGGATGCTTAATCGTGTTCAATTGCATAAAAAATCCTTCAAGAGGACGTGCACTTAACACAAGAGCCCACTTAAATACTCAAAGAAGGAGGTTCAAAGAAGTTCAAGGCTCGGTCGAATTCTTTTGCTTTTAGTACTCCCACTTTTAACTTTTCGTCGCTTAATTAAACAACGACACAACTCGACGACAACTGAGCTTGAAATTGTACCATAAATGGATACGGTTATGGTTGAAAATAAATTATGGTGTTTACGATAAGTAGAAGTTCGTTTGAATTACTTGTTTTCACTTGGAATTCTTGTAATTTTCCGTCGTTCTAGGTATGTATTCGTATTTGTGTTGGTAGGCATATTGGCAGGCACAGAATAAAAATAGTACAGTCAGCATTTGAAAAGTTCAAAAGTCTTTATTATAAAAGAATAAGAACTTTTGACACCTTCATATGCGTAGCTACTTTTGATACTCAGTCAAACAAAAAGATAAAATAAAATAAAATTATCAAAATTCTAGTTTTCACTCTGGGTTGGAAGATCAGATCGCAGTCGCTTTCATAAAACTAGTTATCCATCATCATCATCATATCAGCCGAAGGACGTCCACTGCTGGACAAAGGCCTCTCCCAAAGAGCTCCACAATGACCGGCTCTGCGCCACCCACATCTAGCTGACTCCCACGACCTTCCCAGGTCATCAGTCCACCTTGCGGGGGGCCTGCCCACGCTGCGGCCATCGGTTCTACGTGCTCTGTAGTGGGCGGATGCAGTTTGAAATGATGATGATCATGACAATGATTGAGTAGATTAATTCGCCTGAGAGCCTCCTCCTTTTTTGAAGTCGGTTTAAAATAAGCTTCAGTGCACAGTAATAAAGTTATGCACGTGGTCCTGTCTTCGATACATCTCGTGCACTCTCAGAGTTGATAGGTTCCATTACACATCGCGGAGATCGTTAACTATCGCAAATTGGAATTAAGTTCATACGTGCTTAAACTGGAACAAGCCCCAGTTCATGAAGATATACGTGATAGTCGGTAACTTGGAGTAAGGTAGGTCGCACATCGAACGGTTATTGCATAACTATATGACGAATAAGTACTCTTTCTTGCGAAAATCAATAAAGAAACGTAAAACTTGTACCTATTTAAATCTTATTATAATTACGGCCACTATTGACCATGTATAGGTAATTAATATTTTAAGCACCGTTCATTTATAATTTACCTCGTCAGATTAACGGATAGGACTGTTTATGTAATATGGAATGGATGAAAATCTGAATTAAACATTATTATTACATGTCTTTTCCGCTCACGGCACAATGGTGTCCCGGACCTTCGGAAGGCGTGTGCGGAGCCAAAGTACGAACCGAGTACCACAAAGCCAACACGTAGAGGCCTTTTTGACAATTTAATAAAATGCAAGGCGTACACCGAGCGGGTGCTGCCTCTGCCCGTGTCATGGGACTTCACAGAGACCGGGTACCCACCCGGGTGTACAGAGACTATTGCTGATTATTATTATTGTTGTAATCTTACACAACTTATATCAAATGAAATCCCACTTTTTAATATTACGCAATCTCTTATTATGTTTGCCCTGACAATTAAATTATATTGACACCTAAAAAAGTAAATTAATGACAGCTTTTGTTTTACAGAAGTAGTACCTTTTGTCCTACAAAATTTTCTCATCGCAGGAGAAAACGGACAAAAAGTACAGGACTAGCTTTGGCCTGCGACTTTTTCTGCGTAGTATTTCTTACTGCCTTAGATAAATAATTGCTATTAAACTAATGTGTCTGTGAGCTGTATAACTAGCGATTTATTCAAATTGAATATAAATCTAAAACAGAATCGCCCAAAAAATCTATATACGAACGTGCGGAGTAATTACGTAACCTTTCGAACTTACGATAGAATCAAACTATCATTTTTAGTGTGATAGATAAATATAATTTATTGTATGTGTATAAAAATAACATTTAGATCTTACACACGCTTGAAAACGTTGCATAGTTACCCCGCGGCCTACAAAGTTTCACGAGAATTGATTGAGAAATGCGACCTGAAAATGAGAACACCCGATAATCAACCGGGTAGATACACGAAAGCATTTTTGCCTGAACTAAAACAGAGATGCTTCGCTGACTTCGATTGGTAGGTCAATTATTTCAGTATATTTCACCCCTCTTTCATAATATTGCCTGAGATAAAAAATATCTTTTCACTTTGCTATTCAGCAAAATGTAATTTTTGCCCTCGAAAGAGGGATCAAAGTCGTATTTTTTCCCCTCATTTGAGGGCAACATTGACTCTTTTCCTCGTAGAAGGTGTGAAAAGTAGTATATGCCACTCAGTATTTATCAACGTATAATATTTTGCTCACTTTATTTCATGGTCCAATTTACAACCAAATTAACATTTCTCCTGTCGCAAATAACTTTATAATAGCAACCTGTTCATGTCAACAAACATTAAAACGTTGGAATGAGGTGCTGATTTACAGGTGCATATTCAGACTTAAACACAGTAATTATGACAATTATACTTCTTTGCACAAAAGTACAAACATCATAAGCTTTGGCAATTAGCCTCTAAATTACTGTGTTCCACGCAACTTTGTAAAACAAGTAAGGCGTGGGCGTATGAAAAGTAAAATAAATTTTAATTATACTATTGTACTAATATATATGGCCCGTATGATGGGATCTAAGGTAAAATATAGGCCAAGAAAAAATATGCATGAAATGCGTGAGATAATATGAGCAAGAAGGATGTGAGGGGCCAGATGACAGGCGATAGAGGCGTATGAAAAAAAACATACTGAGCCGACCCTAAAGTAAATTGTGTTGTGCAGGGTTAGAATAACACCGTCTCTTTTCTCCCCGTGCCAATCACTTTCATGTGACCTGCTTAGCCTCTCTAGGAAATTCAGACGTGAGTTTAAGTTTGTACGAGAAACTGAACTGGACTTGAACAGTCCATATCCAGTATGGACGTAAAAGCGGTTGAATGGATGCAGATATAAGAATAAAAATAAGAAAAAGTTTGCCTCGACCATGACCGGTGCAACCCGTGTCGAAACGTCGGTAATTAAGGTAAATAAATACGTGATAGACCCGTGTACGACCTTATCAGATCCCTAAACGAGGCTGGTTTCTACACTGTTGGCTATGCAGACGATGTAACAATCCTCGTAAGAGGAAAGTTTGAGAAGGTCCTATGCGAGCTTATGCAAGGGGCACTCAAAATCGTCGAACGATGGTGTTCTGAACATGGATTGTCAGTGAACCCATCAAAAACCGAATTAGTACTGTTCACAAAGAAGCGCACTCCAGACAACCTTAGCTTACCAAAACTTCAAGGCACTACACTAGCTCTTACAAAAGAGGTAAAATACCTAGGTGTAACCTTGGACGACAAACTGCTATGGAACAAACATCTAAGCAACAAACTGGAAAAGGCCTGTGTCATATTTTGGCAGTGTAAAAGGCTACTTGGGAGAACCTGGGGCCTACACCCCAAAATCACCATGTGGCTTTACACCGCAGTGATACGACCCATAATCACCTACGGCGCAGTAGTCTGGTGGCAGAGAACTAGACTAACCACGGCCAAAAATAAACTGCAGCAGTTCCAAAGACTAGCTTGTACAGCGGTGACTGGCTGCATGAAAACTACACCCACAGCAGCACTGGAGGTACTGCTGGGACTGCCGCCTCTTGATCTGTTTATCCAGCAGGAGGCAGCCTCGGCGGCCATCAGGCTAAAGTCACTTAACCTCTGGGGTGTAACAAACGGGACCCATACCGAAGTTCTTAAGGAAGCTGTCACCTACCAACCAATGATAGCCGCTCCTAATGACAAGGTGCCCAAACAACATATCTTCAACAAAAGCTATGCAATACAGCTAGTTGAAGAAAAATACGATCGGTCTGGAGCACAGGAACTGCGCATTTACACCGATGGCTCTAAAACAAAGACAGGATCGGGCGCAGGAGTGTACTCACCTGAGATAAACATTAACATATCAATAGCCTTAGGCGAATATAGTTCAATCTACCAATGTGAGTGCATCGCCATAACACAGGCTGCCAAGGCAGTAGCAAATCGGAGTATCAAAGATCAGAAGGTACGCATAGTGTCCGACAGCGCTGCAGTATTACAAGCCCTAGATAGCAACCTCATCCAGTCTGGGCTCATCCTAGAGTGCCACCAAGCCTTGGAGGTGATAGGGAAAACAAACACTGTCACCTTGCAATGGATAAAAGGGCACAGTGGCTCTCTAGGTAACGACGTAGCTGACGAGCTGGCCAGGAGAGGTTCTAGCCGGCCGGCGTTTGGCCCTAGCCCAATACTCCCGCTACCCTTTAACCAGCTAAGATCATGGCTACGTCGCAGAACATCTGAACAACACGCTGATCGATGGACAAATACCAGTACATGCAGACAATCCCGGGAGATAGTGCCACACCTGGAGGCACGATTTACCAGGCGTCTGCTCTCTCTTAACAGAGCGTCACTACGTATAATCGTAGGCACCATCACTGGACATTGCTCACTCAACAAACATTTATATGTTCTAGGTACGACCGACAGCCCCCTATGCAGGGGATGCCTGTCGGCCGATGAAACAGCTCCCCACGTCATCCTGGAATGCGAAGGTGTAGCTACACAACGGACTCAAATCCTCAACGCACCGAGGTCACTCCGCGAAGCCTGTGGTGACACCAGGAGGATCCTGCGCTTCTGGGCGGAGTTAGGCTGGCTAGATCCCTAGCCGGCGATCACGTCACGCACAATGGTCCGACTCTCACGGACTAAGTGCGGAAAAAGGAGTCCATAACCATAACCATAACCATAAGACCCGTGTACGAATATTTTAAAAAGAAAACGTATATTGCCTTATGAAGAAAAAATAACAAAAGAAACACAAAATCAAATAATAATCGTTAACAATTTAGAAAAACAAAAACTACAAAATACATTATACGGTCTTACATAATTTGGGATGTAAGATATTTTTTTCTTCCGAATATAACCATCATATATTCACCCAATCAATAATCCGATTAATCCGGTTCAATTAGATTCCATCAACTAGCTAGTCTATGTGAGTACACCCTGTCGAGGGCTGTCTCTGTGTGCAACCCCGTGACACAGGAAGGGACAGCATCCGCTCGGTGTACCCCTTTTTAGGGTTCCGTAGCCAAACGGAACCCTTATAGATTCGTCGTGTCTGTCCGTCCGTCCGTCCGTATGTCACAGAGGATTTACTCGGAAACTATGAGCACTACAATTATGAAATTTGGTAGGAAGGTGTATGCTATGAACCGCTATAGAAATATGATGTGAAATTACGAAAAAATATTAAGCTGGGGGGGGGGGGGAATTATTCCAATGCACATGGGCGTGTGGGGTATGAAGTTTAAAATTCTGCAAAAAATCAGGATGATGTACAATTCTAAATACTTGCAACGGTTTTTGGTTTGAACAAGATAGGTTTAACGGTTTTTGAGTTATTGCTGAATTTTTTTTGAGTTATTGCTGAAATATTGTCTTGCCCATACAAAAGGGCTAAAATGCCGTGACTTCCCTATGAAGATACGACCATTTTTTATTTACTGTATTGTACAGTGGTTTTAAATGTAGATTAGGAGGTGTCGGTACGGAATCCTTCTCTGTGCGTGACCCGACACGCACTTGGCCGGTGTTTTCATTAAATTGTCAAAAGGACCTCTTACGTGTTGGCAATGTGGTAATTGTTTGGTATTTCGGTACCTCAGTACTTCGGTTCCGCGAAGGCCTTTCAGAGGTCCGGGACACCATTGTCCCGTGTGCGGAAAAAACATACAATAATAATAATTCTCTCATCCCAATTGTATCTTGACTTTAATGATATTTCAATCGTCAGATCAGGTTGGTGGTGCCATAATATTGCATTGTTACTGAACTTTCAAAAGTATGCCAAAAAGACAGTTGAAGATAACTGATCTACAATTCAGTTGTCGAATGCCATTTATAGAGTACCTAATGTATGCAGATCGTGTAATTTTTTTTTATACTACGACGGTGGCAACCAAGCTTACGGCCTGCCTGATGGTAAGCAGGCACTGTAGCCTATGGATACTTGCAACTCCAAAGGAATCACAAGTGCATTGCCGACCCTTTATTGACTTGGGGTGCGCTGAGTTGAGAGTGGGGGACCCGCAGATGTCTTCAGCTGTCAAGCTAGAAACATATGCAGCCCCCACACTCCCAACACAGCACATCCTCGGGAGCTCTGGCGACCTTACTCACCACCAGGAACACAACACCACATACCTACCTAAGGGGCAAGTAGTGATGCTATTATGGCTGCGATCATCTGTAAGGTGGAAGTACTTCCCCAGTTGGGCTGCTCCAAATTTGAGCGAGATGACGTTTCGCTGTTCCCTACCTCTTCTAAGACTTTGATCATAACATTCTAAACGTCATATCTATTTACTTTCTCTAAGCCTAATATCTTATACATCAGCAACAATCATTAGTCGTCTATCAATTGCTGTCGATCGATCTAATAAAGCTACTCAGTGGCATTCCTCGCTCAAAGGTTAATCTATATGATAATGAACGACGCATATTAGGTTCGCTGTATCGTGGCGGTCAAAGAGATGATTTCTTATTTTTTTATTACATAACTCAGTATGCACATATTCAACGATAGTGACTATGTTAATGCTTTGATTCAATTTCGCTTTGGCTATTCTGTATAAATAAATAATAAATATCCTGGGGACAATCTTGCAGAAATCGAACTCGCCTCCGAGTAAGTTCAATAAGGTTCGTATTATGCACGTACTGTACAACGATCTATTTAATATAATATAACGCTTTAAACACATACATTATAAATGTAAATATTTTTACAAGCGGAAACTTCCACTTAGCGGAATTATAATTTCCAATCGAAAATGAAAAATTGATCACCCCGGGCGGGATTTGAACCCGCGGCCTCTGGAATCCGTCTTTCGCTCTTTCCAACTGAGCTATCGCGGGTTATCCCGAGGCGACGAATCTTTCAATCAGTTCACTCTTTTTAATTAAGCCTTAAGGAGACTTGTAGCGACATCTACCGTCAAAGTTGCTACATTTTTTTGAAACGGCACCAACGTCTCAAGTTACATTGAGAATCATTAGTAACAATGTGCTACCCCATTCTAAATGTAAATTGTAGCCACTTTGGTCGAAATTCCTCTAATTCGAACCAAGCGCTTTGCATCTTCTTTTATAATGCGCACTTCTAAGGTTTGGAATTCTCTGCCGGCGTCTGTATTTCCGAGTTCATATAACCTGGACCTTTTTAAGGCACGAGTGAATAGGCATCTACTGGGTGAGCTCGCTTCATCGTCGGCCTCATCTTTGCCCCCTGGCTAGATGCTGGCCAAGAGAGAGCAATCCCATTTTTAATAATAATAAAAAAGGAAGTCGCTACAAGTCTCCCTAAGGCTTAATTAAAAAGAGTGAACTGATTGAAAGGTTCGTCGCCTCGGGATAACTCGCGGTAGCTCAGTTGGAAAGAGCGATGGACGGATTCCAGAGGTCGCGGGTTCAAATCCCGCCTGGGGTGATCAATTTTTCATTTTCGATTGGATAACATACATACTTAAAATACTTGTTTACGGTTCTAATGCGACCCATAACGGTAACGTAACGAAACGTCGGTAATATCATCATCATCATCATCAGCCCACAGTCGTCCGCTGCTGGACATAGGCCTTCCCCAATTCACGCCACCACACCCGGTCCTCAGCTCTCCACATCCAACCGCTTCCCGCCACTCTCTTTAGGTCGTCGGTCCACCTGGCGGGAGGTCGTCCGCGGCGAGTCGTTCGCGGTCTCCACTTCAGAACTCGTCTGCCCCATCGGCCATCGGCTCTTCGAAAAATATGCCCCGCCCATTGCCACTTCAGCTTACTTATCCTGAGCGCTATGTCGGTGACCATGGTTCTCTGTCGGATATTCTGATCCCGGATTCTGTCCTTCAGAGAAACTCCGAGCATAGCCCTCTCCATAGCACGCTCAGCGACTTGGAATTTATGGACGAGACCTTTTGTAAGCGTCCACGTCTCGGCCCCGTAGGTAAGGACCGGAAGTAATCAGTGGTCGAAGACTTTCGACTTGAGGGACTGAGGCAGTGGTGATTCAAATATGTGACGAAGCTTGCCATATGCTGCCCAGAAGTTGTTTCTCCCTAGCTGGACTATCCGTCCTAGATAGGTATACTTCTGAACAACTTCGATGCTAACATTATCGACGATAATTGGCAGTGTGTCCACAAATGAATTGAACATGACTTTCGTCTTATCCAAGTTCATTCCCAGACCCACCCGTCTGGAAGAAACACTTAGGCTCTGTAACAACTCCGTGAAGTCCTTTAGCGATTCAGCTATAATTACTATGTCGTCTGCGGATCGAAGGTGTGAAATGCATTCGCCGTTTATATTGATACCTCGTCTTTTTCAGTCCAGTGTTTGGAAGACGTCCTCCAATGCATTGGTGAACAGTTTCGGGGAAAATGACGTCTCCCTGTCGCACTGCCCGCTGTAATGGGATTGGTCTTGACTGGATATCCTGGATTTGGACAGTCATTGTAGCGTCCTATACAAACACTTCAACACCTCGATCCTCGATGTATCGCCAATCGACTTGGCATCGCTGAAGGGACTCTAGAACGGCCCAGGTTTCGATGGTGTCGAAGGCTTTTTCGTAATCCACAAACGCAAGACAAATAGGGCGATTGTACTCCTCAGTGTCCTGTACAATCTGCCGTGGAGTGTGAATGTGGTCCACGGTACTGTAGCCTTTTCGAAACCAAGACTGTTCTGAAGGTTGGAAATCGACAAATCTACGGGCAAGCCGATTCGAGATAACTCTTGAAAACAGTTTATACACGTGGCTTAAAAGTGATATCGGACGATAGTTCTTTAGGAGCGTTTTATCACTTTTCTTAAAGAACAGGGCAACCACACTTGTAGGTCATGCCGCCGGCGTTGTACCTTTCTGGAGTACGGTACTAAACAGTTTACGAAGTTGGTCTAGGACTGGGCGTCCTCCAGTTTTTAACAACTCAGTCGTAATAACAGTAGTTCAAGAGCCATCCCGATCTCGGCATTCAGAAACGTCGGCAATAAAGGTAAATTAATAGTTATCACGTTATACCCACCACCACCACCATATCAGCGAAAAGTCGTTCAGTGCTGGAAATAGTCATTACAAAGTCCACGTTATACCCGTACACAAATATTTTAAGTAGGTAGACAAGGTAGACTAGGTCATCATCATATAATTTAAGAGGTTGGCTCTTGTCGGTGGAGTTATTTCCAGCTTATTATATGTACATTCAGCTTTGTCCTTTACTTCTCTGTATAATGAAGCATTTACTTTTTCTTTTATTTGCTCCATTTACGTTATTCTAGGCCTCACCCTTTTTCTTTTCCCTCTATTATTCTTCTAATAAAGTCGTCATGGCGTATGAGATAGCCTAACTTTTTCCTCTGCTATTAATAATAATAATAATATTGGGGGACAATCTTACACAAATCAACCTAGTCCCAAACTAAGCAAAGCTTATGGGTACTACTATGGGCAGTAGACGACGATATACATACTTATATAGATAAATACATACTTAAATACATAGAAAACATCCAAGACCCAAGAACAAATAACCGTGAAAAATGCACAAATAAATGCCCTGGCCGGGATTCAAACCCGGGACCTCTAGCTTCGGAGGCAGAGTCACTATCAACTAGGCTAAACAGGTCGTCAGGTCGTATTTTCAATAATTTTCATTAAATTTCTGATCTAGACACGCGGTAGCGTGTCCAGCCAAGTTCACCCCAAGAACTGGCGGACAGCAGCCGTGTGTTATATTACACGAACCGTTTGGAGCCACTTTTGACCCCCAATAACTCCAACTCTATCTAACATAAAAAAATGAAATTTGGTACATGTATTAAGATCCTTTATAACAACTAGAACCCCAAATTTCATAAGTATCGGTGAAATAGTTATTGAGATATTAAAGTCCAAAAAACGGCATTTTTACCACTGACTAGTAATCAAAAACCTAACCCACTTCCAGGTGACCTAGAAAGCTGAAATTTGGCATGCAGCTTGGTAATTGTGTGTGTACACCAGAAAACATCAGAAAACAGCGTTTTTTTATTAGTTTTATTATTATTATTATTTATGCTAGTTACCTCAGAACTCCGTCATTTATTAACCGATTTGGAAAATTGTTTTTTTGTTTGAAACGGTATACTTCAGGGGTAGTTCCATAGTTATAAGATAAGAATCTGATCATAGGGTCCTGGAGAAATCGAGGGAACTCTTCAAATATTTGAGGTGCACTTATAGCGATTTCGGTATTTTGTAAAGTAACTCGTACATTCGCTCTTAAAAAGCACCATTTGGTAAAGATTGACAAAAAGTAATTATATCCCATCAAAAACATAAATGTGAAATATGGGAGCCAAGTTCAATATTAAGAATATACGTTGCTTGGTTGTCGTCTTCACCGACAAAAGAATTGAGATCAAAATGGGTGCCAAGTTCCGTACTTTCTCTGAAATGGTGCCAAGTCCGGCACTACATTGTTTACAGTAAAAGTAATTTACTTCGGCTTGATTCATTTTGAGCCTTAACTTGGCAGTTTTCTATGCAGTATGTTATAATACCATAAAATCTATTCGATATTTAAGAAAACTGAGCGCGGCGCAGCGTCATTGCGTGGCGAAGGCGTTTTTTTGTTGAAGCGAACGCGGTCCGGGGGCCGACGTACCAAAAAATCCGCTCAGTATTCGGTAGCACGGTAGAGCGGAGGCGGCATGTGTGACATATGACGCAGTAATGACAGTCGATAGTTTTTGGAAAGATCAAAAATACAAAACCGCCTCCGCGCCGCTCCGCGCCGCGCCCGCTCTGTGCGTTTCGACCTTGAGTGCCAAACGGGCCGCCTGGTCCAGCGCTCATAATTAAGGACCGCGTACCGGTCCGTAATCTGTAACATATAGACTATAGAGCGACATTCGACCTTAAAGACATGAGTCGTTTCATTATATTTTAATGTGTTTTTAAAATGTTTGAAACTTACGAGAGTATCCCACGAGTATAAAATAAAATTTGGCAAGTAGCAAGAAAGCGGAATCAGTACTTAATGAATAAGACAATTACAATATAGAATATCGCAATGAGATTTATATTGACTCTATCAACTAAGTATTCTGAATTCAAACTTTGGTCTCAAAACGAGTATTAAGAGTAATATCGCCATTTCCAACAATTCCAACTGATAGAAATCAAAGTGAGCTTGACGCCTCTTTCAGTCAGAGCCGAAAAACACTCAAATGTCTTTCGTTTAATTTAAGTACTCTCTGAGGAACTATATCGCATTCTGAGAAATTTCCTTAGAGAGTCAGCCTATATTGGATGCCAAACTATTTAAGCCTTTTAAGTCAGTCATAGCTTATACGCTTTTCTCGAACACACGTTTTTATGTGTTCACATGTGAATCTGTTTGATCTAGGCTTTTTTTCGTACGTTAAAGAATAGCTAAGTAAGTGTGGGTACCACGCGCTAATTGTGTAGAAGAATACACACCACCGTTTTGGTACCGATATTTTTTTCAAATTGGTTTTGGCCATTGTCCTCAATGTATTTGTAACGGTTATATGAATAAACGTTATTTACCGGATATCGTTCTTGTTTAATAAAAATAACCGTTTATTTATTTGCAAAAAGTATAATTATTAATTCTTTCTCACTTACACATAAAATTGATTTCCTTCTTGGAAATGGGTGGTTTAATAAGTCACTTCACACAAATTTGACTGCGTGGCACCGGCAGGCAGCCATTTTCCGCAGTTACCGGTTTAATAAGGTTTATTTGTAGATGTAAAAGATTGAAGTTTGATAAAATATTAGCTTTTAACAAGCATATTTTTATATTTATACTCAACGGTGAAAAAGGCTACAGTATATCATGTTCTACTATGTAGTAAAAGCCAAAATGGTTTGTCATGTTTTGAAAGACTGCCTGCGGCCGTATTAAAACTGACTCCCTCGTGTAAAAAAATATCGTTTTCTGTTCTAGAAAAGACTTATTTAGGTCATAATAAAATATTGCAGGTTTAAATGAAAAAGTGGGATACTAATGTAGGATACATATTATTCCAGACAAGGATGAAGTTTTTGATACCTACTTGGATTTACTGTAAATATGTATGTGACAACTAAGGTAAATGTTTTAACGTATATTGCCCACTATTATTATAATGACATGCAATTAAAAGTGTCAAGTATCGGGTTTGTGTCAAGTACAGCCAAGGGCACCAATACATTTTTTCACCGAATTCCATTTACATATGCTCCAGAAAAGTATAGAAATGTATGTCCTCAATTGTACTAGGATTACGGACATTTAAGTCTTTATAACTAAACGAATGTCACAATTGTACAGTCAACAGCAAAAGTAGATGATCATTTTAGTACTTTGTCGCACTAACATAACATTTAAGCCTGTACCTACTGCGAGAGTTGGGATGCGTCAAAGTAGTGAAAGTGACAAGGTACTAATAAGACGACGTATGAATATGAAACAGTAGGTTCTAATTTTAGGCACGGGCCTAAGCATACGATTGGTTAATTCCCTAAACGTTTTCAAAATTCGTCTATATTTGGCTAAGTTTTCATAGGAGAATAATTAAAGATTTCATTGTGAAGTTCTTTGAAGTGGACCTTTGGAAAAATCCAAGGGACGGCAAGCAATTTTTCGATTGAACGGCATGAGGTATACCCCAGGGTGAGGTAGTATACCGAATCTTTATTTACTTTCAATAATTAATATGCCTCTTCTTAGCAAAAGGTTTGTACCCAATCGTGTGTTTACATTTCCTTTTCATAACGACTTAATACAGAGAACGTGTATGGTAATTCAAAGAATTATATTATTTAACCCAAATATGTTTTCTACTCCAGTACTTTTATCCGTCTTTTACATAGTCGCTGGCTCATGTACAATGACATCGATAACAACTCTATGGTCCATAAAACACTGTTTAGTGTGTTTTATTGGCTATGTACGAAGTAGGTGGTGGGGATAAGCTAAGCGATCGCAGCGCACACTATGGCAGAAATGTGTAGCTTCCGGGAACATCTGTCAAATTTTCTTCAAAGTTTCCTATTTGTTTCATACGCTTCGTTTCATTGGTATTTATTCCCTTATTTATTTCAGTAAAATTTCCAGTAAGGGGTCTTTCTCGCTTACTTAAATAAAGAGATTATTCATGTGGCATTATTTGACATGTCTGAGTTTGACATTGTCCCGGAACCCACGTCAAACGTCACGACGTTTGACATTTCTGACGTGCCCATAGCCAATAGTTCATATAATATTTTCAAAAAAAAATTACCGGGTTACACAATAACTAAGGGTAAGGGGAAATATGTGCATTAAAATTCTAAAAATACTTAGTAATTCATATTGAAAATGAGTTTTAGAAAAAATATTGTATGCAACGGTGTATGGTCTAAAAACGCTCGCGGATGGCGTCTTAACTTGAGATGCTCGCCAATACTCGCATTGCAACCCACGCCACTCGCGTTTTAAGACCCTTCTTATACAACAGTTGCGTAAATTACTGTTAGCGTTGAATTTGTCTATTCAAATATAGAACATGAATAAATTACACCCAAAGAAAAACTTAAACTTTGATGTGACGCTCTAAAAACATCGTTCCTAAATTCAGTAACAAAAATGTCAACGTAATTACTCGCGTATCGCCATACTGTAAACGCAATGGAGGCAATGGACGGTGTATTAGCTACAAAAGCTGCGTGTGTCCGTTTATAAAATCGTTAGTGCCGACACACTGGCATAATGCGCTAACCGCGGAATGTACACCCGTAAGCGGATTGCAGTGTACATATACGTAAGGGTTGACATGTTGTGGCAAAAGCAAAGCGTTATATGATTATATTTAACTCACATTCCACCACCACCACCATATCAGCCGAAAGACGCCCGCTGCTGGACATAGGCCTCCCCCAATTTAATGGGGGGGTAAATGCCATAATCGCCATGCTTGGCATGCGGGTTGGCGATCGCAGTATCTCCACCGTGTAACGATCCCCCCTCCTCTTAATATAAATAAACCCCTAATACACCCTTAATATGATTTAATTAATTAATTGAAATATTTAAACTAATGACTGTTAAAACCCAGGATAAAATTACGTATTGGCCAAAGTGAATTGTCTAGGTAGGACCCCGAAGAGTTGTGAACCGTAAGAAACCCTGAATCTTTAATGCGAATATTTGTCAGGTATTGAACTCCTCTTTCCTTTGCTGAAACCCTACTATCGTTACCTAGTACCTTACTTAGCCTATACCTCAATGAAATTACGTTAATAATGAAGTTAAGAGAAATATAAATTTATAGGAATTATTAATGATAAAATAGTAACCAATTATATAAGATCCTTAAGAGATTTGCCATCCCTACAAGCTCTATGTACCTAGCTTCCGAATAGCTCATATCCAGTTATGTATTGCTTATTTACAGGTTCGTATAAAAATAATCAATTTTATTGATTGGTGTAAGGTAGGGCTCCTCCTGCCGCCCTAGGGATTGCTATCCCCCTCCGGTACTAACCAGAGACCCGTGGCTCTCGACCTTAGACATGGACAAGCCCCCGCCAATCTTTTATTTCACTATGCGGAGTGTAAGACAATTTCGTCCAAATGACCTAAGTTACTTTCACAGGAGTACTCTGCTAGGCTTATCCGATCAATCCGTTCGGATGGCCTTTAGGAGCGCTCGGGATAAAATCAGTTTGTAAAAGAGACTAAACCATAAGAATATGGTTCTACCTAGCAAATGCATCTACTAGCGCTTCGGAAGACGCGCCGTATAATGAGGAGAATCGCCGCAAGGCCTCATCATCGGAAGCGGGCGAAATCCTGGTGATTCCTCGCCAGAATCTGGCCCTGACCCTGAATAACCTACTCTCCCTACTCCTCGTTCCCTAATACCTATGAACTACTCTGCCAGACCTTTAAATAAACTAAAAGAAGTGAACAGCTCGGCTCGTCACTTAAGATGCCTGACTCAATGAACTGCTCAGCTTGTCACCGAATAGTCTATCATGTGAACTGCTCTGCTCTTCACTTGGAGAGCTTAATTCAACGAACGGCTCAGCTAGTCATTAAATTAGCTTATTCTGAGTAAATTTTAATCATTTAACTAGAAATCGCAACTTTAAAGATACTGTCCTTTTTATACCAAACATGACTAATTTTATCACAACTATTCCCAATACTCCAAATTAACGACAAACCTAAAATAAATTATTAAACCCTACTTCCCTAATAAATGTGTGTGAAGCTACCCTACTGTTCCCCAGGAAACTCGCTAAACTGAAAGAGCATAAATCCCTTACCAGAACCAGCTCTTTTGACTGCGAATCCCTAACCTATGCAGCGAAAGTTCAGTCGGCTAAACTGAGAATTGCAATGCTAAAGGCCTGTGTTCGTTGTCTCCCCCCTCTGCGCCCGCAGGCTAGGATACAGTGAGTAAGACGCCCTATTGTGTATATAAGTTTTATATATAAATATATTTAACAAGACCGTTCCTCAAATACTGAACAATTTCGACAAGCGAGGTATACACCTCTATGCTGAGACCCCATATTGGCAGCCATGTCTACGTTGTCAGCTGGGCATTGAAGGAACGTAAGGGATTTGATTCGTCTCCATGTAGGTAAAAGGTAGACGCCAGACCACCCTTAGATCTGGTAACTAAAGACTCTGAACCCTGCTCATTGGCACCGTTAGGCGAGCAAGACCCCTCAGGCAAAACTGGTGCCTGGACAAGATTCTGGTCATTTAAATCAAATTAAATAAACTCTTAAACCCCGAGGAAATATTCAATATTTTACTTAAAAACTGATTCCTCAACATGAAGGGAGTCCCCTCACGAAGAAGAACCACCTTTAAATCAATAGAATAACCCACCAAGTATTTATTATTGCGAAGACCAGAGACCTTGTCAGTCTGAGTGTCGAATTCTAAGTGCCATCAATAAAACTTCGCGCCCCTTTATATACTCTAATATCTCAGACAAATGCACGACACATGTCCGACAAATATCGGACAAATCCCCGACAAATGCACGACAAATCCACGACATATGTCGGACAAATACACGACAAATCCACGACATATGAGGCCGAAGCTAGTAAGGTAAACGTTACTATGCTCATCCAGCTTATTAAAACTACTTTTCCTTCATATAGGTATTTTAATAACACGTGTTTTGGTAGCCTAATTGTGTTCCGTTACAACCGCACTTCAGGGATGCAGCTGCCCATCCCCCGGTGGTCTTGGCCGTAATTTTAGGACATACCCGGGTCCATTCATCATCATCATATCAGCCGAAAGAAGTCTGCTGCTGGACAAAGGTCTACTACTACTTCTCCCCCAAAGAATGCCACAATAACCGGTCCTGCACTACCCGCATCCAGCGGACTCCCAATGTTCCCCGCTCACTATCATATAAGTTTAGCGATTCAATGGTGAAACATGTATGTCATTAACCTTAGTTCTGCTCTGAATGGCCTCATTTCTGATGCGATCACGCAGACGAACTCTCCAGCATGACTTGTATTTTTTGAACTCATATTTATTACTCTTTATCTTGTAAATAAACAAATGCACAGATTAGCCCTTTCTGGTAAACCTTAGACAATGTAGCACGATGCGAATTTGCATACAGGAAAAAGCAGCAGTTATAAGTGAAAAAATGTCAGGAAGAAGATTTAGTCAAGAAAATAAAATAAATATATAATGAGAAACAATATTGAACTTAATTATGTATCTAGTTAATGTCTGATATTAATTAACTATAAAGGGAATAAAAAAGGCAAACATTGCAGACGAACTGAGAACCTCCTTCCTTCTTTTGAAGTCGGTTAAAACTAAAGCGCACTGTATGTTTCCCAATAAGAAAAAAGTGGTTGTATGATCTGTATAGTCCAAAAAGGTTTCAGTAGGCTGGTTGGTAACGCCCATTCTGGTCTGGTTATAAGTCCGATATGTGCAAATCTTGCTCAAACCAATGAGTTTTATAAGTTTCCAATTTAGTTCAAAATTGAAAAATATAATGATTACGTATGTTTTACTTTTTACCAATCTATTCCAAACCAAATACAGCCCTCACATACCACCTTTCCCTTGTATACAAATTAAAAAAATTATGAAAATCTGTTTATTAATGTAATTTAATATCGCAGTCACAACGCTGATGATGATTCTATATATTATTACATTATACTTAATCATCATCATCGTTAACGGTGGGTACTCTCCCTACGGTCGTGGTGCAACTTCGACCCCCCTTTGTCAAGTGAGTGGGCAACTTGACTGTTAGAAGTTCTCAAGCCGCCCGAAGGCCTCTAACTTGGCTTAACGAAGCTTAACGTGCCTTCCAAAGCATGGGAGCGCTCAGTTAGTAACCACCCAAAGCGGTCACCCATCCGGGACCCGACCTGCGCCCACGTTGCTTAACCTCGCAAACCGCACGCGGTACGCGGGCGCCGCTGGGCCACGAACGCTCCATGCTGAACACTACAAACAAGCAACCGTACTTGTCTTCTCGAAGATCTCACGGTTCGAAAATAAATGCCATACGATTATTATTTTATTTATCATCATCGTTGATAAGGTTCTATAGTGGCAACCGCTTCCACTCGCTTGTATGTCCTCACCTCTAGGTTAAACGTTCTCTCACTTTCAGATTAGGGCTATTTAATGATACCAGGTGTGTTTTACATTTTTAGTACCGTAGATGATATATTTTATTAAAAAATATAAAGGATTAAGTATCTACTGCAATATGAGAATCCACCACACCACCACATCAGTCAAAGGATGTCCACTGCTGGACAAGGGCCTCCCCTAATGTCATGGGGGTAAATTCAATAATCGCTACGCTTGGCATGCGGGTTGGTGATCGCAGTATCTCCACCGCACTTCAGGGATGCTGCTGCCCATCCCACGGTGGTCTTGGTCCTAGTTTCTCCATACAAACGCCTAGGAAGCTCGGTTCTCCATACAAACGCCGTATTATTCTCATTTTGAAACGCCGTGCTGAAATAACATGAAACTTAGTATTCACAATATAAGTAAAAATAGAAATTGTGATAGAAAAAAAAATACAGCGAGTTTTTGAGGTTTTTAGTTCTTGTATGAAAACTTTAATTATCGTTGTATTTTTTTCTCCATTATAATTTCACGCAACAGAAACTAATTTCCGGCCTCGATATACCGGATCCCATTGTATATACAAAGTTTAATGTTATTTCAGCATGCCGTTTTAAAATAAGAGCGAAACTACGTTCGTATGGAGAACCAAACTTCCTACAGACTCTTAAGATAAACTAATAAGACATTCATATTAAGCAATGTACCAGTGAGAAACTCTCGGCTGACTGTAAATCTCAAAGTTGCCGGTTATTATCACATCACTACACCAACACAACAGGCATTTATACCCTGTCCTTGAAGGGTCAAAGCAAAATATCACACTTCGAAGTAATCGCTCTTCTGCCCTCGTTAAATCCTATGCTGCAATTAAGGAGGGCATTTCTAAGTAGCACCCGTAAACTGATTACTTAAAATGAAGCGGTAATACCCGGCATTACGCCCCACATTTGCATAAATAAATGTTATTTCGGAACGAAAACGCTTATTTTCTGTACCGGCCAAGAAACCCAATGTTGCCGTTATAACATTTTCTTTTCACTTTGAAGCTTAACGCTGGTTCGCAACGGCAGTTACCGCGATGGAAATTCATCGGTTTCATAATTTTGTTATAACTTTCAGCTTTGTTAAGGTGAATTATTGTTAATAGTTATAGTTTGGAGCGTTCGTGGCCCAGCGGCACTCGCGTACCGCGTGCGGTATGCGAGGTTAAGCAATGTCGGGCGAGGTCAGTCCTTGGATGGGTGACCGCTTTGAGTGGTTACTAACTGAGCGCTCCCGTGCTTGGGAAGGCATGCTAAGCCGTTGATCCCGGTTGCTGTCTACGATAGCAGTCGATAAGCCAAGTTAGAGACCTCCGGGCGGCTTGAAAACTTCTAACAGTCTAGCCCACTCACTTGACAAGCCTAATCCCTATAAGGTCTAGTTTCCCCCTCGGGTTGGAAGGTCAGATGGCATTTGCTTCCGTAAAAATTAGTGCCTACGCCAATTCTTGGGATTATGTAGAGGACCCCAGGCATCCTTCAGGATGCAACTGTACTGGGAATAACGCTAGGAGGATGATGAAGGTACTTTCCCTTCATGACCCATAACTCTGGGACGACCTGTATACTAGAAACTAACACAGTGAATCAATTTCTATTGAAAGAAGAGCACTCATTTTATGTTATACTCTGTGGGTGATTACAGGTTGAAAATAGATCCTCACTCCTTAGAACCTTAATAGTCACGTACGGTAAGGTTGCAAAGGAATTTACTACCTCGGATGCAATGGTTGTGGAATGAATTCCCTGCAGATGTTTTCCCTAGGAACTACCTCTGACCCTCTCTCTACCTCTGTTCTATTTAGTTCTTCAGGAGTGTATCAATTTCTAAAGGGTTGTAAACCCGCATGCGCCCCTGGAGTTGCAAGCGTCCATAGGCTGCGGAGACCGCTTACCATCAGGCGGGCCGTACGCTTGTTTCCCACTGACGTCGTATTAAAATAATAACAATATTAATATATGTTTTTACTTAGTTGGCTTCAGTGTCTTTCAGTTGCAACAGCCAGAATTTAAAACTTTAAAATACTTTTCTAATTAAATTTATTTATTTAGAAGACTTTACTTCCCAGCTCATTAAAGGTCGTGAACTTTAAAAGAAAATAATCTTACTTATAATTATGGAACAAGACCAATTAGCCACAAAGGCTGAACGGTCCTTAGGGCGTCTGAGAAACATCGCGCCTTCAAAGGTTGCAAAAACAATGACGGTAGAGTAATTTATCGATGGCTCCTGGGTAAAGAGGCTTAACTAGCATTTTTAACGAAAATAGTATTCATAAGGTATTTTTGTATAATTATTAATTACGACAACAACAACACAACATGTCAACCAAATACTGCTGGATATAGGCCTCCCCCAATTTTATGGGTAAATACCATAATCGCCACGCTTGGCATGCAAATTGGCGATCGCAGTATCTCCACCGCACTCCAAGGATGCTGCTGCCCATCCCCCGGTGGTCTTGGTCGTAGTTTTAGGAGATATCCGGGTCCCATTTCTCATTAATTACGAATATCAAGTTGTTTAGAAAATTACACGTTACAGTCAAAATGAGCAACTAAATATTTATAAAAGTTTGAATCTCATTCTCATTATTTAATTATATTGACTCAGCCTTGCAATAATAATGCTGTCAACGTATAAAAATATTTAAAAAATACGCCAACTATATGTTTGTAATTAAGATTAATATTTAAAAATAAATCCGTTTAACACATCATGAATTTGATAAATGGAGTTAGCTTTATTTTTTAAGCTTGAGTAAGCCTCTCAAATGTAACATAATTTGAACTGAGTTTTTTATTCAAAAAGGCCCGTTAAATATTTAAAATTACAGTTAAGCTGTTATTATAAGTGTAAAATAGGTTTTTAATAAAGGCTTTTCAACGACAAAGCTGCGGGCGCATTGTTCCCGCAGTTCCCTTTAACCTTTTATTTTGTGCTGTTTGCATAAGTCGAGTCTTAAAATATCTGAACCATACCCAACCTTATTCCCTAGACTCAAGGCATCTCGTGTAAATCTTTCTCCCAGCCGTATTTCATTTTATAGGAAATTCATTCATAAACACTTTTGCTCAGTAAGCGAAACTTTATTTTTAAAACTTAAGGCTTGCGTGTTCGATGGGTAAATGATAAAGCCCTATTATGATTATTGTAGTGATTGTTAATATATTATGTATGTATGTGAAATATTATATTCACATAGATACGATAAAAGACATAACAACAAAAAAAAACAGGTAGCAACAAAGTCAACTTCGTATATACCTAACAAAGATGACTTTAGTTATGTAAGAGATATCTTCTAGCTAACCTTGAAACCATTTGGTGGAAATAAACATTTTATGACAAACCGAGACATACTTATATAAAAAAATATTTTACAGTACATATGGTGCTACGTTACCGCACTCGTGCGGTAATCAGCAGATTACGTGCATATGTCGAAACTTTAAAGAGTCATGTACTGTAAAACGTTGTACGATACACGTGCGAACAGGTAATTCGCAACTCATGTCGATTTAAAAAGACTCCCTTCAGTCGTGTTTCAATTTATCACCACTCGTTGCGAATTTTCTGTTGTCTGCACTTGTATCGTAATGTACTTTTTCTACATGATATCTTTTTATCTGACACTTGTTGTCATTATCGTCACATTAAAATATATAAAAAGACTGCTGTTACTCGTAAATGTCATAAAATCACACCTTTTAACGTTGGAAAAGTAAAACTTCATTCATAATGTAACATCATTTGACAGTACTACAATTCCAATAAAGGAATTAGTCAGAATTCAATTCCCTTTTAAAACATCTTCAGTTATTCAGTGTTTACCTGAAAACTATTTCAGCTTACCTCGGAACCTATACATACAGCTTCAGAATCTAGTTCCAACATATTGCGAAGTGTATTCGTAGCAATCTTTGTTCACAAGCATGCCGTATTTTTGTATGTCCTCACCTCTAGGTTAAACGTTCTCTCACTTTCAGATTAGGGCTATTTAATGATACCAGGTGTGTTTTACATTTTTAGTACCGTAGATGATATATTTTATTAAAAAATATAAAGGATTAAGTATCTACTGCAATATGAGAATCCACCACACCACCACATCAGTCAAAGGATGTCCACTGCTGGACAAGGGCCTCCCCTAATGTCATGGGGGTAAATTGAATAATCGCTACGCTTGGCATGCGGGTTGGTGATCGCAGTATCTCCACCGCACTTCAGGGATGCTGCTGCCCATCCCACGGTGGTCTTGGTCCTAGTTTCTCCATACAAACGCCTAGGAAGCTCGGTTCTCCATACAAACGCCGTATTATTCTCATTTTGAAACGCCGTGCTGAAATAACATGAAACTTAGTATTCACAATATAAGTAAAAATAGAAATTGTGATAGAAAAAAAAATACAGCGAGTTTTTGAGGTTTTTAGTTCTTGTATGAAAACTTTAATAATCGTTGTATTTTTTTCTCCATTATAATTTCACGCAACAGAAACTAATTTCCGGCCTCGATATACCGGATCCCATTGTATATACAAAGTTTAATGTTATTTCAGCATGCCGTTTTAAAATGAGAGCGAAACTACGTTCGTATGGAGAACCAAACTTCCTGCGGACTCTTAAGATAAACTAATAAGACATTCATATTAAGCAATGTACCAGTGAGAAACTCTCGGCTGACTGTAAATCTCAAAGTTGCCGGTTATTATCACATCACTACACCAACACAACAGGCATTTTAACCCTGTCCTTGAAGGGTCAAAGCAAAATATCACACTTTGAAGTAATCGCTCTTCTGCCCTCGTTAAATCCTATGCTGCAATTAAGGAGGGCATTTCTAAGTAGCACCCGTAAACTGATTACTTAAAATGAAGCGGTAATACCCGGCATTACGCCCCACATTTGCATAAATAAATGTTATTTCGGAACGAAAACGCTTATTTTCTGTACCGGCCAAGAAACCCAATGTTGCCGTTATAACATTTTCTTTTCACTTTGAAGCTTAACGCTGGTTCGCAACGGCAGTTACCGCGATGGAAATTCAACGGTTTCATAATTTTGTTATAACTTTCAGCTTTGTTAAGGTGAATTATTGTTAATAGTTATAGTTTGGAGCGTTCGTGGCCCAGCGGCGCCCGCGTGCCGCGTGCGGTATGCGAGGTTAAGCAATGTCGGGCGAGGTCAGTCCTTGGATGGTTGACCGCTTTGAGTGGTTACTAACTGAGCGCTCCCGTGCTTGGGAAGGCATGCTAAGCCGTTGATCCCGGTTGCTGTCTACGATAGCAGTCGATAAGCCAAGTTAGAGACCTCCGGGCGGCTTGAAAACTTCTAACAGTCTAGCCCACTCACTTGACAAGCCTAATCCCTATAAGGTCTAGTTTCCCCCTCGGGTCAGATGGCAGATGGCAGTCACTTCCGTAAAAATTAGTGCCTACGCCAATTCTTGGGATTAGGTAGAGGACCCCAGGCATCCTTCAGGATGCAACTGTACTGGGAATAACGCTAGGAGGATGATGAAGGTACTTTCCCTTCATGACCCATAACTCTGGGACGACCTGTATACTAGAAACTAACACAGTGAATCAATTTCTATTGAAAGAAGAGCACTCATTTTATGTTATACTCTGTGGGTGATTACAGGTTGAAAATAGATCCTCACTCGTTAGAACCTTAATAGTCACGTACGGTAAGGTTGCAAAGGAATTTACTACCTCGGATGCAATGGTTGTGGAATGAATTCCCTGGAGATGTTTTCCCTAGGAACTACCTCTGACCCTCTCTCTACCTCTGTTCTATTTAGTTCTTCAGGAGTGTATCAATTTCTAAAGGGTTGTAAACCCGCATGCGCCCCTGGAGCTGCAAGCGTCCATAGGCTGCGGAGACCGCTTACCATCAGGCGGGCCGTACGCTTGTTTCCCACTGACGTCGTATTAAAATAATAACAATATTAATATATGTTTTTACTTAGTTGGCTTCAGTGTCTTTCAGTTGCAACAGCCGGAATTTAAACTTTAAAATACTTTTCTATTTAAATTTACTTATTTAGAAGACTTTACTTCCCAGCTCATTAAAGGTCGTGAACTTTAAAAGAAAATAATCTTACTTATAATTATGGAACAAGACCAATTAGCCACAAAGGCTGAACGGTCCTTAGGGCGTCTGAGAAACATCGCGCCTTCAAAGGTTGCAAAAACAATGACGGTAGAGTAATTTATCGATGGCTCCTGGGTAAAGAGGCTTAACTAGCATTTTTAACGAAAATATACATAAGGTATTTTTGTATAATTATTAATTACGACAACAACAACACAACATGTCAACCGAATACTGCTGGACATAGGCTTCCCCCAATTTTATGGGTAAATACCATAATCGCCACGCTTGGCATGCGAATTGGCGATCGCAGTATCTCCACCGCACTCCAAGGATGCTTCTGCCCATCCCCCGGTGGTCTTGGTCGTAGTTTTAGGAGATATCCGGGTCCCATTTCTCATTAATTACGAATATCAAGTTGTTTAGAAAATTACACGTTACAGTCAAAATGAGCAACTAAATATTTATAAAAGTTTGAATCTCATTCTCATTATTTAATTATATTGGCTCAGCCTTGCAATAATAATGCTGTCAACGTATAAAAATATTTAAAAAATACGCCAACTATATGTTTGTAATTAAGATTAATATTTAAAAATAAATCCGTTTAACACATCATGAATTTGATAAATGGAGTTAGCTTTATTTTTTAAGCTTGAGTAAGCCTGTCAAATGTAACATAATTTGAACTGAGTTTTTTATTCAAAAAGGCCCGTTAAATATTTAAAATTACAGTTAAGCTGTTATTATAAGTGTAAAATAGGTTTTTAATAAAGGCTTTTCAACGACAAAGCTGCGGGCGCATTGTTCCCGCAGTTCCCTTTAACCTTTTATTTTGTGCTGTTTGTATAAGTCGAGTCTTAAAATATCTGAACAATACCCAACCTTATTCCCTAGACTCAAGGCATGTCGTGTCAATCTTTCTCCCAGCCGTATTTCATTTTATAGGAAATTCATTCATAAACACTTTTGCTCAGTAAGCGAAACTTTATTTTTAAAACTTAAGGCTTGCGTGTTCGATGGGTAAATGATAAAGCCCTATTATGATTATTGTAGTGATTGTTAATATATTATGTATGTATGTGAAATATTATATTCACATAGATACGATAAAAGACATAACAACAAAAAAAAACAGGTAGCAACAAAGTCAACTTCGTACATACCTAACAAAGATGACTTTAGTTATGTAAGAGATATCTTCTAGCTAACCTTGAAACCATTTGGTGGAAATAAACATTTTATGACAAACCGAGACATACTTATAAAAAAAAATTTTTTACAGTACATATGGTGCTACATTACCGCACTCGTGCGGTAATCAGCAGATTACGTGCATATGTCGAAACTTTAAAGAGTCATGTACTGTAAAACGTTGTACGATACACGTGCGAACAGGTAATTCGCAACTCATGTCGATTTAAAAAGACTCCCTTCCGTCGTGTTTCAATTTATCACCACTCGTTGCGAATTTTCTGTTGTCTGCACTTGTATCGTAATGTACTATTTCTACATGATATCTTTTTATCTGACACTTGTTGTCATTATCGTCACATTAAAATATATAAAAAGACTGCTGTTACTCGTAAATGTCATAAAATCACACCTTTTAACGTTGGAAAAATAAAACTTCATTCATAATGTAACATCATTTGACAGTACTACAATTCCAATAAAGGAATTAGTCAGAATTCAATTTCCTTTTAAAACATCTTCAGTTATTCAGTGTTTACCTGAAAACTATTTCAGCTTACCTCGGAACCTATACATACAGCTTCAGAATCTAGTTCCAACATATTGCGAAGTGTATTCGTAGCAATCTTTGTTCACAAGCATGCCGTATTTTACGCCCGGAAGCCATCGCTGGGGAAAATCTAAAATCTCTAGCTGAAATACCATAGTAGTAAAATACGGGGTGGAACAAACCTATCTGGACTTTGGAACTCACGCTAAGCGAGATGGTTATTTGGCTTATCAAGGGTTTTTATGTGTCTAGTTCGGCTTTTAGGCTTTTGTGAATACTGAAACCCAAATTAGTAATTTAAAAAAGACCCTATTTTCTTTTTTATATTTATGTTGTTTCAATTGTTTTGACGTAGAACAGTTTAATTCTTTAATCGTCAATGATAGGTCAAAAACGCGATGAGACCGAATGCCAATTTAAGCGGAGTGAGTTTTATGTGACTCAGGCCTATGATGTTTTTTTTTTACTGTGCCACGTACCTCAAAAAAAGGATCCTTTATAGGATTACTTCGTTTTTCGTCTATCTATTCGTCTGTTTGTCTTTTTGTCCACCTTTATACACCCATTTTCTCAAGAACGCGAAGAGGTATCTATTTGAAATAAAAAAGAAATACTCAGATCAACAATCCCTTGGAGCATCATACGACCATTTATCCTATATTTTGCCGCAAATATTGTTACTAGCAAGTAGCATCAAGATCTCTTTGGTCCTTCTTATTTACCTAAAATGATGTTTCAAGGACTTACATCAACATTACAAATTAAGAGTCATAGTTTCGTTCTCATTTCAAAACGCCTTTGAGAAATAACATGATGCTTTGTATACACATTGGGAGCCGCCATATCTAGTCGGAAATTAGTTACTGTTGCTAGAAATTGTAATAGAAAAAAAAATGCAGCGAGTTTTTGAGTTTTTTACGTCTTCTATGAAAACCTTAATAATCGCTGTATTTTTCTCCATTATAATTTCAAATAACAGAAACTAATTTTGGACCTAGATATGGCGGACCCCATTGCGTATACAAAGTTTCATGTTATTCTAGCATGGCTTTTTAAAATGAGAGCATAAATACGTTTGTATGGAGAACCGAGCTTACTGCGGACTCTTAAGGAATCATTTTGAAAACTTTGAAATATGTAACTATATCGAATAAGAGACGGATTGAATTAAACCAGCATAAGGGACACATTATATAAAGTTAAACTAGCATCAAATTATGCGACTATGACTATGACTAAAATTCGACAGTCGGCTTGTGACCACGGCTGTTGTAAATACATTCGAAACGTTATGCAAACCTCAAAAAAAAGGTGA
This sequence comes from Notocelia uddmanniana, assembly GCA_905163555.1. Lineage (NCBI taxonomy): Eukaryota > Metazoa > Arthropoda > Insecta > Lepidoptera > Tortricidae > Notocelia > Notocelia uddmanniana. Next base: position 20,133,706 of record LR991067.1, read on the forward strand.
ATACATTTCAGTTGTACGCGATTAAATTAATTACCGTTTACCGATAGTAAGGATTAAAATATGTAGATAATCTCTGTTCATCTACACTAAATACATCATTTACGTACACAGACAGATTCTGCTCTAATGCAATAAAAAAGGAGTTAGCAAACACAAATAACTCATCTTAAAACAAATTAAAAGTAAGTAGTCAAAGAAATACTTAAAATATTACTTGTTGCGTAACCGCTTTGTCAACCAAATGGAACCTTTAAGTAGCCGATACAAAAAACATACAAAAATGCATATTACAATCGGCAAACGTGGCCACGTACATTTGTATTCGTTAAGGGTAAATCGAGGTAATCTATATGATAATAGCGGCAGTGAGAACATAATTGCGACACGATTGCTAGCGACATCTACATTTACTCAGGAATTGTGCTATCAGATTGTAAAATTGCTTGGCCTCCTCGGACGGCTATTTAGGAATAAAAAGCATACTTCAGACCTAGGATGGGAAAAATTAAATTTAGCTCTAGAAAATCTCAGAACTTGTGCTGATTTCACATTGTAGAATAGCTTGGCGGTCTTTTCAAAAATACATATGTAACATACTTCAGAAAAAGGAAAAAGCACGTGGTTGAATGCAGAACGCGATACCACGGCGTTTCTCTACAAAACGGATCCTGCACTTGCTGGGTTTAAGACGGTAGTACAACGTTTTTACCGCGGTTCGTTATAACCGCCCTAAGTATTTTCCCTGGCGAGATGCATTAATGCATTTCCCCAAGGTTAAAAATACCTAGGATAAAATAAATTAAATGCCGAAAGCATGGGACCCAGACGCGCCGCGTAAAAGACGAGTAAAGCACCAACGACATGGCAATGACATGATGTGAACAAGAGATAGTTATATTGTGTTCAACATACGCGCGTTACGTGATAATATTAGTGATACCTTTATTTCGCATTTGATTGTTTTTTTTTATATTTATTTATTTATTCGGAGATAAAACAGAAACATACAAATGAAGAACAACATAGGTAAGTAGTACAGTACAATATAGACTAAGATGCTTCCCTAAACATATCTCACTGAGACATCCATATATTGTTAGTTTGTCTTAAAACTAGGTATATTAGTAAGGGGTAAAAGAGCCACAACTCGAAGTAGGCGATAAAGGATAGTTGATACCCGGCTTTTCATTTTGCAACATTGCTAGACTAATATTTCAAACTTACGTATTTCAATTCTAATCTGCGTTTCAGTGTTCTGCGCATGTTGATGAGCATGAACTGAGACAAAGGGACAAATAATTTCAATACGTCCACAACGCGTTCCCAAACCTGGCCTGTAGCCTTGACTCTTCGCGAATATTTTACAATGCTATCATTTTATATGAAAACGTAAAATAACATAAGGAAGTAAAGTTTTCCCGGCCGAACGCAATGTTTACGGTTAACTCATAAGAAATTTGCTGTATTTTCTCGCAGCAATGCAGGATTAAGTACGCAATAAGGCAGTATAGAATCTTTTAAGCGGCCAGTCGATTTGCGGAACCACGTCGTAATTAAGCCCGCCTTTACAACGTACGCTTTAAACACACAGTGGTATATTTGACTCGACATGTGTCATGTGATTTTGGTATAAACGTTGCTCACTTTAACACGGTTCAAGAATATAATGATAACTAGATGAAAGCCCGGCTTCGCTCGGGTGAACTAAATAAGAAAGAAATAAAGTAAACATTTATTCGTGACAGTTATGCTAACGACGAAAGAAATAGTGTACAAAAATGTATATGTGTATAGAAATATAGTCTGTAGTCTGGATTAACATATGGAATAGGGAGTAAAATATTACGCTGACGACGTCACGGGCAAAGGCTAGTATCTTTGCAAGTTAATCCTAAGCATTTTTATAAGGGTAGTATTTAACGGCACATAAAAAAATTGACGCCGTAATCAGTACTGATTTGTATAGCTACAATACTAATCGTTCATTAAAATTCAGTTCAGATGTGCAATTGTTAAATATTGATGTGCCAGACAGTATTTTTGGTGCGAAGCGAGCTGCTAACGCGAACGAAAACAAATGAAGTACTTGTATCTGCCTCTCTGTCGCACTTGCAAATTCGAGCGACACAGAGGGAAATACACGATGTTCGTTCGTTTTTGTTTCGCGGTAGCAGCTCTCTATTCTCCGCCAAATTCTATTCAGTGGGGGCCCTTTACACTCAATATTATGTGTCAATATTATCGCGATTTTCAAAATTGTATGGGGTCTGTTACACGCTTAATATTATCACAATACTGGTGTGTTAATATTATCGTGGTTATCAAAATCGTATGGATTGTTCTTCAATATTCATTAAACAGCACGTGATACGGATCGTGATCGTGGTATCAGTGTTTCGTGTGATAATAATAACAGTTGGTAATATTTTCTCAAATTAATGGAAGCTATTTAACAACTTGTTCCGTTTTGCCACATGTATTTCACATTCCGATACGCGCACCATCCAAGAATAGGAGCTGTCAGACCAGAGGGCCTACCGCGATCTGAAAACGAAGTATTTCCCTCTCCGATACCTGGAAAAAAAGTGTGCGCGCCAGCCACCACGGTCTCTTCAAAACATGCAATTACACTCACAAACATGCATGTGCACTAATATTATAAATGCGAAAGTTTAGATGTTTGTCACTGAATCACGCAAAAACGGCTGATCAGATTAAGATGATTTGTATGCTAATAGTATACCCGTATAATCTGGATTCACTTATACATATTATAAGTGTACTTTTTGTTCCGATGATCTTCCATCAAAGGGATATTAAATCGGGGATGCAAGTAAGGTCTATGAAACGGGGTGGTTTAATCCTCATACGCCATTCTACGATTTAAGTTTCAGCCAATTGGGAGTATAACAGCGTGTCAAGAAATTTAACTTTAAGCAAAGCAGAATTGTAAACAAGTCGACGATTCATTATGTCAAAACCGAAGTATCATAATTCCTTCTGATTGTTGACGCAATTTTTGAGCACAACCTTTTCGCAACTAGTTCTACTTTGCGTGTACATCAAAATGCATTTGCGATACTTTGGCATTGTTTTTAATCATATGCTTAAAATACAAAAACAGCTGTTTCAATGCACACTTTGTATCGTCGGTGTACCATTTAATTTTGTCGTGCGTTATTTTTAACGTAATTGTTTACCCTTCACACCATAAAAGCTGTTTGATATAAGTGATCACTTGAGCTGGGCAGCCCAATCGTCAGCACAGACAGTTGGAGCATCTTAGATGTACACTTAGAAGAGGGTCGAAAGCCTGTACATGGAAGATATTCGAAAAAAAGTTGGCTGGGGATACTTAGAATCGATAATAGAAATCGTCTCAACAGTTTTAAGAATTTGTGTATGTTTGTCTGTCTGTTTATATGTCTAGGCATCACGTGAAAACGAACGAATGGACTATAATTTATCCTCATTAATAAGGTAACTGGATCTTCGGCGACGACATAGCTCGGCCTTCGGCCTCGCATGCCTTGCCACTCTCCTTTGGCTTTTCAGTCATCAACCTTACACGACGAATCTACTCTTTTGGGAGGCTCGGCCTTCAGCCTCGCGTGTCTCACCTCTCTGCTTCAGGCCTTCGGCCCTCAGCCTTACATGAGAAGCCCGCTCTGTGTGATTATTCTCGCATGCCTTGCCGCTCTGCTTCCAGCCTTCGGTCATCATACTTACATGAAGAACCCGCTTTGTTGGGATAACGTTTTACGGCAGAACTGCGTAGCGAGACTTTTACCATTGTACAATGTACATGTAATATTTTGACGAGATTCATTCGTCTAGAATCGGTACATTTGATATTCTGAAATAAGCACTTAATCATTCGTTTGGACAACAGGATTTCTAGGGAATGTCATATTGACTGTAATCATTTCTTAAGGGGGTGTAAAGAAGGGTGAAAGATTGTATCATCATCATTATCTGAGGCGTTATAGCCGCGGATGGGCCCTAGGCTAGCCCGGTCAAGCAAATATCTCCAGTCCGATCTATTCGTGGCTTTCCTTCTTCAACATGTCACCCCTAAGTTCCTGGTGTCCACCTGAGCTTGAGATAGATCGTATGGGAAAACAAATCATTCTAAGGCGAGAACGAATTATACGCCGACGAAGTCGCGGGCAAAAGCTAGTGTAGACATATATGTGGAGTCAAATAGACCTCTCGTTGCTCGTTGAAATGTTGTTTACGCCCCTTTACGCCACTTTCAAGACCCGTTGAAATGTGTGTACGCCCCTACACGCTACTTTATAAAATCGTTCAAATAATGTTCGCGTTGCTGTGTAAACGTTTTTTGGATAGTTAACCAGTTTATTAACGATTTCACTGTAAGAAACATAATTAACCTTATGAGTATCATATGAGGGCTTTATTCGTCTAAGTGTTTCATTCTCTATTTATCTACTAAGTTGTTTTATGTCAAAAAAAACTGAATTGCAATATTTGATCTGATATTTGGTCTAATGGATCTTTATAATTATAAAACACGGCCTCAAGCAAGTCAAAACTCGAGTGCGCAAACCGATTCCAATCGTATACGTTAAACGAACCGGAGTTTTCATAGAATCTAAGATTACAGAAAATGTAGATTATGGAGAAAAATGCTTAGGGTTTTTTCTGACTTTGTTATTCTGAATGCGACATTTGAATTGTTTCCTAATTCTTATCTCTTTTAAGATCAGTATGACGGAAAATGCCATCTCACTAAATAGCTGGCAGCCTTAATTTTCTCTAAGAATCTCGCGAGCACCGCTGCAGATTATTGAAATAATTGTTAATTTAACCTACAATATATATATTGCCATAAAATAAATAACCAAAGTTGAGATATATGGCCCCTGCTATCACAGGTTGGAATACCCGCCCTATCGATATACCAATGTTTTACTTATGGAGAATCCCTTAAGAGTGCGCAGTACGTACGGTTCTCCATACAAACGTATTTACGCTCTCATTTTAAAACGCCATGCTAGAATAACATGAAACTTTGTATACACAATGGGATCCGGCATATTATCTAGGTCGGAAGTTAGTTTCTGTTGCTTGAAATTATAATGAAGAAAAAATACAACGATTATTAAGGTTTTCATACAAGCCGTAAAAAACTCAAAAAACCGCTGTATTTTTTCTTTTACAATGTCTAGCAACAGAAACTAATTTCCGACCTAGATATGCCGGATCCCATTGTGTATACAAAGTTTTATATTATTCTAGCAGGGCGTTTTAAAATGAGAGCATAAATACGTTTGTATAGAGAACCGAGCGTACTGCGCCCTCTTAAGCGCGCGACAATCTTCTCACCGTTAGCTTCTCTAGCTCGAGGCGAAACATCCTTCTTACTCCAGCTTTGCGATTCACTAAATGCTCCGTCTCACCACAACACTCCCCACAAGTATTTCTCGACCCCTAATCTCGTAACAACACGTAACCAGGTACTAGACTTTTGCTGGTCTGCCTGTGGTTAGTTGTAAGTAAACATGATGAATAGCCTCAACGCAGCGTGCCTTGTCTACTGCGTACCTACACAGGGTGGAAAGAAAATACGGGCCCTGGAGGGAAACTACCTTAAAACGTTGAAATAACTCAATTTACTGAAAGGAAACATTATTTTATTTCTCCTAAGCAATAAAACTGCATTCACAGATTTTTGAAAAAGATACCTTTTTTCAATGCTGATTGTGCAAATTGTCTTTATTTTTTTTGGGCTCCCTTGTATTTATCCTGGGCTAGGTCTGTCTCTAATAAGTTTTTGTTCCTTGATAAAAATAGGATCTATGACAAATGATCAAAATTCAAAATGACAAAAATTTCAAAAAAAATTGCTATTTTTTGCTATCTGTGCATTAAAAAAAATCTGTGATTGAAGTTTTAATAAAATAATGTTTCTTTTCAGCAAATTGAGCTATCTCAACGTTTTAAGGTAGTTTCCCTCCAGGGCCCGACTTATCTTTCCACACTGTATAGTTTCAAGTTTGTCACTTATAATATGCATGTTGCTTTTATAATGCAACGTATCTTAGTCTGCCTTCTCCTATGCTGATTGGGATTGTGAAAGGATCATTTCTGCTCCTCAGACTGACAAAGTTCTTTAATTGCACTCGGTTTATGGCTATATCACCACAGAATAAAATTTAACGTCGACTCAAGCCAAACTTTATAGGTATTATGAACATTTGAATGTTTCTAATTCGTTCACTTCCATCCACATCGCAATAATTTGCGCAATATATTAGAACCAAATCAAAAACATCATCAACACAATTGAAATGTGTAGCGTTTCGACCCCAAGTATACACTTTAAGCGTCGTATTATCACTCATATTATAAAAGGCATGTTGCTGCTCACTGAACAAAAAGGCGAAATTGATGTCCATATTCCGTGAAAGTGTTCCGATAAAATAATTACGAGAGTTAATAACGTTTCATTGCAATTTAATTCCGGCATCGAGTGCGCAACCGGGGCAATAAATGTTTGTGCCTCTTTAAATCGAGTTTCATCCATTCTTGATAAGTTTCCGATGTGCCATAACGGTTCATTTGTGGAACCTGAAAATTCATATGATTAATAAAACTTAACATCACAAAAAAACGAATATTGTTTTTATATTTACTCAAACTAACATATTTAGTCGTTTTTAGTTTCCTATATTGTACTAACTTATTAACGCTGTTTTTTTTTTGTTTAAGGTAACGAACCTATTCATAAGTCTTATTCCTTATTATTTCTTACAGTGGAGGAGCAGGCTAGATGCGTAATTTTTGAACAAGCATTAGGATATATTTATATTTCTTAGTGGGGTTTTGGAATTATCAAATACATTTTTTTTATGATTTCGTATGTGAGTGCGCACGGATTTCGGATTGTTCTCCTCTACAGGTCACATTTCTCAACCGATTCTCATGATATTTTGTGAGCAGGTTCGATAATTAAATAGTTTTTATGTTGAGTCAATTTTTGGAAATTAATAAATTAGTAAAGAAAAAAATTTCATGAAGCCTACAGCTCGCAGAGCCACTAATTATTTTTTTAATTACTTAAGCCACTAGTTGTTTAAAATATCATATGATACCATCTTAAAGGTTATACGTAGGCGTGTACTGTGAGGTATGTGGGTGAGGAGGTGATAATAGTCGTGTTTAGTAATGCGAACTAGGCTTGAATTCGGGTGAACGTTCACTTTACAAGAACGAAAGCATGTCACGGTCACCTTGGTCTAACATTGAGTTAATTAGGATGTCTGCTTTGATATCGAAACCCATAATTAATACGGAGTTGTTATTTATACCAACTACTTTATAACTAATTCCATTGAGTATTGATAAGCGACATTGAAATTGTGCCTACGACTTTTCTTGGGATTAGGTACCGGACTCCAGACATCCTTCAGAATGTACCTGTACTGGGATAACGCTAGGATGATGTTGATGATGATTTATAATCGAAATTAATTTAATAAATGGAGTGTCTACATAATATATAATGCGTACGTGACATGTAATCAATAACTTTATTTACATCGAATAGTTTATATTTTTGACGACCGGTGGACCTTGTGGTTCATGATATGGTTCGAATACCGTTAAAATGAAATATTTGTGTGAAGAATATGAACATTGTTTTTGAGTTTAGGATGATTTCTTTGTATTCAAATTTGTATAATTATATATTAAATTTGTCGTTGTCCCCTCTTCTTCTTCTTCTTATAGTGCCTCTCTAATTAGTGAAGGTTGGCAGTCAGTTCCGCATATCTCTTTCCGTCTTTTGCAAAGTGGAAAAGTTCCACGGCGCTAGTGATTCCAGTCCCGTCCATTCTTTTTTTTGATGATATGATTTCGCAACCACGATTTCTTCCTACGGCCGAGTGATCTTTTGCCTGCCACTTTTCCCATTATAATTGAGTAAGTCTAGTACCCTACCCAAGCCTTATTGAGTTTACTATGGGACTAGTTCGAGAAAGAGGTTAACCGTCGAATCCGACTCGGCTGGGCGGCGTTCGGGAAGCTACGGCACATCTTTTCGTCCAATATTCCGCAGTGTCTCAAGACGAAAGTCTTTGACCAGTGTGTGTTGCCAGTGATGACATATGGCACTGAAACGTGGTCGCTTACTATGGGCCTCATAAGAAGGCTCAAAGTCACCCTAAGGGCAATGGAGAGAGCTATGTTGGGAGTTTCTCTGCGTGATCGCATCAGGAATGAGGCCATCCGCAGCAGAACCAAAGTGACCGATATAGCCCTCCGAATCGCTAAACTTAAGTGGCAGTGGGTGGAGCACATAGCACGTAGAACCGATGGCCGTCGGGGTGGAAAGGTTCTCGAGTGGCGACCACGTACCGGAAGGCGTAGCGTGGGCAGGCCCCCCACACGGTGGACTGATGACCTGGTGAAGGTCGCGGGTGTCCGCTGGATGCGGGTGGCGCAGGACCGGTCATCGTGGAAGTCTTTGGGGGAGGCCTATGTCCAGCAGTGGGCGTCTTTCGGCTGACATGATGATGATGATGGGACTAGTTCGATTTGTGTAAGTTTGTCGCTTTAATGCACAATTTAAAGGGTACAGTCAGCATCAAAAGTAGCTACGAATTTGAAAATTTAATAAGTTTTTATTATAAGCTTTTGACCCCTTCATATGCGTAGCTACTTATGATGCTGTCAATCAAATTGATTTCTGGGCCACTTCGTACCTTGTCACAGTGACAATTAAATAATATGAGATCCTTATTGTCTTTTTTTATGATTTTATTATGCTTATGTAAGTGACGTCACCTTTATAGTTAACAACTGAATCTTTTTTATGAACTGCCTTAATAAAACGTCCTATGGCAAGCTCAGCTAGACATACAGATATGATTAGAAACTATGGTTTAGAACCGCAATAGCTTTAATATTAAGAAGAACGCACATCCATCCAAACATCCGCACAAACTTTCGCGTTTAAGTAGAACACGACCAGAGCTCAATCACTCATGAATAATCCACTGTTTCTAGGATAATAAATCCATGTTCACTAGACATTAGTCTAAGATACTTTACTTGTAACTCTTTTTTATTTAAAATTAAGAATAAGTACTTACATTGTATTGTATCCCTTAACGGTGAGAACAGGTACCTTACTGTATTGTAACCTTATGTAAGAATAGGCAAGTTGTAAACCCTTAAATTTAGTTTCTCATGTAAGCGAAAATTTGTTTTAAATGAGAAATAAATATTTTTAACCCAAACATTATTAAAATTAAAAAAAATAGTTTCTCATGTAAGTGAAAATTTGTTTTAAATGAGAAATAAATATCTTTAAACAGAACATTATTAAAAATAAATAAATTAAAGTAACTCTGTAGCTGTGTCTGTCTGTTAACTCCATATCTACCAAACTTCTAAAATCGAAACCCATAAAAGTCATATAAAGTAACAGCGAGACAGGAAGGTTATAATTATATCCGTAGCAAAGATGTAATTAATAATGTCAAATTTATGTAGCGCGTCGCACATTTGTTGTCGCGGGGTAATCTGGCGGGGCGAAGGGTGGGAGTGGGGGGGGGGGGCTGTAAACTGATTACGAGTCCAAATTAAGTCGTAAACTCGTAACACTCAAATTACGGGGCATTAGCGTAGACATTGTTTTTCAGACTGAGTTTAATCTCTTAAGCATGTATCTGATTAATTTTGCTCGAGTGGCAAAAGGTTGGATACCTATAAGTAAATATCAAAACCAGCCAAGTGCGAGGAGAACGACGGGTTCCGTGCTATTATCTATACAACATTAGACACTTTATTCTAACTTTTTTCAATTTAATTTAAATAATATTTTCTTTTTTATCAGTAATATCAACGTTAAAATATCAAGTAAAATTTTGGTCAATTGTGAGTCGGATTTTAGTTTACCCATACATTTTGAGATACAGGGCCTAATGAACACAACGAGCAACTTTTAAAAAGTTTTTTTTTTGTATGGGAGCAACCTTAAATATTTATTTCACTTTGTTTTTAGTATTTTTTGTTATAGCGGCAATAAAAATACACCACCTGTGAAAATTGCAACTGTCTAACTGTCACAGTTCATGAGATAAAGCCTGGTGACAGACGGACAGACAGACAGACGGACGGACGGACAGCGGAGTCTTAGTAATAGGGTCCCGTTTAACCCTTTGGGTATGGAACCCTAAAAACGGTTTATTTCCCACCTAGCTGTTGCCCGCGACTTCATCCGCGTCTTTGCTTCTATTGGTCGCAGCATGATGTTATATAGCCTAAAGCCTTTCTCGATAAATGGGCTATCCAACACAAAAAGAATTTTTCAATTCGAACCAGTAGTTCCTGAGATTAGCGCGTTCAAACAAACAAACAAACTCTTCTGCTTTATAATATTAGTATAGAAGTATAGATTAAAATGAGAAACGAGTGAGATCTGAACCTAGGACCTCGATCTAAACTTAGCAATGGTGAGGATTCCTCGCGTGAAGTCTTTTAATCAATTCTCTTTTCTAATAACGGCTTGGGAGTCTCGTAATCCTCCACGTGGCAATTTCCACCTTGACTGTTAATTAATTTGTATACTAAAAATTACTAATCGGCCCCAGTACAAGAGATTAATTAAGATTCCCACCTTCTGGTTTCGTCATCGACTTGGCGTAGGCGGATGTTACTATAGGTAAAAAACTTAAGAAAAGGACTTGTTGTATGTAGTAGTGACGTATTTGAATAAACATTTGTTTTGTTTGTGTTACACATTTTAAACATGTAAATGTTTATTGGAACACGCCACAACTACATACAACTGGACAATTTCTTAAGTCTTTTACCTATAGCGGGTTAGAGACCGATTGATTTGAAAATTACGTGCGTTGAATAGCTTGAGACAAATTCAGATCCTTTTTTTCAACACAGCAACACTTTCAGGGGAGCTCATTCCGTCAAATTGTACATTCAATGGAGAAACATGCCAATTCATTACGGATTACGATTTAAGGTTTTGTAAATCCTGATTTCAAATTTTACTTAATTCCTTTCTTGGGGTTCCGTTAGGAACCCTTACAGTTTCGCCATGTCCGTCTATCCACTTAGATCAGTAAGCATTAGTACCAGAAAGTTGTAATTTTGCATAACCATATATATATATACGAGTATATATGGTCTCAATCTCGGCGATACATATTTTAAGGGTAGGTACCTCCCCTACACGAAGCAACGCATTTTTTTTCAACAAAACAATCGCGTGGCATGTCGTTAGATAGCTCGCTTAAAAAAATGTGAGCCTTTTTTAACGAATTTTGGTTTAGGCTATCTGTTTGCTTGATTTTTTTTTAAAAGTGCTAATTTAGCTTTTATAGCTAAACGGTAATGTGAAAATAATCATGGTAGTAGAATTTAAAAATGGGGCAAATCAGTAACGGAATGGTACCCAAGAGAAGGCCATAGAAGGAGAGGCAGACCACAAAAGAGATGGGCAGACGGCATAAGCCAAGTCGCCGGGAAAACTTGGAATAGAGTGGCGAGGAACAGAAGGGAGTGGAAAAGGCTAGAGGAGGCCTTTGCCGAAGGGCAAACGGACATACAACGGAAGAGGAAGACGCAAATACTAGAGTACTAAACTAATAATAGTAAAGTAGAATTTAAAAGGAAAACTATCACAACTAAGAACACATTACCAAGTTACCGAGTAACCACCACCACCATATCAGCCCTAGGACGTCCACTGCTGGACATAGGCCTCCCCCAATTTCATGGGGGGTAAATGCCATAATTGCCACGCTTGGCATGCGGGTTGGCGATCGCAGTATCTCCACCGAGTAACAGCCGAACTTAATAAATAAAATAAACTGTCGTACAACTCATTATTTAGATTATGTGAACTATATAGTAAATATAAGTTCGTGTTTTTAACCGCATGATGAGTGACACTGGTGGACAGCTACGGAACCTTTTTTTTTGTTCAGGAGGGGAAAATGCATTACGCATACCACCCGGTTGCAGGAGCCCCCCCCCCCCCGCCATCTGCCGCTCGTCACCGTGTGGTGAGGTCACGAGAACGCCAGATGTTTTGGCGTGCCCTCATCCTCGACCTCAATCTTGTACAGTAGCGAACCTAGCAACAGAACTCTCCGTTGTGTGTGGCCCGAAACGCACTTGACCGATTTTTATTATTTAATTAACTTGTAATCCACAAAGCCGTACCGATCATCTTACCGATTTGATCACCTTTTGTTACTTTTTGTAAAAGTATTTTAATGGCCACAAAAGGTAATAAAAAGAACCTCGTGACTGCCAAAAAGAACAAAGCTTGCAAGTACTTTGTCCTGGTACAACGAGGTAACAGCCATGTGGGATGTTTATTGAGATTGAGATAAACAATTAATTAATGACATGATGCCTACGGCCGCTTTCTACCATCGCACCGCTCGCCGTCGGCGGCATTCATCCTCACACCTTAGAACCTAAATGGTCGCGTACGGTACGGTTTTAGAGGAATTTCCTCCCTGGGACGCTCCGATTGTGGGATGAGCTCCCTGCCGAGGTTTTCCCGACGGGCCACGGTATGGGGTTCTTCAAGAGAGGAGTGTATACATTCTTAGAGGGTCGGTAATGCGCATGTGAAACCCCGAGGAGTTGCAGGCGTCCATAGGCTGCGGTGACCGCTTACCATCAGGTGGGTCGTACGCTTGTTTGCCACCAATGCGCTATTAAAAAAAAATTAAACAAATATATTGATAAAATTATAAGTATTTTTTACGTCATTTATACATCTTTGACGATAATTTGCTCTAAAAGTATATCTCCTCGGCGACTGAAAAATTGTAAAAAAAATAACCTACTCAGATTTAAACTATATTAAAAGATAAATAGTTAGGTAGATAACAGCCATCATATTACTCTCCTCATCAATCTCTAGGCCCTAGGGGTCAGTCTAAAATAAAATCATTGAATCACGGTGATGGCATTTGTTTCTATGCTGAGCAGAAACATTTGTTCCTGAGAGTTGGATGTTTTATATGTATTGTAACACTTCTCCGTTACTGGGTGGGACTGGGGATGGTGGAATTAAACAGCACAAGTAGCTCTAAAGGTTTATTGCCCTGTCACAGTCCTCACCGTCGTTTACAACAATCTTTAACCAGTAAAATATGTGCCTCGGCTAAGGCGGTAGAAACATAGGGAATATGTGGGGTGCTGGTTAACCGGCCTGTTACTGTCGCTTTCTGTTTCAATACTTTTAAGTGTAATAAGAGAGCTTGGGCGCCGTGAATAAAATAAGGACACTCTACTGACCTCCAACGTCAGCGAGTTACCGGTCGATGCCTGGCTATTCACTAAGGCGATCTTCGATGAGTAAAGGGGAACGAACACCTCGTTCGCCTCACGCCGTAGAACCAGCAGGGCAGCGACCCGTCAACAGTCCACAGTCAACCACGTTCATGGCGGGTAAGTAAAAGACCCTGAAACGATTATTTTATGGTTAGAAATCACCAAGTAGTTTCTTTTCTACATGAATGCGACGGAGAAAGTCGGTTACTTACCTCCGGAGACAGTAATCCGTGCTTACAGCGCGTGGAAGAACTTTCAATCCAGGACGGCCTTAAAAGCAGTAACCGGTTGGCCAATCCCGGTGACTTCCCAGAACTCCTGGAAATTCAACGGAAATCATATAGCAGGGACAAAAGCGATTAAATTTAACCCACAATCCAGCAGAAATACTAACGGATTCCTACAATGGAGCCGAGTTTAAAAATTAGGACATATGTCCTCTAGACGAGTATTCTGAGAAGTGACAGTTCCGGCCGTCAACTTTGACAGCCGCAAAACCTTGCCAGTTGCAAGTTTGCGAAATACCCATTCCAACCAACACGAACCCACCATTAATTAAAAAGGCCATTGCGGAACAGAAATAAAGATTTCAATCACCTTCCTGAAACGATTTAAAAAGGTACCGAAGTTTAAATAACTACCAAATGCTAAATAGAACCAAAATAAGGGTGAGGCAGTTTTGAATAGTGGTAACCCTGAGACTTATTATTTTTAAACTAAGATAACCTGCATGTGGCGAAGGAAAGGCTTAATCATCCAACGGATCGATGGTGGTGAAAATCGTTAATCGATTACCATAAATTGATTGAAGACGACCTAATTAAAAGGTAGGGTGTGGGGTTCGAAAAAATATGTGTTACAGTATTTAAGTTAATATCTACTTGTATATAAGGACTACCTAGGACTCGTAATACGTATATGCAATCACCCAGCTGTCAAGTTGTCATTGCTGGGCATACAGGGTGAGCCCTGTAACAGGAGCAAAAAATTAAACGGCAGCCCAGCAAGTATTTCCAAGTGGTCTCAATTAAAAAAAAAATATTTCAAAGATAGGTTACGTGTATTTTTATTACTCTTCTGAAGTGATATCAATGTCAATTTATTATAAAACTCAAAAAAAACCAACAATGAAAACAAAAAATGCAAAAACAATTATGACTCATAACTTTATACTACAGCTACTACCTCAAACACTGCATTGACTGATGCGCTATAATCTCGTGATCGGTGTAAAGATCCATTACTCAGAGGTCATAACTTTAGATCACAATTTCTCCGAATTGAAAAATTTTGTATTTTTTTTTTTTGGACACAAGATGTTACTGCAGATGGTCTAAGGAAGCGTCCTTTTAAATATTTGCTCCAGTTACAGGGCCCACCTTGTATAACACATAGTATTTTACAATTAATTATACTTAACTTAGATTCAACTGGAAACGTATGATTGATATCTTAATTTATAGCTTTATTATGAAAATGTGTCCCCCAGAAACATTTTGTCTTCTCAATTAGAATATGCAACTAATAGGGTAATTACGTAACGTTTTTAAGGGTGCGTAAATCTAAATGTAATTTTCCATCGTAAAAACCTTAGGTTAATAAATGATTATTAGATTAACCTATCGTACAGTCAGCATCAAAAGTAGCTACGCATATTAAGGGCTCATATTTAAATTCTAATTCCCTTATAATAAGGAATTATGAACTTTTCAAATGTTGTGTTTTTAAAAGTTACGTGATTATACTCTGCCGATGTTATATCGGAAATATTGTCAGAACGGGACATATCTACTTCCAATTTGAGGACTCTGGCATTCTGTAATAAAGGACTTGTAAAGGTATTTTACCCTGAAACCGTTAATTTTTTTATACCACGTCGGTGACAAACAAGCGGCCCACCTGATTGATGATGGTATGCGGTCACCGCAGATGAAAAATACTGGACCTAGTAGAATATTCTTCTTTGTGGTGTTATCATTATCATCCTCGTGTCCAGTTAATTGTACAATACAAAATATGCTTAGCTTTATCGCCGACGTTTCGGCAAGGGTTAGATCGTCGGAGTCGTTAGAACCTTATAAACAAAACCTTTAAATATTCTGTACAAAGCGCGAGAGTTTTAAGACTTTTAAGTACCTAGCAATCGAACTAAATTGACGTAATTACGCCATTACCTATCTAGATTATCTTCATCAATTTAAATAAGAACCTATAAACAAATAATAACTGTCCTACACGCTTTTTTCATATTTTATTCAAACTTCAAACTTCAAAACATTTATTGCCACAAAAAAAAACTTATACTAGGACATAACTTAATATATAACAATTACCGCTGTGTAGCAATAGGTCTCAGTCTCAGCATGTGCTGAGCAGAAAGCCCAGCGCTGGTTTTCAGACTGAGCCTTTAAGTTGTGTCGGTCACAAACAAACAAATTTCAATAGGTAGTGCTTATATCTGGGTGTCACTATTTTTACAATAATAATACACGATAGATAAGATTATTTTTAAAAACAAAATATCAGTAGGTACATGTACAAAAAGAAACAAGGAGAGAAAAAAATCAAAAAAAAAAAAGAACAACATAAATAAAAATCAGTAAAGTGCCGAGTGTGTGTGTGAGTGTGTGTGAGTGTGTGTGTGTGTGTGTGGTGAGAGAGAAACAGAGATAGAGGTCGTTTGGAGAGCTTAAAACTTGCCCTGCATGTCTAATAGATGTTTCTGGACTAACCGCTTGAACTTTGCGAGGGGCATTGGTTCTCGCAGGGGTGGGGGCAGATCGTTCCAGACCTTTGCAGCTGCAAATTTGAAGCTCCCTCTGAAGAAAGCAGTCCTGTGTTGAGGTATCGCTAGCTTGGTGCATCGTCTTAGCGACCTAGCCCGCGTGTCGTTAACCCATTTCAGCTTCTCAAATAGGTAACGGGGCTTCTCATACTCTAATATTTTTCGTATTGCGCAGGCCAGGTGCAGTTTCCTCCTATTTGCCATGTTTAGTTTGGCCTTGTCGTTTAGGTACGGGGTAATATGCCATCGCCTGGGTATTTCGTAACAAAAACGAACACATGCAATTTGAACGCGCTGTATGTATTTTGTCGTTTCCGCCAATAGCCTAGGCCCATACACTATGTCTGCGTAGTTAAAAGGTGACAATATTAATGCTTCTACGAGAATTTCCCTGACTTTTTCTGAAAGATATTTGCGAATTCTGTAAAGTATTTTTAATCGGTAGAAGGCATTTCTCACTTTAATATTTACATGTTCAATGTATTTCAGTTGTCCATCCATGACTAACCCGAGATTTTTTGCTTTGTCTACTTGTGTGACAGGCTCCACCCCAATCGATACTCTAGGGTTTTGCTCCTTTATTTTTAAGCGTTGCCACTTATTTCCCAATATTATGAACTGGGATTTCGCTGGATTTAGGAACAGGTTATTTTTAATCAATTTATATCATTTATTTCATTTCACAATCTCTTTATGACGTCTCTTTTTATCAATTAATCCCAAATAAAAAATCTAAGCCACATATAACGCAGTGAAATAGGAAAGCGATTTATTGGACGAGCTTCTAATAAAATCTTGTTTATATCGAACAATGGGCCGGCTGTATGTCCATACGGAATCATAACGTTGTATAACTATATGAGTTTTATAGTAAAGTATGACTTTACGGAACTAAGTACTGAGGTGTATTGTGAGCCCGAGGCGGCGGTTTTCGCCCCCGTCTGCTATTCGTGGCGCGGAAAGTATTCTACTCATATTAAATAGTATTTATTATAGTCCACAATTTTATACAGGTATTTTTAAAATGGAAATTTAATGTGGAGTAAAATGAGCAAATATCTTTTGTCATTTATGAGCTTAAAAGCGTGCCGTAAGTTTATTTATAAATGCCAATAGCTGTGCAACATATTTTCGTGTTCAATAATTTTATTTCATGGTTTAATTAATTACTCATATTCATACTCATTTATTTGCAATGATTTTATACATTACACGTCAATATAATTTCAAAATACATTTGTTTAAAAAGGTTTGAGGAGGGTTTGTTTTTTCCAAGGTTTGTTGTGCGGTTAAAAGTAAATACTTATTTATTTATGATTTATTCAAACATGATCCAAAAAAAGCACTATTTTCGTTATAAATATGTTTTTCATGCACTATTAGTGATGTCTACATATAACTGTTCCTTATCTATGACCAGAGGTCTCTAGGACGCTTGAAGGTCATTAGAACAAAGGAGGCCCTTAAAGGAAGTATAGTTTCAAGCCCGGTTATATGAAAACCATGTACGGGTAAATAATTTAAAAATTAAACCGTGTAACTGAAGTTCGATTTGCCATTACGGATCATTACATCATACTTATGTTACTTACATTCATCATTCGCGTGCGCTTTTCCCATTTACTTGGGTTCGCATAGCATGTTTTTTTCTTCCCACCACCACCACCGCCATATCAGCCCTAGGACGTCCACTGCTGGACATAGGCCTCCCCCAATTTCATTTCAATTTCATTTTTTGTTTTTAATTTTTTCTTCCATATCTCTCTATCTCCCGTCAGCTCGTCACTTCCTCTTCCTTTTCCATTATAACCAAGCTATTCTCAATCAGCATATTGAAAAATATGCTTTTTATTTCATCAAACATAAGCTGAATTTTCCTTGCGGCAGCGGGCAACTCAGCAAAAACTTCGAAGAGACTAATCCCTGTGAGTTAGACGAACAAATGCAAAAGACAGCCGCGTGCCTACGAACTGCATAATGTATGTGCACTAACGGCGAACTGTATTCAAGTTTTAAGTACTTCAGGGCTGTTATTCACAAGCCTTCACCTGACTTCAAGCGGACCAGTTTAACAGAAGTACGAGTTATTTAGCCGAATTATCTTTTTTATAAACTCTAAGAATTTTAAAGAAGCTAACGATTAATTTTGAAAAAAATTAGAGAGCGGGGAAGACAAAAATTTGGGAGCACGACGGGTCTAAAGGCGACTTCCTGACTTTGCGGGCCGGATCGGTATGTAGTATTTTGTTCTTTGACGTGAGTTGACCGATCTCTGGAAGGCTTCTTCACTTTTAAAGGTAAGGGAAGTAGGTACTGCATTCGCGTCGCCTAGCTTTCGTACGGTTGACCTCACAAGGGGCTGAACACCTTTGTACCTTGACGCTTTAACATCATGTTTAAACTGTCATACTAAATGTCTAACGGGTGAAAGCGACAAAGTCCCAAGGTGTCCAGCTACTTATGAGGCCGATTGTACATACAACCCGCGCCAGGCAGGACGTACTCATTAAAATTAAGACGCGCAGTAAAGAGGCTGTACAGGTTTGAATGACTGACGCTTTCTGATATCGTATCGGATCGCCTTTGCACCGACCAGTCAGGAATTAACATAAATAAAACAGACCTCTAATTACTCATTGTCATTAGCAGAGAGCCGAGGTGAAACAAGTTATGAATAGCATAGCAGAGCTAAGTTTCGCTTGACAGACTTACCAACATTGCCTTGAACGTACGCATCACTATACTTGAATACAGTTAAGTGTTTGATTAACTTGTAAACTAGTGTAAGGTCTTAATTTACAGGAATCACAGTGGCAAGATTTATTAGAGTGTCACATTCAGTAGTAGATATACATATTAGATGTAAGTACGCGTAATACATGTCCCTTTTTAGTTTTCTTAATGGCAATAGTGCCTAATTTTTTGCATGCTGTGTAAGACGAAGAGTGATGTAATCTTCACTCGTCATAGTTTTTGTTGTATAAAATCATTTTGAAATCATTAAATTACACTTTAAAAAAATATATATGTGCTATTACCCAATTTGTTAATGTGTAAACAAAAATTTAAGCCTTCCAAGCTCCATCCTATAAATAAGACCTAATAGGCCCTGAAATGTTCTAACTTTGACCCGCTTAAGGTTATGAGTCTAGGTCACGACATTTGCGACTAAGTTTAACTTTATTCAATGTAAAATATAAAGTCGCTAAGCGCGGGTGCAGCGGTGCCGGTGGCTTGCATGCTAATCCACATTTTAGTGAGTTCGAGAACATTCGTAGCTGGTATACGTGCCGGCAAGATATCCTTTGTACCTGTCCTAATTGTCTATCCCATAGACTAATTGGCAAAACTTTAATAATTAAAATGAGGTTATGGTAAGCTTTCGACTTCAATATTCGTAGATGTTATACAGTATACCACTTTCTTGTGTTCCGTACTAATCTAATATGATCGTAAGACATTCGGCGTCTGTTCGTCGCAGGCAGTTCTTTATATAGAAATTAATTTTTTCTGTACTTTAATAACTAAATTTATATTACGATAGTTATTTTTAATTTAATATTAAGAATAATAATCTATTAAAATGGCTTGCCATTGCATAAATGTAACACCGTAGAATAGATATTTTTTTACCAAATCATGAGTAATATGACGTATAATTTCATTGTTGTAAATAAATATTAAGTACAACTTTAACTCACAAAAGTGAACCAAAGTCCACCTGTGTAATATTGATAAAGTTATGTTTAATAGTTGAAGATGGTCGTCGCTATTCGATGAAGTGCAGTATAGCTATTAGCTTATCGACATTGCTGGCGAAGCACTGAGGAAATTGAATCCAGATAAAGGTATTTGAAATCGATTCTATGCTTTTGAATGTAGAGCAATACATGTGTGTTAGAGGCTGATTGGCGCAGTCAGGTAGGATACTCAATATAAGTGCTGCTTCTCTAATAGAGTTAGAACTTCTTGGGTATGTGTGTGGTAGTAGATTAATTAATTTTACGGAACGGAATACTTATGCGATCATTTGGCGTCTGTCGGTATACCACAGACAGTATCTATTTCCATTAAGTGGTTCTGGGATCAATTTTTTTCAATTCATCCATTTTTTGTTGGACTGTTTAGCCTAGTTGATAGTGACACTGCCTAGGAAGCTGGAGGTCCCGGGTTCGAATCCCGCTAAGGACATTTGCTTATGTGGTTGGCATAAGCGTTTGTTCCTGAGACTTGGATGTTTTCTGTGTATTTAAGTATATATTAAATGTATCGTCGTCTAGTGCCCATAACACAAGCCTTGTAACACAAGATTTGTGTAAAAAAACGTTCCTATAATATTAATTCATTATTATTTCATTCCTCGCGCTAGGCCTCACGGCATAGAGGACCGTCCCCGTGGCGGCTACTCGGTTAATTCCAATGGAATCGCTAACCAAAGTAGGATGTGGCCCTCCAACATATTGGGGATTGTGCGGCGGGTTAACACCCCTCCCAAGGAAAAACTTAATAAGTTATGAAACCGAAAAGAGATAATGTACGATCCGATCCCAATTTCAGCGGTAATCACCGGTCTAAAGCAAGGATAAGCCTTATGACCGATGTTCTTTAACCTGGCCCTTGAACACGTGGTGAGGAAAGTTTTAGAACTAAACACAGGACTAGAGTTAAGCGGCAAACACAACGTGATAGGGTATGCGGATGACCTGGCTTTATTAGGAGATAGCCGTGGAGAAGTCGCAGAGGCGGCCAGTGTTTTAGAGCGTGAGGCAGCTAAAATAAATAAATAAATATTGGGGGACAATCTCACACAAATCGACCTATTCCCAAACTAAGCAAAGCTTGTATTATGGGTACTAGACGACGATATAAATACTTATATAGATAAATACATACTTAAATACATAGAGAACATCCAAGACCCAAGAACAAAATCCGTGCTAAATGCGCAAATAATGCCCTGGCCGGGATTCGGATCCGAGACCTCTAGCTTCGGAGGCAGTGTCAATACCAACTACGCTAAACAGGCCGTCAATAGGTCTCAGGATCAACAGGACAAAAACCGAGTGGCACATGTTGGATGCATAAGAACGCCGAGGTTTAGGAGTTGGTGGCTGAACCCAACCCAACATCATAGGCGAAATAAAGTGCCACAGACTTCGCTGGTTCGGCCACCTACAGAGAATGGGAGAGGATCGCACCGTCAAGAAGCGTACCCGAGTCGACCGACTGGTCGCCGCCCAGTCGAGCGACCCAGGTATCGCTGGAAAGACACAGTAGAGGCGGATCTGCGTCATCTGCAGGTCAAAGATTGGCGAGCAGGTGGTGCAGGATCGGGATAAGTGGCGTGCTCTCGTGTCGGAGCCAAGATAGTAAGTTAGTTATCATTCCATTCTGTTCATTATTCTTTTCACTTTCAACTCATGGCTTGTGTCTACCTTTCACAGTACTTACGCCAATCGATATGGCAGCCACGCCTTAACAGCGTTGCTTCTCAGTTAAATCTTTCAAAGCATCTCCTTGTTCCCATCATGAACCGATCAAGAGGCAAAGCTGGCGTGCACTGTTTAGCATCTAAAAACAGTGACAACCCTTATGTACTCGTAACCGCGCTTAAATCGAAAGTGCATCAACACGCAAGAAATGTGCAAGCATAGTCGGAATATACATGTGTTTTAATATTCATGCCAACGGTTGGCGCTTCAGTTAAGGATCGCGCAGGTGCGCTTCCACATTCCCACCTCGAACTTTGCATAACTGTAACTGTGGACTAATTCTATTAAGGTCACTGACTGTTAAGAGGGCGTCCGGATTCAAAAGGTGGCTAAAATATTTTCTTTGTCAGCGTTGTTTTGGGATTTTTATCAATTTGAGTCTATCTGTCACGCATCCTGACATTGTAGTAATTGATATTGTTTGTCGGCCTGTTTAGCTTAGTTGGTAGTGATACTGCCTCCGGAAAATCCCGGTAAAGACATTTTGTTTATGTGGTTGGCATAAGCATTTCTTCCTGAGACTTGGATATTTTCTATGTATTTAAGTATATATATTATCTATTAAATATTTCGTCGTCTAGTACCCATACCACAAGCCTTATTGAGCTTACTATGGGACTAGTTCAATTTGTGTAAAAAAAACGGAAAAGTGCGAGTCGGACTCGCTCACCGAGGGTTCCGTTTTTTTTATTATATGATGTAATTAAAAATTTACGGTTTTCGCAATTTTTCCTTTATCTGTGCTATAAGACGTTACTTCGTACAAAATTTCAAGATTCTGAATTCACGGGAAGCACCCTGTAGGTTTTGATTCCCTTGCGAGTGTCGAAAATTTGCGACATAAACGGCTGTATCTTTTGATTGCGTTGGCTTAGTAGTTTGATTTTTTCACAACTTCAAGGGACAGTAAACTTGAATATTGGATATAAATTCCAGTTTAACACTTCCATGCGTTCCTGAAAAAAAGGGTCTTGACAGACAGACAGACGGACGGACAACAAAGTGACCCTATATGGGCTCCGTTTTTTCCTTTCGGGGTACGCGGAACCCTAAAAATTGTCCCATTAATATTTATTTATTTATTTATTATTATTATTATTTATTATTACACACAAATATACAATTCAGTTCCTACTCTGGATATACAAACTAACTTAACCAATATCAGGCTTAGGACTAATTAACATTGTGTATGTACATACAAGCTTTCAAAAGAGAAATACTGGCTGTACACAGGT
The DNA here is from genome assembly GCA_905163555.1 of Notocelia uddmanniana. Lineage (NCBI taxonomy): Eukaryota > Metazoa > Arthropoda > Insecta > Lepidoptera > Tortricidae > Notocelia > Notocelia uddmanniana. The sequence continues at coordinate 20,156,565 of LR991067.1, forward strand.
CTCTCACTCTCAACTCAGCGCATCACAACACCACAATTACCAAAAAAACTGCTCCACTTTACGTAGATTTTGGCCACTTTCCGTGACTCCGTCAGAGTAGAACTTTATACGTAGTCTTATAAACTCTTTCCTCATACAGTAGGTTTCTTGTAATGGATATATAGAGGTATTTAGAACAAGCCGATGGCAAATTTCGGTCATGCCAGCTTTCGTGGCATCAAAATCAGTCGATTACATCTAAAGTATATTAAATATCTAAAACATATAAACGCACCCAGTGATAAAATATGCCAATTTGACTTAATGATTACCTAGCTTAAAAATCTGTTGACATGTAATCTGGCTTTACGAATAAATGATTATGGATGTGTAACAAGGGCGCGGGTGTAAAAGCGTAAAGGTACTTTTGTCACTGTGAGAACGCACATATATTTATGACTTTAACTGTACATGAAACCAGGCTGATTCTACCGCCACCAATAAAACTAAGGCTGGGTTGCACTGACTTACGATCACAGACTGATCAACGTTAAATATGGCGCCGGCAGCTGTCATTCCTATCATTTCGTAGAATCTTGTCAAACTTTCCATACATTCAAATTATAAGAACACAGCTTACGATTACAGACGGTTTGGTGCAACCCAGCCAGTACCATTTCAGTCGTTAAAAACGTATACACCTTGAAGACGCATCATTTCAATAAGGCCGTAAATGAGTCTTAAATAAAACCGAATGCGAAGGTATTGCATATGTTGCCTTCGCAATAAATCGCATTTTATGGGCAGTTAAACGCTTGTTATTACGTAAACAAGGCATCTATGATACATACTGCGACAAATAAAAGGAAAGTAAATACATTTTTTCTTTGTGCGTACGCGTTCATAATGGGATTTTGCTATGTGAAGATTTGTCGCATTGCCGTCAGGTTAACGTCAGTTAACGTTCAATTCTAGAACAAAAATCTGATCCCACGTTCCCTTAGACATTAAATTATATTTTACAAATTCACTACATAATATCAATAATGTGTTACATGAACGCATGCACTACCCTGGACTGAAAATCAGTGAAAAAGTTCCCCTGAAAATGCAAAATTATTCTGAACCTCTTAGTATATTACTGAAACCTATTACTGCACTTCAAACTGTGAATATTTTATTTCGAGTTTAGAAAACAATACGACTTGTTATTAACTCACGAAAATTATTCAATTATAACATAATTTCTATTTGGTTACACCGCCGTTGTTTAGAAGCTCATTAATTATTAGAATGAAGAAACTCAGGAAAAGCGATAACTCACAGTCTAATTCAATTTATCTTGACCATTGCCTAACGCTTGTAAGAATAAAAACCCTTTATCAAGTTAAGCGCAGGTAAGCAGTGAGCCAGGTTATTTTCGGTGAGCACCGAAGAATATCTGCGGCGAAAAGCAAAGGGCAAAGGCAATGGTAGGCTGCTCATTGGCCCGAACACAAAGCTAAAGGCGAGGGTCAGAACCATTCTTCGGCTGGGTAGATTTCAGGTTCGTGTTTGTGTATACAAGCTTCAAACGTACTAGTTAATGGTGAATTCTTGAATGGTCTTTAACGAGACATCGCATTTACGGTGTGAACAAAGCTTGATTATGAACTCAGTGATTGTAATATTGAAATGATATTTCCTGACTAAGGCGACTTGCTAATTATTAGCTGTGGGGGATTTACGATATGAGAAAGCTGTCAACTGACGGTTGAATCAGTGCCACTTTTTACAGCGCCCGAACATTAAAATTAGTACTCCCTGCCTGGCGCAGGATACGCGGAAGTGGAGCGATATAAATGCAGTACTGGGGGCCTTCTGCATATGATATTACTACTGCGTATGCGCAAACGTAATACTGACAGTATCCCGTCAAATTGTGAAAACCTGTGCAACAGCTGTAAGCTCACGTCAAAGAACGTATCACATATCGCTCCCGCGTCGGCAAGTCCGAAAGTCGCCTTAGCGGGGCGCAGTCAGTATGCGTAATTTTCTACGTTCCCGACAGTATACTGAAATCACGTAGTTTTTCAAATTCAAATTCAAATTCAAAAACGTTTATTCGTGACACACACGGTACATAATAATAAAAAGAAGGAAAGACAAGCAAAAAAGGGCCGTGCCACGAAATGGACCCAACTCAGCATATTCCATTTTTCTTACCTACATATGTTACCTATGTATGTATTATACCGATATCGGTATAATAGATAAGATAAGATTACATGCATTCGTTTCATATAAAGATTACATTATAAATTACAATAGTATCTCAATTAACATGAAGTCATTATTATGATCGTCAAAACTAAACATAATGATATCAGTAAGACATGTAAAATTTCAAAAAAATATAAATAATATTGTCCTAAGTACTGCCTCCAGCAGTGGATAGTCAGTATATAATGTCACAGAGTATTTTTACATAATAATTATAATACACTAGCTTTTGCCCGCGACTTCGTCCGCGTATAATTCGTTCTCGCATTAGAATGATTTGTTTTCCCATACAATCTTTCTCAAGCTCAGGTGGACACCAGGAACTTAGGGGTGACATGCTGGAGAAGGAAAGCCACGAATAGATCGGACTGGAGATATTTGCTTGACCAGGCTAGCATAGGGCCCACCCGCGGCTATAACGCCTCAGATGATGATGATGATACAATCTTTCACCCTTTTTTACACCCCCTTCAGAAATGATTACAGTCAATATGACATTCCCTAGAAATCCTATTGTCAAAACGAATGATTAAGTGCTTATTTCGAAATATCAAATGTACCGATTCTAGACGAATGAACCTCGTCAAAAACATTACATGTACATTGTACAATGGTAAAAGTCTCGCTACGCAGTTCTGCCGTAAAACGTTATCCCAACAGAGCGAGTTCTTCATGTAAAGTATGATGACCGAAGGCCGGAAACAGAGCGGCAAGGCATGCGAGAATAATCACACAAAGCGGGCTTCTCATGTAAGGCTGAGGGCCGAATGCCCGAAGCAGAGAAGCTGAAGGCCGAGCCTCCCAACAGAGTACATTCTTCATGTAAGAATGATGACTGAAAAGCCGAAGGAGAGTGGCAAGGCATGCGAGGCCGAAGGCCGAGCTATGTCGTCGCCGAAGATGCTGAATCGGATACATGTATCTTAAAGGATCCCGGTAGCGCTTTACCCCCAGTTCCAAGAATTCGCGCACTGACTAGTTTTATTATATGCCATAAATAACTTGTAATATCAGTGTGACGATCATGTCGGCCGTCGATTGCGACACTGACGGTGTTGTCGACTCTAAAGATCGCGAGTAGCCGTTAGATGACGGCGGCGCAAAACCGATCATTGTTGACATCCTTGGGAGAAGCCTTCGATAATGCAGCGTATGTTCAGTGGATGTCTTTCGGCTGATAGGATGATGATGAATGTCAGTATCCTGATACGGAATGACAGCTTTTTTAGAACTCTTGGAGGGAAAAATAGATGGCAAAAGAGTTTACTAGAGGCTTTAGAGGCTGCCAATTCACAGAGAAGAGAGGCGATCGATCCACCGACAAGAATCTAGCTCTTAAATAACGAATGAAAAGTAAATATCAAAAACTGAGGCAGTAAAATAGTATTTTATGCAACAGTTAGGTACATAAAATAATAAAGGGTTCTTAAATTGCGTGAGTCACTGGAAAAGCCCTGGCTACCTACGCTCGTTTTGTTATCAAGGAGTCGAGAATTTTAAGACGTAATAATTACAAAACTATGCGTACGATATTTTTTTCTACGGCAAAAATTAGTTGAATTAAATTAAAAATCGATAGGCTAGCAGAGTACAGGCATTGACTCTTAAAAAAACGGTTGTATAAATGATGTTTGGCAAACGTTTTTGACTTCCCCACCAGTCATATAATGACTTACTTATGGTATATATTTACTTGCATTTTTATAAAAAGTATATTTTTTTAGAGTAGAAAAATAGTTATAGACAATAAATTACCTAAATGTAACAAACTCGCATTCTTAAGCATATAAAATGGTTATTTAATTCAACATCCACAGCTCAAAACTTTATCTTCGAGGGTCAATTCATCTTACACTATTTTATGTGTCGACCGTACCCTCCATAAATTGAGGGATTCTTGTATATATTAAACTTATTTCTAGCCGTCGCTTCGTCTGCATGATCTCTTGCATCAACATTCGTCCCCAAGTTCATCCCTTTAGATAAGGTATTCCGGAATAATAAAAAAAAACAGAATTTATTTAAAAAAATAAATCAAAAGGATGGGCAATGCAACTCTGTTTTTTTGTAGTGACAAGCTTCGGCGTGTGCTAAGCGCGGCAATTATGGCATTTAGCCCCCCTTAAATTGGGGCAGGCCTATGTGGACGTCCATCGGCTGATATGATGATGGGACCGTGTCCTTCTTCGATACCGTTGAACTATTTAAAAAAATAGATTTCTTCTAAATCCATTCTTTTAATATTGCGTGGCTGAATAATGTAATGAACATCTAGATTTCTAACCGTACACAATTTCACATTTACTGTATTAGTACGGTGAACCAAAAAAGGAACGGTAATACTACAGTTTAGGGACTTTATCGTTTAGTAAAACCTTCATATCACCTTTGGAACCTCTTAATAGACTCACGTACCAAAATGCTTTAGGCTCGCCTTTTTCTGCTTCATTTTTTAGGCCAAGATCGTGACGTATTACCACTCGTTGTTAAAAGTTACAAGGGGACCTGGGGGTGTGAATACGGGGTTTTTCTCCCTCTCCCATCGTGGAGGTCCTTTGGTCGGCAAGTGTGTAGTGTCGCCCTGCACGCTTGCCAACGGGTAAGGCTTGCCTCAGCGAAGGAACAGCTTCAGATGTTGTAGCAGGTGGTGTTCGCGGTTTTGTGCCTTGGCGATCCCGTGTCACCGTCATGTATGCTGCGTTATGGGCATACCCTAGTGGTTTTAGACGGTAGTCCGTCATACCAGTCGTAGTTGGGATACTTAAATGCATTGCCCCAGGTAAAAAAGTAGGTAGATATGTGATACAAACGCATTTAACATTAATAGTACTTAGGTGAAAAAGAAGAATCGAAAAAAAGAACTACGAACATAAACAAGAATTTAATATCGAAGAAACAATCACAGCCAAAATGCACAGGGAAATTAAGTACTGTACGTATTGTTAACTATGAATACAACTTTAACCAGGCATATTCCTTTTCTAAAGTATTTAGGTTGAAATCGTACATGCGTTTAATTAGTGCCTTGATAAGCTACACAGTCATTTCATCCTGAGATATGGACGTGAAGATCTGGTTTAGTTAAAATCTACCCGAAGTATCTAATTGGAGTAACGAAAATGAAAGTGAAAAATACTAAAAGAAAACTTACACTTTGGTAAGATATATCATTCTACGGGTTGCGACACGCAATCCCACTTGATTCGGTAAGTAAAATATCGTCCAAGGTCTTATGATTTCTTTTAGTTTAAAACATTAATCAGAATCTATGTGGGTATATTTTTCATTACAACTCCTACTTTGATATCTAATACTAACTGTCGAGGAGCGATACTATCGAAGTGCTTTTACCAATGGTTTGACACCGTGACATTATGCTTTGGCTTGTCTCCCTCCTCCCGATTGCACCAGAAATTGATGGGCACCCAAAACATTACGGAAATAGTCGTTTTTACGTAAAAGTATTAATCCATCACTATTGAGTTAGCTCAATGGGGCAATCGTCAATTGGCCACTTAGTAACTTTATAATATGTTTTGGTTGCATATACATGCACCTGTTGTATTTTATAATTATACATAGAAGTCGCTGAAATAGACTCAAATTGAGTACATAGAACTTCCATGCTTAACTGTTCTAATTATATTTTCTAGGCAATTTTGAAAGTATCATAAAATCATTAAGATACAAAATTAAATCTCATTATCATTAGATGAAATGATTTAAACACCCTCAAAACTCAGACTAGGTTTATAATTAACGATACAGCTTCATGTAAGAGTAATTAATATACACTTGTAATAATATTTAAAAATAAAAATGTAGTACTTTCCCTCTTAATCCATTTCAAACAATGAAAGGCATCTAGCACGTCGAGTTTTAAAGGAGAAAGAATTTCACAACCGAGCTCGGAAAGTACAATAAACATAATCTCAATGCGATCTCAAATATTTGAAAGTCCGTATCAAATTTTATCATAACATTAGCGTCGCGATCCCAAAAAATATTCCACGATTATACCAATGAATAGAGATGATATTGTGAAAGACCTTTTATCCCCTTATTGTATCCTTTCTTGCAATTTCACCGTTTTCTCTTCCACTTACCGTAAAAACTGTACAATGAAAGAGAAAATATTATGCAGTGCTTTAGAATCGCTGGGGGCTGGGTTATGTAGTTCTGTGATATTAAATAGTGAACAGGGACTGGCAAAGGCGTAAGACGGAGTGTGAATATCAGTTCTTGGAATATAATTGCTTTGAAAATAAAACTGGTTGCCAAGTTCACACGGTTCGTTGTCGTGTTATTATAATTTATCTAGTAACTTTATAGATTTTTGTTTAAGTATCACATGAAAAGCTAAGTCTCATAAATCATACATAAATATTTGGAACAAATTGACAATTTCATATTGTGTATTTGAGACAGAGAATAGCATTGCAAAGACGAAATAGATTTCTATACCTACTAAACCTATATTAATTTAATTATTATTGGCAGCATCATATTTAAAACAAAAATCAAATTAAAGGTTCAAAAATTTTAAAAATGTAATGCTGCGAGGTTGTTCCGATAGATCAGAGGCTAGAGCGATTGGCCGCGTATGCCAGATGTCGCAGGTTCGAATCCTGCTCCGAGGATTTTTCATTATTTTTTCCCTTTAATTTGAAATTTGGAATTTTCGTTAGCAGCGTTACTGCTTAATACAAAATTGATTTAGCATCACATTTACATTACACTAAAATATACATTTGTGGAGGTGCATTTAGCCCTAAACTGATGATAATGAGAAGCCCATTTATTTGATACGGAGTTTTATATTGTGCAGTTGTCTTGGCAGCGTATTTGTATATTTAAACAATGTTCATAAAAGCTAGTTGATATGCTGCAGCATCCGTGTCCGCGAATATGTTAAATATTTTTGTAGTCAGACCTCAAAACGTGTAGAAACTAGTCCAGATGATTATGTAAAGAGAGTCACGCTTGAATGTTTATTTATATAATACTTATGTATCCACCTAAAACACGTCTGATGTCATAAGAAATATCCTAAGGGCTTTGCCCACATATTCTGAGATTGCGGGCTTGGAGGATGCCAAAAATGCTTTTAAAGTAAAGTTGCTTGGCCGGGTAAAATTTTTGTAGACAACCCATAATCACAAAGGATTATATATTTGCGTAGGTATCATCATCATCATATCAACACCCCCAAAGAGTACCAGAATAGCCGGTCCTACGTCACCCGTATCCAGCAGTCTTGCTTGCGTAGGTTTCATCAATATCATGTCAGCCGAAGGACGTCCACTGCTGGACATAGACCTTCCTTAACACTTCTACAAAGACCGGTCCTCCGCCACCCGCATTTACCGGACACCCGCGACCTTTACCAGGCCATCAGTCCACCGTGTGGGGGAACAATTTTACGATGTAAGAAAAAAGTGTTCAAATGCAATGCTTCAGAATAAATCTAATTTGGATTTACGGATGAACAATTATTTCCCCATTTATATTTTCCTTATTTTAGTATTATTACTTCAATTGATGAACAAGATAAAGATAATTATTATACGGATGCATAAAAAAAATTACACTTAAGCGCAAAATGTGTTAAAAGTCTGTACGGCTCAGAGGAGCTATTAAAATGATGAGATTGGCTTAAAGCCAAATCGATTTGTAACTGCCGCAGAAAAAGCAATAAAGCTGAACGTTTATACATCATAGTAGATATATTTCGTTATATGTGAAAGATTAATATTGAACATAGTAAAAGCTACTAAAATTGAAAAAATCATTCTATGCACCACAGTAAAGAAATTCTTAGGTAGTAGTAAATTTTAAGGAAAGAAGAGAAGAACTATATATAACCTTCTAAAATGAAATTTCTTGATCTAGCCATATTGTGTTGTGTATTTTTAATTTTCGTATGTGCTCTTTAAGGTTTAAAAAATGTTTGTGAGTGTCGTTCTCTATATGTATTCATATTTAAAAATATTTTCATTTAATCAATAAGTGCCTGAACCCTTTGTATGCCATCATATTTGAATGAAGTGATCACTCGGACGCCAGGCTATCAAAAATTTATGTAAAGTTTAAACCAATAAAAAAATATATAAATTGATATTTTTCATGATCAAAGTACACCTTCTCTCCGACCTTTTTAGTGGTTGTTGGCGTGGTGGGCACGACGACACACGACCACTTTATAGGCTCTTGGCGTTCAAAGGGTTAAAAACCACTTGAGTGTTTTTGTATGAGCTATCGAATGCCAAACGGTGAATGCACTTGTTTTGATCCTTAGGCATGTGAGGAATCAAACCCTCGTTGTTGAAACGCACAGAGCGCGGCGCAGCGTCGTTGCGAGGCGGAACCGGTTTTGCGGTAAAGCGAACGCGGTCCGGGGCAGTTCGCATCAAAAAAAGCACGGAATTCAGTAGCGCGGTAGAGCGGAGGCGTCATGTGTGACATATGAAGCAGTAATCGACAGTCGACACTTTCAAATGCAAAACCACCTCCACCCCGTATTGCGCCGCACCCGATTTGGAGGCCAATTCTCGGTCCGAGCGAGATGCATGTCTATCGTGACATTGTATAGAATGGTAGAGTCACTTGTATGGAATCTCGAATAGAGATCATCTCGATCGAACCCGAGAATTGGCCCCCAGTGCATTTCAAGCTTTAGGGATTGATCCCCGGCTTAATATGGTAGGTAAATTAACTTATTAAATTTCAATGACAACGTATCCCAAACAAACACTTATTACCATTACGCTCAATATTGGATTTGTTCTGGATGTAGTTAATTGAAAATGCAATACGCATCTAATCTAAATATTTAACTGTGACCAATGAATACAATGAGTTAATTAAATTTTGTTGCTATTAAAGCTGGCGTTATAAACTCATTTATTTAGTTATTCATTTATGATGGAGAACAAGCATGCATTTATTTCTTAAATGGGTCGCACCAAGACATATTCTGATATTCGGATAGGACATCCTTTCCCTTTGGCTACACTGAAACTTTGTTGGTTAGATAAAGATAACTACTTTATTTTATTAAATTTTATTTTATTATCATGCAACTGCTTTCTACTATAGTTTGCTGACCACTTTAGCTTAATCCGTAGTGAACCTTTCTACAAAGCTGGTGGTGTCGGGTTTGGATCACGGTCAGGGCATTGTGACGTGTGTGTGTGTGTGTGTGTGTGTGTCTGTGATTAGCACGAATAAGTGTTCTTGAGTCTTAGATGTTTTCTACTTATATAAGTATTTATCTATCTATATAAGTATGTTTATCGTTGTCTAGTACTTATAGTACAAGCTTTGCTTAGTTTGCGACTAGGTGTAAAATTGTCGAGATACATTTTATTTGTACGAGCGAGCGAAGGTCTCCAAGTGTACTTAAACAAGCCTGCAAATCAGCAACATCTATTTAAAAAGTTATGTTCGACCGAGAACTGATGACGATATACCAAGAAGCAGTTGGAGATCCGAGATTTTACCAGTATTTTTTTGAGGACGCACTGTCACTCACAAATGTAAACAAATCATATATATTTTGTTGTATACGGAGTCAAAACAATTCCAAAACCGATTGAGATTGTGTTTGGCACACAGAAGAACTCTATGTTGCAAAGAGACTCAATACTTAACACTCGTAAGCTCAAAAACAGAATGCATAAAGCTTGAATCACACAGAGCGCGGCGCAGCGTCGTTGCCTGGCGGAGGCGGTTTTTGGCAAAGCGAACGCGCTCTGGGGGACGTCGCACCAAAACACCGGCCGCGATAGTGAAGCGGAGGCGGCTTGTGTGAGATATGAAGCAGTAATCGACACTATCGACAGTTTCGGAAAGATCAAAAATGCAAAACCGCCTTCGCCCCGCGTTTCGAGCTTAAACCCCTGAATCTCTTAGGACAGTCGAGGAATTTGTACGTTTGTCACTTTTGGACTCTATTCCTATAGAAATAGAGTCTAAACCTGACAAAGATTGACTGTATGTTTGTCACTTTTAGACTCTATTGTTATAGAAATAGGGACTAAAGCTGACAAACATTGAAATTCCTCGACTGTACATGCATTAAATAAATAAATATTGAGGGACAATCTTACACGAATCGACCTAGTCCCAAACTAAGCAAAGCTTGTACTATGGGTACTAGACGACGATATACATACTTATATAGATAAATACATAGAGAACATCCAAGAACCATGAACAAAATCCGTGCTAAATGCACAAATAATGCCCTGGCCGGGGTTCGAACCCGGGACCTCTAGCTTCGGAGTCAGTGTCACTAACAACTAGGCTAAACAGGTCGTCCATTAGGTGAAAACTATAATTGATATTCTAACGTTCGTTCGACCGAGAAACGAAGAGAGGAAACTAAGACTCAATGCACTAGACACACATACTTTGGCGAATGTAGTTCTGCAACAACATACAACAACATTTAGGCTTAGTCAGAGGATAATAAATAAATAAATAAATATTAGGGGACAATCTTACACAAATCGACCTAGTCCCAAACTAAGCAAAGCTTGTACTATGGGACTAGACGACGAAACCAATCGACCTAGTCCCAAACTAAGCAAATTTATATAGATAAATACATACTTAAATACATAGAAAACATCCAAGACCCAGGAACAAATATCCGTGCTAAATGCACAAATAATGCCCGGGATTCGAACCCGGGACCTCTAGCTTCAGAGGCAGTGTCACTACCAACTAGGCTAAACAGGCCGTCTATAGTATGTAGGTAAAGTTTTACGTTGCATTGAACTTTAACACACAGCATGCATATGACCTACATTGCTAGTGCACGACGTTTTTAGGGTTCCGTACCTCAAAAGGTAAAAACGGTACCCTTACAGGATCACTCGTCCGTCCGTCCGTCTGTCACAGCCAATTCGCTCCGAAACCACTTGACCGATTGAGTTGAAATTTGGTACACATATGTGACCCAAAGGCGAAAGTAAATGAATTTTTAACATGGGGGCCAATTTTGTGTAACGTAACGTAAATAAATGAATTTTTAACAAGGTGCTTGTGGAAGTTCTGCATTTGCAAGCGTCCATGAAATAATGTCTGCCAACAAGCAGGCTGCACGCTCAAAATGCAGCAAATGCTCATAAGCGCAAAAACAGCATGCAAAGGCCTTAAATCGCTAAGTACATGCATGGCGTCACCCACACCTGCTAAAGTACCCATAATCAAAGTTTTTGTTAAAGCTTGACCTGTAATCAATGACGATAGATCGAGACTGGTGCATTGAGTCTTGATTTTTCGTCAAACAGAAGACTTGAGCAATTCTACAAATCAGGACCAATCGCATACTTTTTAAGACTATCATCATATTTTTGAAAGTGAAAACGATAGTTAATATTTCCTAGAGTTCGTTTGACCGAAAACTGATGATGAACGAAATACCGAGACTGTTGGACCCCGGATCTTAACACTTTCACTTTTTTTTTATTAAAAATAGCATTGCTCTTGGCCAGCGTCTAGCCAGGGGACAACCTTGAGGCCGGCGATGAAGCGAGCTCACCCAGAAGATATCTATTCACTCGTGTCTTAAAAAGGTTTAGGTTAGATGAACTTGGAAATACATACGCCGGCAGAGAATTCCAAACCTTAGAAGTGCGCATTATGAAAGATGAAGCAAAGGGCTTGGTTTGAATTAGAGGAATTTTGACCAGGTAAGGATGGTAGCCAGCCGTACGCCTGGATGTTCAAAGGAAGAAGGGGGAAGGCGGTATGAGCTCATGGAGCTCCTTAGCACACTCACTGCCAAAGATTTCGTAGCGCTACGCTCGTAGCCGATAACATGCGAAAAACCGTAGCGGAAAGCGCCTACGAGAGAAGCGCGGGTTCCTCGGCATTGAAAGTGTTAAACAAAATCACTTGATCTATTCCAGTATTTTTCGTGAATGCTCTGGGTTACACAAAATTAAACAAATCATTGAAGATATTGGTTGTAGCATAAGTCAAAACAATCCCATAATAGATTGAGTTTATATTGGCACACATAAGATTTATATGTACCAAGGGACTCAATGCACTTAACACTCATAAGCGCGAAAACAGCATGCTTAGGATCTAAATCGCTAAGTACACGCACGACGTCAGACGCACCTGCTCAAGCACCCACCACCGCCTCCACCACCATATCAACCTAAGGATGTCCTCTGCTGGACATAGGCTTCCCCCAATTTCATGGGCGGTATCTCCACCGCACTCCAGGGATGCTGCTGCCCATCCCCCGGTGTATCATGTACCCATAATCAACATTTTTGTTTAGTGTAAAGTTTGACCGATAATCATCATCACCATCTCCCTGCCCTTATCCCGCTTATGCAGGGTCGGCGCAACAAGTTTTCTTCTTCCATTCCTCTCTATTACTCGTCACTTCAGCCCTTACTCCTTTCTTTCTCATATCCTCTCTCACACAATCGATCCATCGCTTTATGGGCCTTCCAATCGCTCTTTGTCCTTCAACATTCAACCCTAACATCCTTTTATCAATATGACATTCATCCCTCCTCATTACATGCCCATACCATGCTAACCTACTACTCCTCATTTTCTCCTTGACGGGTGCCACTTTCAAACTTGCCCTTATACAGGTTTATTGATTTACGTTCCTTAATTATTATTTTTTTAACTAAAAGATAATAATAATCATTATTATAAAGGAAAAAAAATACTAACTAAAACTTAGCATTACAAATCCAGGTCAGGTCCCCTTGGTAAGGTTCCTAACACGCAGGCAGCATTCCCGCGCAGGCAGCGTCCCATACGAGCGCTCGTCCCTTCTTCCACGGGATCAACGACATCCCGTCGGGGCGCTTACCATCGCTCCGCACGATCTGGGGCTCCAGAGCGGCGGGAACTTTTTTTTTCATCTTCATACAAAATAATTTATTACACTACCGTCAAAAAGTTTAGGACCAAACACAAGTTTTAGTTTCATTTTCATAAATTATTACGCAAACCAAACAAGGCAAAAAGATTGCAATGGGCTATATCTCACAAGGATTTGACTTTTGCAAACTGGTTGAGAGTACTACGGAGAGATGAATCAAAATTGAGAGGATAATCAATCAATGTTGATTATTTGCATATTTTGTGTTTGGTCTTGAACTTTCTGACGGTAGTGTATATCACTCAGGGTGAATGCCAAACAGCCTTAAGAATTAACGCGGAGTTTTAAGCAAAAGTTAATGTCAAGTATGACAATATTCGGAATTCGAATGACACCGCACGTGACGAATGGGGGAGCAGGAATACTACAAGAAGTGCCTTAGAGAAGATTACTTTTTTTCATCTCAGGAATGTGCCCTCGCAATTAACGGAATTCAATAAAAACAGCCTGTATACCCATTTCTAATCTGATCTTTCCTCGTCACTCCAAACATCTAATTCAGCTGCATTTGACCGATAACCAATGACGAGAAATCGAGACTCAATGCACCAAACACTCATAAGCGCTAAAACAGCATGCATAGGCTCTAAATCGCTAAGTACATGCACGACGTCAGCCGCACCTGCCCATAGATCATGGCCGCAATAGAATGCCCCGTGCATCCGGCCCGCCGCTATTTATCAAGCTGGAGGCCATTAGGGACCCCCAACACGCCAGATTAAAATGTTAACTAACCACCCTTTGTCTTCGCTGCATTTACAATGGGTTAGGCAAGTTAGGGGTGATTTTATCCAATGTCCGTGTTACTTGATAAGTAGAAATCATTAGGGGTGATGGAGGGTTTCTATGCAAATAAAGTTAAATGGAAACGGTAGAGTTGTGCGTAATTGACTACATCAGTAATGTAATCCACCGTAACGCCTTAGGCGACTTCCTGATATGTTGATGAGGAGGTGGTACGATATGAGAACGCTGTCAGTGTCGACCGATACGAATGCAGTACTGCCCCACTTCTGCGCATGGTATTACTACTGTGCAAACGTAATACTGTCAGTATTTCGTCAAGTGAGGAAATCAGATCTCACATAATTAAGCTCACGTCAAAAGAACTAAATACCTACCACATATCGATCCAGCTCCGCCAACTCAGGAAGTCGCCTTAGACTTCTAAGGTTTGATGGTAGTAAATAAGCTTTCTGCCTTACGGTAAGCTGACAAAAAAGCCTATGGACACGACCGACTTCTTCTTTGGTCTTGTCAGTACATTCAAATAGAATTAAACTAGTGGCTCTGTGAGCTGTAGACCACGCATTTTTTTTTTCAAATTGCAAGTTTCAAAAAGCTTTTGCGACAAAAAAAACAATATAATTATAGAACCTGCTCACAAAATTTCACTAGAATCGGTTGAGAAATGCGACCTGTAGAGGAGAACATCCGGACATACATACAATAAAATTTTATACATTTTTTCAAAAAACATCAGATTTGTCACGTAGAGGTGAACATCTGGACAGATAGGATTATTTTTTCAAGGTTGAAAATTTCCGAAAACAGACTCGACAAAAAAAAACTAAATAATCGAGACTCGGTTGAGAAATTCACCTGTAGAGGAGAACATTCAGACAGACACGAAATAATTTTGTCGAAAGCTGAAACGGAGACACTTCGCTCGCCGGGTCTTTAAAAAATGTATGTAGTTAAAACACAATTCACTGCATCAATAAAATATGTTACAACCGATGTATTTAGTATTTTAAGAACACTAGAAAAACTTTTTTTTTCAAATATAAAACTTACAAAATCTGATTCGACAAAAAAGTTCACAAGAATCTGTTGAGAAGTGCGGACCTATAGAGAACAGTGGGAAATCCGGATATCCGCCGGCCGGCCTGACAATTTGAAATCGTTCTTGCCGAAGCTGAAACGGAGAGCTTGGTTTCACTCGGTCAATGATAACAAGAGAGTGGCAAACGAGTCTTCAGCCAGCCTAGTGGTAAGTGTACACTGTAGCCTGTGTGCAGTGTGGCGGCTTGCAAAAAAGGGGAGGAGGGGGGAGGGGGCTTGCATAATATGCATTACCTTATTTCTACTATATTCACAGACGATGAGAAGAGTTATAATCTAATCAGATTACATAAAATTTAAATTAAAAAAATATTGGGGGACAATATTACACAAATCGACCTAGTCCCAAACTAAGCAAAGCTTGTACTATGGGTACTAGACGACGATATACATACTTATATAGATAAATACATACTTAAATACATAGAAAACATCCAAGACGCAGGAACAAATATCCGTGCTAAATGCACAAATAATACCCTGGCCGGGATTCGAATCCGGGACCTCTAGCTTCGGAGGCAGTGTCACTACCAAGTAGGCTAAACAGGCCGTCAAACACAAACATTTGACAAATACGCACGTCAATATAAACCGTTTGCGGTAGACCTATCATCGTATTCAATTACGTAATCACGCGTTGCATAATGCTAGTTTGAACATACTGATTGGGTAATAGCGTAGTCCTAGTGTAGCATTGAGAGCATACAATCAATAGCTTATTTAGTGCAAACATTTCGATTACATCGAAGTCGAAAAGAAATACCGGTTTCGAGAACATTATTTTCCCATTATTCATACTGTTGAGAGTTGCAAAAGAATAATGTATTATTGTAGTTTTGTCTTTTTAGTAAGAATAAGCAACATTTAAAAATGCATTTGTTACACGAACTCATGTAGATGTGTATAACGTCTTACCATTCGACATAATATTATATACCTACGTACATTCTATCGCTATCACACTCACTGTTGCAGCTGACAGTATATTTGTCGTCAAAACCGAAGATTGCAGAAGTCTATTGGTAAAATAGACTGTACGTGTGATTTCAGGGATCGGGTATTCACCAAATGTTAAAATTTATGAAATGGTGTCACTCTATGGGTAGTAAACCATCAAAATATCACAACTGTAAATTACATAATGAAATTTTACCAAAATTATAAAAAATATGATTCAATAAAAAAATTTAACATTTGTGTTTTTTGCTTTATCGCCCACAAGGCAAATAAAAGGTACACACCAATAGAATCAAAGTGTAAAACAGCTTTAAGAATTTATACACTTCTTTCTTGAAGAACCCCATACTGTAGTCCGTCGGGAAAACCTCGGCAGGGAGCTCATTCCACAATCGGAGCGTCCGAGGGAGGAAATTCCTCTGAAAGCGTACCGTACGCGACTTCGGTTCTAAGGTGTGAGGATGAATGCCCTGCCGACGGCAAGCGGTGCGATGGTAGAAAGCGGCCGCAGGCATCATGTCGTACAGTTCTTCGGAGCACAACCCATTATATAAGCAATAGAACACGCACAAGGAGGCAAAATTTCTCCTTAGACTCAACGGCTCAATATCGCTCGTGAGCTTGGAATCGTCCACGATTCGCACAGCACGTCTCTGAAGCGAGTCAAAAGGTCCAAGCTGGTATCCAGGTGCTCCCACCCAGAGGTGACAGCAATACTCCATATGGGGGCGGACTTGCGACAAGTATAAAAGAAGTCTCTGTCCCGGGGTGAAGTATCGCTTCGCTCTATTGGACACACCTAGCTTTTTAGATGCCAGCTTGGCTTTGCCTTCTTAATGGCTCCGAAACTGGACGTCACTGGAAATATTGACACCAATATATTATCATTTGACATGACAAATATTAAATAAATAATACGGGAATTGATCGACACTTCGTCGGGTCTAGTCGTATGCCGAATTCAGCCGATGGAAACGCATTACTTGTATTTACTACATCCGTAGCGTATTTATTGTTTTCAACATGCATAGTCGTATAATTTATATGGTTGCTATTATAATTATGATTTGTTACAAAGTTCATCCTCCTGGCATTTGCCTCGGTTGCAGCCTAAAGGAGCCTGGGTTCTACTTTGGCACCTAATCGCAAGTTTATATGGCTTACAAAATATAAAACATAAAATGACAGAATACTAAAAAAAAACTAAAACAAAACCTAAAATTAAAATTAAACTAAACTTTTTCTAAATAGGGCCCCCGTGGCATCGTACCATAGACACTGGCAGCATTTCCTCGCTGTATGGCTATACTTAAGCGCTGTGCGAGGAAGCTGCCAGCTCTTTGCTCCCCAGTGGTGTCGACGAGCCTTTTGCTGAGCTCTTTAAAAAGTTCATGGCTTACATAGTTATTGTGTTCTTTGATATTTGTGTTCTGTTTTGTACTGTTAAAATGGATTCACTGAAAATCAGCGTCGTGGCACTTCATGCTGAGTGGACTCCTTTTGAGACTACCCTCAACAATGTATAACTTTTTTTTTCCCTAGTTTTAGCAAGTTGTAATGTTGTTATGCTGTGTATCAAATAAATCATTATTCATTCATTATTGGGTCTCAATCCGGTTCATCTCTTTCACATCCTAATTGCATTTCAATGTGAATGAAGTACGCTCGTTTTTAAAGTTAACGTATTTTAACGCTAGCTTTCGTTAATATCAAAAATAATTAATATGTTAGCTTTCGTTTGTCGGCCTGTTTAGCCTAGTTGGTAGTGTCATTGCCTCTGAAGCTAGAGGTCCCGGGTTCGATTCCCGGTAAGGGCATTTGTTTCTGTGCTGAGCAGAGGCATTTGTTCCTGAGACTTGGACGTTTTCTATGTATTTAAGTATATATCTATTAAATATATCGTCGTCTAGTACCCATAACACAAGCCTTATTGAGCTTACTGTGGGACTAGTTCGATTTGTGTAAAAAATGTCCCCTAACATTTATTTATTTTTATTTATTTAATATGCGCGTAATAGATTGAAATGTTCTTTGGATTTTTTTCTCATACAATGACGGTGGCAAACAAGCTGCCTGGTGTTAAGCAGATACCATAATCTATTGATGCTTGTGACACCAGAAGAATCACAGACGCGTTGCCGAGTTTTCACTGACTTGAAAATTCATTGTGCTGACAGCTATACATCATTATGAAAGTACTGTCAACACAGCGCATCCTCGGGAGCTCTGGCGACCTTACTTACCACCTGGAACAAAACACCACATCTCTGCAGAAGTACAGGTGTTATGACTGGTCTGCGTTAGCTGGAGGTACTTCCCCATTTGGGCTGATTCAGTTATGAGCAACATGACGTTTCCTTGTGCTTTATGTTTCTTAAAAATCTCTTCGTAATCTTATGGATTGAAAGCGACAGTAAAAGATAAAATTCCTGGAAGCTTTCTGAGTGACACAGGTACAATTGTAATGGTTTATAAATATAACTTACACGCGCCGGATATAATTGTTGTGACCTTACTCAATTTCAGACCATAAAATAACATTTAGGGTGATGTACGCACCAATTCTAGTTTAATATTTTTACGTCGTATTCGGTATTTCCCATTTTTTCGTATTACATGCAGAATGAAAATTTATTTGAATATGTAGGTACATGTACGAGTATATTGTAGTGCTGCATAATATTGTACCTATAGTAAGTAAAAAATCTAAAGCATTTTTTAACTGTTATAATATTTTATTGAAAAATATTTTGGAACGAATCTTTTAAGAGCAATTTTTTTCCGGAATCACTTGATTAAAAATCCGGTTTCGTATGACCACAGTGGTAATGTAAACCAATGATTAGTGTCCTATATATATTTTAAGGTGTCTTTCTCTTTTTTGTAGTAAATGAAATATACAAAGCTATACAGGATGTTCTATACAAATCTAAAATACTGTTCACGGTTACATTAAAGATATTGTAGGACGTATCTATTACCAAAAACTTTTTTCCGCAATCATTAAGCTTAAAATTCCGGTTCTAACAAACCCGTGTTTAATGTCCCATATTAATATTTTACTTTTTCTCCTTTCTACTTTATAGAGAAGTAATAACTATACAAAGCTATAGGCTGTCACATAAAAATCTAATATACTATTTACGGTTACAAAAATACCAATAAGTATCTAGAAAACTTAGACACTTTTACTAAATCTAAAAGTAGATATTCTAAGAGGTATGTAGTATATACCCCTTGTTCCCCGTACATAACCAAGTTACATAACCAGCACTGGGAGAGGACAAATAATTAAAGTAAAAAAGTAAAAGTAAAAGTAGTTTATTCTTCAAATTAGGCATATTACATGCACCTATGAACGTCAATAAACTACCACCGGTTCGGAAAAATATACCTCTGCCACGAGAAGAACCGGCGTAAGAAACTCGGCGAGGTGTCATTTTTTCAAAACAATATACATTATATAGTTAAATATAACATTACATTACTACAAAATAACTTAAATAACAATGCTACAGTAGAAAAAATATTTTCGCGATAGATTACCCGTGCAGGACGCTATCATTGCCAAACATCCATAGGGATGGATAGCCATGATGTAATCGTTTATCTTATAATATGCTCTTGAAATAAGTGTTTGTTTTACAACAGATTTGAATTTAGAATTGCTAAGTTCAGTAATGTGTTTAGGAATTTTATTGTAGAATTTGATACAATTTCCCAAGAACGACTTTTTCGCCTTTACTAATTTATAGAAGGTTATTTTGAGTTTCCCAGTATTTCTCGTGGCTATATTGGAAAAATGCCCAAATTCTTCCTAACATACATTATTATTTCAAATATGTATAGGGACGGCATGGTTAGAATATCTAGTTCTTTGAAAAATTCTCTTAATGAATCACGCGACCCCAAGGTATAAATTGCTCGGATAGCCGTTTTTTGCAAAATAAAAACAGTTTCAATATCTGCAGCTGATCCCCATAAGATAAGACCATAAGTAATTATACTATTAAAATAAGCAAAGTAAACTAACCGTGCCGTTGTCACATTGGTAAGCTGCCATATTCTCCTGACTGCAAATGCAGCAGAGCTCAACCTACTTCCTATCGCTGTTATATGGGAACCCCACTGCAATTTTGAGTCCAATGTAATACCTAAGAATACAGTAGAAGTAACAAATTCTAATGTTTGACCATTAAGTTTAATATTTGTATCTAAGTTTCTGTTTGATGAGTTCGCTAGAGAGAATTTCATACATTTCGTTTTTTTCGGGTTCAATACTAAGTTATTGGCAGCAAACCAGTCAGATATCATGGAGAGGGTATTATTTGGTTCAATGAGTTCAGTATCTCTCCTATTTACCTTGAACAGTAATGAGGTGTCGTCTGCGAACATTACAATGCCTGATCTTCGGCTTACCTATTCCAAATCCGGGTATTGTATTAGGAATGAATGAAAGCCCATGATGTTGTTTTGTACAAGGAAATAAAAAATCCCTATACAAAACCCGGTTTTATAATAGGAATTATTTGTCCTCTCCCAGTGCTGGTTATGTAACTTACGGGGAACAAGGGGTATATACACATACACTGTATACTCAGATACAGCCAAATGCAAAAATATGGGTACATGCAACTTACTCAAAAAATGATGTCTCATAGCTCTCATGTCAGCGAATTGGTATAGGATCATGGGGTCTAATTAGCAACTCGTCTATGGGGCAACTCGTCTATGTCGCATTTGGTCTAAATATCTGCTGGTCTAAAAAGCAACTGGTCTACATTTTTTTTGGAGTAGCAACTGGCCTAAGTAGCATCTAGTCTAAGTAGCAACTCGCCTAAGTAGCAAACTGGCCTAAGTGGCCAGTCGTCTAAGCAGTAACTTGCCTAAGAAGCCAGTCGTCTATTTAGCGACTAGTCTAATTAGTAAAACACTTTTCTTCCCTCTGGAGAGGGAAGAAAAGTAAAAAGTCATATTTGTTTCAAAAGTAATGTATTATTTATTTTATTCGACGACATGTCATTTCATGTGATGTTATTCTATGACTTTTCTTAATTTTCTATTATGTACACTACATGTAAAATTTAAAAATTAAGTAATATTTTTAAAACTTGTTGCGTAGTTTTAACAGCTTATTTTTCAAATTTCTTCATAGTAGCTGTAAAAATTAGTATGTATCACTTGGTAGCAAAATTATCTTCGTTTCGGGCGTTAACATATACACTGCCCTCGCCGTAAATACACTATTTTGCTCCCTACTACACAAATATATATTTACATAGGTATACATGTATATTTACCCCAATAGAAAAATATAAAAAAAAATATGGAATAATATTCGTTGACGGTATAGATCCGTAAATTTAAATGTGAACTAGAAATAGGCACGGAACCCTAGTCCGATAAGCACTTGGCCAGTTTTTTACTTTTATTTGAGACCTCGTCATCTGATCTAATATTCAGATCATTATC
This sequence comes from Notocelia uddmanniana, assembly GCA_905163555.1. Lineage (NCBI taxonomy): Eukaryota > Metazoa > Arthropoda > Insecta > Lepidoptera > Tortricidae > Notocelia > Notocelia uddmanniana. The sequence continues at coordinate 20,178,007 of LR991067.1, forward strand.
AGATTCCTACGACACGACACTATCCACTTGTAAATGCTACCTACGTAAATAGTTATTTGTGTCACAAAGGAGCAAAATAGTATATTTACGGCGAGAGCAGAAAAAAGATGCTGTTAAAATTACCCGACAAGTTTTAACAATTTTTCTTTCTATTTTTTAAATTTAAATGTAGACATGATAGATAATTAACAAAAGTTAAAGATAACATCACATGAAATGACGTAAATTTCCCATCAAAAACATAAATTTATTTATTTATTTATTACCATTAATATTAGCACTAACAGTTATACCTTACATGCTATATCATGCAAATTTTCAATGTACATGTCAAATTTATAATAACGGATACAGCAAAATAAATAATTAATGATTATTAAAAAGTCAATTTAAAAAAGTGAGTGGAATTGGATTGAGATTATTACAAAGAAATACAGAAAGTGAATACAAAATGATACTGCTAAAATTAAAAAATTAAATTAAAATTACAAAGGAATACAGAAATACAGAATGTCAATACAAAAATGAAAAAGATAAATTATATAATATTAATAGGTCTAGGTTATTTAATAATCTAATAATACATATATTATTAAGCAGTTATAGCTAGGAGCTAGGAGTGACAACTTTCTCTAGATATTGATAGGCAGCCGCCAAAAACTTTGGTTTCGAGCTTAAGAACATGTCCAGTTGGCTGTCACTGTCCAGTATATTGTTTAACAGCTTTAGTACTTGATGCAGAGGGGAAGAGGCTAGTGCGCGAGTTCTCGTTAGGGGGACAGCGAAGAGATCGCGGCGACGAGGACGTAGATGCTTTGGGGAAAGACGTGGAACTCTGAGTCCTATAAGAGCAAGCAGCTGGGGATTGTTCACAAGGCCGCGTATTAATTGGAAGAAGTATTTTATTAAATACGTATTCCTGCGGGTCTCCAGTGAAGTATACCCTACCATACCAAGCACGAATAGGGTAGGATACATGTAAGGATAGTTGCCGTATAGTTTTTTGTATAAGAATCGAACGAATATCTTTTGAACTTTTTCAACACGGAGCGTGTCTTGCATTGTGACGTCGAATAAAATAAATAATACATTACTTTTGAAACAAATATGACTTTCTACTTTTCTTCCCTCTCCAGAGGGAACATCAGGCATTCAGGCATTGTAATGTTCGCAGACGACACCTCATTACTGTTCAAGGTAAATAGGAGAGATACTGAACTCATTGAACCAAATAATACCCTCTCCATGATATCTGACTGGTTTGCTGCCAATAACTTAGTATTGAACCCGAAAAAAACGAAATGTATGAAATTCATCAAACAGAAACTTAGATACAAATATTAAACTTAATGGTCAAACATTAGAATTTGTTACTTTTCTTCCCTCTCCAGAGGGAAGAAAAGTGTTTTACTAATTAGATTAGTCGCTAAATAGACGACTGGCTGCTTAGGCCAGTTGCTGCTTAGACGACTGGCCACTTAGGCCAGTTGCAACTTAGGCGAGTTGCTTCTTAGACTAGATGCTACTTAGGCCAGTTGCTACTCCAAAAAAATTTTAGACCAGTTGCTTTTTAGACCAGCAGATATTTATACCAAATGCGACATAGACGAGTTGCCTCATAGACGAGTTGCTAATTAGACCCCATGATCCTATCCCAGCGAATTAAGATTTCGATATGACAGGCTAATTCGATAAATAAGTTTGCCCTTGACATCAATACTTTTTTAAACTAAACCCGACAATTAACTCATGCCTCAAGTACAAGTTGAACGTTTTGTCAGTCTTTCTAACTAGAATTGATTTCAGATAAAACATATTCGATCGGCATCAGATCGAGTTTAAGAAGTTTGTAAAAGTTGGAGTGAGGCTGCGGCTTGGAAATAGATTTAGATACCTAAGCAGCGGCTGAAGAAGTAGTTTTGAACAGGAATCGTTCTTAGACAAAGTTTGGACGGGTTATAGAATATGACGGAGTGGTGGTTCTTGGGGAATAAAAGATGATGATTTTATTTAGAAAACTTCTGTGAGTTTCAAACTTTAAAATATGACGAATAAGTTCATAGATAGAATATCGCTCGTCATGTTTTAGACCGGTTCGCGGTCCTTAATATTGCCGGTGGCATGCTTAGCATTGTGCCCTACCCTCTCGGCTACTCGGTGCGGGCGCGGGATAAGTACTCATGATTAAGGAGCGGGAACCAGTTTGAAACATGTCGAGCGATATTGGACCTGAGAGACGTGACGCTACATTATATTTTAAAAGGTGATGATATTTTACTTTTGCTAAGCCACTGTTACAGTGGAACGGTAATAACTTTCAAAGTCATGTTTGATCAAGAATGGTGGGAGATTGCCCACGACAGGGATACGTGCAAGAAAAGGAGGGTTGGGGTATAGCAAAAGGGGCACGATTTTAGGGCTTAGAAAATTTACGAACAAAATTTCATTTTTGCTCTTTTAAACTTTAAAGGAGACATTAAAATAAGCATTTTTTATTGATTGAAGTTTTTTTGTAAACTTGGCCGTTTAGGAACTAGAGCGATCTGAAGTTGCGAGTTCGGCCATGGGATTAATAAGGAGCCAGACGCTTAGAAAATAAAAAATTACCAATATAACCTGTTTTTTATTACTTAATTATATAGGACAAGCTCTAACCCGCGGCTTCGTTCGCCCACATTTACTTCAGAACTTCTTTAACCTTTCTTTATAGGTACTTTAAAATCTCTACATAGTAGGGAGTAATTCATAATATTTCTTTACATACTATATAAAAAAAAATCATACTTATTGGATGCCTTCATCGTAAGAGCAATACGTGCGCGAAAGTTTAAGTTTCTAGCCTTAAGGGTTGGGCCTGTGCGTTTATAAAAAACTTTCATCCCCTATTTTACCCTTTTAGGGGTTGAATTTTGGAAAACACATAACTAGGGATTTTTGCTGTAAAAAATTCATACGAAGTTTCATGCAGATATTTATTTCCTAGGAAAAAAAAGTTTCATGAAAACTTTTATCCCCAATTCAACCCCTTGGGGGATGAATTTTGAAAAATTTATGTGGATGCCTAGGCCATCAGAGGAATACGTGTGCGAAATTTTAAGCTTCTAGCCCTAAGGGTTTGGCCCATCCCCTATTTTACCCTCTTAGGGGTTGCATTTTGGTAAACTTTCAAATACGTAACTCATTATTTTTGCCTTACTCAATTCATACGCATGCAAATATGTTCAAGGAATAAAAAAGTTTCATACAAACGTTCATTCCCTATTTCACCGCCTTGGGGGTTGAATTTTGAAAAATCCTTCCTTAGTGGATGCCTACGTCATAAGAGGAATACGAGTGCGAAATTTTGAGTTTCTAGGCCAAAGGGTTTGGCCTGTGCATTGATCCTCGGCCTTTTATATATATAGATATGCTAAAATAAGCATCTTTTATTGGTTGAAGATTTTTTATAAACTTGCCCGTTTAGGAACTAGAGCAATCCGAAGTTGTAAGTTAGGTCATACAAGGGCTCCGTCGACTCGCTGGCGGGTCACAATTGCCCAAGGAAATCGAAGTTACCCAAATCCTAGAGGCTGTCACCGAAATTATTATCAACAAAAAACGTAGGTAAGGTCTGAACTTGCAACTTCAGATCGCTCTAAGTTTAACAAAAATGCAAAATTAAAAAGTCCTAAAATCGGGCCCCTTTTGCTACACTCTGACCGAAAAGTTGAAAAACCCCCGACATTTTCATTTCAAAGCTCAATATCTCAAAAATGGCTGTACAGATTTTCATGAAACATGGCTAAGAACACTCGGGATAAAATTATCTATGACACTGGCAGTGTCAAGTTGGCAGGAAACGTCTTTCGTGACTGTAGAAACCAATGCGGGAGCAGCTTACCTGACCGCAAGTCTTATGTACAGAGAGAATCATGGCTAGCACAAGATAATAATAGATATAATTGATATAATTTCACACACAGTCTCTTTTTGTGTGTACCAATTAGAAAGAGACGGATAGTCTATCTCGCGCGTGAGATAGCTCGCGCGCCGTCTTGTGATCGCCGTCCTACCGCAAAACGAAAACGAAAGAAGTTCGTGCATCACCTGTCGTTCGAATATGCAAGTGCAACAGAGAGGGAGTGAAACGAACTTCGTTAGTTTTCGTTTCGTGGTAGCAGCCCAAACGAAATTTTCCCGTAGCGAACAGGTTTTGGGGAACCATGCCCCATAACATAATGGATTTTACCTATCTAAGTGTTTCTTATTCCGCTGCATTGGCCGACGGACGCTTGTTTTATTACGCTACATATATTGCTACAGAGTCAAGCAAAACTTATAATGCATGAGCAGTACTCGTACTTAAGTACGACACACAACAACTGTTAACAATGCAAGTACGTTAGGTAGGTTTTTGAAGTGAAGAAGGCGTCACGCGTGAGTATGCAATATCGAATGCTTAGTTTCATTCTAGCTCTTTATAGTTTAGAGGATAAGGTCGGAAAGTGTATGAATAGAGTGAGAGCAGCTAAAAACTTTCGGGTCAGCCCTCGTACATGTTTGTGATAATAAATTCAACTACTTAACTCTGACACGTAACATTAACTCGGTGGGCGTGAACAGTGCGCAAAAATTACATCAAATTGGAATGAAATGTATATCTTAAATTGACCACTGAATAGTGAATAGTAGTGTCAGTCACAACAGGATGAATAACGGACAATACGAAACAAAGTGATAAAAAATGTATCCAATGTAAAGGTTTCAGAACTATAGCAGGAAAGAAATAGCCACTCACGACTCCCAAATGTGCGGATCTCTTTGTTTTTGCCATAAAAAGTAAACTTTCTTTTCTATTTTCGATCCTTTAGACCCATGTGTGGAGCGAACCATAAATCAAAGGCCTCCCAATAAATCTTGACTCCGTAAGAATCTGGCTGAGACGTAATGTAGTTTTGGCGTTATCATACTTAATATTGTACATTCCGTGAATAAGATTATGTGTGATAAAAGTATTAAGTACTGCTACTTGATCTTTAGGTATGTGGAACACAGCACGTGTTCCTTGTGGTGAGTAAGGTCGCCAAAGCCCCCGGGGATGCGCTGTGTTGAGACTTATCAGCAGACATGGAAGTTTTTGTGACAAAAACGGCAATTAACTAGCGATTTCCTTCCTATAATATTTAATTTGTCGATAACTGTTTCAAATTTATTTCCAAGTGACATTTCATAGTATAGATTAAGGTCACCGGATTGAAATATAAATTAATTTAAATGCTGATCATTACCCGTCTGTCATTTAAGTAATTCATATATAAGGCATAGTTTTTTGTGGTTTAAAAAATTACAAAAACAACAATTTTGAACACTAACATTTTATTATTTTAACGTGTTACTTACACAAAATCTTCTCTTAATGCTATTCAATCGATTTCCATAGAAAGTAAACTGAAACCAAGAGTGTCTTGCAACAAAGGACAATTAGGTAAATAGTATGACATTGAGTAGCATAATAGTACTTATATACTCTAATATAATACCTACTCAGTTTTCGGAAAATATATATAGTGACCAACATAAAATAAATATTATAGGTAGTACAATTTATTGATAAATTTATTACTAAAGATAAGAATAAAAAGATAAATAAAAAATAAAAAATATATATAAATTTATTACTAAAGATAAGATATGAGATTTATTTTTTTGACGAACAGTTTAGCCTAGTTGGTAGTGACTCTGCCTCCGAAGCTAGAGGATGGATATTTGTTCTTGGGTCTTGGATGTTTTCCATGTATTTATCTATATAAGTATGTATATCGTCGTTTAGTACCCATAGTACAAGCTTTGCTTAGTTTGGGACTAGGTCGATTTGTGTAAGATTGTCCCCAATATTTTATATATATTTTTTTTAAATAAATAAAGTTGGGAAGTCCCTAGGACAATTTAATTGGTGCCACAAAAACTTTTATATCTGCTTATTAGTCACCTGCATTTGTCTTTAGCTAGTCCCGTCCGTATCAATGAGACAGTATTGAAGACGATATACTTAATTTCTTCTATATTGAACAGATGGTCCGACTGACTTTTATACGCTTCAATTGTTATGACATACAACAGATCTATGAAAGCGCCAAGTAATACTTGTTAAACCAAGGTTTAGGTTTAGTAAAGTCAGGGCTTAGGGAGTTGGCTTTTCTTGGCATATGATAACTTTTTTACAGCGAAAGCAATATGGGCTTTTGAGTTTTACATGAAGAGATTCTAGTGGGATACGATTAATGTTCATAACAAAAAGGGTCGGAAGCGTAGTTGTGTTTGTTCTACAGTCTCCTACGCTGTCTGCTCACCATCAGCCAAGCCGTATGGTTGTTTGCCACCTTTGTTGAAAAAAATCCGTGAATCATCATCAATTATTACGTAATCACGTGTGATAAAAGTCAAAAGGGCCATTCCAAATTCCCGTGTCGGGATTCTTTTGCACTGAAATTAAACCATTTGTAAACGAGGTAGTAAATCAATCTAAACATTGAATTAACTGATGTTGAACGGGCGATTTTGGCAATATTTTAGAGAGACGGCGATAGAATGCCGTATTTTGCACCCGAAACACGTCCTCGCCTATTCATCAACTTGCCGACGCCATTACCGCCCGCCACCTGCACGGCCCTAGTTCGTATTATGCTATAAGTATTCCCGCTTTTCATTCACTAGCTAATAACTTATTGAATTAGTAACACGAATGTGATTTTGCTTTTGTTTGTGGTAAAATTGTGTTTTCTTTTCATGCTTTTATGACAAACTTTGTCAACTCTTTCTGTGTACCCATTACTAAATTATTAGGTGTTATTATGTGGTTGTTTGTATTTAACTTATAACACTATCCACCACCACCATATCAGCCGAAGGACGTCCACTACTGGACAAAGGCCTCCCCCAATTTCATGGGGGTTAAATGCCATAATCGCCACGCTTGGCATGCGGATTGGCGATCGCAGTATCTCCACCGCACTCCAGGGGGTGCTGCTGCCCATCCCCCGGTGGTCTTGGTCGTAGTTTTAGGACATACATGGGTATAACACTATATTTAAAAATATACCCTTCCGTATAGTAATTGAGGACTTAATACTCTATCGTATGATTTAATTGTGTAACTAATCTATATGGACAATCAACACACAAAATATCAAACAAATGAATTCGTATCTATTTTACCTACTCGTACTCTGCGCAGCTAAAAAATTGGCAAAGTGAAAGTTATTTATTATTCAATTTAGGCATATTATACATGCGAGAAGAATTTGCGATGTGTACTTCTTTTGAAAACAATATACGTAGTTGTATAAAACTACAGTATCCCATTATTACAAAGGACAATGCTACAGTAGAAAACCTATTTTATTATCTAAATCAGTGGAGCATTCAAGATGTGAAAGAACTCTCTAGTTTTAGAAAACGCCCATGAGTTTCCACTGTCCGTTTGATGTACTGATCTCATACAAGTCCATAAAACACTCAACACTCGTAATCGATGCAGATATCCATCGACACTTTCGCTTAGTGGGACCGCGCAGAAACGGGCAACCCTAAGGAAGATATGTTTCCTTTATCTCTATGTCATTTTGATTTTTAAAAACGAAGACATAAAACTGGAGAGTCTTTTAGGATGACGGGTCCAGCACATTTTTAATCTGGAGTTTCTTTGATTGCCAACAAATCTAGTTTCTCTAAATTTTGGATATAGAAGGATTTAAATTATCAAACAACTAGAAATTTTACAGTTGTTATGTAACAACCTAATAGAATAGAATTAAAAAATATAAGAAATACACGTACGCTCATAATTTTTAAAACTCTGTTACAAATTAGGCCCGCGGTTAGGCGCCATTCTTAACATTAACTTGGTTAAATTACAAATTCAGGGATTCAAATTTGCCTAGAACTATAAAGTGCCTCAGGTATTAAATAGGCTCTTGACATTCCCCAGGGCGGCCGAGAAGGGAACACTGCCTATATATTCACAAATGATTTTGATTCGACTCGACAAGTATAAGGTAAATGTCCAAGTACTCGACAGTGCCCTGGTACTTTCAATCTTATATCATAAAGTCATAATGATAAATAATTGAATTCGTATTATTAAGATGTTTTGTACGCCATAAGGTTAATAGTGATACCAACTTCATCTTTACACATCTGTAGTAACAGTATCACCTATGTTAAACTTTGATCAAGCCTGGTATCTTTTGTAAGGTGATGTTACCAATACAACCCAACTTGGGAACAAGTTGGGTTGTTCCAAATATGACTAAGATTGCTTTTCACTACAGCCTCCTTTATTCGTGACGACTAAGGGATGATTCACAGTAGACCGTTCCGTGTCCGGGCCGGCCCGTTTTCTATGACAGCAAGCGCAACAGCCGGCGCATTTCTCTAGCAGAAAACGGGCCGGCCCGGACACGGAACGGCCTACTGTGAATCATCCCTAAGTAGTAAAGGTCAGACTTGAATGAGCAACTGTAGCGATGAATTTGTTGTTTCTCGTGAATCGGAACCGTGGCCGGTGCCATTGAGACAATTTATCATTCTATTTTATCATTTTGTTTGACCCCTGAGTATTAATCTTTTCTTTAATGTTACCGCTGTTTTCGTTTAAATGATGAAAGTATTTTATCTTTCTTGGCCAAACTATTATCCTAAAAAGTGTTTTATTTTTTGATGGCATAAGTATTATTTGTATAGTTGTAATGTATGTATTATCTGACACTATTGGAGACATGTTTCGATTCAACCACATAATATAATATAGTTCAGAAAGAAATAAATGGTTGGTCGATGTCTTGAAAGGTATTTTTGATCATAGGTGATTATTTTTGAAACGATAGCAGCAACATTTTAATTTTACTAATTGTTTATACATTACTACCTGTGCTTATTATAACAAATCTCTATGTCATCCTCTAGACAAACAAATTCAACTCTCAAACAGTTATTTACTTCAGTACTAAAAGTCTTAACTCTCCCTAATTTCACGCTATCCTAGGTCATAACCTATCAACCGTTAGCATCATAATCGCTTGAAAGTTATAATGGGCTTAAGTTTTTAAGGTTTGCAGTGAGCTACGGAAGCTACTAGTCTTTCATGAGCTAACAAGGATGCCTGCAGCGTCACTGCGGCTAACGGCGTTATGCAAAACGAGCCACAAGGCAAATCTGTTTAGCATTGTCAATATTACTTCACTGCAATATAGACTTTAATATTTGTGAGTAGATTTGAAGACTGCAAGACGACAAAATAGGATTTTAAATACATACGGGTGCTGAGATGAAATGACGATATCAGAAGGAGTAACACACATTTTTTTTTTTCAATTTTTTTTTTAACTTAAATTTTATATCTGCCCTTCCAACTCAAGGCGGAACTGTTAGAAGTTCTCAAGCCGCCCGAAGGCCTCTAAGTTAGGTTAACGACTGCTGTCATAGACAGCAGCCGGGATTTACGGCTTAAAGTGCCTTCCAAAGCACGGGAGCGCTTAGTTAGTAACCACTTAAAGCGGTCACTCATCCAAGGACTGATCCCAGCCAACGTTGCTTAACCTCGCATACCGCACGCGGTACGCGGGCGCCGCTAGGCCAAGGAACCCTCCCTATATAAATGAATCAATAATATAATAAATAAAACCATACATATATTGATTTAAACTTGCACGATTTTTACACATCATTATTGGTAAACGGGACTTAATCGCGTACAAAAATTATTCACCTGAGGTGTGCCCAACGTTTCGAATGTATCACAACATCCGTGGTCAGCTCGTGACTAATAATATGTAATTAACCGTACATGTCATGTTTAATTTAAAATTAAATAATAAAACGCTTTCCATACATTTTATCTATAAAAGTCTTAAATCGTTAGAAGTCTGCAACAAATATATCGTTTTCTAACGTGACCGTCTCTGAAATCACTATAAAGGTCTTATAACAACGTATAAGACCACTATAAGACTGCTTCGACTATAAGAGTTTCTGTGGAGGAAAGAAACCATAAAACAATATAAATGGGACGTGCGATCCTTAGCGAGACCGCACTCTTACCTACTAAATCTAGTTGATATTTAGTGCAGTTTTGAAAACTTGACGAATAATCTACAGGGCAAGTCGGAAACGTGTAGATATGACGAAGAATCTGTATAGACATTAAATAGAAACTTAATAGAATTGGCGTCAATCTACAGAGCATGACGTTACCTCATTACCAGTACAAATGTGTCAAAAAATCATCTCCTGAAGGGTTACAAGGGGTTGAACATTTGTATGGGGATCAAGTATTTTTTTAATTGGAAGAATTAAAACTTTGGTAGTATACTTATGCTTATTAGAGTTCATTAAAATGATAAATATAAAATTTTAACATTCAATCACCCCTTAAAAAGTAAGGTTTTATATTTGATATGGATATAGTGTAATACATTTATTTGGAGTGAGGCACTTGAAATTTGGTTATCAGTTTTTTTGTTAAGTTCTAAAAAACTCATTCCTGTTTTTTTTTATTTTATCCCTTAATGATGTTAAGTTGACTCTTGAATAATTTTACTCAAATTATTATTTCAGACTTTAAATTTTGAGATAAAAGATTTTATTTTTATTTCAAGAGGCCTAGTTTTAAAGGCAAGTCACAATGTAGAGACATTGGCAGTCTATCAAATTTACAATGCTTAAATAGAGATAAATGCATTCTTAAATACATAGAGAGCTTTCCAGACTCAGAAACAAATTGTCATGCTCATCATCATCATCCTAGCGTTATTCCCAGTACAGTTGTTGCATATGTGTTAAGTAATGGAGCAGGACTTAATTAAATAAATAATAAAACTCTCTTAGGATACATGAATTATATTCTTTTACGCCATATGCAATCTGTGTCTGACCACCGCTGCCACAGAGTATCCTGCATATCTCACATCCCCCGCTTAAGAAATATAAACATTATGTGCTAGCTTAAAATAAACTCTTTTAAATAGGCAGGTTTCCTCACCAACCTCCCTGACCCGGTCCTTATAGGCCCATCCAATGGCTGGGAGTGAGGTACAGATGCAGGGGAGCTCGGTGCAGATGATACAGGTGCATCCTGCCTTACCTGATCCTCATTTCCACTCATACTTTGCTTTAACTCAGAGGAGTCCAGTAAATAATCACTTTTAACAATAAACTTATTTTTACTAGGTCTGATATGTCTTTCATTTCTCCTTACTAAATTACCTTTTTCATTTTTAACAATGAATGATCTAGGTCCACTGGCCTTTTCTACTATTTTACCCGAATACCAACATTTACTCTTATTTACATCTTGAATGATAACCTCTTCCCCCTTTTGAAATGTCCTCCTAACTTTTGAAGTTTTATTATAATTGATCCTAGATTTTTCATTGTTAATCAACATTTGTTCTTTGACGTTTACACATAGCTTTGGTTTCAACACTTCTTTTGAGCAAGGTAAATTAGTTCTTAATAATCTACTCATTAGCAACTCTGAAGGACAATAATCCAGATTTGCTACTGGAGTAGTTCTGTAATGTAACATTGCTAATTCAAAGTTATCACCATTTTCTTTACATTTTTTCATTAAATTTTTAACAATTCCCACGGCTTTTTCTGCTAAACCGTTTGATTGCGCATAATGTGGACTGGACTTCACTAATTCTATTCCATGCTGCCTCGCAAATTGCTCAAATTCGTAACTACCAAATGGCATATTATCACTGACCATTTGCCTAGGAATTCCATGGGTACTACTAAACATTTTTTCTAACTCAACTATGATGTTAGTGGCAGATTTGTTTTTTAACTTGGCAACATCAATCCATTTAGAAAAATAATCTACAACCACTAAGAATTCTTCACCTGCGTAATGCCCTACATCCATAGCTACTTTACTAAAAGGAAGATCAGGAATGTCATGAGATATAATAGGCTGTTTGCAGTTTGACGACCTGTACTTTTCACAAGCTTTACACGCCAGTACATGATCCTCTATATCTCTTGAGATTCCCGGCCAATACAGTACTTTTCTTGCTCTTTTTTTACATTTTACAACACCTGCATGCCCAGAGTGTAATATATCCAGCATTTCAATTCTTAAGGATCTAGGAACCAGAACCCTATTTCCAAAATAAACAACATTATCTTTAACCATCAACTCATTTCTCAATTTGTACAACTTTTTTAACTCTCTACCATTTATATTTTTATCATTTTTTGACCATTCTGAATTGTACCATGACTTAATTTGTTGCAAATTACCATCTTTGTTAGTTTTATCCTGAAAATCTTTTAATTTTTTCTCTGATACTTGTAAGTCATTATCTAATCCGTACACTGTTTCTACTTCCACGCAATGAACCAACTCTTTAAGTGATGGCTCTATTTTCCCATTTGTTGAATTAAAATGCCTCGACAAATAGTCAGCAACATACATCTGTGATCCAGGTAAATATGTACTTAATGTCAAACTCATATTTTAAAAGTTTAAAAACCATTCTTTGCAGTCTGGCTGAAATTTTATTTATGTCTTTTTTTATTATGGCCACTAGTGGCTTATGGTCAGTTTCAACTATAATTTTGCGGCCATACACAAATTGGTGATATTTTTCCATGGCTAGACAGACTGCAAAGAGTTCTTTTTCAATCGGAGCCCATCTCTGTTGACATTCTGTATAGCACCTTGAGTAAAATGATATTGGTTTGCCATTTTGTAACAAACAAGCACCCATTCCATTTTTTGAACTATCTGTTGGCAATGTTACTAATCCATCTTTCTTTAAAATAGCCAAAGTTGGAGCACTACTTATTTTCTTTTTTACTTCTTCAAATGCTTGTCTTTGTGGTGCACCCCAGTCCCACAATACATCTTTCTTTAAGAGATCCCTAAGCTTTTCTGTTGTTTTCGTGTATTGTGGTATAAACTTACTTAAATAATTACACATACCCAGAAATTTTTGGAGTTCTTTGATATTTTTTGGTTCCTCCAAGTCCACAATAGCCCTTACATGTTCAGAATCAGGTTTGATTCCAGATTTTGATACTAACAAGCCCACATAGTTGACAAAATCAGTTCTGTACTGAACCTTATTAGGATTAAACTTTACCTTAAATTTTCTTGCCCTGTCTATTACTTGGCTTAAAATCTTATCATGATCTGCAAAGCTGTCCCCGGCAACAATTATGTCATCATAGTACACATTAACCCCTTGAATATCACTAAATATAGCAGTGTTTATTCTTTGCATTACCTCTGGCGCAGACGAAATTCCAAATGGTAATCGCTTGAAAAAATATCTTCCAAACGGGCTACCGAAGGTGCATAGCTTCTGATCATCCTCCAAACTCACTTGAAAAAACCCATCTTTCAAGTCTAGTACAGTGAAGACACTTTTACCTGCAAGTGAATTATATATTTCTTCAGGTGAAGGAATTTGATAATTTTCTCTGAGTATTGCTTTATTTAATTCTTTGGGATCTAAGCACAACCTACGCGACTTGTCTGGCTTCTCTATAATAACAAGATTATTACACCACGCTGTAGGGCCCTCTACTTTTTCAATTATACCTCTACTTTCATAATTGCTCAACGTATCTTTAAGTCTCTCCTTAATAGTCTCTGGTACTCTTCTAATAGGTTTAACTACTGGCTCTGAATTTTCTTTTAACTTTATTGTGTATGTACCTATGTTGCCGAGCCCAGTGAACACGTCATGATTTAATTGTATAAATTTACTCTTTTCTTCAGTGACTAAAGCATCTACTCTCTTAATTAAATCAAATTTTACACAATCTGGTAAGCCTAACACTGGTTGAATGGGCAAATCCACAACACAAAATCTAACACATTCCCTTTTACCTCTTACAATACAATTCAAATCAATACTTCCTACTGTCTGGAATTTTTGCCCGTTATACACTACCAACACTGTGGGTTTACCTAGATTACCTTTATCTAACTTGAGTCTGTCTAACAATTTGAGTGGTAATGTATTAAAGTCAGCCCCCGAGTCTAATTTGAACTTTATATCAATCCCCCCGACATTTATTACTTGATACCACTGTAATCTATTGCAACTACTTACTGAGTCCACCACAAACTCTTCTGAACTATCACTGTCATTTGTAGATTCCTTAATGCCATCCACTTTTCTACTATATCTTTGCTGCTTCTGTGCTTTCTCTTCTTTCCTTTTGTGCCTGCACATAACAGCAAAATGATTATAAATGTTGCACACTGCACATCTTTTTCCATATGCTGGACATTTTCTGGGTTCATGGCTTTTCCCGCATTTATTGCACCGGTAACTTGTTCCTTGTCGGCGCTGACGCGAATTTTCATTCAACAAGTCCACCGTCTGTATTTTGTCCTCTAATTCTCTCATATTGTGCTTGCTATATTCAGCTGCTTTACAGAGGTCCATGGCCGTTTCTAAGTTCAAATCTCGTTCTCTTAACAACCTCTCCTTCACATTTCCATCCCTCAGCCCAATTACCAGCATGTCCCTTACCATTCGGTCTTCTTCTTTAAAACTGCATGTTTTAGCTGCGTTTTTCAATCTTAAAACAAATCGTTCCACAGGTTCATCTTGCTCTTGCCTTAAGTTATAAAACCTGTAGCTATTCACAACGGTGTTTGTTTTGTTATTAAAATGAGCGTCATATTTGCCTAGGAGCTCCATCCATTTTAAATTAGCACCTTCTTTCATGCCATTGTAAATTTCTAAAATTTCTTCTCCCGCACACGACAAGAAAATGGCTACCTTTTTCTCGTCCGATTCTTTATGACACATGCTGGCAACACCGCCAAGCATAGACGTCAAATTTTACACAGCTGTAAAAATAATATAATTAAATATAAAAAAACACTTACTTAGTGTTAAATCAAGTGATAGTGTGTAAATATAGTGTTAGTTATATAAACTAATCGCGAGAGACAGTGTAAAGACGAAAAAGAAGAACTAAAATTGCTACCGGCCAAACGTCATCGTAACGCATCATCGTTTGAAACTTCAACGATTAATCTGGGGAGTATTGTGTTCAATATAAATAAGTCATAGCTGCATTTTATGTTACATTAAATAACATTTAACTTGAATACTTCCCGTATTAAATTAATAAGTAACTACAAGCATAACCTCACTCGGAACTGACATCGGACTCGGTCAGCTGATTCATAACTTTTATGCCAATTGTGTTTCACTCTGTCAAATATTCTTTTCATACATATTTTCACTCTTATATTCACAATTCAATTCTGCCTTCTACGTTCATATTTATATTCTATCTATACACTTAATATCTGTTCAGTCCTACTCTCTCTCGACTGTGCTTTCCTTGCTTGGTGTTTAGTCGTGTTGCCATCATATTTCAGGTGCTGTGGAGAGCTGTGTGTCCAGCTAGCTCAACATGTCTAGCTCAGTTATGACACGCAAGGCCACAGTACGTGAACTGGAAAGGAAATTAAATGCAACACTCAAGGAACTAAAGCAATCTAAATCTCTGTGTGACCAGCTACTGCGGGAACGAGATGAAAGTGAAGAGGAGGTTAAATTGATTATTCAAAAAAACACAGGACTCAAATGTGAGTTAGCCAACCTGGATGCTTTGCATGCGGATACTGTCATACAGCGTGACCATCTGTTGGAGAAACTGAACAGTCTTCAAGAGTGCTGTGATATCCATGAGCGGACACTGCAACGTGTGGATCACCTAGAGTATGAGCTCTCCGATGCCCACAAGGTGGTCCGTCAATTGCAAGAAGAGGCAGAGAGCCAGCAAATAAACAACACTCAGCGGCTCTTTGAAGAACTTGTGACACCAAACGCTTATGCAAAGCATTGCAGCAATTTTGGACCTTCTAGTGTAATAGATTTGACAGAGGACTCCTTTTATGATAAGCAAGTTTGTTTTAAAAGTTATAAGAAATACAAAAAGTATGTTAAGTTAAATAGATTTATAAAAAAATCAAAACGATTGTACAGACAGTATAATAATATTCATAAAATTACTCAATTGAGAAAAAATCATGTCTGTGTCTTGAAAGAGTTAAATTCTTACAAAGAGCAATTATGCTACAGTAGGACCATTTATGAAACGGACACTGACAAGCTGCAAGCCGAACTGAACAGATTACAAAATTCTTTGAAAGATCTAACTAATAAATATGTAATGTCTCAGAAGCAAATTAGTGAACATATCCTGGCAGCGGATGAACTGCTGGAGCTGTGCCACCACAACGAGGAATGTTTGGAAGCACTGCTTACCAAGCAGTCTTCGTGTGAATGTGAGTATGCGCTCCGGCAGGCTCACCCTCTGCCCGGAGATGCAGTTTACTCATCTGTGTCGAACAGCAGCTTGCCGGTGTCACCGGAAAAAATAACCCCAGCCTGTAATAATGTAAATAGAACTCTGGTTTTCTCAGATAGGGTAGGACGAGGATTGGGCAAAATTTTATGTAATAATATTCAGAACAGCTGTGTTATAAATTATTGTATGCCCGATGCCTCATTTGAAAAAATCATAAATAATATTAAAGATGTCCATATAAATGAACAGACCACAATTGTATTAATGTTAGGTGATGGCTCAAATATTAGGTACTCTGAGATGAAGACTGAGTTCGAATGCCTGTCAAAGCTAGGTGCTAAAAATGTTATTATAGGCGCGTTACCCTATTCTGCTTCTCCTTGCAGTGCTAACAGTCATGCGTGTAATCTCAATAAGCTTATGTATAAGCTGACGTGCCGTCATAGTGACGTTATATTTTTTGACACTAATAATGCTATTAGTGATTACCGTATTACAACTGCCAGACTTGCTAAATCTTTAGCATCTTTTATTAATTCCGTTTTTGGAAATATAAGCTCCCCCTCCCCCTTGGATAGGACGACATCTCCAATAGCGGATTTGTCTTTAAACTGACTGTTGGGACAATGGAGAAGCACAATAGTGTAATTTTATTACACCAAAATATAAATCGCTTCACTGGCAAAATACTAGATTTAGAATTATTTACAGAAGAGCTTAATGTAGATGTAGTCTGCTTAACAGAAACTTGGTTAAAGAATCATATGATGAAATTTAATGTAAATAATTACGTATTGGCCAGCGCATTCAACAGAACTACCGCAGAGGGTGGTGGCTCTATTATTTTAGTGAAAAATGGGTTAACTTTTAAAGAACGTAAAGACCTCTCAGGTTGTTCTGTTGATCGTGTTTGTGAGATTGCTTGTGCAGAGACGGATCAGTATCTGATATTTTGCATTTATAAACCACCATCAGGTGACTTAATATCTTTTATAGAAATTATGGAGGATGTACTTAGTAAAGCAATAAGTGGTAAAAAACCAGTAGTGGTCTGTGGCGACTTTAATATCGATATTTTATCACAATCAGTCGAAAAAGATAAGTACATCACTCTTTTTAAATCGTTCAATTTTGACTACTTATTTGAAGCACCTACCCGAGTTACTCCGACCTCTGCCACTTGCATAGATAATATTTGGTTAAACTGTCCTCATCTAGACAGAAGCATAGTGAATGGAGTCCGGTCGGATCATAAAGCTCAGATGGTCAGGCTACCTTGCGAAGTAAAACCTCCAGATCGCGTTATAGAAATAAGACCCCTGAGTAAAAGTAGACTAGAACTACTAAAGTCAAATCTACTGCCGAACACCCAGGTAGAATCAAATGATCCGAATGATCAATTCAAAATGCTTCTGAATACAGTGTGTAACGAATTTAATAGGACTTGTAGTAAAAAGCGTATTAAAATAAACAATAAAATGAGATTTAATGATTGGGCAACTACCGGAATTCGAAAGAGTAGAGATAACTTATACCAACTTTATGAAAGGAGATCTTGCACCACTGACGAACGCTTCCATCAGTATGTTAGGGATTATTCCAAATTATTCAAAACAGTGTGCACAAAGGCAAAAGCAATGCACTTGAATAATAAAATAAAGTCCTCAGATAACAAAGCCAAGACTGTCTGGAAAATAATAAACACAGAGACTGGGCAGAGAAGTAATAAAGAGTCCACGATTTCTTTGAAAATAGAGGATAATTTAATTACTAATGCACTAAAAGTAGCCGATGAATTTAATAATTTCTTTTCCAAAATTCCTATAGTCACGACTCAAAGTTTGGCATCATCTACCACAATAGCAGAATCCCTTCTGAATGAGAACGTAAAATTAGAGTCACTAAATATTTTCAAATTTCATCATGTTTCTCCTCTAGATGTACTGAAGTCTTTTAAAATGTTAAAAATAAAGAGGACTGAGGACTTATGGGGCGTGTCAGTCATGGTACTGGAATCTATTCTCGAGGTCGTTGCACCCACTCTAGCTCTCATTTTTAATAGTTGTGTAGACAATGGCATTTTTCCAGACTTAATGAAGTGTAGTAAAGTAGTTCCTATTTTCAAATCAGGTCATAGAGATAATCCTTCTGATTATCGTCCAGTTTCTATCCTACCTGCGTTTAGCAAAATATTCGAAAAAATAATGCTTACGCAATTGGTTTCTCATTTTAATTCACACAATATTTTGCACGCACAGCAGTTCGGTTTCACGAAAGGTAGATCAACTACTGATGCAGGTGCAAGTTTAATAAAATTTATTTTGCAGTCTTGGGAAGAGTCATATGACGCCATTGGAGTGTTCTGTGACCTTTCCAAGGCTTTTGATTGTGTAGATCATGGAACTTTAATTTGTAAGCTTAATTTCTATGGTATCAGAGGACATGCATTGGATCTTATGAAATCATATTTAACACAGAGAAATCAAAAGGTAGCGATAAATAAAGCCCTTTCGTCAGAGACAGTGGTAGAGATGGGAGTACCTCAGGGGTCTATTCTAGGCCCTTTCCTGTTCCTTGTTTATGTAAATGATCTACCATATATGGTAAGCCGAAGATCAGGCATTGTAATGTTCGCAGACGACACCTCATTACTGTTCAAGGTAAATAGGAAAGATACTGAACTCATTGAACCAAATAATACCCTGTCCATGATATCTGACTGGTTTGCTGCCAATAACTTAGTGTTGAATCCGAAAAAAACTAAATGTATGAAATTCTCTCTAGCGAACTCGTCAAATAGAAACTTAGATACAAATATTAAACTTAATGGCCAAACATTAGAATTTATTACGTCAACTGTATTCTTAGGTATTACATTGGACTCAAAATTGCAGTGGGGTTCCCATATAACAGCGATAGGAAGTAGGTTGAGCTCTGCTGCATTTGCAGTCAGGAGAATAAGGCAGCTTACCAATGTGGCAACGGCACGGTTAGTTTACTTTGCTTATTTTAATAGTATAATTACTTATGGTCTAATCTTGTGGGGATCAGCTGCAGATATTGAAACTGTTTTTATTTTGCAAAAAAGGGCTATCCGGGCAATTTATAACTTGGGGTCGCGTGACTCATTAAGAGAATTTTTCAAAGAAATAGATATTCTAACCCTGCCGTCCCTATACGTATTTGAAATAATAATGTATGTTAGGAAGAATTTGTGCAATTTCCCAACGAACGCTGATAAACCAATAGCCACCAGAAACACTGGGAAACTGAAAATAACCTTCTATAGACTAGTAAAGGCGAAAAAGTCGTTCTTGGGAAATTGTATTAAATTCTACAATAAAATTCCAAAACACATTACTGAACTTAGCAATTCTAAATTCAAATCTGTAGTAAAACAAACACTTATTTCAAAAGCATATTATAAGTTAAACGATTACATCATGGACAGGGATGTTTGGCAGTGATAGTGTCCTGCACGGCTAATCTATCGCGAAAATAGGTTTTCTACTGTAGCTTGTTATTTTTGTAGTAACTGAGACTGTAATTTTATATTTAACTATACAATGTATATTGTTTTGAAAAAATGACACCTCGCCGAGTTTCTTACGCCGGTTCTTCTCGTGGCAGAGGTTTATTTTTCCGAACCGGTGGTAGTTTATTGACGTTCATAGGTGCATGTAATATGCCTAATTTGAAGAATAAACTACTTTTACTTTTACTTTTTACTTTTATCCAAGTCCGTGGCTTTTATATACAAATTGAAGAGCTGTTTATACTTTTTCCACGACTCTGCATCTTCAATTTTAAAACCCTTAGGAGGCTGCAGCCCCAAGTTAATTTTGTCCGACATTTTGTACGCCGTGATCACTTCAATCCACAAAGGTATTTTCTTTAGTTAAAACTCTATTACCACTCTAGGTTCTTTCTTTTTTCACCTGACACCATGTTGCATATGTGTTAAGTAATGGAGCAGGACTTAATTAAATAAATAATAAAACTCTCTTAGGATACATGAATTATATTCTTTTACGCCATATGCAATCTGTGTCTGACCACCGCTGCCACAGAGTATCCTGCATATCTCACAACAGTATCATCCTGAAGGATGCCTGGGGTCCGCTACCTAATCCAAAGAATTGGCGTAGGCACTAGTTTTTACGGAAGCGACTGCCATCTGACCTTCCAACCCAAGAGGGAAACTAGACCTTATTGGGATTAGGCTTGTCAAATGAGTGGGCAACTTGACTGTTAGAAGTTCTCAAGCCGCTCGAAGGCTTCTCACTTGGCTTGACGACTGCTATCATAGACAGCAGCCGGGATCAAAGGCTTAACGTGCCTTCCAAAGCACGGGAGCGCTCAGTTAATAACCACTCAAGGGGCCATCCACATATTACGTCACGCAAAAATTCGAATTTTTCCATCCCTTTAACCATGTACTGTCACGTTCACCCCCCTCCCCTTCCATCGCTGTGACGTAATATGTGGATGGCCCCCAAAGCGGTCACCCAACTAATGACCCCGCCCGACATTGTTTAACCTCGCATACCACACGCGGTACGCAGGCGGCGCTAGGACACGAACACTCTTAATCTTAAACAAATTTCATTTTCATTACCAGGATTTAAACCCGAGATCGCCAGCTTCATAGGGGAGTGATCATCAAATATTACATTGAAACATTATATTTCATTGATTACATTCGATTGTTTTTCAAACTTAGAATGCAAAATGACAGTCTCAGTCTCAGTTTGGCATAGTACTTTACTTAGTACCGTGCTAGAGTAAAAGGCTAGCACATTTGCACGATGTCCACACCGAATTCATGCACAACTTTAATGGAAACCCGTCGTAAAACTCACGTTTTACGTCATTACGCTCATCATGCATTCAGAAATGGTCCTCAGTGTCCCCGATGTGCCTTAATGAAGTGAAAACGGGATCAAATGCGGTCTTTCGGGGCACTAAGTGGCTTTATGTGAGCTTACACCTTTGCAGAAAAAGAGTTAGATTTTAAGACATTCATTTGACTTTCAGAATGTTATAGCGCAGAACTTTATAGATCAAATTATGATGTAGGATGATATATTGTTATAAGAAGCAAATTTTAAAAATAGTATATTGAAATTAACAGATTCTTAAGCCTTTCGGTTAAGTTAAGCAGTACTTCCGCAGTATCAGGATTTGAGGATCGAGGGTTAAAATAATTATAATTTGTCATTATCACGAGAACTCGACATGCATGCCAATTTTTATCAGAATCGGTTAAGTGGAAGTGATCAAAATCGTTCGCAAAATAAGATTTTTTTTGTTGAACATCAAACACACTATATTAGTGTGAATTACGTAAAATGTGAGTTAGAGAGCGACAAGTGGCGTTATTACATTTATATGGTTACACAGGTTCTATTTTTATGTTTGTGTTAAGAAATTTAGCAAATATAAGTTGAAGCATGATATTTTCCAAGTATTATCATGAGTTTTGATTTAGTTTTGGTAAAGCAAGAATAATTCATTCTTTCTGTTGTCAACCACCTCATCCTCCTAGCGTTATTCCCAGTACAGTTGCATCCTGAAGGATGCCTGGGGTCCGCTACCTGATCCCAAGAATTGGCGTAGGCACTAGTTTTTACGGAAGCGACTGCCATCTGACCTTCCAACCCGAGGGGGAAACTAGACCTTATTGGGATTAGGCTTGTCAAGTGAGTGGGCAACTTGACTGTTAGAGGTTCTCAAGCCGCCCGGAGGCCTCTAACTTGGCTTAACGACTGCTATCATAGACAGCAACCGGGATCAACGACTTAACTGTTGTCAACTACCATATTTCTAAAATATTTTTTTTTAAATGCCTGAACACAATTGAGGTAAAAGTTAAAAATGCTCATACTCATAGATTATACTCTCACGATATGTTATTGTTTTAGAACAATGGTAGCGAAAAAGCCTGACAATAGACAGAGACCGTAGTTTATAAGAAGGAGCAGGCGGCTCCAGAGATGACACTAACAAGTTTCAAGACAGCTACAGCTAGAGACAGCAGACCCATCAATCTCAACACAGAACGTTCTTGGGAGCCCTGTTGACCTTGCCATACGTCTTACCTTATGTATTATAGATTGTGAAGTGCTATATACAAGAGCAATAAAATTGGGCAGCTTATATCGAATATCCGTATTATGGACGATTCACACCAAACGGCTGGAGTCGGCGCGCACGCCACCAGAGTCAAAGGAATTCGATTTTCGATTAGGTTATAAACTGTATGAAAATGACAAATGTCAGGATTGACTTCTTAACCGCCGACCACTATAGATGATATACACCTATACATTCTGCTACCAGAGAAAGGATCAGTATTACGAGTAACCTATAGTTGAAACTTGCTAAGTAATCAGATTAATGTCTTATCGACCGCATATACCGATAAGCTCACAGATCTAGGTGTACCTCTTTGGGACCTATTCGCCTCGACGTACGAGTCTGGTCTTAACATTCGTTTAGCACTTTTATTTCTAGAGATCAAGTGTTGTTCTTTAAATAATATACATCAATAATTCTTACACATTTTTTTTCCTTCTATCCATTAGTTGTCTTGAAGAGAGGAGTTGTCTACGAGTCAAAATCGCCTGTTACCATTATTCGTGTTGCGAAATCATGTTATCATTTTGTGTAATTTTACTGATGAATCCATGTAGGGATCTCACAAATACAATGCAATATTCTACACAATATACAAATTAGACAATACGATCTTCTTTATGACATGCTCTCTACATTTTTCTATTCCGTATTTGTCGATTATGATTTAAATTTCAAATTACTCTGACACTAAGCAACATTATATTGTAAATTTTATCTTTTACTAGCTGTTTCCCGCGACTTCGTCCGCGTCTTCGCTCCTATTGGTTGCAGATTGATGTTATATAGCCTAAAGCCTTCCTCGATAAATTGACTATTCAAAACAAAAATATTTTTTCAATTCGAACCAGTAGGTCCTGATATTAGCGCGTTCAAACAAACAAACTCTTCAGCTTTATAATATTATATATAGTATAGATTAATTTAATCTAATCTAATCTTAACCATTGTAGCAATTTACTGTATTAAGCAAGTGATATTTTGTTATCCTGATAGCAGTGATAGTAGCAAACAAGCTTACGGTCCGCTAATAGTGATCATACACCATAGATAGAAGAATTACATGCGCATTGCCAACCCCTTATTGATTTCTAGACTTTCAGTATCAACAGAGAGAGACATTTGTCTGACACTTCAATCACTGTTCCAAAAACTGTCTCTTACAAAAAACTTGCGTGCTTCAACTGCTACACCGACAAGAGTACTCTTAAATTCATGATGAGTGGTATGGTACAAATACGTTGAGGCGGATGGACCTCCGGATGGAAGGATGGATTAAAGATTAACATCTACTAATCTGTCATGCGCGTGTATTTGGGTAATCCCGTGCCTACAATCAATATTATATTATAAGCCGCAGCTTCGTTAACAATGTCTTGGCTATAATTTAGGCTAATGTCACACTGTCAACCATCGGAACGCTTTTATTCGGAGTTTTGTAATAACCAATTACGATGAGCATTTTAAGATACATCTATTTATTTATTTTATCTATTTTATTTATCTCTCATCTTTTTATTTAATTTATTTATCTCTCATCAAAGTAAATAAAACTGGCCAAGTGCGAGTCCGACTCGCGCACGAAGGGTTCCGTACAATTATCTATAAAAACTGCAAAGAGTCCGACTCGCACTTGGCCGGTTTTTAATATTTGTTGTTATAGCGGCAACAGAAATACATCATCTTTGAAAATTTCAACTGTCTAACTATCGCGGTTCTTGAGATACAGCCTGGTGACAGACAGACAGACAGACAGACAGACAGACAGACAGACAGACAGACAGGACAGACAGCGAAGTGTTAGTAATAGGGTCCCGTTTTTACCCTTTGGTTACGGAATCCTAAAAAACGAACTAAGGGAAAGGGACGAAAGCCCGCCTCAGACCTATCCGTCTATATGTCTTCGGCCGGCAACCCCATGTTTCCCGCCGAGGTATGTATGTATGTATAGTGCTTTTCTCAAACATGCAATGAAATAAACAAAAAAACTATATCAAAGTTTTATTTTTAATACGCATAGTGGCAGAATGTTATGATGCCTGTGCCACAAATTTATGTGGAATGGAAATTAAAAAAGAGGACTTTGCTGGCCTAGGCCTGCAAGATTTGTATGAAATTCCATTAATGACCGCATACTTCGCTTCCATTAATAACATCAATATTTCTTTGCATGTTTGAGAAAAGGTAATTATAATCTTAGTACGCCCCCCGTTCGTACGTTGGGCACAACACAGGCCTCGTCTGATAGATACGACAGAACGGGAAAAATTAAATAATATTATCCTAAAGAAAGAATTTTCACGTATCTTAAAACACATGTTCGTGCATTGAACGATGATAAAAGGATCATAAGAGCCGTATTACAACACAAATAGTAAAATGAAATAGTAAGCTAATTTCATTACCTACTAATTTGTGCATTTTGATTCGCGACACACTATATTTCAAAACAAAAGAACAACAAGGACTCAGGCATCGATACTTCTATTTATCATATAAAATATCTCGCGTCATTCGATTCGTAGTTTGCCCCAAAACCGCCCAAAAACGACACCCTTTGGCCCTTTGGCTTAGAATTAATACTATGCACAAGTAATACTGATAATTTTTAAGAAAAAAAAACCGACTTCAATGGGGGAGGCCGGTGAAAGATTATTATACTTAGATGGTGCAATCTTAGATTCCATACAATAAAATAAAAATGGCTATAAGTATGTTTATAATGGTAGAAGACTAAGTACCCTCAATTCCTCATGGAATCATGGAAAAACCTTGCTTGCTTGACAAACAAAACGAAGAGAACAAATCGCCAAACTTGAACTACCTACGCGTCGTTGAAGAGTTCCTATCTGATCATCATCAGCAATTCCACTTCATCAAATGTCACTTTTATGAATGAAAATGCTTGATTAGTTCATGAAAATACTAAAATTACTATTTGTGTGCCTTTCACATTTGAGGAGTTCCCTCGATTCCTAATGGATCCCATCATCAGAACTGCAGCATGACAAAAATCAATCGTGAAAATAGAACTTGCTTAACAAACACAGCTAGAAGGACAAATCGACAAACGTGAACTTTTCGTCGTTGAAGAGTTCTGTTCTGATCATCATCAGCAGTTCCACTTCATCAAATGTCACATTTTCGTATGATAATGCTCGATTTGTTGATAAAAACACAAAAATCACTATATGTTTGCCTTTAAGATTTGAGGAGTTCTCTCAATTCCTCATGGATCCCATCATCAGAACTGCGTTTTAACAAAAACGGGACCAACTAGGATATATATACCTAATATCAAAAAAAAAATTCCAAATCGGTTAAGAAATGACGGAGTTATGGAGTAACAAACATTAAAAAAAAAACATACAACCGAATTGATAACCTCCTCTTTTGAAATCTTGAAGTCGGTTAATAATTAAGAAAATCTTGTTGACGTCAGTGTGCAATCGGGAAAGAAGAAAATACCGTATACAGGCAACGCCTCGCCTAGTCAGGTCGTCGCATACTAGGAAAGTAATTGACGAAATTAATTTCCGTCACTTTTTGTATATCAGTGACACTCCGTGAATTGAGGCGACGATCTATCATCGATACGCTCTAATAAATTACGGCCGTTGAAAAAAATAAGTAAATTGTTTTTTAATAAATAGCGCTGTCGAAACAGTAATCATGTTTTGTAATTATATTACCAGTTGATTAAAATAGATGTCATAGATGATGATTAGGCTGGAAAATGAATGAAAACGAAAAACTCACCTAATAGAGAGCAGTAGTGTGTTTTGTTTGTTATTAAATTAATATTTAAGAGCTGAAAGTACGAGTATACATAAGCCCTTGCGAATATAATTTAATAACTATCTTAAAAAAGAGAAAAAAAAACAATTATTTGATTGTCTCTAAGAAGTAATAAATAAATAAATAAATGGTACGTTGGCCTCGAGAACATTTTAGAAGATAATCACACATTAAGGGTCAAGTGTTCTATCAGTGATATAAGTAATTTATTTCTTTTAAGTAGGCCTAAAACTGAGCTCTTTCAAAGTGTCTAAATATAACGCATAGCTTGTTTTGTTGCTCTTACTCATTACCAAAATTAGGCGTAAACTCGACTCAACAATACCTTCATATTATCTACTAATTTTAGATAAAGTACGTTGAATTTAATAACGAAATCAATTTGGTTTATCTCTTGGCGTAGTATTTAAATTTCAACGTATTTCACGCTCTGACTTTATATTGGAGCGCGTAGAAGAAAACGCTTGAAGTACATTGAAATAAAATTGGGATGGGTCACATATATCTCAAATCGACCCTGTAGTCGACGCGTATTCGTAGCACGTGTAAGTTCGTAACACTTCGTAGCACACAATAATGATAGTTATTATAGGCACTTTCAGAGCCAGAGAAACGTTCTGTCGCGTTAACCTAGGTGGCGCTTCGTAGCGATTGCGACGTGTACCTCCTAAGAGGACTATTTAAGGATGTGCTGAAGCGTCACATGAAGAGGGCCCATATAGATCCATCCAATTGGGAGACACGAGCAGAATGTAGGTCACAGTGGAGGAATACTATGCATATACAGGTGCGTGAGTTTGAATCCAGGCGGTGTACAGAACTGACCTCTAAGCGCGATGAACTGATAGCCAGGCCACCAGCGGCCATTGAATATAATTATGTCGGAGTGATGCTGACTTGCAACGAGTGTGGGCGCACGTTCACTGCTAAAATCGGCTACGTCAGTCACCAGAGAGCACATCAGCGACGCTCTCAAGAGTGAAAACAGTCACTGTGGCCGAACACAGCTAGGGATTATGATGATGATGAAGAAGAGAAGAACAGTCCGTTTGGCTTGACATACTGGTATATTCGTCACTCGCTTGCCCTTTTCCCATTTACATACTATCGGCGCACAAGAACCTCTCAATCGCCCTTTATCTCGTCACTTCCTCGTACATCCTTCCTCTCACCTCTCAATCGGCATCTATCTCGTCACTTCCTCCCTCTACATATCGTATCTGATGCAATCTACTGATATTATGTAATCACAGCCGACGACCAGT
The DNA here is from genome assembly GCA_905163555.1 of Notocelia uddmanniana. NCBI lineage: Eukaryota > Metazoa > Arthropoda > Insecta > Lepidoptera > Tortricidae > Notocelia > Notocelia uddmanniana. The sequence goes on from LR991067.1 coordinate 20,205,537, forward strand.
GTGCATTCGTCATACAAAAGCGAGCAATACGAGCAACCCAGTGACACCTCATTGTAGGAGTTTATTTAAATACTTCGGAATTTTGACCTTATGACTCCCTAGTAAACTCGTGTATCAAGTAGCGCAGCTGTTAACACGCACAAACATAGATATCATGCCGTTCGTAAATATAGACATCACTACCGACTTATCACACCTAAGCATAAGCTGGCAAAGTCTGCGAGATCTGTCTTCATCAATATGCAGACAGATCTCACGGGATGGGCCCATGGGTCCATCTATCTATATATATAAAAGGCAAAGTAGCTACCACCGTCATAATTGAAGATAACCACAAATGTTGCAATCATCCGACAAGAATGAAGTGGCCAATGATGATGATGATGATAATCTGGTACGAGTAGGTATTACCTATACATACGCAGCAGTAGTCGAGTGATTCAACTATGCCAACCTCAGTCTACGTCAACGCCACCATAATCAAGAAACTACCAACGTCATAGTCTCAAGTTCATTCCATCAAAACGCAGTCCATCTATCTTCTGCCACGTTAGCGCGACCCGCGACGTGCATTCGTCAAATAATACAGATTTCCAAATATTCTGACAAGCACGCGCTACGCTATGAATGTAAGTGCAAGATCTGACTCCTAATCTCTTTGAAAAGAAATCATTAAATGCCGACCAGATCACAGGATCATAGCATTACTCGCGACATCTTCGCTTGATATTGGACCGCATAATAAAGATTCATCTTCGCTAACAAATTGTAAGAATTGTAAGACGCTCGGAGCGAGCAGTTTACTGCCCATAACCATTTCCGACACGTTCCGCGGACGGTTCCAAGTGCGCTATTAAATTATTGTACTTCACTGAAAATATTTGTGATTGCAAGCTAGAACGCAAAAAGGAACGTTTGTGGCTTAGCGGCACCCGCGTACTGCATGCGATATGCGAGGTTAAGCAACGTCGGCCAGGGTTGCCTCTTGGATGGGTGACCGCTTTTGAGTGGATACTAACTGAGCGCTCCCGCGCTTTACAAGGCACGTTAAGCCGTTGATCCTGGCTACTGTCTATGACAGCAGTCGTTGAGCTAAGTCAGAGGATAACGGCTTGAGAACTTCTTTCAGTCAAATTGCCTAATCACTTGACAAGCATAATCCCAATAAGATCTAGTTGTCCGCTTGGTTTGAAAGGTCAGATGCCAGTCGCTTGCGTAAAAACTAATGCGCCAATTTCTGGAGTTAGGTAGCGGACCCCGGGCATCCTTCAGGATGCAACTGTACTGGGATAACGCTAAGATTTTGATGACTAAAAGCGGTAAGTGGTAAGTTACTGTACCCGAGTGGTAAGACACGCGACTTCCAATCTGAATGTCGTGACTTCGAATCTTGGCTCGTACCACTTTTTTTTCCTTTTTCTGTATCTGCAATCAGTCATTCTGACTCTAAGCAGGTTTTGTGTAGTTAGATGATGGCGTTTGAAGCGAATCTTCTTTGATATACGCTCCTCTTAATTAATACGTCCCCCTTTCAAACTTGGTAAAGCTGTATTCGAGTATATCATGTCGTTTTAGCATAATTTCTGATGGTAAGGTTTACTGCTAAGGTTTGTATGACTTCTTGAGCAATTTTTGTAGTATTTGGTGCTCTGATTGAACTCCTCTTTCACATTGTTCATGTTTAGATACTGCGGATTTCTGAATTTGTGATGAACCAAGGTGCATTTGATAAGCTTTTCAGTATGCAATTCTGAAGGCGCTGGATGATAGGCTTTTAAGGAACTAGCTGACCCCCAGAGTATGAGATGTATGAAATTCTCTCTAGCGAACTCATCAAACAGAAACTTAGATACAAATGTTAAACTTAATGGTCAAACATTAGAATTTGTTACTTCTACTGTATTCTTAGGTATTACATTGGACTCAAAATTGCAGTGGGGTTCCCATATAACAGCGATAGGAAGTAGGTTGAGCTCTGCTGCATTTGCAGTCAGGAGAATAAGGCAGCTTACCAATGTGGCAACGGCTCGGTTAGTTTACTTTGCTTATTTTAATAGTATAATTACTTATGGTCTTATCTTGTGGGGATCTGCTGCAGATATTGAAACTGTTTTTATTTTGCAAAAAAGGACTATCCGAGCAATTTATAACTTGGGGTCGCGTGATTCATTAAGAGAATTTTTCAAAGAAATAGATATTCTAACCCTGCCGTCCCTATACATATTTGAAATAATAATGTATGTTAGGAAGAATTTGGGCAATTTTCCAACGAACGCTGATAAACCAATAGCCACGAGAAATACTGGGAAACTCAAAATAACCTTCTATAGACTAGTAAAGGCGAAAAAGTCGTTCTTGGGAAATTGTATCAAATTCTACAATAAAATTCCTAAACACATTACTGAACTTAGCAATTCTAAATTCAAATCTGTAGTAAAACAAACACTTATTTCAAGAGCATATTATAAGATAAACGATTACATCATGGATAGGGATGTTTGGCAGTGATAGCGTCCTGCACGGGTAATCTATCGCGAAAATATATTTTCTACTGTAGCATTGTTATTTAAGTAATTTTGTAGTAGCTGACACTGTAATTTTATATTTAAGTATACAATGTATATTGTTTTGAAAAAATGACACCTCGCCGAGTTTCTTACGCCGGTTCTTCTCGTGGCGAGAGGTATATTTTTCCGAACCGGTGGTAGTTTATTGACGTTCATAGGTGCATGTAATATGCCTAATTTGAAGAATAAACTACTTTTACTTTTACTTTTTTACTTTTAGAGTTGTATCCCGTATGAGCAGATAGGCTCGTACTCGGGTTAAAAAAAACAAAAATCATTTGATATTTAACTGTAGCTTTTCGGTGAAACAAAACATCGTGAGGAGACTGGCGTAGTTCCAATAAGGTCTAGTTTTCCCTCGGGGTTGGACGATTAGATGGCAGTCGCTTGAGTCAAACTAATGCCTAACTACTATCCCGGGCTCCTTTAGGTACCGGGAAAACAGGAGGAGGGTGAATGGTGATACCAGAAGTAGTATTATAGCAAACTCTGATAGCAGAATAGAAAAAAATTAGGACATCGATTTTTCTACATTTGACCTGTAGCTCGCAGTTAATACAACCTTCACGCTGACACAATTTGATGGCTAGATCCATGAAATAAGAATTGGACTGGAGCAGGCAATAGACACATACAAAGATGTATGAAAGAAATGTAAGCATAGACGAAATCACACGTAGGGGCGAGATGCACTGACATATCTCCTGTCCCTCATCTCGTATAAGGCCGTAATAATTGTCACCGTCACCGAAACGTCATCGATGAATGCCACTGCTGTCACCACATATAACACGAATAAGGACGGGAAGTCACAATCGTTCTAAAGGATGTATCAGTCTTATGGTACATATAAATTTAGTCAGATTACCTTATGGTGAACTTATGTCTGTCCCTTTTCGTGATACGCTAATCCTCCTTCTATAGTATCGTCTTTCTATGGCTAGATTAATGCTACTTAATCCCGCACACTTCACTACTTAGGCTCGCATGAAAGTAGAGGGGACGCACAGAATAGCCACTAGGCGCCCGCGTAGCTATACCATAAGTAACCTCGCCGTGCCCGCCCGCGAGAAATGAGAATGTCTTATATATGGCAAGGTAATTATCTACGACTATTGACCTTATGGATGGATGAAGGTACACAAACGACATGCTGATAACTGAAACATTATCGCCATCGGCCTATATAAAACCCACTGCTGCACAGGATAATAATGGTATTCCCCACGCTGACGGAATATCGTCAATAAAGAAATGATTTCATGGTTGATCGATGTTAACGTATCGAAATTATCACGTTGATTGAGGACCCCGCCTTGGTTTAAATTTGATCCTAATTCTATTTCTATACCACAGTAATTCAGCCGGTGGGACTTTATATACTTTTTACTCGTTTTTTATGAGACGTTATCTTGACCCGTGAGAGAACAAACGCGTAAACACATGGACGGATACAAATTGACTTTCTTTGCCGAGAATCCACTTGCATCAGCTTTTGTTTGAGTTTAATGAACCTTTATGTAAATAAAAGAATTATAAAATTTCACTTACTTCAGAATAATGTTTTTACTGACGATTCGAAAGTGTTTGTTGCTAGGCCTATTTGAATAATAATTGTTTTGACTTTGACTTGACTTTATTAAACAATATAAATAAATAAGTAAGTAAATTGAGCGTGTTAAATAAAACATGTTTACTATTTGGAATTCATGTTGAAGTCTGTCTTTCAGGTTGGTATCTCATTCGCAATATTTAACAGCAGGAAAAATGACCGCATTTTTCGTATTTGTGTTTAAAATCAGAACGACAGAAACATCTAAATGGTGATGTACCTTTCTATAAACTATCGTGGATGGAATACGGGCCCGTATCTGTAAAGACGTACAGTGGCAATATCCCTATACTCAAAATAGGGATGTCACAGTTTGAATCTCGAATCGGGCTTATGTTCTGGTTTCCACCCATTATTTCTACATTTCTAGCACAAAGCACTTTAATTTTACATAACATAGTTAGGTTGATTTTCTTTCGCCGCTGTCCGAAATGCTAAATGATAACTGAAACATTATCGTCATTGGCCTATATAAATCCCACTGCTGCACAGGATAATAATGGTATTCCCCACGCAGATGGAATATCGTCAATAAAGAAATGATTTCATGGTTGATCGATGTTAACGTATCGAAATTATCACGTTGATTGAGGACCCCGCCTTGGTTTAAATTTGATCCTAATTCTATTTCTATACCACAGTAATTCAGCCGGTGGGACTTTATATACTTTTTACTCGTTTTTTATGAGACGTTATCTTGACCCGTGAGAGAACAAACGCGTAAACACATGGACGGATACAAATTGACTTTCTTTGCCGAGAATCCACTTGCATCAGCTTTTGTTTGAGTTTAATGAACCTTTATGTAAATAAAAGAATTATAAAATTTCACTTACTTCAGAATAATGTTTTTACTGACGATTCGAAAGTGTTTGTTGCTAGGCCTATTTGAATAATAATTGTTTTGACTTTGACTTGACTTTATTAAACAATATAAATAAATAAGTAAGTAAATTGAGCGTGTTAAATAAAACATGTTTACTATTTGGAATTCATGTTGAAGTCTGTCTTTCAGGTTGGTATCTCATTCGCAATATTTAACAGCAGGAAAAATGACCGCATTTTTCGTATTTGTGTTTAAAATCAGAACGACAGAAACATCTAAATGGTGATGTACCTTTCTATAAACTATCGTGGATGGAATACGGGCCCGTATCTGTAAAGACGTACAGTGGCAATATCCCTATACTCAAAATAGGGATGTCACAGTTTGAATCTCGAATCGGGCTTATGTTCTGGTTTCCACCCATTATTTCTACATTTCTAGCACAAAGCACTTTAATTTTACATAACATAGTTAGGTTGATTTTCTTTCGCCGCTGTCCGAAATGCTAAATGATAACTGAAACATTATCGTCATTGGCCTATATAAATCCCACTGCTGCACAGGATAATAATGGTATTCCCCACGCAGATGGAATATCGTCAATAAAGAAATGATTTCATGGTTGATCGATGTTAACGTATCGAAATTATCACGTTGATTGAGTACCCCGCCTTGGTTTAAATTTGATCATAATTCTATTTCTATACCATAGTAATTCAGCCTGTGGGACTTTATATACTTTTTACTCGCTTTTTATGAGACGTTATCTTGACCCGTGAGAGAACAAACGCGTAAACACATGGACGGATACAAACTGACTTTATTTGCCGAGAATCCACTTGCATCAGCTTTTGTTTGAGTTTAATGAACCTTTATATAAATATAAGAATTATAAAATTTCACTTACTTGAGAATAATGTTTTTACTGACGATTCGAAAGTGTTTGTAGCTAGGCCTATTTGAATAATGATTGTTTTGACTTTGACTTGACTTTATTAAACCAGACCAGACCAGAGGTTAGACCAGTGTAACGCCCCCCCGCTCCCCCTTGTATATTTTTAATTAAATGTATAATTTTGACGATGTGATTTTATTAAACTAACTACGACTTAAACTAGAAATGGCCAACGTGAATCGTCTAGGGTAGAACCCAATAATGTTATGAACCGTAAAACCCAAATTCTTTTATGTGAATACTTGTCAGGTTCAGGACTTGTCTTCCTAATAATTGAATACCAATTTTATATGATCCTTAAGAGATTTGCCATCCCTACAAGCTCTATGTACCTAGCTTCCGAATAGCTCATATCCTGTTATGTATTGCTTATTTACAGATTCGTATAAAAATAATCAATTTTATTGATTGGTGTAAGATAGGGCTCCTCCAGCCGCCCTAGGGATTGCTATCCCCCTCCGGTACTAACCAGAGACCCGTGGCTCTCGACCTTAGACATGGACAAGCCCCCGCCAATCTTTTATTTCACTATGCGGAGTGTAAGACAATTTCGTCCAAATGACCTAAGTTACTTTAACAGGAGTACTCTGCTAGGCTTATCCGATCAATTCGTTCGGATGGCCTTTAGGAGCACTCGGGATAAAATCAGTTTGTAAAAGAGACTAAACCATAAGAATATGGTTCTACCTAGCAAATGCATCTACTAGCGCTTCGGAAGACGCGCCGTATGATGAGGAGAATCGCCGCAAGGCCTCATCATCGGAAGCGGGCGAAATCCTGGTGATTCCTCGCCAGAATCTGGCCCTGACCCTGAACAACCTACTCTCCCTACTCCTCGTTCCCTAATACCTCTGAACTACTTTGCCAGACCTTAAAATAAACTAAAAGAAGTGAACAGCTCGTCTTATTGAAAGCTAAATTCAATGATCTGCTCAACTTGTCACTAAATTAGCTTATCGCAGTGAACTGCTCTGCTTGTCGTTAATATAATTTTACACAGAGAACTGCTCAGCTCGTCTCATTGGAAAGCTAAATTCAATGATCTGCTCAGCTTGTCACTAAATTAGCTTATCCCAGTGAACTGCTCTGCTTGCCACTTTGTAAAAGTCAACTTTAGTGATCTGCTCAGCTCGTCACTAAATTAGCTTATGCTGAGTAAATGTTAATCATTTTACTAGAAATCGCAACTCAAGAAACCACCATTATCTATATCAAAAATAATAACTTTATCTCAGCTAAGTATTCCCAAAACCCCAAAATTAACGGCAAACCTAAAATAATTATTAAACCCTACTTCCAAATAAATGTGTGTGAAGCTACCCTACTGTTCCCCAGTAAACTCGTTAAACTGAAAGAGCATAAATCCCTTACCAAATTCAGCTCTTTTGACTGCGAATCGCTAACCTATGCAACGAAAGTTCAGTGGGCTAAACTGAGAATGGCAAAGCTATGGGCCCGTGTTGGATGTCTCCCCCCACTGCGCCCGCAGGCTAGGATACAGTGAGTAAGACGCCCTATTGTGTATATAAGATTTATATATAAATATATTTAACAAGACCGTTCCTCAAATACTGAACAATTTCGACAAGCGAGGTATACACCTCTATGCTGAGACCCCATATTGGCAGCCATGTCTACGTTGTCAGCTGGGCATTGAAGGAACGTAAGGGATTTGATTCGTCTCCATGTAGGTAAAAGGTAGACGCCAGACCACCCTTAGATCTGGTAACTAAAGACTCTGAACCCTGCTCGTTGACACCGTTAGGCGAGCAGGACTCCTCAGGCAAACTGAAGCCTGGACAAGATTCTGGTCTTTTGGAATACTTAAAATAGCACAAACCCCCATAAAATATAAGATAAATTTGTCTAAGAATGATTTCTCATCATGAGGAGTAACTCCTCATAACGATGAACCACCCCTAGGACAGCAATTTCACCCACCAAATATTTACTATTACGTAGACCAGAGATCTTGACAGTCTGAGTGATGAATTCTAAGTGATTTTAATACAAATTCGAGCCCCTTTTATACCCAAAATTGACAGAGACTCTTACGTCCTTTCGTCTACTCCAGCTATGGTAGAATTTCGAAATTTGAATTGGAATAATTGGAGTTCTAAATTTAAACTACAGCAGGTAGAATCGTCATTATGACCTATTTTTGATTACGTTAAAGGCTTTTCCAACCATTGAAGTACTAGGGTCCCATAGCTCTCAGCTAGTGGAGTTCGAAATTTAAACTAGAACGGTTCTGTCTTGACCTATTTTGATCTTATTGAAGACTTTCCAACCATTGCAGTACTAGGGTTCCATAACTCTCAGCTAGTATGATTCGAAATTTAAACTTAAAATATTTCTGTCTCGACCTATTTGGTTATATCGAAGACATTTCCAACCATAGAAGTACTAGGATTACATAAGTCTCAACTAGTGTAATTCGAAATTTAAACTAGGTTATTTTTAACAAGTAGTTTGAACCATCGACAAGATCTCCAGGGACTTTTCTAACCGTTAAAGTACTAGGATTACATAACTCTTCTACTGGTAGAGTTCAAGTTTTGATATTAATCCAAAGTTTGTTAAACCTTTCGTGAATTCTGTGTTCCTTGGAAAAACGTCTACGATTTTATTTAATTCTTACGTTTGACATTCGCTAGTACTTTCAAAACTACTTTATTTTCACGAAGTTTAAAATAACTAATAACTTATTTTACGTTCCGTTATGCGTATAGTCTAATTGCGTTCCGTTACACCAGATTAGTGAGTGTCCATGGGCGGCGCTAATCGGTTACCATCAGGCGATTCGTCTGCTCGTTTGCCACCTATGTCATAAAAAAAAAAAAAAAAAAAACAATATAAATAAATAAGTAAGTAAATTAAGCGTGTTAAATAAAACATGTTTACTATTTGGAATTCATGTTGAAGTCTGTCTTTCAGGTTGGTATCTCATTCGCAATATTTAACAGCAGGAAAAATTTCCGCATTTTTCGTATTTGTGTTTAAAATCAGAACGACAGAAACATCTAAATGGTGATGTACCTTTCTATAAACTATCTTGGATGGAATACGGGCCCGTATCTGTAAAGACGTACAGTGGCAATATCCCAATACTCAAAATAAGGATGTCACAGTTTGAATCTCGAATCGGGCTTATGTTCTGGTTTCCATACATTATTTCTACATTTCTAGCACAAAGCACTTTAATTTTACATAACTTAGTTAGGTTCATTTTCTTTCGCCGCTGTCCAAAATGCTAAATGTAAATAATACCGTTTCAAGTGTAGCCCTGTTAATGAAGGTTCCCTGGATCTTCCTGATTTAATTACTCTCTCGCAATGAAATAGACCTAGATTATTATTTGTAACGAATTTAATTGGGGACGAGTACTTGTTACGAAACGAGAATGTTGTTGCCTTTCTGATATTTTTAATTCGTTTGCCAAAAGACTTTTTCAGAAGGTACTGCAAATTCATACGCTTACGCTATTGTGTGTTCACTCGCAAGGGCTGGATAATTTAAAAAGTAATCGAGTACCATCGTGTATTAAAACCACATTTAAAAGTTTTCGAATTTTTGTGGGTTGACACATAATTTGCTACATAATATTTCAGTAGTTACTTGGGTGTTGGTGTTGGTGCACGACATTTTTGTGATTTTCTGGAGAGTACGAGTTGTCCCCGAGATGATACCTATATAATAGTATAGAGTTTTCGCCCTCGTAAATCGCTATATTGTAACTATCATTTAAATTTAATTGTTAGAGCCGTTTCCGAGATCCTTGACAAAATTTACCTAGATTATTTACAAGAATTGCTCGTTTAAAGGTGTTAGATTTTTACGAGTAGATAAGATTGTAGGTATTATGGTTAAAAAAAATACACTACTGGTGGTATAAAAAAGACGAGTGTGACTGTTAACCATGTTCAGGAAAATTGTCATTGTCACCTTTGACGTCTGCGAGAGTCTAGTTTAGCCTTCGTGGCAAATGGGACAGATCTGGTACATAGAGGATTTAACGAGCTTTTTGCTTTCATGGAATTTCAGTAGACATTGGCAGCAAATAGCACAAAAAGTACTTACGTTAGCATCTGTTACTAGGCAGAAATCAGTTTGCATTGAAACCGTGGTGATATATCTGTGTCTCTGAATCTATACGATATATTCCAATGGTATTAAACTTGTGACACGGCGTTACATATAATTTCTATATACCAAACAAAGTTCATAAATAATAAATATTGGAGGACAATCTTACACAAATCGACCTAGTCCCAAACTAAGCAAATCTTGTACTCCATAGTACAAGTATCCATATCGTCCATATCGTCGTCTAGTACCCATGTACTAGACGACGATATAAAGACTTATATAGATAAATACATACTTAAACGGCCGGATACTTTTACGGCGGGGATTCGAACCCGGGACCTCTAGCTTCGGAGGCAGTGTTGTATGTTCATAATATGGTGAATCAAAATACGACCGGCAGGAAGATATACATTTCTTCGCAGATGTAGGCAGCTATCGTTATAATGTTTTTCTTTACTGAAAAACTAACGGTAAACAAATAATATTTCGTACACAAGTTTCTAAAAAAACTCTTCAGTACGATTATTCGACAAAAATTATAAACGAGTCTCTAATTTAGCCAACCTGTCACTATGTGGTTTTGGTAGTTTGAATAAAGCTTATTACTCCCTTAACTCTTTAATGAAACTTGCTAACAGTCTATATAATTATTCTGAACATGTTGAGCGTGGGAAATGGGCGGTTTTGTGGCATAAGCACAATATTAGCGCGATTTAACAACTTTATGCTGAGGGTGGAAATAAACTTGGAAACATCCATAGTCTGAGGTCCCGTGAGAAAAAATATATCTCATTTAATACTGACAGATAGAAGGTAATTTTTTTCTTTGTAGCTAGTAGGGAAGGATTTTTGTAGAATTCTGAAATAGGTATGAATTCTATTTCACGACCAAAATGATGAATAACAAGCTTATGAATAAAAACACCCTATCTTTGTATAATACGAGTAGTGTTCGGTCTAAATTATAGTGATGATGTGGATGATGTCTTCCTGACCGATTTCTGTCACAGCGACTGTTTGATCTGGTTCACGTATTAAAGATTATTATTGCTAAGCTTACTCTTATTAGTTTGCTGTCCGGTAAAAAAGTAAAAGTAGTTTAGTTTAGCGCTCTTAAGTGGGTTACGAACCCTATCTTAGTATTACTCACAAGAGAGTAACTTTACAACAGTGCACTGCTTTAAGGTAAACATAGTACCATAAAAGAATCAAAGCTAGTTTTTTTTTTATATTGAGCTTTAAATGAACATCTTATCTGAATCCGGTACCTAACTGTCTGACTCTATTGACTAATGATACTAATGATGTCATGAAAATGCCGCTGCGTTACGAAAGTAAAAATTACATACGCACATGTGTATACTGCATAAACACAAATATACCTACGCTGATTAAACATTGTACCAGAATATATAAACTTTTAGCGACGTGTCTCCACTATAAGCCTGTAGATATTCAATAACTTACCATTTCGTGCAACGGGAAACTATTCTATACCCATGAAAGAGGGACAAGTTCATTGTCAAAGTTCCTAAGTTCTGAAGTGACGTTGTGTACTGGAAATTTAATTTAAATGTTAAGTGTGCCAATATCGGTCTATGTACTTATGTTGTTATGAGAACTTGCTACATTGTAAACTAAGTCAAGGTCTTATAGGTATAATAATCGGAGTTTCTCGCATGATACATTGATCATTTTATATGTAGGTTGTTGGAATGAAACGCAGGGCTTCAGAGGGGACTGCGGAGGACGGGGTGAAACCACTGTCGTCTACGTTCGCTAAGCTTAACTCCCAACTTACAGCTGTACCTACTTTTTTCATTTTTGTATCCCGCTAAAGGAATTATACATTTTTCTATTTTAAAACGATTTATCTTCAAATACGGTCCTTCATACAAACCATTACATAGGTACTAGGCCTAATTCTTTTCGCGTGAATCAAAGTGATCTTCATTTGTTTAATCATTCTAATAGGATAGCATGGATGGCATAATTTTTGGTATGGAAAATAACATACAGACCTACCCTATGAACTTCATCACTCCCCTGTATTGTACTTACATAAAAAACAACGTATATGAAAACCAAAATTACATAATTTCAATAGGTTTTCTTAAACCACAAATAGTGGCTAACAAGTCAATGGACTGTTTAGTGTTTAACAGCCACATTAGCTCATGAATGCTAGCAACTCCATATGACTCACACGCTTTATTGGCTAAGGGAAGGAATGACAAAACCTACCAGCTAGAGGCCACACAGGAAAAATTTCTATAGCGCGATTTAAGAATCAACGCAGTGTCTTCCAGCGCCATCTAGCAGATAATTCGAACAACCATTTCCCGTGCATTTTTAGGAGAATTCTACGCAGAACAACTGTATAATAAAGATTTAACGCAATATTAACTGAACGCTACCGCTATTCAATCACTCGGCAGACTCGAGTAATTTGATTGATACATTTGTAGCATGCATGCACCCGCGTATTCAGAGAACCGTGCCACATTGCGCCAAAATTAATATCTGGAGCAATTCCTAGCGCACCTTAACAGTTACGTATGCGGTACTAGTAATGTCGGTTTAAGGTATTGATTTATCTGCGTACAAAATGTTCCCCCATTCACTCCCTCAGGCTCTCTTGTAACTTTTTATAGAGGTTTTCTCCCTCGCAGCCATCACCCGGCCCCGGCCTTGCGGTGACAGCCCCCGCTCTCGAGTATAGCGGCCCTCTGCCGAAGTCAGGATTACGGGGTCCGTAATTCTTTAAACAGGCATACGGCATGGCCTGTCTCTCTCGCCGCACCTGGGGTGTCTTGGGACTCCCTGATGCGGAATCCCCCCATCCCCCCCGTTGGTCTCATCTGGAGTGTCCTCCGCTAAACAGAGGAACACCCAGAGCGACCCCGTCTCCGGGTTATTGGTAGCACTGGTAAGTGATCCCTCCGAAGATGAATCACTTACCGTTGCCTCCAGGGCGCACCGGCCAGAACTCTTCCCCTTCCCCCAGACTCGCGAGGGTCCACAGAAACTGGAAGAGCCCAGACACTCGTGGAGGTTACCCGACTAGCGCCCCATCACGTAGTACCTACAAAACATGCCATATTGAGCTTCCTATGCTTATTCGTACGTATAACATACCCCCTAATAGTAAAACACACAGAATAAGGAATAGTACAAGTACAGAAATTTCACTTCCTAACAAAAACGGCGTTTAGGCATAAGAAACGTGCCTACTCTCTGCATCTCTGTCTATCGCATAACTTGTATTCATTCACGCGTGGCACGTGTAGCCCTAGGGTTGTCACGCCAAAAATACTTCAATGATGCAAAAAAATGTTCTACCTCACCAGATGTCGCTTAAGTACAGTGAACCGATATTAATTAAGTACATGTTAGTTCACAAGAATAATAAATCTCATATTTTTTTAACGAACCATCTAACGATACACGGTGGGTTTTGCAAGAAAAAAAATGCATCCCGATTTTACGTGTAGGGGAAGTACCTTCAAACTACATATATCGTGTTACATTTAAAATGAAAGAGCTCATTGTGTGCATCTTATATATATTTTTTGTAATTTTAAAATAATTATTCCCATCTTCATCTCCGAAACTACTGGGTCTAAAATATAAAAAATACATTTCAAATCATCAACCAACAGGTTTTATCGGACATACAAATCAACAACAAACACGTCACAACTGCATACAACAGGACAGGTCATCTTCTTATGTTTTTCAGCTATTTATACCTACACTTTGTCCGTGTTTCAAATGCTATGACCACATGGTATTTTAAACACCAACCAACACTAAATAAGTACTTATTATTACATATACCAAACTAAAATAAAAAAAACTTACCATTCAAAATTTATAGGCAACTGAAAAAAAGATACACCAACGTTCCTTCGGGTATTCAAACAACCATATACACAGAGCATGTGTGGCCGGTTATCGGTTTCATCGTGGGTTTTTCATCACACAAAAAATTACGTAGTAACGCGCGGTTCGTCGCGATCAAGTCGGCGGCGCGCGGCAGCGGATCACAAAACGACACGCACGTACATGCCCGGACGGCGGCGGCCCGCGACTGATAGCTAGAGTCAGGGTTTTCGAGCGTTAGGTTATTAAAGCGGCGCGCTCCACCCATTGCAAGCCCCTTGACTTTGAGAACAATTCACGTAACGTTTAATTTTTAACAAAACAAAAACTCTCATACAATGACGAAGAACGTTTAACTTGCAAATACTTTGCCATTAGAACATTATTACTTATTTTATTTCCAGGAAAGATATAATAATCCCCTACATCTTACGAGGAGCCACCACCACTCCTTTCAGAAGTTTGTTACACTTCTAATTTATTAGGGAAAGTTTTCCTAGTTGTATGTCTGAAAGTACCTACAATCTAAAATGGCTTTAGAGTAATGAATAACTCAAGGTTATGTAACGTATATATAAACGTGTCGGGGAAGCATGGACTACACGTAAAAAATAATAATTCCATTCAAGTATGGAATTAATAACATTTTTGTTACTTTAAGCATTTAATAATAAATAATTGAACACCACATTCGTTAAATTAAATATTATTACATGAATACAAAAAAGAAGAGGTTTCATGGCATCATCATCATCATCATCATCATTCAGCCGAATGACGTCCACTGCTGGACATAGGCCTCCACCAAAGACTTGTTTCATGGCATATTGGGAGTTTATAAAGACTGAATTTCATCATGATTGGTGAACATTCATACCGTTCAATAATGATCGAAATTATTTTTAATTTATAGCCGTATTTTCAAAACAATCAACTACTATTATTAAATACATAATTAAATATTTAAACTAAGTGAAATCAACTTCATGGTATATTATTGACACAATAATATTATTAAACGGCACTTATCGATCACGTATAATTAAAATTATTTTACATCCGGAATCCAGATGATCGGATTCCGGATGTGTCACAACATCACCGCGACCGCGAAAATAAATGCAAGTGTCTAAGAACAGTCACGTTTATAAAAATCTAGGCTCGTGACAGCGTGTCCAGCCAAGTTTGTTTATTAGATAGGTTTTTAACTCAGTAGAACGAACCGTAGTTGAACCTACGACCTCCAAATCTACTACAACTATGTAAATTTTACAACTCCAAGGTCGAGAATAATGACACTCCAATAACACTATTTTGCATGTTGATGCAATTTTACAATCTTGCCACTCTGTTCCAATGAGAGAAATTACTTCAATCGTGAAATGGAAATTTAATTGCTTGGGAACGAGTTCATTAATATGTACATACCAAAAGTCGTGTTGAGAGTTAGAATGTGTTATGGATGATGGATGAATGAAAATGAAATGAAATGGTTTATATTAACCAATTACAACAACGTTATACATTATAAAGGTTGGGACCTCCTAGTAAGTACAGTGGTACTTGTGTCAGGAGAGCCCGCTCGTCCAAAAAACAAGCATGGATACAACCAATGAATAATATAAGATTAACTTATCATTATAATTAAGAAAAATCTAAAATGAATTACAAAATTTAATTACATATTTTACTCTAATTGAAATTGAAGTACTTACATAGTTTATGATGAATGTTCATACACTTTAAATTATTGTTTAGTGTTAGATTGGACGAATGAGCGTTTATTTTAAATGAAAGTGATGCACTTCTTAACATATAACACTTTCCGCCGCAAACACGACCGGTGCAACCCGTGTAAATAAATAAATATCGCATTAGATCCGTTTAATAGTAGTAATAAGGGTTCTTAAAATTCGAGAGTCGCTGTAATAAAACGAGCATAGAAATACATTTTCAGGGAGCGAAACTTTGGTGCCGGTGATGTCATTATTACGCAAATTCATATATAGGATGATTTTATTATAAACAACATTGCAATACCCCAATGATTATTAATAATGCAATAATAGTAATATAAATTTGATTGTTTATAAAAAATATGTCTATTAATTTAAATTTAAAATAATGTAATAATGAAAATAATTATAAAGACGATAAGAAAAAAATATTTTACTAATTTAATATACTTTTTACAATTACTTGTAAAAAGTATAATATTACCACGGACAAATGAAAAACAACAATTTAAAATTCGTGAGTTGTCGAAAAATTGCACAACGCTTAAAATTCAAACATACGGGTAACATCGCACCTTCTTATTTAAATACATACATACACTGTACATTCTAAACAATTGATATAATTCTCGCATCTCCCGCTAGTTATAAAAATTGTCGTTGTACTGATCATAATGCCTATACCAGAACTAGAACAAAATATAGTCATACTTTTCATCATAAAAATCGATTTCTTCAATAATCTAGATAAAAACACTCTGTATGTAGCTTGACGTCATACGTCTGTCATCGGCACCAAAGTTTCGCTCCCTGTACATTTTGATTCTCCCACCAGTCATATAATGACTAATCTATGGTATAGACTTGTATTTGTATAAAAAGTTTATTGTTTTAATACCGCTGTCAGTCATTTAATTGACAGATTATTATGCTGGAGTAGACAAACAGATATTTATTAATATTAAATACGTTCGTCAAGAACCATCACAATTTTATTGATCTATCGATTGCAAAGTAGAGAAAACCGTTTGTGTATTTGAAAGTTCGTATTTAAAGCTAGAGATAGCAGGGTCCTCAATCTCAACGCAGCGCATCCTCGGGAGTTCTGGCTACTTTACTGAAACCGTAACAGATACGGCATTGACACTGACATAATACTCGCGCTCCCCCTAAATATTTGGCCGCCTCGTTGAAACACTTTCCGCTGGGCATAAACAGCCATGGCCGATCTGGAAATCCTTATATAGATTGCGAACGCAGGTCGGCCGCAGTAAGGAGAAACTACTGAAGTGGGGCGCCATAAGCGGTTCAGACGCCCAATGCTCGTGTAAGACCGCTCCCCAAACAATGAAGCACATGCCCAGCGTGCCCGCACGCACGCCTGCTCCAGGCAAGGCCTTCGACTCCTTCGAGACGCGACAGACGGCGATAAGCGTCGACACTTTCTGGCCCCGCATAGTCTGAAATCATCGACACGTGAAAAAGACTAACCACCAGAAACAAGACAACACATATTTCAAGTACTGACTCATATATCTGTAAGGTAATCGGCTTCGTCATAACTATATGACCAATAAGTCATTCCGGTGCTTCATACCTCTTTTTCAATTCCTTAAATACAAAAGTATTGTCTATCATTAATTTTTTAAAGCTTTTCTACATCGGAACTGTTTTAAAAGCATCCAGCTACTACATACATCTTAGTTTTATATTGGAGTTAGTTGGAGGTACATTTTAGTACATCGCTTCCAATCCCAATAACATTGCAATTTCGTTTTAATTTGTGTTCTTCCTTGCACCTGCGCAGTTTTAACGTCTTCGAATAACGGCAAGAAACATATTGAAATTTTATTTGGGTGGTTATATAAGATTGTATAACTAGGGTCTAAAATAAGCCATATCTCCACGAGATGGTTATTTTCCCGAATAAAGTAAGAGAAAATAGTTCGAGGGGTAATATTACTTTTAGACCAGAGTATTTATAATTTGGTGGAGATGGCGGCTTGTTTCTTTTTTACACAGATTTGATGCACACAAAATATGACATCGTAAATAAATCCCACTGACCGTCCATTGCGTTCAAGAAGAAGCGCTCTTCAAAGCGTTGGCGTTGCTCAAACGATTTAAACCCTTTTTTCATTATTTAGCAATAAGGATTAAAAACAAAGTTTAGAGAAATGAATTCTGTTTCTTTATTGGTCCATTTCAGTATAGATGTTTTCTGGTTTGTTGATACCCAATAATACAAAAATTAAGGGTCATATCAGTGTATTACGATCCGTGGATACGGTTACTTATTTTGTTTGATCAAATTAAAATGTTTGTACATGAGAAATATATAATATATGTTAATATGGGTATTTTGTTGCCTGAAGCAAGTAAATAAATATCACTGGAGACCAAATTTACCACTATAACCCCTGCTTGACACACTTTTCAAGCATGAGTATTAAAAAATATGTTTTATTTTCCTTGAAGTTTATGATTTTTTTCTTTCGTGAACCCTATCTTCTGTGCTGCTTTAAAACTGGGTATAACAATATTTCCCGTAAATTTAAGGCTTTTGTACCAAAAAAGGTAAAAAGGGAACCCTACGGTGCGACTCTGTTTGTCTGTCTGTTACATCGAGAAATATCCCAAAAACTTGATACGCTTTCAGTTTGGTATTTGAAACAGTTATAAACGAAACTAACTCAAACCTATTTATTATTTATTTTTGTCAGCGTAACATGGAATGAACTAGAACCTCGTCAATTAGAATGATTTAACATATGTCAAAACTAGTTCACAGTCAGAGCATTTAGTTAACAAATTTCACAAAATTTCATTAGGTAGTTCACAAGTTTCTATTGAATATTTAATTTTGAGGAATGGCGGGCTAATTTTATAGTCCGTCTAATTTTAATTTCAACGTTACACTAAATCGGCTCGAAGACCACTTTGTAGAACTTGTGGGTTTTTAGCCCAATAAAAATGGTCTCCAATATGCACTATATACTTTTAATGATATATATAGATGACACTGTACAATATTATAGAGATATAAGCGGAAAGAAAATATATTGACAGAGGTAACGTGCGTCCGGTGCAACTCGCAATAGGATCTCTCCGCCCCGACGGCCGTCCCTGCCCCGCGCGACCCTCACCCCGCGCCGCGCTTGGCTCTCGTCGGTAACAGTTTGGTTAGTGTATATTTAAATGTAAATTTACTTTAATTTACTCAAGTTATTGATAGATATTTTGAGCGTTTCGATATAACTTATTTTGTCATCGATTATATCAATAGGTTGATTATCAAGGAACCCAATTCAAGAAGATAAAATGTAACGTTACTTATTATAGGGATATTCTGACTTTTGCGTAAAAAGCGATATCTTAGGAACGTCCTCGGACATCAGTACGACAAGTGGCATCGTGGCTCAGTTAATGTGTCTAGTCTTATTTAAATTCATATTATTAATTAGATTAAGATTTTGCATACCATTGTAGTGCATCTTATATACATGACACGTATTGAGTATATTTCTCTGACATGCCATCTTAACACCTGTGGATCTTTTTGCAAAATATAGTCTAGTCCTCATGGAACTATATACTTTTGGTTATCATGATGTCGCTGTCATCGCCGAAATCATGAAAACATTACGTCACAGTTAAAGCTCGTCATTCAAATCCACAACATAACCATAATTCACCATGATAAAAAGATAAAATTTCCAAATATATTTGAAATGGATACAACAGTTTCAATAAGAGCAATATTTCAAATTGAAACATTCTAAGTCGCATTTTGTTAAGCGTGCTGACACGTCGCGGATGTTGCCGTGGCGAAAACAATAAAACAAATGGGAAACATTTTATTTTATAAAACGGAACGCGGGCGAACGCCCAGCTTACCAACATAGAAGGTCATAAGTCGTTGAAATACCACAGGAGTTACGCTCTTTTAAAATGAACTAGTAAAGGCATACGTTCGAGGATTATCCTTGGGTATAAATTAGGCGCGCTGCACTAGCTTGCACTAGCTCAAAATAGACGTGCAGTTTTATTCGTTTGTCGGACAGGATAAACCTTCGTATGTACCGAAAAGGGTAATTTCATACATATTTTGGTCGTGAATCCCAAGTTAGTTCACTTCCGCGCCTGCTGTCAGAGTTGTAAAAGTTAGAATACATTTCACGAATACGTATATAAGGTACGAGTTTGCTGTAGTCATCTTTGTGAGTTTGAAGAAATGTGTAAAAAATTATCGTCATTGGTAATAAGTAAGGTAGACAATTGAAATGTTATTATGTATGTTTTGTCGCTCGTAACGTGAAATATAATCTGGCTATTTCAATGACTGCTATATTGTATATATCTTTAAGGATTTTGCATCATCATCATCAGCCCATATAGGTATGCTTACTTACGGGTGAAATGAATTCATATAAAGTCTATGACGCAAGTGGCTTTTTAATGTATTCTTTATCAATTTTATCATAACTTGCCAAAAGCGTTCCATGGCGTTTCTAAGTGCTGGTCACTTTGCAAAGTATTAATAAAACCTTTTAGTTTAAACGTCAAGGTTGACAATCATCACATACACGCAATATCTACCCTTATATCCTTAGGTTAAGGTTGAAGAACGTATACACACATGTTTGTTCTTTATACTGTCTGTACACGTTAGTAATTACCATGTCCCGTACCTCGTTTGCTCGGTCCAATTTCACAAAATTTCAGTTTATAGTGTAGTAAAATTTGCACCGCCATTTAAATTGGACTTTCAAGTTATAATGACCACGAGTTAGCCAGAGTTTTATGAATTTCTATAAAGTGCTTGTGTTGGTTCATTGTTGTTGTGTGGCAGAATATATAACTATTCATTCACTCGTACTCATCATCCTCCTAGCGTTATTCCCAGTAGGTACAGTTGCATCCTGTAGAATGCCTGGGGTCCGCTACCTAATCCCAAGAATTGGCGTAGGCACTAGTTTTTACGGAACCGACTGCCATCTGACCTTCCAACCCGAGGGGGAAACCAGACCTTATTGGGATTAGGCTTATTCATTTACTCGTACTATTGTATATTAATATCCATCATATAGAAGGCGCGTCACCGCTGAGCCAAAAGGGAAGGCCCATTTCAGACAACCATTCTGCGTTCAGTATTTCATTTCAATATCCAAACGATTATGAAAACGGCGATAACATTGACATTGTGATACCGATTAATATTAATCGCCTAAATTTAGGTTGAGCGCCTAAGGGGCGATTGACTTGTACTTTTTGCAATCCACAGTAACGCAAATAAATAATTGCTCAAAAGACATCACGTGACAATTAAGTTGATCTCTTTTGTCTTCGGTTAAAAAAATAGATGTAACGTTATCCTTGGCGCACGTGATTCAAAAAGCCACAATTTGCAGTGGTCAAATAAAGCGATAAGCGTGAGTCTCGACTCGGAAAGCAGCGCAATCTCGCGTGTTCATTATCTTGTATGCCATTCACCAGTCGTTTCACCTTCACCGTTCTCCCCTAGACACTGATCTTGACGGTAAGACTAGTAACGACACAGATATAAAAACACATTGCATTCTTATATCTATGTCTATGAACAACGATATTAGAGATATGGATTACACTGGTTCACCCAAGGTGAAGTGAGGTGCTGTGAATAACTTAGTGCCTCGTAACTCCATAATAAACAGTCATTTTTATTTGTTTCAACCATTGTTATGAGAAGCTAGATAGAAGCTATGTTGTCTTTCTCCAAATCACCATTTTATTTAACCTTTTCTGTAAGTAGTACCACTAGTTTTTAGGGTTCCGTAGTCAACTAGGAACCCTTATAGTTTCGCCATGTCTGTCCGTCCGTCTGTCCGTCCGTCTGTCCGTCCGTCCGCGGATAATCTCAGTGACCGTTAGCACTAGAAAGCTGAAATTTGGTACTAATATGTATATCAATTACGCCGACAAAGTGGTAAAATAAAAAGTGCAAACAAAATATTTTATTAGGGTACCTCCCCTATACGTAAAGTGGGGAGTGATTTTTTTTTCATTTTAACCCTAACGTGTGATATATTGTTAGATAGGTATTTAAAAATAAATAGGGGTTTACTAAAATCATTTTTTGATAATGTTAATATTTTCGGAAATAATCGCTCCAGAAGTAAAAAAAATGTGTCCCCCCCCTCTAACTTTTGAACCATAAGTTTTAAAAATATGAAAAAAATCTCAAAAGTAGAACTTTATAAAAACTTTGTAGGAAAATTATTTTGAACTTGATAGGTTGAATAGTTTTTGTAATTTTTTCAAAAAAAAATGTGACGGACGGAAAACTACGGAACCCTACACTGAGCGTGGCCCGACACGCTCTTGGCCGGTTTTTTTTTTAATCGTACCTTTGTTATTTATTTACGTACCGTGAGATCTTCGAGAAGACAAGTACGGATGCCAGTTTTTGTTACACTTTTAGCACCACCCAGGGGTCACGTGTAGGGTAACGATGGGTACTCCCTACGGGCGTGGTGTAACTTCGACCCCCCTTTGTCAAGTGAGTGGGCAACTTGACTGTTAGAAGTTCTCAAGCCGCCCAAAGGCCTCTAACCTGGCTTAACGACTGCTGTCGTAGACAGCAGCCGGGATCAACGGCTTAACGTGCCTTCCAAAGCACGAGAACGCTCAGTTAGTAATCACTCAAAGCGGTCACCCATCCAAGAACTGACCTGCGCCCACATTGCTTAACCTCGCATACCGCACGCGGTACGCGGGCGCCGCGAGGCCACGAGCGCTCTTGGACCACTAGTAAACTGATAAGATGAGTCTGATCAATAGCAAAGTGGTGATTTAGGCATATAAAAGACTTAATTTTTTACCCGTCTCCGTCCGTTCCATCCGTCAGGTCACCACCCGTTTTGTTCAAAATCAATATTTTACGCAGAGACCTCTTGCCTGAATGGCCTGTAGAATAAACGCTTCATAAAAAGGCAAATTAAATAATTTTGTCTAAGCTAAGGATAATCAAAAGGTTTTCGAGTGGCGACCACGTACCGGAAGGCGTAGCGTGGGCAGGCCCCCCACACGGTGGACTGATGTCCTGGTAAGGGTCGCGGGTGTCCGCTGGATGCGGGTGGCGCAGGACCGGTTATTGTGGAAGTCTTTGGGGGAGGCCTATGTCCAGCAGTGGACGTCATTCGGCTGAATGATGAAGGATAAGCTAAACTATATTTGTTTATAAGCAAACGTTAGTAGCATTAAATATCATTCAGATTTGACATTAAGCCCGCCATTTGTACAATTACATTGTGTGCAATAAAGTTTAAATAAATAAAACACTAAATTCAATATTATGAATGGAATCAGGCGCTGAATAGCAAAGAATTCTGTTTAAAAAAAAAACAATCTGCAGTCACCCTACTAAGTGAAAAGGAAATAAGAACATTATTCGATGGAAACAATACTAAGTTGTGATTGCAAAAAAATGAGGCGGAAATAAATCTCTTTTCCTCCCTTACCCAAATCGCATGTAAAGCGAAGAATATTCAATCAACTACCCGCCGATATCTTCATTGAGATTAGTGATAACCCACATAAATGTAAACGATCCATGAAAGCGCTATATCTATGCTGATGTACTAACTACACGCACAAGCGCACACTCCATGCGTCATCAACTCCATCATAAAAAAATATTTACTAACATAAATGTGTAATTAGTGAGTTCATAGGGATAGAACTTTAGCTATTATAAGTTCAGCAAATAATGAAATGTATCCTATACAGTTTACGAGCGAATACAGCGGCAGTTAAACCTGTATGGCTTTGGCCGCTGTTACGAGATCACTTTTCGTATTTTTCTCTTATATGATAGATAAATTAAAAAAAAAGTCTTTGACCCCAGCATTTAATTAAAATATTATGTCACCCCCAGACCGACACAGTAAAAGCGTTATAACCAGTACTTTAACTGCACACAGAGAAGTTCGGCAGTGGTAAAGTTTTGCTGTTAGTTGGACCAGCTCTTCCGGAAAGTGATAAGTTACTGTGTCCACAAAGTTAAGCCAAATAAAAAAGTAAAAGTTTTACAAAATGTGAGTACCGTAAAGTAGAGTAGGTAGTCGTTTGATGAAACAAAATATAATAATAATAATAAATTCTTTATTTCAGACGTTTTCACATCCATGGATTGTTAGTAAGGGCTTATATATCTAAGTTAGTAAACTTCAAGTTGGGCCTCACTTTTTATTTCCCCACCCAAAACTTTTTTAAACTTTTTTAAATATAAAATATGTAAGATTTCGGGATTTCAATTATATTCAAACAGGGAGCCTGTCACTTGACCTACAAACTTTTGCCAAAACATTGAGCTTCTCGGGTTTCATTTGAATATCATCAAATAGCAGGGACGTATATAAGGGGGGTCTGGGGGGTCCGGACCCCCCCCCCCCTTAGGTCTCGATGATACACTGGTTATTCCTACAGCCGGAAAGGAAACCCACGACCGCAATTGGGGCGATTGATCAGTGCGAATTTTTCCCCCTAACATACACGTACGGAAATGTAATTTTTACTCGTCCCGATTCTTGGCACTCGCCCTATACCCAGTGGAATCGTCATTAAAATCGCAAAGCACGATGTACTTCTGGTTTATAGTATGTAGTATGCATCAGTGAGGATAAAGTAGTGTTAACAGTCTAGATTGGCAGTATCGAATAATTTATTGAGCCTGCGGGCACGCGAGGAACTGCGAAATTTCGCTACATGTTCTAAAAGTCATAACATTATCCGTGCGTTTTTCGACAGCCAAATCTGACCATCTTGGAAGGGCCATAGCTTTGTCCCTAAAAGGGCTAAAAAGCTTAGCTGCATAGTTGGGCTTGAATTGATGAAAATTTAATGAACTTAAAAAAAGTACTACAATTTGCGATCGACAAACTTACAGTTTATGACTTTTAGCTTTTAGAACACGAATAAGTGAAAAAGTTTCGCAGTTTTTCGCGTGGTCAAGCTCAAGTTTTACGATGTTGCAAGAATGGATGATCACTGATTTGGATGATCCATATATCATAGTAAATAAAAGCGGCCAAGTGCGGTTTGGGCGGCGCGCAGTGGGGGGTTTTGTACCTACTGCTACTGGTCCTAGTTTAGAACCACTATCCTGTACTGTGAGTTAGGAGGGGTCGTATTTTTATAGGAAACTCATGGTACTTTTAGAGCGAGCCAGTTTTTCAGCGATACCTGACTTAGAAACCATTACACCTATCTTTTCTTTTATTATAAATGGGATTGCTCTTGGCCAGCATCTAGCCAGAGGGCAAAGATGATGCCGACGATTAAGCGAGCTCACCCCGAAGATGCCTATTCACTCGTGCCTTAAAAAGGTCTAGTTTATATGAACCGGCAAAGAATTCCAAACCTTAGAAGTGCGCATCATCAAAACAGATAAAAAAAGAAAACAAAAAAAAAACATTTTTAGGTGTCAGTATTTAATAAGAAAAAAATGATGGTCATAGTGCCCATGAATTTTATTATATATTTTTTGATTCCACGGTTCATAGTTTGGGGAGGAACACAATTATTGTGACTTTTGGAGCGATTATCTCCGATTCACTTAATCAATAAAACTGCTAAGAAACCGCAAATTTATTTTTAAAGACCGATCGATTGATGTGCCACATGTTAACCTAGTTTTTATTTTATTTTCAGTTACTTGTATGGAGTGCCCCCATTTATTTTATTTTTTGGTATTTTACTACGTAGCGTCTTACAAAACATCTTTAATCCAAATTTAATTTCTTTGTTTGCTGTGTGTAGTTTTTGATTAAAATGCCTACTTATGAGATACGGTCTGACAGACGGACATGTCGAAACTAGAACTACATCGTGCTTTAGGATATAAAACTCTTAGTGTCGATTAGCAGGGCTACTATTGCTCGTGGCAAGATCTCTCAGAACTTATGAAGAACATATTTTCCGCACTTCTATCAAAATGTATGGAGGTACCTCATTGTCTTTCAGTTTACTTTTTTTGGGTTCCGTACCTCAAAAAGAAAAAAACGGAACCCTTATCACGCTTGTTTCTCACAGGCGTGGTATAAAAAAAAGGATCACTCGTGAAGCAAATATTTATTTTAGACATGGGGGGCAATTTTGAGGGGTAAGTTAGAAAATAAAAACAAGTTTTCAAACTATATCGTGTGATATACCTATCAAATAAAAGGTCTTAATGTGAGAAACTATTTTTTTTTATAAATATTTGATAAATAATTTTGAAGTGATTTGAGAAAATAGACGAAAATTGATCTCCAAAACTATAAGTACAAGCCTTAACTACAATTTTGAAAATGAATACACAAAACAGTCCTTTACCTAAAGATTACAGGAAAACCTGAAAAGTCTAGGTTTAATAGTTTTGAGATATCAATATCATGTGAATTTCCTATGAAGATGCGACTGTTTTGATTCGAAGTAAAGGATAGTGGTTTCACATGTGGAGTGGCAGTGGTGGGAATGGAGCCCTACATTGTGCGTGGTCCGACACGCACTTGGCCGATTTTTTTGCTAAAGATTCATTTATTGTGTGATATCCTGATGGCCCGCCCCCTTAGAACTTCTATATCTACGTGCTTGTCAAATAGAAGTCTAATAGGTAAGGTTAGGTTTATTTTAGAATAATCGTATAAAGTTTACTATTTAAGAAAAAAATGCATTAGGTCAAATGAAACATTACGTCAAATGAAGTATTTAGGGCTAACGTACTCGTAGTTAGGTGTAACTAGGGAGAACTATTTCAAAAACATTTTTAAAAGCTACTCATAATGGTTTTTAATGACGTCCTAAGTTCATATCCTAATAAATTATTAAACAAAACAGATTTTCTAAATTCGCAGCAAAGCTACAACTAATGACTTGATTTATCTTATATTATGATGCTTAAGAGTACATACATTGAAAATCCATCGGGACTATTTATAAGTACTTGTATTGGCACATAACGTGGCTTGACTTGTTTTAGAAATAAAACCCAGATATTAAACGAATTATAAATTTACTGCGTACAAAGGTACATGACAGTGCAAATGTTGTATGAAGAATGTATACATGACATAAAATAACATGGCGCGCCGGTGTTCTAAGGCAAAGCGCCTGACCCAAAAACGAAGCAATATTGCGCCTACGCGCAGTTCCAGCGCAGAATCAGGAGTTTAACTGATGGAGGTCGTATGGGCCGAAACATCTTCCCGCCTCGTTGAAAGATCCGTCTTTCAACTCTGCAACTCTTCGTCGGTTGGTAAGGGGCACAGACGAACGAAGGGCCGACGCACACAGCCTCTTGCAGTGTTTACATCTGCTACTCGGGACACCCCGTCGGCTCCAGGAAATAATCTGGCAACTCGGCCAAGGCGCCAGCATAGCGGTGGGACGTTGTCTTCTTGCAGCAGAACCAATTCACCAACATCAAGCTGAGCGGTGTTGCTTCTCCACTTAGATCGCTGCTGCAGTTCAGCTATATATTCTTTCTGCCAGCGCTGCCAGAAATGCTGGCGGATTTTCTCAACTCGTGCATATCTTTTTAGCGTGCTCTCTTTATGGCTCTGCAGGTCAGGTGTAGGCAGTGCAGTCAATGCTCTCCCGATAAGAAAGTCCCCTGGGGAGAGAGAGAGGAAATCGTCGGGTGATGATGACAAAGGGTATAAGGGACGACTGTTAAGAATCGCCTCAACTTGTGCAAATAACGTTGTCAATTCTTCAAAAGTTAAATTACTATTGCCAATAACACGTTTCAAGTGAAATTTTGCTGCTTTAATACCAGGCTCAAAGATCCCGCCGAAGTGAGGAGCGTAAGTCGGGCTAAAGAAAAACCGAATGCGCTCTTGGTTCACAAAATCAGATATCGATCCAGCATTTTGTTTTAAAAAGCTACTTAACTCTTTAGCGGCTGCAACAAAATTGCGTCCATTGTCGCAGAATATCTCCGCTGGCTTGCCTCTGCGAGCTACGAAACGTCTCAACGTCATTATAAACGCGTCCTTCGTCAAATCACTAACACATTCTAAGTGTACGCATTTGTATCTTAAGCATACAAATAGACACATGTAACATTTTATTAATTTACTTCCTCGACCCTTTCTATTTAAAATATAAAACGGGCCGGCAAAATCAAGGCCTACAGACAGAAAGGGGAAACCTGGCATTATTCTTTGAGGAGGTAAGTTACCCATTTTAGGACACAGCGTCGTACCCCGATGCCGTCTGCAGCATACACATCGATTTACAGTGCGCCTTGCTAACAATCTACCATTGATTGGCCATACAGTTTCTCTAACTGCGGCTAACAATAGCTGAGGGCCAGCATGCAATTTACGCACGTGCTCACGTTCAAATATAAGTCTAGTCAAGTGATGTCTAGCATGCAACAAAATGGGATGCTTTTTCTCGAATGGATAATTAGACGCCTCAATGCGGCCGCCAACTCTAATTAATTTGTTGTCATCTAAAAAAGGCGAAAGAGATAACAGTTTGCACCTTGTGCTTAAAGTTTTACCCTTTGATAACCACTCATACTCATCGGGAAACGATTGCTCTTGAGCGAGTAAGCAAAGTGCATTGAATGACTCCGCCAATTCCTCACAAGTAAGTATCCCTATTCTTTTATTAGTAGTGTTTTTTAAGTTAAATATTAATCGTTTGACAAATGCAATTATTCTTTCTAATTTCGTGAGATTAGAATAATTTTCGATATTTATTATTGGGCTTTCTACAACATTAGTGTAAGATTTTATTATTTCAGGTAACTCTTCGGAAGCAGCAACCTTCAACACAGGCCAGCGCGATTCGTCCTTGGACAAGAAGGAAGGACCGGACCACCACAGCTGTAGGCTCCGCAGGCGACTGGCGTTAATGCCTCGGGATATTAAGTCTGCCGGATTCGCTGCCGTGGGCACGTATCTCCAATCCACGGACCTCGTAATTTCTAATATTTCACTGATCCGGTTTGCCACGAAAGATTTTAATCGTTTTCCGCTATTATTTATCCACGCTAGCACGATACTTAAGTCGCACCAGTGTACTATGCGATCCGGCCGATGCCCGAGGGAGTCTAGGACTGCCTTACAGAGCTTGGCGGAGAGCAGAGCGGCACAGAGCTCAAGTCGTGGTATCGTCGTAGGTTTAAGTGGCAAAACCTTGCTCTTTACGCAAAGTAACTTCACAGTGACTTCATTGTCATCATTAATGGAACGAACGTAAACGCACGCTCCAATTGCGCTCTGAGAAGCGTCGCTAAAAGTATGCAATTCGACATACTTAGGCGAATCACAGAGTACACGCCTATTTATTTTAAGATCTTGAATGCATTGCAAGTTTTCAGAAAACTCAAGCCATTCATGTTTGTTTTTGCGTGGAACAGGCTGGTCCCAGTCAAGTTTTTGAAGCCATAATTTCTGTAATAACATTTTAGGCTGTATAGTGCACGGACTAAAGAGTCCCAACGGATCGAAAATTTTAAAAGCGTTTGACATAATAAATCTTTTTGTTATATTGTCATTTTCATTTGGCTCATATTTTACAGGAAAGTTCAAGAAATCCTCCGATGGACTCCACCCAAGTCCAAGCGTGCTGGACGACTCACTTAGTGTAAGGTGTCCATGCGTGTTTACATCTGAATCTTCCAATAAAGTAGGCAAATTACTTTTATATTTGCGTAAATTGAAACATCGCGACTTTAATTCATTAGCTACTGTTTTTTGTATATAGCGTAATTCGTGTTCACTATTTGATCCGGTAATGAGATCGTCTATGTAAAAATCTCTTTTTATTATGTTTTTTATAAGCTCGTCGTCCTGCTCCTCTGCAATTTGAGCCAGACAGCGCGTGCTGAGATAGCTCGCGCTGGCCGTACCATAGGTTAACGTGTTCAATTTATATGTTTTTATGGGCCGGGAATCGTCCTCTCTCCAAAGGATTAATTGTAAATTTCTGTCCTTTTCATTAACTAGCACTTGTCGATACATCTTTTCTATATCACCAGCTAAAAGATATTTGTATTGCCTAGCCCTGATTAAAATGGAGAAGAGCGAATCTTGGACATTCGGACCCACCATGAGAATATCATTTAATGAGAGACCAGAGGAGGAGGGCGCTGAACCGTCGTAGACCACGCGAAGAGAAGTAGACTCACTACCTTCTTTCAACACAGCGTGGTGGCATAGAAAATAGCCGGGTTTAGGTATACTTTGACCAGATTCGGACATATGTCCTAAGCTAATATACTCGTTCATAAATTTCACGTACTCACTTTTGAGAGCTGGATTGCGTTTGAATCTCTTCTCTAAATTCAGCAACCGTTTTTTAGCCAAATGATAAGAATCTCCGAGTTTTTCTGGAGTATTCTTTAAAGGAAGCTCCACACAATACCTTCCTGAATCGAGCTGAAATGTGTGAGCTAAGAAATGTTTCTCACAAGACCTTTCGTTTTCGGTCATAAAAGTAGTTTTATTGTTTTTACTAGGGACGTCTTCCAGCTCCCAAAATTTTGGTAGTAATTGTTGTAAATCATTTTCATTTGAATCGATTATACTAGCATGGTTACACTTTATTGACCCACGCAGGTAGGTTTCATTTATGGGAAGTGAGTACGTGAAATTTATGATCGCCCTCTAAGTATGACACGAGATATTGGAACTTGTGAACCGGTTTAAAGCTATTATTGTTATGAATCAAGCTCTCAAATGTATCCCGAAACTCAAGCCAGCGAAAATATGCTCCGTCAAATTTCGCAATTTCAATTAATGGCAATTTAAAACCTTGATCCTGATGACGATCGTGACAGCATTGACTGGTCTCAGCGAACGATAGACGTCGTTCTAACTCATTTTTTCTATAGCTTTCTATCAAATTCTTAGACGCCGCAATGTTCATAATGAACTTGTTTTCAATGCCCTCACGTTCATCAATTTCGTCAGATAAATTATCCGGCGATAACACCTCAATCTGATCTTGCAACTGGTCAAATTTCGCTGATAATGCTTCTAATTTGCCAAGCTTGAGGCTTAATTCTGCCAGCTGGACATGTGTGAGTTCCTCGCAATCATTTACAGTGCTAAAATAGTTATTAAACTTAGTAATTTGTCCCTTAATGGAACTACGCTTTGTAATTAACTCTTTAAGTTTCTCAGCGTCATTCGCCATATTTGAGCGCAAACCAAATTAACGATTTAAAAAGTAAACAAACAATAAAAAGATACGCTCACGTTCCTCACGACGACCTTGAACTTGAGCGCGCACAGCTGTTCGCCTTATCAGCCCGTTGCGTAACGGGAGCGCGCCGCGTGAAACTCCTG
Source organism: Notocelia uddmanniana (assembly GCA_905163555.1). Taxonomy (NCBI): domain Eukaryota; kingdom Metazoa; phylum Arthropoda; class Insecta; order Lepidoptera; family Tortricidae; genus Notocelia; species Notocelia uddmanniana. Next base: position 20,236,533 of record LR991067.1, read on the forward strand.
GAATAATCGGCAAATATATGGGAGTAAAAACGTAAGCGCACAGTGTTTTACTTAAGGGCTTCTTACTAGCTCAGTAATTACCTTTAATTAGTTAACGATATTGAAATATTTATTTGTTACGTAACTATATATATATATATAGTGTTAAGTACGTCTTTTTTAATAGTAATTAAGTTCAAACCTAAGATGAATACTTAACAAAATCGAAATCAGTTGCATTTAATCATGGGCCACCGTTGAATATTAATTAAAACCAGAGTTAAGATATTTAGATAAATTGCAATTGATATTTTCTATAAGTAGGTAGATTTAACTGTGAGTTAACAAAGGAATGTTGAAATTAATTTAAAGTTAAGCGAATATATCGTAATTGCGTCTTTGATTTACGTTTTTACACAAGTTTAGTCGATATTTTAACCATTTAAATAGAAAATAGTTTGCTATTTTGACTATTTAAATAGAATTTGTTTCTAACTACTGTGGATGGATGGTCAAAGGAAGGGCACTTACTGCACTGCACGGTGTGATGATTTAGGTACACATTCCACTGCTCGTAACCAGTCCAGACACGAAGACTTATTAATACCACAGCTATTTTTCATCCAATCATTGAATCTTCAAAACTGCATACGCGCCATCCATTGAGTGTCGTATGAAGCTTCGGTTTCGTATTTTATTTTTGAGTTTCTTGATTAATTTTCCGTTCCCCTCATGGTGCTACCAATTTATGTATTGGCACATAACGTGGCTTTACTTGTTTTAGAAATAAAACCCAGATATTAAACGAATTATAAATTTACCGCGTACAAAGGTACATGACAGTGCAAATGTTGTATGAAGAATGTATACATGACATAAAATAACATGGCGCGCCGGTGTTCTAAGGCAAAGCGCCTGACCCAAAAACGAAGCAATATTGCGCCTACGCGCAGTTCCAGCGCAGAATCAGGAGTTTAACTGATGGAGGTCGTATGGGCCGAAACAGTACTTCTTTTTTAGGGTTCCGTAGTCAACTAGGAACCCTTATAGTTTCGCCATGTCTGTCCGTCCGTCTGTCCGTCCGCCCGCGGATAATCTCAGTGACCGTTAGCACTAGAAAGCTGAAATTTGGTACTAACATGTATATCAATTACGCCGACAAAGTGGTAAAATAAAAAGTGGAAAAAAATATTTTATTAGGGTACCTCCCCTATACGTAAAGTGGGGAGTGATTTTTTTTTTCATTTTAACCCTAACGTGTGATATATTGTTAGATAGGTATTTAAAAATAAATAGGGGTTTACTAAAATCATTTTTTGATAATGTTAATATTTTCGGAAATAATCGCTCCAGAAGTAAAAAAAAAATGTGTCCCCCCCCTCTAACTTTTGAACCATAAGTTTTAAAAATATGAAAAAAATCTCAAGAGTAGAACTTTATAAAACTTTGTAGGAAAATTATTTTGAACTTGATAGGTTAAATAGTTTTTGGTAAAATTACAAAAATAATTTCTGAACTAAGTTTGTAATTTAACCGTATAAACAGGTGTTTATTGTACCTGTCATTTCTACAAAATCACAATGAAATGACGTGCTTTCAAAGGTTTTGTTTCTGTACTTAATATGTCAACTTAATGTGACGGACGGAAAACTACGGAACCCTACACTAAGCGTGGCCCGACACGCTCTTGGCCGGTTTTTTTTATCTTTCTTATGGTTACTAATTTAAAAACAAATCATATCAAAGGCTTATTAAAGATGATTCTACAGCTTAAATAAATTTTTAGACAGCTGACATGTATTGCAATCATTTAACATTTGCATTTTATTTTTGGTTAGCTGGAAGAGATCCCTCATAGGGATAAGTTCGCCTCTGTACTCTGATCCTGTGTGACATGTATATGTTTAAACTGCTATTGTGTACAATAAAGTGCTTACATATATACATAAATTTTGAAATACGACATTAATTATAAGAAAATAGGAAATCATTGAATTTATATATAATAAATTTAAATTTAAATTTTAATTAATTCGATTCTAAGACTATTGCATGCCTCTGTAAGGCAGGATATGTATGTAGCTAAACTGTAAATGTAAGATCTTTGTACTCATACCCAGACAATGAAAATATTTGATAAATTGATTGATTGATTGAGGAATGGGTGCCGTTGAGCCATCAATTAACAATCTACTATGAATGCTATCTCCGGTAGCAGAACGTAACATCAAAAGTTATTGGCAATAAAACTAGATCTAGGTCATGGTGTCGAGAAAAACAAAAAATGGCAAGCAATGATGTATATCGCGAGCTAGATTAATTTTAATTGAAACAAGTTGTCAAAAGTTATTGTTGTGTTGTTGTTGTCTGATGACCTGGTGAAGGTCGCGGGTGACCGCTAGATGCGGGTGGCGTAGGACCGGTCATTGTGGAAGTCTTTGGGGGAGGCCTATGTCCAGCAGTGGACGTCTTTCGGCTGACATGATGATGATGATGATGAAGTTGTCAAAAAATTCTCATTAGGGTGTACACTGACTACCCTTAAATTATATGACCGTATTGAACACACACGTTATAATCATAGGTATCTAAGTAAGTAAGTAAGTATGAAAACGAAGGTATTTTAATCCACATGAATACCAGCACCAAGTAATTCCTGTGTGTGTCAGATATAACAGAAACAAAGATTAATTATACTGTAACACACAGACGACTATTCAGTTTAACTTGGCTATAACTGTTGGAACTAGCTGGGCTGTTAGTCACTATACTTCTCACCTTAGATAAACCAGTGTTAGACAGACCTTCGGTGACGCGTTAATAAGAATCCCGGGGCGCAGAATAATTACTCGAACGAATGATTCGAAGGTCTCCGCTTCAGCTTCGACAAAAATGATTTCGTATGTCCGGATGTCCAGATGTTCGGATTTCCGGCTGTTCTCCTCTGCAAGTTTCTCAACTGAGGTTCGATAGGTTACATAATTATATAGATATTTCTGTGGAGTCGGTTTTTTGAAATTTTAAATGTAAAAAATGAAATTAATAATGTTACTATATATATATAATGTTAGTATAATGGTCTTTTGTCATAATTATTTAATTATATAACAACATTAAATATATTTACATTATGATATAATTATCATAGCTTAGAATTGCCACGTAGAAAAACTAAATAAAAAAATACGGCTTGATCGTTATACAATATGATTCGTATATCAAATAATAATTATACCCTATGATAGTTATCAGAAAAAAGTGTTGTACGGAACGACGGTTATAGTAAATAAATAAGATATTTTGATACCCAACGTTTATTATATACCATGAGTGATTATATACCCTTTGAAATTATATCTAAAGTTATTATATCGAATGAAATTATATACGGTTTAAGACATTTATTCATCTATTTTCAAACCGATCATTACACACCAGCTTCACCGCCGTTACTTAGTCAAGTGTTTACATAACCTAGTTGAACGATGCTGTCACTGTCTGGACTCGTCAGCCACGTTTTTTTTACACAAATCAAACTAGTATTGTATTGTATGTATTACTTGGGGCCCGGGTATGTCCTAAAACTACGACCAAGACCACCGGGGAATGGGCAGCAGCATTCCTAGAGTGCGGTAGAGATACTGCGATCGCCAACCCGCATGCCAAGCGTGGCGATTATGGCATTTACCCCCCATGAAATTGGGGGAGGCCTATGTCCAGCAGTGGACGTCCTAGGGCTGATGTGGTGGTATGTATTACTTTATTGTACATAAAACACGACAAAACGATAAACAAACAAAAAGTAGACGTACAAAGGCGAGCTTATCCCTAGCTAAGCTAGCCCCATAATAAGCTCAATAAAGGCTTGTGTTACGGTTACTAGACGACGATATATTTAATAGATATATACTTAAATACATAGAAAACATCCAAGTCTCAAAAACAAATGTTTCTGCTCACCACAGAAACAAATGCCCTTACCGGGATTCCAACCCGGGACCTCTAGCTTCGGAGGCAGTGTCACTACCAACTAGGCTAAACAAGCCGACACAATGAACACCCGGGGGTATGTAAGAGCCGAGTTCAGCCGAAGTGGCCAGAGGAACAGGCCCTGGGTCAAGATATGCTAGAGGTGAGGTGAGATGGGGTGAAAGACGTCGTGAATAGCATAACTTTAGACACTGGGGCAAGTTGTTTCGTTAATTCCACGCTACATCTGTTGTATTCTAGGTATAGTACACGGGAATTTGCAAGTGCGAGTTTGATAATACGTAGAAGTTGAGGAATAGATTGCAAAAACAAAAATGTAAGTAGTTTAAGTTATTTATAGTAACCATCTATTTTTGTGTTGTTTTATAAGGAGGTAAACCTTTAGTGAATAATTTTTCGTATACATAGTAATAATGTTATTTAGTTTCTCTCATTTAATTTGGTTAAATTAATTAAATCATTAAAATATATATATATATATATATATTTCCATTAGGGCTCATTCAGAGTATTTTATAAGGTTTATCCGCCTGCATTATTATAACTGTTTGTTTCCACAAATAGATAGTGGCTTGCATCGTAACACACGCAAACATATAAATAAACAAATACATGTGGACCATCTTACACAAATTGACCTAGTCCCAAACTAAGCAAAGAGGATACGCATACTTGTGTAGATAGATAAATAATTAAAGATAAATAAAGAATTAGAGACTCAGTACATCTGTGTAGTTACTTTTTACCCGACTGTGCCAGAGGAGGGTTATGGTTTTCGAGAGTATGTAGGTATGCTTAATTGTTTGTCACGCTCTGCAGCCTGAACGGCTCGATGGATTTTAGCTTGAGAGGTGTCCTTAGATTCGTATTTACTGTGAAAATTACACTGGGTATATCAAAATAAAAAAATGGCGAATTTTTGGCGCCAAATTCCAAATTACACAGAAACGCAGTCGGGTTTTTTAATTAATTTGTCTTCTTATTATTTTACATTGGAGACTCTATACATCTCTGTATTATTGGATTCGGAGACACTATATGTGCCCAGGTATTAGTCTGGTGTTCATTACCACTGCGTCATGTCCAAATTCCATATTGTATTAGTTGCTGTATGACTCGGAAAAGAGCCATTGAGGTCCACTTACAGAATAAACATAAATTTTTGATTTTTGATTAAATAAATACATAGAAAACATGTAAGACTCAGAAACAATAATTCGTGCTCATCACACAAATAAATGACCTTGAACCGCTGGTTCGAACCTGGGACCTCCTACTTCGTAGGCCTAGGCTGCAGTGTTGCCATTTTGTTCCGTTTGTTCCGTTTCTCGGAACTTTTGACACCCCCGCGGAACTTGGAAGGAACTTTAGATTTTAGGACAGTTTTCGAAACTCTTCGTGTACTCATTAAAATCTTCTAGAAAAGGCATAGTAAAGTAACAGTTAATCTTAATTGATTAAATAAACAAATAAATTCCTATATATTTTATTTAGATTATAAACAAATCTATATTTTAGGAGCCGAAATAAAACAAAAACTTTTTTCATAAAAAAAATCAATAAACGGTATGTATATCTAATTAAATTGCATTATTTATAAGTATTTCTTGTTGTTTTTTTTACGGAACTTTTCAACCTAAAATTGAACTGTTTAGGAATAGCCACGAAACTTTTAGGTGAAGTAACCTGGCAACACTGCTAGGCTGACATGCATACCTATACCTATATCCTTTGAAAACTCACTTCTCGCGATATCTGTATCAAATCGTATAGGTAATAATAGATTGTGTAACTAGGGTTTAAAATAAGATAAGAATAGACCAGAGTTATACAATACACCCTACTTTTCAGTTCGATTTCCAGAAAATCGCACGAAGCGATTTAATAATAATAATATAATATATAGGGACAATCTTACAAACTAAGCAAAGCTTGTACTATGGGTACTAGACGACGATATACATACTTATTATAGATAAATACATACCTAAATAAATAGAAAACATCCAAGACCCAAGAACAAATATCCGTGAAAAATGCGCAAATAAATGTCCTGGCCGGGATTCGAACCCGGGACCTCTAGCTTCGGAGGCAGAGTCACTACCAACTAGGCTAAACAGGCCGTCATATCCGTACGTTGCTTCTTCTTTCTTAATGCGAACAGCTAAGGACTGGAATTTACTGCCACCGTCTGTATTTCCTGATACATACAATCTGGGTCTCTTCAAGACAAGAGTGAATAGGCTATTACTGAATCAGTGAGTAACATCTAAGGCCTTGCCATCGCGTTCCATCAGCACTAAGGCTAATCACTGGTCAGTATATCATAAAAAATATAAAAAAATAAAATAATGAATTCCACGGCATACATATTGTATAATTTGACGGTATTTTTTAAAAGAAGAAACATCAGAGTCGAGTGAATGCAGTGGAAATGAGAGCGCTGAGAAGTATGTGTGGCGTTACTTTGAGAGATAGAGTGAGAAACACCGTTATAAGACGGAGGTGTGGAGTGAATGAAGATATAGTGACGAAAATTGAGAAAGGTATACTAAGATGGTTTGGACATGTAGAGAGGATGGATGAAAGAAGATTGACAAAACGAGTGTATGAAGGAAGAGTGGATGGAAAAGTTGGAAGGGGAAGACCTCGGCGAACGTACTCCGACCAAATCGGAGACATTCTGCAGAAAGGCCAGGTCAGGAGTACCCTAAATTGGCGCGCATGCATGAAGAATGTTATGAAAGTTCATGAAGCGAAAGTTGTATGTCAGGATCGTAGCAAGTGAAAATCCGTGATCTCTGCCTACCCCTCTGGGAAACAGGCGTGATTATATGTATGTATGTATGTATGTATTTTTTACAGGCTGCTTCGACATGTACAAAACAGAAACAGCTAATAAACACCACTGTCTTTTTTTAGCGCTTCTAAGCGTTGAAAAAACGATTTGATCACTTACAAATAATTGTGACATATACCTAATATTTTTAAAGATTTAATTAATTAATACGTACGAAAAGGCATAAGGTGTCGATGTGTATTATGATTGTTGGATTTATAATGGTAAAGTATTTAGATTGGTCAAATTAAATTGTTTGCAAATCATACACATGTATTCATGTTTTCCCTAGGGGCTAAATGTAATCTTTGCTCTCCCCTCCACTTGATACGCCTAATATGACACACCTCTCTAGCATGAGAAGTGAAAAATCTATAGTTTCAGCCTCGGAGAGCGAAAAAGTATCCTCCGTCGTAAAATAATTCTCTAAGGAGGTGAGTATCATCGAAAGAGCGATTAACGAGTTTTATTCGGACGAAGACGTGGACTACTTAAATTTAAATTGAACCAATTTCTTTTCCACAGAATAGTATTGTGATTCAGTTACTCTCAAGTGTTATCTAAGTATCCTTTGTACAAATTTTGAGAGGGTAGTTTAAAAAGAAACTTGTCTCTAAAAGGGGAAGTTTGCATCCGCGTGGGAAACTAGAGCGCCAATAAGTCAACATTATTAGCAAAGTTTAGCCAACACCTGGGGAATGCATTTATTTTTCATAGTAGTTGAATAAAGGCATAATTCTATATTTTTTAATAATAAAAAAATACTTGCGATTAGAAAGTTGTCAGCCCGAGACGCATGTTCTAAAGGTCAGATGGCAGTAGCTTTTGTAAAACTAGTGCCTACGCCAAATCTTCCAATTAGGAGCCCAAGCGGACCCTGTCCTTCGTTAGAATACAGCCGAGAAACAATAGGAGGATGACAACCCTAATTGTGCTACAAATCGGTTTGGTCTGTGTCTTTTGGTTGAAACAAAGATTGCATTGATACGAGTATTGAAAATTAAGATTGATCTGAAATACCAATGAAAATAGAAATAAAAGTAGGCTGTTAACACTAACACTTCCAGTTTGCTGTTGTAAAAATACCCTAACGGTCATATGTCGCTGCCACCTTTGTGTGTAGCAAATAGAAACCAAGTTATACGTGACTTGAATAATTGTTTTGTTAGTTGTAATGTGAAAAAAGGGTAAAGAATAACATCCAGCCTGGCTTTTTCCGTGAGTAAAATAAAGTTATACGTGACTTTAATAATTGTTTAGTGCCCACAAGCACACACACTCCAATAATGCATTCTCACAGAAAAATCTTAAGTGCAAACCGCGACCGCGAACTAAGCGCTGTAAATTTAGCGAAAAATATTTCTTTCGAGAAGAAAAACAAAAGATTCCATCCCGGTTGAAATTTATGAGATGCGCCGTGGATTAAAAATGTTTGCCTTGCCCTCCGGCCTCGGGTTCATTAGGGCGTGCTTCTAGAACATTCTGATTAATATTTACCTTACTCTTCTTGCGGATTGTAGTTCATTAACCTTTCTTGTCAGTGAGAATTACGAAACTGAATATTTTACGTAACGCGCCAATTATCTACGTTACCGTTACGATAAGTTGTCAGAAACGTGACCCAAATATTCAAAATGGTATCTCTTGGGTCACAATTAGAATAACGGTTGTCCTTAATGCGCTTTGTTTTTTGAGACAGGAAAAACATGATGGCGGCTAATTTATGCGGTTGGGTTTGAAAGTACTTACTGTATTAAATCCGGGTAAAATGTACCAACTCGCGTCTAAAAAAACAGAACAATCTCTTTTTCGAAGTTAATCTTGCAGCTTATTTTATTAAGCGTCAGATGTAAAAATTTTAAGGCAGTGAGTTAATTTGGTGTTGTAAGTATAATGTTGTTCGTCCTAACAACTGTAAAAATGTGTCTGCTTTTGAATATTAGCAAGAGTATATTATAATATTACAGTAAACTTTAAAAGTTTAGTCCCATATCGAAGGCTTAGTCGTCCTTCGTATTAGTATTTTTTTCATTAATTATTCAGGAATTTGTAACATTAATAACAATTTATTACCTACTATGGATTCGTATAGTACTGATGCAGTAATGTTCTATAACTGTTGCGTGACTCGTTATACCCGTACAAACGATGCTCACGACTGAACAGGATGTTGAAAAGATGGCGTGCTACAAACTAGGTTACTCAAGACAGGCGATAATTAATTACATTACAATTAATATTGAGTGTGCGGTAATAAGCGCTGCTTTATAACAGGGCAAGTTGCAAAATAAAACTTTGACGAACTTTTTGTGAGTTGTTTTTGTGAGGAATTCTTTCTTCTTTATATACTTAAATACATTTTTTATTTTTTGTCTGTCTTTAAACGGGTTTTTGAGCATTAGTTTGTTAGAGACAATTATAATGTCATTACTTGGTCTGTAGGTACATATTATGTGGGTAGGTGGGTGTTGAGGGTGCTGCGATCCCGGTGGTAAGTAAGGCCGCCAGAGCTCTTGAGGTAGCTCTGTGTTGAGAGTGAGGAATCTGCATTATTATCCTCACATCAAAAACCGGCCAAGTTTGAGTCGGACTCGCGCACAAAGGGTTCCGTACTATTATATATACTACAACATTACTTAAACACTTTATTATAACCTTTTTTATTTAATTCAAATAATGATATTATTTTAATTTTATTATTTGCAGCAAGAACGTTAATATTATCATGTAGAATTTCGGTCAAGTGCGAGTCGGATTTTAGTTTTCCCATACATTTTGAGACTCAGCGCCTGATGAGCACAACGAGCAACATTTAAAAGTTTTTTTTGTATGGGAGCTCCCTTAAATATTTATTTTATTTTGTTTTTAGTATTTGTTGTTATAGCGGCAACAGAAATACATCATCTGCGAATATTTCAACTGTCTAACTATCACGGTTCATGAGATACAGCCTGGTGACAGACGGTCAGACAGCAGAGTCTTAGTAATAGGGACCTGTTTTACCCTTTGGGTACGGAACGGGTGATTATTCCGGAATCTTAAGCGGTATATAATACGGTATATTCTTACAATCAAGTCAGCAGCATGCTTGTTTGCCATCATCGCAGTATATGAAAATAATTTTCCTCTGCTACGTTGAGAGTTTTCAAACGAGCACGCCACAGGTCTATCATGTGTAGTTTAGTTGTTGTTATGACCAACTTCTGCTTTTACCATCAGATCAGCTGGCTGGACCACGCCTATCATAATATTGCACGGTCAGACTGTCACCGAACTTACATAAGTATGCCAAATTTCAGTTAAATCTGTTGAGGATAACTGCTTTAAAATCAGTCTTAAGATTTGACCTAAACATACGTAGAAAAATTGCAAGTTAAATAAAAGCCTGTAAAAAGAAGTGTACGTCTAAGTATTGGTTTCTGAACATCAAGTTTGATCAAATATAGGTAATTTAGCTACGATTACCTGAACAAGTTACTCTCGCGCATTATTATTCCCATTACACTAAACATCTGAATACCTATAGATGTCACGAGTTGATATTGACCCAAGACGGTGTAAGTAACTTATGAGACATTTTTATTCGCTGTTCCATGTGCAAATCTGATGACACTGACTGACTATTTGAATGATGGAGAAAGAGTTAAGGATTAAGATAATTTTATCTCATAAAAAATATACCATTCACTTGATGAGATAACACATCAATAATAAACAAACATTGTTCCGAATAACCTCATTTACATTACCAATAACAAGTACGAGTAATCATCGACTACCCGCGCGCACGGCAAGCAGCGAGAGACAATCTTATCAGAACATATCCCCCTTACCACTAATGTAGCATCACTGATTTGTTTAACGGACAATAAGAAACTTTTTCGCTTACTTGCCAAATTTATGGAAAAGAATAATATTAGACTTTAACCTTTTCTGTCTTAAATCTCGTGTTGTGTGTGTCATTTGTGTCGTTTTGAGCTTCACTAACTATAGACATTTTAAGATATTTTGTAGTACTTATCTAACTGCGGTGGGGTGTGTTTGTATATTTGTGTTGTCCGTTTGATTGCAGATCTCGAGCAGAGCAGTCCTATCAACTTGACATTGGCAAATTTGTGCCAACCCCGTTGGCCAGAACGCCATTAAAAAAGAGAAGAAGAAGAAGAAGTAATACACAGAATCGTAACTACGGCACAGTTGAGTAGTACAGAAGTTTTTAATGGATAAAACCACGTACATAGTAAAATTTGTGTGACGTGATGTGTCATAACGCGACAAAACCTAGGAGATCCTGAACCTGAGATCATGACCTAGGTTACTAAGTTTAACATTATTTTTATCATATTTCTCTATTTCTAACTTCTCTATTGTGTATTAGTTATATAAAAAATGTAATGACTTAGGATGTTTCCTGTAATGTTACATGTTTTTCTTAAATAAATAAATAAATAACGACATCGTTTCGTGCATCGTTTTAAGCTTAAATTATATTGTATGCCTGTAACTGGCAACTGTTGATACTTTCAATATTTGTCCACCTTATTTATTTACACAGTTATATAATAAAAACAGGCCAAGTGCGAGTCGGACTCGCGCACCGAGGGTTCCGTATTTTTTTTTTTATAATGATGTAACTAAAAATTTACGGTTTTCGCAATTTTTCCTTTATCTGTGCTATAAGACGTCACTTTGTACCAAATTTCAAGATTCTGAGTTCACGGGACCTACCCTCAAACTTGCGGAAATTTGCGGCATAAACGGCTGTATCTTTTGATTGCGTTAGCTTAGAAGTTTGATTTTTTCACAGCTCCAAGGGACAGTAGACCTTAGTGTTTGATATAAATTCCAGCTTAATACCTCCACGCGTTCCTGAGAAAAAGGGTCTTGATAGACAGACAGACGGACGGACGGACAACAAAGTGATCCTATAAGGGTTCCGTTTTTTCCTTTCGAGGTACGGAACCCTAAAAACTTTCCTGATTTCTGCATATTCACATTCATTTGATGCGGTCTAACGTGATGGTTCATACTGTGTTAGCCACCTCAGGCTGTTGTTTCATGATGAGTGCCTCGCTACCAGGCATTTTGATGCGACATTGAACATCTGTATTCGGCACTTTGTCCTATCACTTTACACGTAGATTTGATCGGAGGATAGATGAAGAAAAGTTTATTTTAGAACATCGGATTAATCCACGCATGGACGACAAGAGTTTGTCCAAAGCTGTTATACAATACATTTTCAATAACTGTAAAGGCGCCTATACAAACGCCATTTTAAATATTTATGCCCATTAAAATGTACTCAAGAACAACCTTATAAAAACGTCCGTCACAAATACATTCTTTCGGCATTAACCCAAACGAGCGTCGAAATTTGTATCGACAAAGTAGGCGACCAGCGGAATTTCCTCACGATAACAATCTGTCCCACCTTGTGGCCATTACGGGTCAGGCGATGGCCAGATACAGGGCAATTTATGCATTGCACACTCAAAAAGCGGCTTTCTCTGTATTTACTTACTTTTTATGAGCGATCCTTATCCGCCTCGTGCAAAATGTTTCGTTTTTAAGCTCTGTTTTCCACCCTCTTTGTGGTTTTCATTGTGGTTAAGGGTCAATTTGTGATTTATATTTCTTGTTTCAATTTAATTTCATTGAGTAGGGTTGTAATTTAGGCACGAAAGCCGCTTGCGTACTTCGTAGATTCGAATCCAATCGGAATGTAAAAAGCATGTCTCAATTGACCTGCTACTAATTTAACCCTTTTAGAAAAAATAAAAGTATTTTATAATTATTGTTATTGCGTGGCAGATGTACCTTTTAAGCATTTCAACTTACTGTGTAACAGACAAAAATGTAGTAGGGTTTTTAGTGAACGCTTTATACGTTTTCATAAAGACTTTACAAAGGTGCACAAATACAAACCAACTTTATCGTTGCTATAGGCACTATTAGTATGTCATATTTGTCGGCCTGTTTAGCCTAGTTGGTAGTGTCACTGCCTCCGAAGCTAGAGGTCCCGGATTCGAATCCCGGTAAGGGCATTTGTTATATATGATTTCATTCGGTTTGGTGAGTATTTTATTTATTTATTTATTGAGGAGATAACACGGAAAACATACATTGTATAAACAAAACTTAAAGTAACATAAATGTCCTTAAATACAGATGCTTCCATATACGTATCTCACTGAGAACATAAAATACCACTAAATCCTTAACTAACAAGCGGGACACAACATTATCAATGTTGAGATAGACTTATTTTATGTATATATGTATGTGCTTAAATTAATGTTACAGGAAGGAAGAAGTTACCTAGTTATTTGCAATTAAGTTTGTACGTATCTCACTGAGAACGTAAAATACCACATAATACTTAACTAACATGCTTTATTTATTTATTATATTTATTTTAAACTAATTTAACAGGAAGGAAGAAGTTACCTAAGTATTTATATTTTTACTTCTGTGTAAGTTTGTGATTGCTGCCTTGAACTGGGCGCGGGATTTTGAGAAGAGATCAATTTCGAGATGAGATTTGTTGTAGTGATCGCATAGTCTGTATAGAGGTGCACGTTTTCCGGCGTTAGTCTTTCTCTTCGGAAGACCGAAGAGGTGTGTGGACCGCGTTAGCTTGAGAGGAGCTCGAAAGTATATTTTTGATAGGAGACTTGGACAATCCAAGTCGCCTGTGCATATGTCACGCAGCATGACTGCGTCGGCGATGCAACGTCGGTCCTGTAATGATAGCGTGTTGTATTTAGTTAAGAGCTTAACATAAGAGTACTGTGGATTCTTCAGTTTAGAATTAAGGCGTCGATAGAACTTTTTTTTAATCATTTCTAGCTTATTGCAATACACATTATAAAAAGGGTTCCATACAACTGACGCGTTCTCAAGATTAGAACGAACTAGGCATTGAAAAAGGTAAGTCAGGCTGAGCTCTTGTTTGAAGGGTTTGGTAACACGCATAACAAAACCCAACATTCGGTATGCTTTTTTGAGAATATGATCGATGTGTGTGTCTAGTGTCAACTTTGCGTCTAAAATAACACCCAGATCTCTGATGTTATTTACTATTTGAAGTGAATGTTCATTTAGTTTATATGAATTACGTAGTACGTTATTCTTTCTAGTGTATGTAATGTGTTTACACTTATTGTGAGCCAAAGATAACTTATTAATCTTACAATAATTGTTGAGTCTATTTAAATCGTCTTGAATCAGTTGAACATCTTGATGAGTGTAAACTTTTTTATAAATTTTTAAATCGTCAGCATACAACAGAAAGTTACAGTTTTTGAAACATTGTGAGATGTCGTTAATAAACAAGACAAATAGGAATGGCCCAATAGTTGAGCCTTGCGGTACGCCGGATGTTACAATTGTAGATGAGGAAGCTAGTCCGTTGATTACTACACATTGAGTGCGACTTTGGAGGTAGGACGCGAACCACCTGAGGAGGTTTCCCTTTATTCCGTTGTATGATAATTTTTTTAGAAGTATCAAGTGGTCAACTTTGTCGAACGCCTTTTCAAAATCGGTGTAGATTGTGTCAATTTGAATATTTTTATCAAGATTCCCGAACAAGGTGTTAACAAACAGAGTAAGGTTTGTAGCCGTCGATTTACCCTTGACAAATCCGTGTTGCTCCTCCAGGATACAGTTTTTGAACATTTTAGATATACGACCGTGAACCAATTTTTCAAATGTTTTAGGGATACAGGACAAAATGGAAATAGGCCGGTAACTTTGCACATTGTGTTTATCACCTGATTTGTATATGGGTGTGATGTGTGCCGTTTTCCAGCGGTCCGGGAATATACCGAAATGCATACATTTGTTAAATATTATTTGTAACGGGAGAGCTAAAGCGGTGCATGCACGTTTGATAAACACAGGACTCAACTCGTCGGGACCTGGACCTTTATTCTCGTCAGTTTTCTTTAATGTGGTAAGAACTTCATGTTTAGAAAAAGTCATGTTATTTAAATGAAGGATCGAGTTGTCAGCATCACTCCGCTCAAGAGCACTTGTGTCGTAAGCGCTTGATGAAGTCGGCTCAAAAACTGATTTAAAGTAATCCGCGAACATGTTGCAAATTTGTGTTGGACAATTCGAGCACACGTTACCTAGTTTCATGGTTTCAGGATAGCCTGTGTTCGATTGTCTGAGATTTGATGTGTATTTCCAGAATTGTTTTATATTAGTCAACAAAGAAGTTTCAGTGTTTTTGATGTAATTTTGAAAGCAGAGGCGTAAGAGGAGTTTGGCTCGAGAGCGAAGCAGGCTAAATTCTTGGTAATCTCTTGGTGAATTGTACGTTTTCCGTCTCAGCCTAATTTTTTGTTTTCGCCTAAGTGTGCTTACAAGACTCTTTGAAAACCAAACAGGGAAACGCTTAGAGTTGGGTTTTAATAAAGGAACATGTAATTTTATAATTGAGTTAATATGGCTGTAGAATTTAGAGATACAAGTGTCGGGATGTAAGTCGCCGAACTCAGTTGTCCAGTCAATAGAATTGATTTGGGAAATTATTTTAATATAGTCAGCCTTGTAAAAGTTGTACCTGCGCCTGTGTGCGGATCGCATTGTTTTAGGCTCCGACATATCGCATAAAATGTCTAATGGGGGATGGTGAGGAACCGCGTCAAGCAAGGGATCAGCAGATATCGCTAAGTCACATTTTTGCACGTTGCTGAAAACCAGGTCCAGGGTTCTACCATTTTCATTGAGTACGTTGTTATGCTGTTTAAGATTTGCGAATGCCATGGTGCACGCAAGTAGTTTGGCTACTTCGTTATCAGTATCTAATGGCGAACTAGGGGGAGTATTATTAATAAATGACCAACTAACGTTTGGTAAATTAAAGTCGCCGATTAAAATTAGTGAGCACGGACTTAAGTTTAAATATGAATTTTGCATACGCGACATATAGGATTCGTATGCAGTGTTTCTAGTGGCAGGCGGAATATAGCATGCGGACAGCAGTAGGGTATTCTTACGATTTGGGAACAAAAGAATTATTTCCTCTAGATCATTCGCCTCCAACTCCGTTTGTCTTGTAGCTATAATACCTACTTTTACAGCAACGAGTACACCTCCGCCAGTTTTTTTGTTAGTCGTTTGAAAATCGCGGTCACGTCGGAAAATTACATAGTCACCAGTTAAAATTTCAGAGTCATGTATAGAATCATTGAGCCAGGTCTCTACTAGTACAATGATGTCGTACGTGCATAGTAGCGAATTTAAGCGTAGCTTATCCAGTTTAGATTTTAGACCACTACAATTTTGATAGTAAATGGAGAGATTGCCACTATACATTTAAATAAGGGTGCATAGACAAAGTAATTAAACAATATTGAAATATAAAGCGCCCATCTGTTGGAAGTAGTTTGTTTAAGCAGCAGGAAAATGTAAATGCAATAATAGAATGTTTGACACACATATTGTTACTTAGGAATAGTCAGATCTTTAATAAATCACTATCGTTTCGAATAAGGAGAACACGAGCTTCGTCAGTTTTCCGTAGCAAAATGTTAGCGTTCTTAACCCAGATATATTTATATTCTTTTTCTTTAGCTAGGTTGCGCGCTTTGCCAAAAAGAATCTTTTTCTTTAAAGTGAGATGCTCATTAATGTAAAATCGCCGTACGCTGGCCACTTCGGCAGCATTGGTGGCAGGCATTAGGTCGGCGGTGGTCAGTGTTCGGCGAGCGCGGGCCGCAGCAATGACGTCATTGCGCAGCCGTCGGGTTGTAAGCTGCACCACTATATTTTTCGGGCGATCATTGGTAACGTTGTGAGCTGTCCGATGAATTGCTCGGATTTTTTCAGGGGGCAGCTCGACTCCAAGCAGACGTCCTATGTCACTGGCCATTTGCACAAGGTTTTCACCTCTTCTTTCAGGTATATTTTGAATTTCCACGTTACAAAGCCGTGCGGATTGGTCCATGTCATCAAGTTTCACTTGGAGGTCCTCCATGTCTCTACGAAGTTGTTCATTTTCGGCCCTTAGCGATGTGTCGTTTCCGGACAGCGACGTCGAATCTAGTTTCTGCTCCAATTTTTGTAGGTTTTCTTCGCAGGTGTTGATTCGTGAGTTAAGTTTCTGTACCTCTTCCTTGAATATGTTAGTAACATCTCTGATGGCTTCACGGATATCCGCACGCCATTGTTCACTTAACACTTTGAATTTGGAGTCTAAATAGGCAGTTAGTGCATCAGTGTCGATATTTAATATTGATGCGCCAGGCTCTATGGTCTGCTTTGGAGAGTTGGCGGATGCCGAGCCTAATTGTCTTTTGGCTTTACAAGCGAGGCATTTCCACTTTATTTTATTCATCGGCAAATTTTTTTTGAAGTCTTCAGCCGATAAGTCGGCACACCAGTAATGCATATTGAGTGTGCATGATGTACATTTGATAGCATCTTTGTCCGCCAGACTCTTCTTGCACTTTCCACAGTCCATATTGCGCGCCGCGATTTTATCTACACAGATCTCGCTGAGGCAATCCACGCTGACGACCAGTCTGCGCGCGAGTAATCTTTGAGCGCGATAACTCTGTGACGCGTGCGGTATCCAGCCAATGATGACCTCCGATGCGCCGCGCTAAACTAGTCGCTATGCTATCGGCGCAACCGTGGGATTTGTGTGCGGCTATACCGTAGCGATAGCTGGTTACCTTTATCTTGCTGTTGCGGGTACAACGGCGTAAGCTCCACAATTTTATAGTTTTATGCACTATTAACGCACTTAGTTACAAGGTTTAATATTTAAAATATAAGTCTATCACTTAAAACTGGTTCACACAGGAATTTAGTGGTAAGGAAAGTATTTACATTGGTTACGAGTGATTGTAACCGGGAGAAAATCTTGCGCGCTTTTGCCTCCCAGACAGCCCATCAAAGAGTTGAGTAATCAAATTGATGCTAGGGTGCCAATTCTAAGGGGTAAAATCTACCAGGCAATAATGTAGAAAGTGTGCTACAAATACGTTCTTGACATTGCCTATCGTTGTAATTAAAAGCATAAAAGCGATAAAGCGATGAGTTTTCGTCTAGATTGTTTAAATAATAAAAAAAAAACGTTTATTTCCCAATACTTAATAAATAGGACAATGACAATAGGATAATATACAAATCTGTAAAATATGTAAATAAATTGAATTAGCAGTATGAAGTAAAGACAACATGATCCTTTCTGGCTAGTTCTAAAATAACTCTAATACAGCATTTTTGTGCAATACAAAGTTTATCTATTATTGCATAGTTAACCCCATATACCGTAAATTATCGTAGAGCTTCGAGTATCGTCATTTAATAATAAATCGATTCTTTAACTCAAGTAACTATATACGTTCCGAGATTAAGATACATATTTTTAACACAACGTAAGAACGAATCATTTTGTAAAGTCGTTAAACCTCGATTACGTTTTGAGCAGAGACATTTGTTCCTGAGACTCGGATGTTTTCTATGTATTTAAGTACATATCTATTAAATATATCGTCGTCTAGTACCCATAACACAAGCCTTATTATTGAGCTTACTGTGGGACTAGTTCGATGTGTGTAAATAATTGTCCCCTAATATTTATTTATTTATTAGTGCAAGAAAAACTATAACTAAACGAAGGGATGAGGTTTACCGCGACATGACGTTAAGGTATTGCGACATATTGCAGAGACTTGAATCGTAATACAAAATGTGCCGTTCATAGCCTATAGTATCATAGGGATAAAACACATAAACATGAAAAAAAGATATCCTCTTCAGTCAATAATGGAAGCGGAAGACGTCCTCTTCAATCAATAATGGAAGCGGGCCAGATGACACATGAAAGTCAAGCGATATCCAACAAACATCCCCTTCACACATTAGGATAACTGGAATGCAGTCCAGCTCCCTGCTGATACTGATAAATAGACCGGGACGTGCGCTGCCTGCTAAGACACTAGTAATATTAACACATTATGTCTCGTTAACTTCTCTAATATGCTGTATGAGACTGGATTTCCAAGGCACCTCACTAGTGTAGGCAAATATAAACTCTTAAAATAAAAGCCATGCCAGACGAATGACCCGGCACTACAATATCTAAAAGAGGTTTTGCAGAAAAATGGGACAAACCTACTGATAAAGTACTTTTTAACGTCCGACGTGGAACGCAAAAGAGGGAGGAGGGGGCTGTTGTAAGTTTAACATGTATATCTGTGTATGTGTATGTATGTGTGTGCTATCGTAGCTCCTAAACGGGCGTTAAAAATGGTTCCGTTTTGAATGTGGTTTTCTTTATTTGAAAGCAAGTTTTCCGGTGATGGTTATTAGACATGCTTTATCGAAATCGGTTCAGGTATTTTTGAGATATTAAACTTGAAATGAAAATGTCGGGGGATGTACAACTTTTCTAAGTTATCATTTATTTCGAAATACACAGTTCTATCAACGGTAAGCGTGTCAGTGATTAAGGCTAGGTTGCACCAAACCGTATGTAATCGTAAGCGGTGTTCGTTAAATCTTCAATGCATGGAAAGCTTGACAAGTTTCTATGGGATGACAGCTGTCAGCGACACATTTAACGTTGATCGGTCTGTGATCGTAAGTCGGTGCAACCCAGCCTTCTTGTCCATTAATCGAATCAATATCCAAATAAAATATTATATAATCTACAAATTGTGCTACGATTTAAATACAATTAATTGTAAAATATATAAAGAAACACGTAAATACTATTTAAGTACTGTAATGACCTTCCGGTGCAAAAACAAACCAAGACATGCTTTATTAGTAGAAAACCTCCAATAAGTTACAACTGTAAAAGTCAATAAGAAGTATAAAATTCTCGGATAGCATCATAAACTATTTCGTTTACATAGTGCTAGACTACATGCAAACTTTCTGTCTAAAATAATAAACGAGTTGCTAGATAATGTCCGAAATTTATTTTATTATTTGATTCAGGCAACAAGGGCCCATATAAATTTAAAACGCATTACTGGCCCGTACAAACTACAAACACATAAATTTAAAACATATTACCACGAGCGACGAAACAGCGTCACTCTTGCGTCGTCAACTCCGGTAAATAAATATTTAAGTGGAAAAATCGTCAAAAGCCTAACAGAAACGCACCTACTTTATTTAAACTTCAGCTTTATTTTGCGATATAATATGATAAGTAGTTAGTTTTATAAAATAATAGATTATATTTTATTTAAGCAACATATGATAATAAAAAAAAAACATAAACATAACTTAGTAACTAAACTAAACTAACTTAGATTATTTAAACCTAGGTTAAAAGAACCTATGTCCCCCAGGTCGCTGCCACTGGGCAGGGTGCCCAAAAGGCTGGCCGCGTTGCCTCGCTGACTGGCAATACCAATACGCTGAGTGAGGAACGAACCAGCCCTACGATCACCCGAGTTAGTTTTTAATTATAATTAACTTAGAACTCCCCTTCGGGATACATAACTCTTGAAGGTTTATTTTATATTAGGTAGACAAAATGTGTTGTGTTTAATGAAAAAAAAACATAGGATCCATATAAAGACATTTACGTTGCTTATTTCAACTCCATTCTGAAACACAGAAAACCGCACCATGATAATGTAATCGCCAACATATTTTGCGATACAGCAAATTGTTATATTTTAATAACGCGGCAGAAAGCGGGGCACTTTCAAGACGCCCTTGATATTTGAACATTATAGCGCATTTTGGGCGCCTGAATCAATGAAAACAGAATTTGTATTTCACTTATCGCTAAAACCCGTTTTATGACATAGTGAGCTGATTTCTTGATACTTGATGAGTGTTTCTTATAAAAATATTGAAATTATTTCGTTATATTTCATTTGAATTGAAAACTGGAAACGAGGAAAACATGAGAAGATACTTAACTCGTGTTTTATTCATAATATACTGTGTAAATGAATACCTAATTAAGTACAGAAGTGTTAACAAGGAAAATTACAAAGAAAAATGATGAATGGAATAAGCTCGCAAAAATACCAATACTCTGAGTAACGTAAGAAAAAATTGTAGAAGCTTTCGTCATATTATTTTATTTATTTATTTTTCACGAATAATGTACTTATAAATTACATGAAGATAATTCAGGATAAGTGTGACCTAATACTAATTAAACTCATATTAACATGTGACTTTTATTTACTTCCAATAAAAATGTACAACAGAGAAGAAAGACATTAATATAAATATTATCACACCTAGGTAAATTAATCATCTATTACGACGCATAAATTGCTGCATAATTATTAATTACTCTTCAACAATCGTGTGCTTACCGCCCTTGTAACTAACATTAATGGCTCATTTGGCGAGCGACTGCCGTCAATAAAAGCTGAATATTTCACGTATCGCCGAACATCGAATTACCATAAACAATTCCCGATTCAGCAGAAGTATCGATGATGCGATATTTTTGTATTCATCGAATTTGCTGAAAGGCAGTCTGCACTTTTAATGTTCATTATTACAGTGTGCTTCGCTGAAATAGGCATAATAATGGTTGCTATTAACAGAAAACATTTTTCAGTGTTTAATATTCACTATCGTATTTTCTTTTTTTTAACTTTATTAAATTAGCTACAGACAAAAGCCGCAGGTGTTTCCGTTTAAACGATGATATATTCATCCCGGAAAAACTTGTAGATTTACGCAAGAAAGTGACAAATGTGCACACTTGTTGAGCTTAAGAAAAACTATGTTTGGTGTTGCCAGTGAGTAATCGTAGGAAATCGCGGCGGTGTCCCGTGTAATGGGCCGCACACACTCGATTACCTCACTAATGCACGCCTTGGACTCCCTCGCGTAGCACTAGAAACAAGTAAATAATAAAGACTACGAATGTCTATACAACTCCGCGTTCTTTTAAAAAAATGAACCTGTTTTAGCTAGTTTACTAGAGGAGAGGACGCTACTGTTTATTTCGTATAGCATTAATCTCTGTAAGATATTGGTTCGATGTTACGCTATTATGTAACTGCCATAGAACATTGATGGTAAAGATTAGTTTGATTTGTTAAACTAGCTACAGCAGACTCGTTATTTTTAATTTTAATATAATTAATTCTGTTTGTAATTGACACCGTGTTATCAATCCCTAACCTTGAATTAAAATCTAGGCGCGAAACAAAAATTCGTAGTTGGCACAGCATAGCTATTTTTTCTGTGTCCATTGTAAAAAAATAAGTTTTTGATTCGGCTATGGAAAAATTAAATGGCCTTATTCATAGAATAATATGTCGCAGGGGTATGATCAAAATGGAAATTTGAGCAAATCCCTAAAAGATATTATAAAATCACGCAGAATTTCCCTAAAAACAGTGATTTGACCAAATCCCAGGGTCGGCTTAGAGAAATGATGAAATCGCCTAAAACGGTCAACTCCATTTACCATTTCACTATACTAGTTTAGTGATTTGATAATATCCCTATACCACGTCAGTGAGTTGACGAAATGAGCTCGTTAGGTATTAAACCGACCTGGGAATTTGATGAAATCACTGGATTTTCGTCGAGGAAAGTTATGAAATGGAGTAGGTAGCCATTTTAGCATCCTCGTGAAAACGTGAATTGATCATATTCCTTAGGGATTTTATCAAATCTCAGTTTTGATCATATCCCTGCGACGTATAGATATAAGTAAAATATTATTAAATGCAATAAATTAGTTTACAATATTTCAAATTATTAATTTTAATTAAACTTTTGAGTCAACTTATTGAACGCCATAATCTCTATAATTTTCGAATCCCTAATTATATATCGTATGGCAATCATTTCGAACCGTGAGATCTAATATTTTCTAGTCTCTGCATAGCATATTATGCGACTAGAGCGTGAGTTCAATATATTATGCTTTCCACGAGTAAAATGGAAGTCTAGGAATAACCTGCAATGCTATACGGAAATATAACAGTAATTATACAATACATTTGCTTTGTTCGTCGGATTGTGTTTCTCTGTGCTATCGTACTAATTTATCCGACTTGAAAGGATTTTAATGTACGCTGTAGTACATACATTAAATTCAAATCATTATAAGTATCCTAAGAGTTTAAATAAATGATCATACTAATTCTTCGTAGTTCCCTGCTCAGTCTCGTTGTGCGTTTCAATATTTAGTGCCGTGAGTTCCCTATGAAGATACGACTTTTTTAGATTTTGTGAGTTGTTGACGGAGTGAAATAAAGTTCTCTGCTTCCGCTAGACAGCTAGATTTCGATTACTCCTCCAAAAATATATATTTTCAATGGTTTCGTATGTTTCTGCAGGCAGCTGTCGGTTTGTTCTCCTCTACCGGTTGCATTAATCAACCGGTTCTATTGAAATTACGTGAGCAGGTGTGATAATTATAATAGATATTTATATGGCGTCAAATTTTGAAAAGTAAAATAAACACACTCACGAGGTCTACACCTCACGGAGCCACTAGTTTAGTGGTTTTGAACGTGGACTAGTATAGATAGGTAAGTGTCGGTACGACTACGGAACCCTTCTTTGTGTGAATTTCACTCGCGAAGCGCTACTTACTGAGAGCGTCAATATCTGGCATCGTAGGCTAGGTCACGTATCCGATGTGCCGCGTCTAGCTAAGTTGGTTAATGGCATCGAAATTGGGGGAGGGAATTTGGAAAAATTTTGCGAAATCTGTACTAAAGCTAAAATGACAAGAAAACCTTTTGGAAATAGTAGAATAAAAGCGAAATTCCCTTTGGAAATTATTCATACTGACGTCTGCGGACCAATCGAAATTCCCACCTGGGACAATAAAAAATATTTTATTACATTTTTAGACGATTTTACACATTTTTGTGTTGTCTACTTAATTACCTTCAAGAGTGAAGCCTTTGATAAAGTCAAACAATTTGTGATGTTAGCGGAAAACCATTTTAATCTAAAAGTTAAAAAATTACGGTGTGATAATGGACGGGAATTCTCGAACAATAACCTAATCTCATGGTGCGAATCAAAAGGAATAGTTTTAGATCTCACAATACCCTATTCGCCCCAACTTAACGCAAAAGCTGAAAGATTGAACAGAACATTAATGGAAAGAACGAGAGCGTTGATATTTGATGGTCGTGTTCCAAACTATCTTTGGGGAGAAGCTCTACTGACCGCCAGTTTTCTGGTCAATAGAAGTCCAACGGAAGGCAGAGATAAAACACCAGCTGAAATGTGGTTCAATATTAAACCTAACCTATCAAACATCAGAAGATTTGGTTCTACAGTTTTCTACAAAATAAATTCGGGCCTGCGAAAGCTTGATAAAAGATGCAACAAAGGAATACTGGTTGGCTATGTTAGAAATGGCTATAAAATCTGGGTAGATGAAGAAAATAAAATTATAAGGGCAAGGGATGTAAAGATAAATGAAGATGAACAAGGAATCTATCTTTATGGTGAAGAAAATAATATTAGAATCAATGGACTTTGGCAGTTAGATGAAAATGAAGAACTAAAAACAAAAGAAATAAGGGAGAACACAACACGAGAAGGTCGAGAAGGTGAAAAAGAAAGAAGAAGTATTATTAAAGATAAAGAAATAGAAAAATCGAAAACAATGAAAGATAATCGAGAAGGTGGAAAAGAGAGAAGATTAATTATTGAAGATCGTGAAATAGATAATTCAACAAACGAAGTTGAAACAAATGAAGTACAAATAAATGAAGGTGAAACAAACGAAGTTGAAACAAATGAAGTTGAAACAAGTGAAGTCGAAAGAAATGAAAGTGAAATAAATGAAGATCATGGAAGGACAGTGAATATTAATTTGAATTATAAATATAACTTTGGAAGTCGTTTTATTTTTGATAATCCAATATATTCTGATGGGAATGAAGAATTTTTTGATAGTGAAGAAATTGAAGAAACTGGAAGTCGAGCTGTGGAAAATAGTGAAATTTCTAATGAATCTAGGAGAAAAATTAGTTTAAATGAAAGTCGAGCGGTGGAAGATAGTGAAATTTCTAATGAATCTAGGAGAGAAGTTAGTTTAAATGAAAGTCGAGCTGTGGAAGATAGTGAAATTTCTATTGAATCTAGGAGAGAAAGAAGTTCAAATGAAAGTCGAGAAGTAGAGAATAATGAAAATAGAAGGCGCCAACCTGCAAGAGAGAGAAAACCACCTGAACGCTATAAAGATTATTTGATGGATTATGATACGGAAATATCTATGTTAACTTATAAAGAAGCAACCGAATCTAGAGAAAAAGATAAATGGAAGAAAGCTATAGAAGAGGAAATCAAATCTTTGGAAGAGAATAATACGTGGTCTTTGGTAGACAAGAATGAAGCAGACGGTAGAAAATTAGTAACGAGCAAGTGGATTTTTACAATTAAATCAGATGGAAGATATAAAGCTAGATTAGTAGCGAGGGGTTTTCAACAAAAATATAAAATTGATTATGATGAAACATACAGTCCAGTGGTCAATACCACTTCTTTAAGAGTTTTGTTGTCAATTGTTGCAAGTAAAGGACTTAAAATGAAACAATTTGATGTGAAGACCGCCTTTTTACATGGAGACTTAAAGGAATGTATATTTATGAAAGTGCCTGAGGGATATAATAATAAAAATGACAAAGTTTGTAAATTGAATAAGAGCTTATACGGTTTAAAACAAGCTCCGCTAATGTGGAATATCAAGTTTACAGATTATTTAGTAAAAATGGGGTTCAAACAATTAAAACTTGATCAATGCATCTTTGTGATGGAAGGTGAAAGAAGAATTATTCTTGCAATTTATGTCGACGATGGGTTGGTTGTTGGAAAAAGAGAAGAAGATTTATTGCATGTGATAGAAACCTTAAGAAAGGCTTTTGAATTAAGAATATGTGAAGAAGTGTCAAATTATATCGGTTTGGACATAAAACAAGAAGGAAATGGGATTAAAATTTTTCAAAAGACGTATGTTGAGAAGATTGTGAAGAAATTCAACATGAATGAAGCTAAAGAATGCAGATGTCCAACTATTTTAGTAGAGCAACATCCATCAATAAAAACTGATATTAAAACTCATGAATTGTATCGAGAGATGATAGGGTCATTGTTGTATCTTTCTAATAAAACTAGACCAGATATTGGATTTCATGTGGGTTATTGTTCGAGACATCAAAATAGTCCAAATTTAAATGATTTAAACAACGCAAAAACTATTTTAAGATTTTTAAAAGGTTCAAAAGATCAAGGGATTCACTTTGGTGAAGGTGATAAAGTGCTTCGAGGGTACTGTGATTCAGATTTCGCGGGGGATCCAGACACTAGACGTAGCACCTCGGGTTTCGTGATTTGGTTAAACGGTGGACCAGTGGCATGGAGCTCAAGAAAGCAGTCAGTTGTAGCCCTATCAAGTACGGAAGCAGAATTTATAGCTGCAGCAGAATGCTGCAAAGAACTTCTTTTTGTAAGAGACCTGATCGATGAGATGACAAATGAAAAACTAGAGATTGAGATGAAAGTAGACAATCAATCAGCAATTTGGCTAATGAAAAAGGGAATTATGAACAAAAGAAGCAAACACATAGATGTAAAATATTACTATTTGAAAGAGAAAATTGATTCGAATCAGATATCTGTTAAATACTGTCCAACGGGATCACAGATAGCAGATATTCTAACGAAAAGCTTGCCACCTGTAAAGTTTGAAAGATGTCAACGGAAACTAGTGTATTAGTGATAGTGTATAAGTGCGGGCTAAAGTGAACTATTATGGTATTTTTGGTTGAAACGTGGGTTATAAGTAGTATGTAAGTTTTTTATAGGGTGTGTCATTCTCTATGATAAAGAAGTTATGTAGAGTTGTGTTGTAAACTTAAGGAGTCAGTAATAAAACAATAACGTACGTTTCGATTTTACTTAATGAAAATATGTTTCATTTAAGGGGGTGCCTGACTATGATTCATTTAAGGGGGTGTATTTGGGGAATCATTCGTAAATGAATCATGAGTCTATATAAAATATCATATACGAGTATCATATCATATCATATAATATCTAACTATCTCAACACCAACCGGACATAACTTGGTATGGCTTTACACGGTTTTTATTATGTTTTATTGACCCTTAAGTTTTCATAGCACATTTTATTTTGTTCAATTTGTTTTGTTTAGTTACTATAATTATGTTTGATGTTTTATGGATTTTAATAATGTTTTTAAAAAATAACAAATGTCGAGTAGGAGTTTATGTGAAGTTTGAAGTGGAGTAGGAGTTTATGTGAAGTTGAAGTCGAGTAGGAGTTTATGTGAGGTTGAAGTCGAGTGGGAGTTTATGTGAAGTTGAAGTCTTGTGGTGAATATAATGATATAGTGCATAGAGTCGAGTGGGAGGTTTTTAAATTAATGGAGAATAGTATATACTCCATATAATAGTATATAGTCAATATGAAGTTATATGGAGTATAATGAATTTATGCATAGAGTCGAGTGGGAGGTTTTTAATTGAAAAAATATTATAAAGCTGAATAATGAAGTTGAGTAAAACAATATAATAATAATTGTAAAATGTAATTTTTCAGAAAGCTGTTAATTAATGTAAATGTGGGTTGATATTGTATCGTTTGAGATTTTCTTAAGGGGTGATTGTTTTTTGGTTAATATTTAAGGGGTGATTGTTTCTTGGTGAATATTTAAGGGGTGATTGTTTCTTGGTGAATATTTAAGGGGTGATTATTTTTTGGTATATAGTTAAGGGGTGTTTGAAATTGTTTTGAATTTTTAAATTTTAATTTGTAGATTGTCATGCGCAATAGTCGATTGAGGGGGTGTGTTGGAATAAGGTTTTACTGTGACGGACTGGCCTTATTCTATATTTGAATTTTACAATCGATATTGCACATGTCATGTGTCAGGTTTGTTTATTCACTCCGGTTGACTTTTTCCTACTGAAAGGATGTTTTGATAATATAATTTATAAATACAAAGTTGTGTATCTCCAGAAATAAACTGTAGTTCTGCCAGAGTCCCATGGTTTTCTTATAATAACAAAAAAAACGAAGAGAACAAATCGCCAAACTTGAACTACGCGTCGTTGAAGAGTTCCGTTCTGATCATCATCAGCAGTTCCACTTCATCAAATGTCACTTTTATGAATGAAAATGCTTGATTAGTTAATCAAAATACTAAAATTACTATTTATTTGCCTTTCACACTTGAGGAGTTCCCTCAATTCCTCATGGATCCCATCATCAAAAATCGAGCATGACAAAAATTAATCGTGAAGATAGAACTTGCTTAACAAACACAGCTAGGAGGACAAATCGCCAAACGTGAACTTTTCGTCGTTGAAGAGTTCTGTTCTGATGACATCAGCAGTTCCACTTCATCGAATGTCACATTTTTGGATGAAAATGCTCGATTTTTTGATAAAAACACCAAAACCACTATATGTTTGCCTTTAAGATTTGAGGAGTTCCCTCAATTTCTCATGGATCCCATCATCAGAACTGCGTTTTGACAAAAACGGGACCAACTTGGATATATATACTTACAACCAAAAAATAATTTTCCAAATCGGTTAAGGGGAGGTCGTCAAGCGAGTTAGCGTTTTCGAGTTTTCTAAAAACAACCCGAAACGTAGAAAAAGGGTTTTAAATATTTGAAAAAATTCTATGTTTTACTTAAGGATCTAGTCTAGTCAAAGTTGCACTCAGATACACGATCTAATGAACTTCGCTCGATAGAAAGAGACCCCAAAGTTACTCCTTTTTGTAAAGCATTTACAATCTGACGACTAAACTATTGATGTTTTAAATAAAGTTTTTGAACTAAACTACAGCCATTCAGTATTTCTAGACATTTACGCAGAATTTAAAAAGATAGAATGATTGTATGAATTAATATGTTTAAATACCTAGGAAATGCGCGAGCGCGGAGGCTCGGCAGGCCCGATCAGTCGCGCGCTGGCGCTTACAGACAACGGACCTGTGTCAGTTTTATCCGCGACAGTTTCGTGCACCAAACAAGCAGTTTTTGACGAATTTATATAATGGTTGCAAATTATTTAAGAAGGGCAATAAAAACCCGAATGAAAAAAGGCGTAATTATTAACAAATAAATTATGGTCATAGTGCCACAGTATAAAAATGACAGTATAACAACTGAACTGAACCCCTCCAGAAATGTAACCAAAGTTGGTAAAATTATAAATGAAATGTTTATTACCAGAAATTGTAGATATAGTAAGAGATCTACGAGTACTGCTTTGCACTTGAATATTTTTTTAAGCTGTGAGCTTCAACACATTAATTCCGGCCGTCTTTTTTTTAATACCACGTCAGTGGCAAACAAGCCAACGGCCCGCCTGATGGTAAGCGGTCACCGCAGCCTATGGACGCCTACAACTCCAGAGGTGTCACATGCGCGTTGCCGACCCTTTTAAAATTTATACACTTTCTATCTTTCTAGCTAATCTTCTTTTATAAGGTCTACCCATTTCCAGGTAGCTACCGTGGCAAGTTTGGTATCATTTTATATAACATATTGATTCTTTTGTCATCTTTATGTAAAAATCATTTCTGGTATTTATTTTTTAAAAATACGGTAACCTTTCGCATAAATAGTAAAAAAGTAAAAACTTCGCAATGTTTTTTATGCTTTGAGAGCTAATAACTTTTGATGAATAAATTAAACCACCAAAAAATATTCTGTCTGTATTTTATGTGGCACTCTTTAGGGGAGGCCTATGTCCAGCAGTGGTCGTCCATCAGCTGATATGATGATGATGACGATGACACGCACACGACAAATAAATATAACACCCTGTATAAATACAACATAAATAGATAAAAAATTGCATGACCTATTAAACAAATCGAGTAGAGAGGTATAAGACATATTTCTTAGGTTCTTAGGTTTCATAGATTAAATAACGAATTTCAGGGTTGTACTATGAATTCTGTTTTTTTTTCATTATAATGGATCCTACCGTAAGTTCGACTTTCAATTATTTATTTACTACCTATTTATAAAAAAATGATATCAATGAGATACTAAAGTTTAATCATAATTAATGCATTTCTTAAGTCAAAATACAGTTATATTTCTATACTGTGACCAGTATGAAGCTAGCGGGGTCATCCGAGTTCACAGTCGCTTCGTCCGCGCGGGCTTGTTCACGCACCGCCAGGACAGCGCTAAATACCTACTCTCGCAGGACTAGAGGGCCTTAAGAAATGACGGAGTTATGGAGTAACAAACAACAACCGAATTGATAACCTCATCTTCTTCTTGAATTCTGTTTCTTCTTGAAATGTTGAAGTCTGTTAAAAAACAGACACACATACTATCAAAAGCATTCACCAAATCACCACCCATTTTCGTCAGTTAAAACAAATTATGCGTGGTTGTACAAGCGATTAGCAAGGTTAACGAACTACGTAGGCAATTTCGCTTCAGGCATTACATGGGAATGGCTATTTAAATTAGCATAGCGGCCTAAAGAAATTACTAACTCAAATAATAAGTATATTTAGGTACGTAAAAAAGGCACATATACTCAACAGCATAAAATGAAATGAATAGTACATTACTGCAGAGGCCGTGAAGTAAGTGGCCGGATAAAACGAGTCCTGCAATCCCTGTTCCGGCCGAGCATTGTATAGTAATTTTCTCAAACATGTTAGAAAAAAAAAACTACAAAGTAAAAAAAAAATACAAAACGTCCAGAAGTAGCAAAGCATCACGAAAAATAACGGAAATTAAATAAAAACTCGAAAAATGCTACAAAATACAAGCACCATTTAAAAAAACACGAAAGAACCAAAAAATACCAAAAAACACGTAAAAACTAAAAAAAAAAAAACAAAAAACAAGAAAAACAAAAAAAAATTCGAAAAGTACAAAAAAATACGAAAAAACGTTTAAAAAGTCCAAATATATCATAAAACGCTACAAAATAACACGAAAAACTAAAAAAAATACATAAATACTCAAAAAATTCGAAAAAAAAACAACAAAATACAAAAATACAAGAACGATAAAAAAACCGGAAAAACCTAGAAAATACCAAATTTACATAACAAATTAAAATATATTTTCTCAAACATGCAATGAAATATTGATGTTATGTTCCTTACTTGTATAATAGGCTGCAAAGTATGACGTTTCAGGCGCGGCTATGACAAGAGGTCGTTAATGGAATTTCATACAAATCTTGCAGGCCTAGGCCGGCAAAGTCCTCTTTTTTAATTCCATTCCACATAAATTTGTGGCACAGGCATCATGACATTCTGCCACTATGCGTATTAAAAATAAAATTTTGTTTTTTTTTTGTAGGATATTTCATTTCATGTTTGAGAAAAGCACTATACATACCTCGGCGGGAAATTTGGGGTTGCCAGCCTTAGACCTATCCGGCCCTGCTTCGCTCGGCCGTATATATGTCTTCGGCCGGCAACCCCTTTCGTCCCGGCCTCTGTAGTAATGTACTATTACAAAACCGCCACGCGGTTGGCTCAATGTAATATTTCCTTTATCAGTTGATTTTAGTAAGCAAATTTAAAAAGTTAGAGCAGCGGACAATAATGTTAGTTTCATACATTCTCCATACATTACTTCTTAGCCGCCGGCCAAGAAGTAATGTAGGGAGCCATAAACAGGTAACTTCATGTCCTCTTTTCGTGACATTAATGCAAACATTTAGGCGCATGTTTGAGAAAATAAATGAACATACTTGTAATTCTACAGGTGGGCCGCAATGATATTTTTACAAGTTAAAATCTACTAGCGTTTCTGCAAAAGAAGACCACTGCCGAGAAGAAACGCTGAAACAAAATCGACAGTCAGTCATTTTCTCACGAAAATGCTTATTACAATGATAATACTTAATATAAGCAAATCTGGGTATTGATACAAAAAGAGGAAAAATATTTACAATGCTTAGTTCAACAAGACAACATGTCGAAACTGTATTACCAAGTTGGAGATAGGCAATAATGGAAATAAGAGATACAGTCATAGAAATTACTTCCAATAGACAATAAATTAAATCGTTTGATGATATGCTGTCTAGCAAAAACTGTGTTAACTAATTTCCTAGACGTGATACAATGAAAATATACATACGGCGAATTATTTTTTTTGATACAACGTTAGTGCTTGACGTAGATCTATTCACAATTAAAGGTTCCTATGTGGTCTCGTTTTTAAAAATAATTAATTAAAAATCTTATTTAAGTTTTAAGATGTTCCAAATTTCCAGCATGTAAATGGTTGTTACTCTACTTGATTGATAGAAAAAGGTTCGATTTTGATTTAACAGTAAACAATCACGCAGATTTTATTAATTTCAATAAACCCCGTAGGCAATATAACTCCGAGATAGTATTTATAGTTCAATTAACATACCTAAATACACAGGCTGATCAATCCAAATGGGTCAGTGGGGAGAAATCAGAAACTATAACAGATACGGAAATCTGTTCTTAGGAACTATGGCGTCGATTTTAGTGAAAAAAACTTTTACTCGGTTCGGAAATCGAACCCGTTAGTTTTAAAGAAATAAAACTTATTCCTATTTCGATATCGATTGTGTAGATCATAAGCAGTAAATGTTACTGTGAAAACTGATATCTAAAATGAATAAAATGCATAATTAAATAGAAATACTGTAAGTTTTATTTCTTTAATAAGACGGGTTCGATTCCTGAACTGAGTACGACAAGTTCTTTTTTTAATCTATGAATGCAGTTTTACTTGTCACTTAAATCGACGGCATGGTTCCTAAGATCAGATTTCGCTATCTCTCATAGTTTCTGACTTCTCCCCACTGACCCATTTGAATAGATCACCCTGTATACAAATACGATGCTTCTACTAATAAATGTATCCCTGTGCGTTGTTTATGAACTTTTATCGAGTACAAATATTATGGCGAAACAGCGAATCGTTTTTCTCCGTTTTTTGTAAAAAGGTAAAAAGTACCTATACTAGTATCTAACATTAGACAGTCCCCTGTTTTGTATAAGAATAACATTCCGAGTCGTATAAAAAGTGAGCAAGAATTTTTAGAAGTCCCGTTGGAAAATTATATGCTTCTGTGCCTTTGCGATTCCGGTTAGACCGAATATAACGAAGATTCCGGTTAGAACGAAGCTCTCGTTTTGTCTCAGAAATTGAATCTATTATAATTTTACCTTGGGGCACGGAGGCAAGGACTTAATTAAATAAGACTTAGGACGCCGTTTGAAGGACAGGGGCTGAGACTTACGTTCGGCTCTTACCTGTCCCAACAAATATATGACGTAACAATCGGTCGAGGCAACGCAGCCAGCATATTTGGCGCCTTTGGGCCAGGACAGAGCGGGACATAATCTATGTACATATATAATATCTTTGTTTTGTATTTCATTAGTTCACTCGGTTAATAAACTTCATTATTAATTTAAAGTCCAGATTCGTAGGTATTAATTCCTAATCGAGTATTTCGATAGGCTTCGTATAGTGTAAACTTTTTAAAATTACGATTTATACTTGAAAGCTTCAAGTGGAAATCGTGATTTTAAAAAGTTTTAATTCACACCTTCCTACCAAATTTCATAATTGTAGTGCACGTAGTCTCCGATTAAATAGGCTGTGACATACGGACGGACAGACATGACGAATCTATAAGGGTAACGTTTTTGCCATTTTGGCTACGGAACCCTATAAAGGCATCTAGAAAAAGATGTAAAACCGGAAGGCAAACAAATAATTTGGTCAGCATTTTTAGTCTTCTAAGGAATAAGTGGAGCACTTTTTTCAAATATAGCAAATGAGGGGGACTAATTTCAGAAAAATAGAAGAAAGCTTGCTTACCTAAATGTTTAGCTAACTGATAAGTTATTTCTTAAACACAAAAAATAAAAAAAATACTTTAGACTTTCTTCTATTAATTAACTATTAGAGAAAATCATCACTTAAAGTTACGAAACGCGAAATTAAAACTAACGAAGTTCGAGTATCTCCCTCTCTGTCGCTCGACTATGCAAGTGCGACAGAGATATTCGAAATTCGTTCGTTTGCGTTTCGCGGTAGCAGCTCAGGTTGCGAGTTTAACTCGTAATCAATTCTTCGACGCAAATTAAATCGCTTGTAAATACCAAAACATAATAACAATATATGAATGCATACTATGTATATATATCCAACGTATCTCATAACAGCTTGACTCAATTACTTAGATGCTCGTAAGCCAGCTCTTTAAAACCAATATTTCGAAATTTAGATTCAAGACCTTATACGAACTCTAAAAGCGAAAGGTACAAAGGTATTAAGCCTCTTGTGAGTCCTATCCTACCAACAATATAACATCACTTTGTCTTATGATAGGTCCTGTTTTTTTGCTAAAATTCGAGAAACAATCCCAAACTAAAGCCTAGCAATCCCATGACGAGCTAAATACTGCTTAAACAGTTTGACGAGGGTACGATACAGGCTAGTGCTTAAGCCAGTACGAAACTGTTGTTAAAATTGAATTTCTATTTGCGGTGGCGTGGCGTTTGTTTGTGACGGGTTTTTGTAAAACATAAATGTCTGTAAAAAATTATACGTTACGCTAAAAACGTAGATTACAAAGATTTCACGGAGCGCCTATTTAATCGAAGCCACAAGTAACCAGAGGGCTGGCCATTACTTTGCACAACGTATTAGAGCCGCTATGTACTCGTATACAGCGTGGCAATGCGGCCAGAGTTCTGGGCACACTACCCATCAGCACTGATTTAGAGGATTTTTTTATAGGTTGCTCTTGTAATGTCCTTTTTTAGTGTTTTCGGTGTTTGATTAAATACTCGTAAATAACTTCTGTAAATACGTAGATATAGTTATGTATGTAATTGATTGATGAAAACAGCTAAATATTCGTTTTGTAAAGTTGACCGCATGTTGTTTGCCTAAACTTATAGTGATGATGTTTTGTTTTTTGTACCGTGTTCTATCATTGAGGTGTGAAATAAAGACTACCTATATTTGCATTTTACTCGTCGAGCAAGAGCATGTAGTCAAGAAAGCGTATGTTTTCCGGGAAACAGAAGAGGCTTAGGACGCCCATTGTTGACGTGGTGAACCAGCGTGACAAAACTCCTACAAAACAAGGACTTACCCGATCCGACAACTCAAGACAGACTGTCTTGGCGTTTGGCCGTAAAATTTGGAGAGCAAACCCTACCTAAAGTGGCATGGACCTAAGAAGAAAACACATCAAGGAGATTTTGGTTTCCTTCAAGATAACAAGTAAAGCCCAACAGTTCACACTTACTGTTCACCTTTGGTATCATGAATTAACGAAATGAATGTGTCGAGTATTGGACCAGACTCGAACATTGGGATATTTACGTACCTTGTTTATATTACTCCTTGTTTATTTTTTCAGTCGGTATTTGAGCCTTGCGGGAGTATTGATTGCTGTGATATTGACCGTATATCTACGTCAGACGTAGCAGAAAATATAACTAATATTAATTTAAGTCGTTACCACATACTAAAAAAACTAAAAAGCATAGATATTAACAAAGGTGCGGGGCCAGATAAAATTAGTCCTTTCTTTATAAAAAATAGCGCTACCATGTTAGTCACTCCTCTTTACATAATTTTTAATAAATGTCTCACTTTTGGCATTTTTCCTCAATGCTGGAAAACATCATACGTGACGCCTATACATAAATCGGGCTCTAAGTCACAGGTTACAAACTATAGACCAGTTTCGGTACAATCCGTTATACCTAAAATATTTGAAGGGTTAGTTCATGACGTTATCTACCCGCTTGTCCAAACTAGTATACTACCTGAGCAACATGGTTTTAGGAAAAATAAATCGACAGTTACAAACCTTTTACATTATACCGACTACCTTTTTAGATCCATGGATAAAAAAGAACAAGTAGATGTAATTTTTACTGACTTTCGAAAAGCTTTCGATAAAGTAGACCACCTATATCTTCTAAAAAAGCTAGCATTCAATGGAATTCACGGTAATCTTCTGCGCTGGTTCGCATCTTATTTAACAAATAGAACGCAGGTAGTGGTTATCAATGGGTTTAGGTCCAATTTGGCTAATGTAACGTCTGGGGTAATACAAGGCTCAATCCTGGGGCCTTTGCTGTACAATATTTTTATAAATGATGTCAAAAAGTGCTTTCAAAACTGTAGTGTCTTATTATTTGCGGACGACCTAAAAATTTACAGAGGTATAAAAACCGTAAGCGATAGCATATTGATTCAAAAAGATTTAGACAGATTTTATAAATACTGTGAACAAAACAAGTTGTAGTTAGCGGCAGATAAATGTTTGAAAATCACTTTTACGAAAAATAAGAAAAACGTCACTAATTTCACTATAAATTGGGTCAAACACTAATAACGAAGGTACAAAAAGCTAGGGATCTTGGTGTGACGTATGACGAAAAACTACATTTTAGCGCCCATATAGATAAAATTGTCCGTAAAGCTTACTAGATGTTAGGTTTTGTCATTAGGTCGGCCAAGGTATTTAAAAAGTCTAATACATACTTAATACTTTATAAAGCGTTGGTAAGGCCTCAACTTGAATATGCGTCGGTAATATGGAACCCTTTATATATTAAATATTCTAACGCCATTGAAATGGTACTAAAGAAATTTCTAAGAATAATGCATAAGAGACTAACAGGTAAAAAGATGTCATACAAGAACTTATTAAAGCACTATAAAGTCTCATCATTGTCCACGCGACGTAAAATATCTGATGCCATCGTGCTTTACAATATATGCAGATGTCAGTATAATAGCAGCGAGCTGCTGCAACTCATGCGGTTCCGAGTGCCACGCCACGGGGCGCGCTCCGTTGCCTTGTTCGCCGTGCTAAGTGCGGCACCAACGCCGGGGTACGAGCGCCGCTGCGTCGCATGTGCGACGCGTTCAATAAGTCCCTCGTCTCCGTCGATATTTTTAATACGTCCAGAAGACAATACAAAAAGCAAATAATTCAAACAATTTCAGAGAGCTGAGAGAGGCTCAAGTAATAAAATAAACAATTATTTTGATATTATATCCTTTTGTGCAACATAGGAATAAAGGTAATATTTAAAATAAGTAGGTGCTTAATGTAAAAGCCAAGTCATCACTTTAGTCATATAAAATATTGAATTGTGCATTCACGCTGTTATGATTTGAATTTGTATGTGAACTAAATAGAATAAGTAAACTTAACCATACATCTCAGTGAGAACTGTTGAGGAGCTAAATGCATGTTTGCTATGCGGTTTATTATGTACATTTAACTCTGTTTGTTCTCCTAATAAATAAAATAAAATAAAAAATTACCTTAGAAAACAACTTTTGCAAATTCGGCTACTTTCACGTAACTTTATTAGCTTTACGTATCGTATGTTCAAAATTTGACAGTGTTTGTGCATAAATCGTTTCTCTGTCGCCTTCGCGCGTTACATTTAATTTTCACATTTTCTAGAGAGTTAGCTAGAAGAAATCCTTTATCGGGGCACAGTCGTCTTTGTACTATCGATTTTTATATTTTGTTTTTTTGTAAATGTTTTTTATGTGCAATAGGTGTCATACCTACATACAACTTTTATAGCACAACTCCTCTTTGAACTATGAGGTGAGAAATAAACATTGTACGTAATTGCTACTAGTGTTGTCTACTTGCATAGTAGCCGAATAACGTCCATTGCTGGACATAGGTGTCCCCCAAAAAGAGAGTTACCATGACGTTCTGTATGGGGGGTAAAATTCCATAATCGTTATCTACCTCTACTTACATACAGTAATGTTATTGTATTGTTTCTCTTTATAACTGCTTCGTATGTAAGAGGTGTGCAATCATAAGTATTTGAATTGTATTGTAATGCCAAAATAAAGGGTCTACGCTGTAATCAATAACTCCAAGATTATGCAATAGCCTCTGTCACTGTAAATGCAGTTCTACGGGTCCTATCACGCATGCTTGCAAATCTATTTCCGACGATCGAATGAATCGCCGATTTCCTAGAGGTCGATTCCATATGAAACGGTATTTGAGGCGTGGTGACGCATATTAATCAACCACCACATACACACATCTGGATTATTTGAATTACAGTTGAATTCATTTGTTTTTAACCGCCTTCAAAAAAGGAGGAGGTTCTCAATTCGACTGTATTTTTATTTTTATTTTTGCACAAGTACCTAAAGCATTTTCTTCTTGTTATTCTTTTTATTTGAAAGCTGGTGCTTCCCGTGTGGTTCCATATTTGGTGCAGTTTTGACAATGGCGTCCATGGGAAAACTATACAAGTCTTAAATTTGCAGTATGTGCGCGACAAATGGACGAATAGCTCGGTTGAAGTCGGTTTTTGTCTTTTGTTAAAATGTTCGATTATTGTTTTTGTTATATCGTATGGTAATCATTTCGAAACGTCAGATCTTCGACAAGAGACTGCATTGCTATGTAACCTTAGGGCTACTTTCTGACTTGACGGGGCGGGTGTGCGGTATTCTGTACTTTTACGTGATATTATTTAGGAGCGTTCGTGACCTAGCGGCGCCCGTGTACCTATGCGAAGTTAAGCAATGTCGGCTGGGGTCAGTCCTTGGATGGGTGACCGCGCTTTGAGTGGTTTACTAACTAAGCTCTCCAGTGCTTTGGAAGGCACGCTAAGCCGTTGATCCCGGCTGCTGTCTATGATAGCAGTCGTTAAGCCAAGTAAGAGACCTTCAGGCGGCTTGAGAACTACCAGTCATGTTGCCAACTCACTTTTGACAAGCCTTATCCCAATGAGGTCTAGTTTATCCCTTGGGTTGGAAGGTCATATGGCAGTCGCTTCCGTAAAAACTAGTGCTGACGCGAATTCTTGGGATTAGGTAGCGGACCCCAGGCATCCTTCAGTATGCAACTGTATTGGGATAAAGCTAGGATGATGATGATGACGTGTTTTTATTGATGTCGCTCTAATTTCCTCACTTATCGAGATGTTCATACTCATTTATTTACGAGTATAATTCAAATACATTAAACATCAACGGTTTTATAAATTCACAATAATGTTACTGTTAGTATTACATTTTCGCAGTAGTAATATCATGCGCGGAAGCGAAGCATTGCTGCATTTAAATCGCCTCACTTTCGCGCCAGCCAGGAAGCGCTAATTTGAATGTAGACGTGCGGTAAAGAATCGGTACTGACTTGAATAATAGTTTGCACTGATAGCTGACAGTTTTTTGACATTATACTGCCTTCGCACAAGTCAGGAAGTCACCTTTACAAAATCAATTCCATAATAGTTTGTAGGTAGGTTTCAAAGAAAACATTTATAGTAATAATTTATACCAAAAAAAAACGACTCTAATTTTGTACTTGCTATGCCACAATTTGAAAATACCGAAATCGGCATATGCTTGCCTATCAATTTCGAGGAATTCCCTCAATTCCTCCTAGATCTCGTCATCAGACCTTCACCAAATTTATATGGGACCATTGTCGGGGTACCTGCTTTGAAACAAAAAAAGAATTAACTAAATCGGCCAACGTGGTCACGAGTTATCGGGGAACATACATACATAAAAAAAGAACAAGCAAACATGGAGACGAACTGAGTACCTCCTTCATTCTATTGAAGTCGGTAAAAAATCGGCCAAGACCATGTCAGACCATGTTCAGTGTAGGGTTCCGTAGTTGCCCAATGATCTTACTTTAAAAAAATCAATAATAAGCAAAAGGGAATACTTTCGCAGCGTTTCATACGTCTTTTACTAAGAAGGGAAGACTTTTTACGATAACTCAAAAACGGCTTAACTGATTATATCCGCTATAATTTTCGTTGAAAGTCTTTATTAAGCTTTTTTTTTTTGGGCCCATATAGTTCAGAAGATATGGGGGGACACATTTTATTTTTATTTTGGAGTGAATATTTCCTAAAATATTATCACTTTATCATTTTTATTTTGTTGAAGACCTTTATTCATTTTGAAAGACCTTTCCAACAACACCCCAGATTATAGGGTTGAAGCAAAAAACAATTTTCAACCCCACTTTACTTGTAGGGGAGGTAACCAAATTTTTTTCCCGTTTTTTTCAATTTTATGGATTTATATATCAATGCCAAATTGCAGCTTTCTAGCACTAACAATCACAGAGCAAAGCCTCGGACAGACAGACGGACAGATAGACAGACAGACGGGCGTGGCGAAACAGGGTTCTTAGTTGACTACGGAACCCTAAAAAAGGAAGTCATTACTTCTTCAATTGAAACATATTATATGCACCAATGAATGGCAATAAACTACCACTGGTTTGGAAAAATAAACCTCTGCCACGAAAAGAATTAAGAAAGAAATAAGCGCCAGCATGCAAATAGATACAACAGGTTTTGTCTCTCCACTAGGCCTCATCAGAAGATGCTGGTGCCATTTCCACATCGACGATTATCAATTTGGCAAAATAGGAGCATGATTGGCGATGTCACGTGTTTCGAAAAAAAATATTCCGAATAGCGCCACGTGCTGATTGAAAGGGAGGACAGATGAAGTAAACTCAAGGGTTGGCTCCTCATTCCTTCCCGGAAGTCATTATAGCGCAATTGGTATCCGAGGAAAAATATGTTAGATGTCGTCTTTTTCTGGAATGATAAGGTTCGTACACGCTTCAGCACAGCTTCGTATATGCTTTTAAAAGTGTGACTGAATCGCTTTTTATTGAAAGAATGAAAATACCGTTCCCAAAACTACCACACGTAGGCACACATTATAATCAGAGAAACGATGCATGTAACGAAAAAAAAACTGTATTTCGGACCATATAGAGATCCATATTTAGTTAGTTACAGACTACTACACACTACAGACTTGCACAACAGACTAGGGCGAACGGGACTAGGGTAACTAAAACACGTAAATATATATATATAAAAATACAAGATTAAATGAACCATCCTTCGACACACTTAGCCCTGCATGGAATTTGTTACATTGCGTCGATAATGGCGCATCCAGTTCATCAACGCACGTTTTCAAGATGCTATTACGCTGCCACTCAATCTCCGCATTAGTGACGCCGACCGATTGCGTATGATCGCGTAAAAATCGTCCGTACGGGCCTCCGCGATTGTACGACCACTGAGTGTAACCGGTCCGCAGGTTGCTAGTACAAATGTTTGACAAAAAGCCTTAAAAAGCGTTGTCTTTACGTCGTTATTACACCTCGCAAACCTGCTGGTCAGCAATGTCAACATGTTTTCCCTAACAGCCAACGCCCTGCGCTTCCTCTATAATAATTGATGCTGAACTGTGTAATGTTACATCACCGAGATCATCAAAACAGACATATGGCAAACTGTTATTTAAATACAGTCCCATGTCATGTCAATGAGCTGTTCCCGCAAATTTTCCATTGTTACCGGCATTGGAGAATTTTCGGGAACGAACGAACAGGACAACGGGAAGATTGACTACATTGCAGGCAACTTTAAAGACTGTCACCGCATGTTATTTGTTTGTTTTATAATTTCTTAGCCGAGCCTAAAAAGTCTTCAAGAGGTGTGCCTGTTCTGACAAACGTTTCTTTACAGTATTTTGAGAATAAAATCATGTCTTTCTTGTACTGGTAAAACGGGAAATATTCTAGGCAATATTTCCAGTGCAGTGGCAATATTGCTAGGAACGGGAATATTAACAACGGCACATTAGTACCCAAGTATTAAGTTTACCTACCTACATCATACATATTATCACACATATATGCAGGAATTGCTTGCCATAATAAAGACACTTCAGTGGCAATTACGGTCATATTGCGTATGGTAGTTAAAATGAAATACTATACTAATGGAGTCTGTAGTACCTACATGGATATTACATTATTCCCAAACTATACTATTATTATCAAACTCGTCGCTATTCATGATATTTTTTCAGAAAAGGACAATAAATTTATTTTATACCATTCGGCTGACATGATGGTGATGATGATACCATCGGAATGAATCATCTTGTGAAAATTCAAATGGGTTATTTTTAGTTTGAAGACAACTCAGTCTCTCAATCTCACTTACAAAAAAAACGTGCTAGGTTCATAGCAATTAAAAATCCGCGATCACTACTTACCCTGACCCTGCCTGTTTAATACAAAACATAAAGTGTAAACCTAGCTTAAGTAGTAGTTTTTATTATGGCAACACCCTCTTTCTCTTCTGATTCGTAACGGCGAGCACGTTCCCGCAATGTAATTTATTGTTTTTTACTTTAAAAGTGAATACACATTCATTTTTCCATATATTGACTAAAATCTATGTTCTGAAACT
Organism: Notocelia uddmanniana; assembly: GCA_905163555.1. Taxonomy (NCBI): domain Eukaryota; kingdom Metazoa; phylum Arthropoda; class Insecta; order Lepidoptera; family Tortricidae; genus Notocelia; species Notocelia uddmanniana. The sequence continues at coordinate 20,278,631 of LR991067.1, forward strand.
AAGAATGGGCATAAACTTTCCAACTGTACTTACCGAGTAAGTAGCTCGGGTGGCAGTTTTATGGGGGCGGATTTTCGACATGTCCTTTTACGCTCCGTAAAACTCTTATCCTTTTTACGTACGTATTGTAATGTGAGTGCCTCACGTGGCCCAGTCTAGCATTGCATTTTAAGTACCATACGTCTGGAATCCAAGTTTACTAAAATATAAGTAAAGTTTATGACAAGTATGGTAAATTTCAATGGACGGCAAATCAATTAATAAAGAAAATAACTAGGTAAGCGAATGATATACAAACTTAAATAGTTATACCGTCAGAAAATTATGTTGGAGAGAGATCCCTTCGACGCTGAAATCAATGAAGCCGTTTACAGGTTTATTATCACACGTTACACTCATATTGCAATACTTATGATCACGTGAAATTGCTGGATATTACAGCATTTTTCATAGAAGAAGTCCGCGATAATATTGACATCCCAGTATTCTGATAATAAATTAACGTTTGAACGTAAAACGGTACGGTTTTTAACAAGTGTGTGTTGCCAGGACGACATACAGTACTGAAACGTGGTCGTATAATAAAAAGGCTCAAGGTCACCCAGAGGCCTATGGAGCAAGCTATGCTCGGAGTTTCCGTACGAGATCGAATCCAAAATGAGGAGATTCGTAGGAGAACCAGGGTCGTCGACATAGCTCAGCGAGTTGCAAAACTCAAGTGGCAGTGGGCGGGGCACATTGCTCGTAGAACCGATGACCGCTGGGCTAGGAGAAAGGTTCTTGAGTGGCAACCACGCATCAGAAGACGCAGGGTGGGAAGGTCCCCAACAAGGTGGACTCACGATCTGGTCAAGATCGCAGAAAGCCGTTGGATGAGGGCGGCGCAGGACCGGTCATTGTGGCACTCTTTAGGGGAGGCCTATGTCCAGCACTGGGCGTATTTCGGCTGATATGATGATGATGAAACGTAAACGGCCCCAATAGACGTGGTCAGTTGATGGGCGCCATTTGGCAAACATGACGACGTTTTCAAGTCAAAAATACCATAGTCAATGAAGACTCTTTATCCAATGCTTTCTTGAGGATTCTGGATGACGAATGCTTGTGAAACATGAACCTTGACTGCCGAAAGGATCCACCTGGTCAAACTGACGCAGTGAGCTAATGGAGCGCTAACTATAAACTAAATATAATAAAACATAATAATAATAACTTGTATTTTGTTGCAGCTGCAACTTTCTATTGATAATAGCCGGCCAGATGCAACCAACATTTGCAAATACAATAGATAAGGAATTTTACTTAAGTGATTCATTGTTTTGCATTTCACAATGTGCTAAAATCACAAAGAATGAAATATCTTACCTGATGGATTCTTTAAGCCGACAGATAAACCGTTCATGAATTTTGTCTTGCGTTTTGAATTGAAGAGTCAACCCATATCTTATTATTCGTATGACCTTCGTTGACCCAAGTCTCGTCCAAATAAAAAATCTTCTTATTGACGTTTCTGGCTTCCTTTATACTCTGCAAGTAGTTTCTTCTCCAATATTCTAAATCTTCACGGTCTGTCATCATACTATTGCGAGTTCTTTTCACAAACTTAAAATCCATATGTTTCAGTAGTTTGTGAAATGTCGTCCGTCTATAATTGGCTAAACTTGCATCGTCGTTTACTATCGCCAGTATTTTATCTAGAGATGGAATTTCGAACTTGAAAAAATCCATGGATAATTCGTCTTATTGCGTTTTCAGTGAAGCTGTCAGTCGTGCTTATCACAGATTTGCGTGTCGTTTGTTTTATCGTCGATTTAAGGACGCCTTTCTTCTGCTTTTCATTTACAATTCTGTGTACGGAAACCCAGTGAATGCCTAATGACGAAGCAATTGTTTTTGCAATGTCATTTTTCGAGGCTTGTGGAGTCTCCTTTAAAAAGGTATCAAACAAGTTGTGTATCATTACCTTTTCTTGTGAAGAAAAGTGCTGTTTACGCCTCTTCATTATCACTTCTTGTGAATTATCCATAATTCACCAATAATCAGTCCACTTTCAAGCCGAATCACAGAATAAAAGTACGAAACAGTCCAAATAACAAGCCAGGTCACTGAGGTAGCAGGTAACAATCCGATAAGCAAGCAGTGTCACAGGTTTAACAGGAATCAGTTCAGGTTAAAACAAAACAAAGATGTGCACTTGTATAACGCGTCCGCGCCGTACGCGAGACAGATGTTGACTGAACGTTGACCGCCATGTAAACCCAGCATGTGCGCCTACGATGTCCTTATCTCTGGCCAATAACGTGCATTTTTAGTTTTCCCCTCTTAACTTTCTTAAACGAACAGGGTATAGGATATATGCCAACGTACGAAAGTAACTGATATCGGCAAAAAGGTAGCATTTAATTAAAATAGCAATGGGCCGACAATTTACAATATCAGTCGCAGAGACGACGACCGATCGATGGAGCTAGTGCTGCCTTTTAGAGTCCTCCGGTAGACCACCAGTTGAAGAAGAGAAGAAAGAAGAAAGTTTGTTAAATAGCTTAGTGAAATATTAAAGTTCGAGTAATCCTCGGAATTACTTTTAAAAACTGTTTCACCAGTATCTACGAGTATATACATTGGAATCCTTTAATAAAAAAATTAACAAAATCTTTCCATACCTTCGGCCTGGGGTGTATATTATACTGGTGAAACCATTTTGGCAATGGATGTATATTATATCGTATCTCCGCCTGAGTTCTCTGTGATGCCCGGGAATCAAGTTTTAAATAGAATTTTATTGACAAATAACTGACTGTTTTTAACATTCCGCAGTTTAACAAGAAACCCTTATAGTTTCGGCCATGGTCTAAGGAAACAAGGTCTGCTACTCCGGATCGTGACACAAGCCTTTTCACAGTGCATCCTGTACACACACGAATACGACCACCAACCACCGATAGGCTCGATAGCAGTGATGACGCAGGCTTGTGTCACTCGCACAACGATTTTTCTCCGGAGTGCCATACCTTGTATTTTTATATGTCCGTATCCGTCCGACTGTCCGTCTGTCTGCGGATTAGCTCAAGAACAGTTACTAATAGAAAGCTTTAGTTTCGCATGTATATACTCGTACATATCAATCATGCCGATAAAAGGGGACAATTAAAATTAAAAAATAAATAATCAAACCGACTTAGAATTTTCGTGAGGTCTACAGCTCACACAGCCACTAGCATAACGGGTGGCTAACTATGGTAACCTACATTTCGGATAGTCCGACATGCATTTAGCCGGTTTTTGGTAAAAGTGAGGGGGAGGCGTCATTTGCACGTGATTTTGTGCCCATATAGAGGTACATAGCACTCGACAATCGCGCTACCGTACAACGTACATCCATATACCTTCCATTATACTTCAGTCAACGCGGATATGCCGTAATTTAATGAAATAGTTTAATCCGTCATCATAAAAATGAATTTATGAAAGCGTCAATTCCTGCTCATTAAATAAAATGCCGATATTAATTTATATTATTGTGAAATCCATGCTGCAAATTTCAATTATAATCGTAGTACATTCCAGGTATTATTGGATTCCGCAATTGAAAATCTAACTTAAATGCCTTCTCGTTGAATGCCTTTTAATCGCATAAATTTAATATCGTGACCGTAGCCTTCCAATAGGACTTTTGTAACAAATTTAATTTATCTGCACCTTACACAGGAATCTCATAAAATTTTCGTCATGATTTAAAGTTTAATTTTAAATCGTAAGTCACGAAAATCTATCAAGATAGCAATTTAATGATCAAGTTAGTATGCGAATAAGACAGATTTTGAGTATTAGATGCTAGGACTTCTAAGTAGCTGATTTATATTCTTAGTGAGCAACTTAGTAAAATGCGTTTTAAAAATATTCAAATTTCATCGGCATCCATCTAGTTTATATTTCACTGGCTTGTTTAGCTATAAAAATATTAAGGGTCCCCCGAAAGTTCGTCTGAACTCGATTCTCTATACAAACGTAGTTTTGTTCTCGTTTTAAAACGCCGTGCTGAAATAACCTGAAACTTTGTATACACAATGGGAGCCGCCATATCTAGGTCAGAAATTAGTTTCTTCTGTCCGTTTGTATGGAGAACTGAGCGTACTGCGACTCTTAACTATAATGTTCGTAATGATTAGTCACCACTATAGAGGTAAAACTATACTTCATGATAATGAAAAGTTCCTACAATTGGCTGGGAGTCGTCATGAGACCGCTATTTATAGGGTTCCGTAGCAAAATGGTAAACAAGGAACCCTCATTGCGCCGCTTTGCCTGTTTCTCTGTCACATTGAGAAATATCTCGAGAACTACTTATGCTATCGATGTGAAATTTGGAATATATATAGAGAAGGCTAACCCAGATAGATTAATCATGTTTATTAAATATATACTTATTTTTATTTTCTGTGAATGTTTACTGATAGGGGTGACGGAGGAAGTTCAAAGTCTAGTGACTATATTGTTGACATACTCAAAAAACTTCCGAAATATCGGGCGCTGTTGCAAGCACCATTTTCAAGGATTAACTGACGTCCTGCAAGTTTTATTTGTGGTCTACCCACACTCCATAGCGATCTACCCTCTTCTTGGTTCGCTTTTTTCGCACAGTGTCACAGCTGCCACCACCGTCCGCACTCTCACTTAAAACTCTAACACGACCACGACACACAACATTTAGATTAAAGTATCAACTCGCGCGTTCATGCCGGTAACAGTCTCTTTTCAATTCATGAACTTTCGGATCACTGGACGCCAGACGCTGGACAGTTGAAACCCATCTTCCCTGTTGGAATTCTTGTGCTTTTACATTGCAATGGTTTCCTTGACCATCCTCAGTATGTAGTGGAGAATCTGCGGGTTGTGCAACTCAATCCAATGATTTATCCCTCCGTCCTAAACGCGTTCAGCGATGGTCAATTTTCGAGGTTCGTTGTCTTTATATGCTCGGATATGCTATTTAATACGGTACGAGATGGTGCGCTTAGTTTCAAAAAACCGGGAACCCAAGAAACGTAATAGGCATGGTAAATACCTCGTTCTTGTCAGTCATTCGAATGTTAATGATCATGCTAGCTTGAAATCTTATACGGTATATAAAACCACAAATATAATTATTAGCCACAACCACCAAGCCATCATTCCCGTGTCATATCTCCACCACACACGCTCGTCTGTTATGTTATCGACAAGAATAATCGGTCTACTTCATCATAAATCTCGCCTGTTATTAATCACTGACCAAGTCTCTAGAGACCACGTTTTTCTCAGCCTTTGTCCGATGTCCTTTCTTCTCAAACAGTACAGTGTATTTTTACAAAAGTATCTAATGATGAATAGTACTTAATTGGGTAATTCTTGAGACGCTCACGTTTTCGAGCGTGAATATAAGGTTGATTTAAACGTCAATTTCCATTCTAAAAAATGACAGTTACATTTCATCTTCCTAACGTTAGTTTTACACATTACATAATTAACTAACTGCACGTAACTTTAAACACAACTTACGCGCCATAGGTCATAAAACTCATATGACCTTGGTGCCGATCAAAAATTTTATTAAATTCGCAATAGATGTCACTACAAGCCTCCCAAATGCGTAATTAGGAAAGTGAAGTAATTGAAAGATTCGTCAACACGGAGTATCTCCACGATAGCTCAGTTGTTTAATAGTGATGCACGAAGCCGAAGTCATTGGTTCAAACACTACTTGTGGCAATTATTTATTCACTTTTATAGGAAAGGATACTTTTAACTACTAGGTTGCTTAATAACCCTGGACTCCTCTTGAAATGGGCCGGGATAACCCTGGACACCTCTTGATTTGCGAGCCGGGAAACCCTGGACAACGCTCTTCTTTCTTCATTGTTATAATTCTTCCGTAATTTTTTCACGTTTCTTCAAATTTTGGTTTATCTTCTTTCTTCAAAAATGCGTAACTAAATTTTCTCCAAAACGTGTCTTCATTTTAATAATGGTCTTTATTAGTCTTCATATTTCGCAGTCTCTTCTTTAAGATTATTTTAATTTTGAGTCTTCATTCTTCGTTTTTAAGTTGCTGTAATCTTCATCTTCCTTGGTCCACTGCTGGTCTGGGTCGCCATGAGATATACGTAGTCGTTTTGGGGTAGCAGGGTTGCGTCGGAGATAATTGAATACTCAAGATCCAAGTATATAGTGCAACTTTATTGAAAGAAATACCCTATTATATACACGTTTGGTTTAGCATATACAAGCAATATGCGTTTATGCTGCAGTAAACTATGAAGTTACTGTTAAACTCTAAAGGTGACTAATGACCATACTTCAGCTTAGGCGCATATGACACCCCTGGAGTTGCAAGCGTCCATAGGTTGCGGTAACCGCTTTCCATAAGATGGGCCGTACGCTTGTTTCCCAACGACGTGGTATATAACAAAGGCGATTAACAAGTCTTCCCGACTGAAGTTCTGAGCAAAAGATACCATTCATATAAGTTTGCCTGCCGTGGATAGGTAACCTTTTTTTGCGAATCGGAAACCAGCGGAATGCATATATCATGGAAACTGCGATAAATCAAGAGTGTGCGATCACTGATCAGAAGTTTGTAAGGCTTTTCTGGGTAGTCGTATAAATCAGTGCTCTCACGTGCGAAATTAATATTGGATCAAGGTAATACAGAATTTATTAAGTTGAATTGGAAGTTTCTCAACTTATGATTTATTATATTTAGGGTTCCGTGCTGTATATTTTTTCAATACTTAAGAGACGACGACTTTATTAAAGACGACGAAAATCGACCAATCTTTTATTACCGAAACTACTGGGCTCAAAACTTTGAAAAAATACACAAAACAGTTTTTTATCTATAGTTTATGAGTCTAGCTAGAAAATTAACCTGCGCCCAACAAAAGGACACAAGTGCCGTTATTTCTTCTGCAGTTACGACCTTTTTATTTTTTCCGGTTTCATCCCCCTCCGGTAAGATATAAATGTGCCTGCGATCCCGAGGGACTGGAACAGCACCTTCTTCGCTGCGCAGATGTCGGCGGTACTGAAGCTCGTCAAACAAACCTGCTCCGCGTCCAACTCATCCTCTCGCAGTATCCGCAGCAGAAAGGCGAGGAGCTTATTCACGACAGGTTCACTCATCGTTTCAACACTATTAGCAGCGGCCGAGCCGCGCTAATTTCGTAATTAATTAATTAATTAGTCATCAATGCGTCTACGTCGCTGCGCGCATTGGACACGACTTTATATATGAAGGACACCTGTGATAACTATCAACTTACACGCTTAATAAATTTCGTCTAATGCTATATAATTAAACGTAATAAATTCCCAAGTTTACTAGCAAGTCGCAAAGCACATTCACGACACAGCGACAACTTTCAGTAGGTTACCCAATATAATATGTAACCTCTGAAATTTAATTATTAAAAATCTCAAAGCCAAATTGGCTATATATGGTACCAATTACAATGAACCAAGACACAACAAAAGGTAAAAATGAGTGACAAACGCAGCTGATCTTCAGCGGCTCCTACTAATTAACACTATATTATGACGTCACAACAAGGTATTCGACCCAAACGTTGTAAGGGAAAATATATAAAAGTAGTGGTCATACAGTTTATTTTTTTATTATGACAAGAATTCTATTGGTGCCTTTAGTCTTGGTCAATAAAAATAACAATGTTAAAAAAAATTGTCAAAAACATGAGCTACCCTGCCGAGGTTTTACCAAAGGACTGCAGCCTAGCCAGAACTAGCACGGTAGCGTATCACGTCATGTTTTAGTACATTTAAGCCATAAAACGCGACGGTATAATCCATCGTGCTAGCTGGGCAGAGGGTTTTCAAGAAAGGCGTGTAATATATGTTTAAAGGGTCTGCAACGGATATGTGGTACCCATGGAATTGCAAGCGTCCATAGGCTACGCTGATTGCCTGCTACGCTGATCGATTAACAACATTTTATGAGTGTGATAAAACGCCCCACATTTGCATAAATAAATGTTATTTCGGAACGAAAACGCTTATTTTCTGTACCGGCCAAGAAACCCAATGTTGCCGTTATAACATTTTCTTTTCACTTTGAAGCTTAACGCTGGTTCGCAACGGCAGTTACCGCGATGGAAATTCATCAGTTTCATTATTTTGTTATAACTTGCAGCTTTGTTAAGGTGAATTATTGTTAATAGTTATAGTTTGGAGCGTTCGTGGCCCAGCGGCGCCCGCGTACTGCGTGTGGTATGCGAGGTTAAGCAATGTCGGGCGAGGTCAGTCCTTGGATGGGTGACCGCTTTGAGTGGTTACTAACTGAGCGCTCCCGTGCTTGGGAAGGCATGCTAAGCCGTTGATCCCGGTTGCTGTCTACGATAGCAGTCGATAAGCCAAGTTAGAGACCTCCGGGCGGCTTGAAAACTTCTAACAGTCAAGCCCACTCACTTGACAAGCCTAATCCCAATAAGGTTTAGTTTTCCCCTCGGGTTGGAAGGTCAGATGGCAGTCGCTTCCTTAAAAACTTAGTGCCTTCGCCAATTCTTGGGATTAGGTAGCGGACCCCTTGTATCCTTCAGGATGCAACTGTACTGGGAATAACGCTAGGAGGATGATGATAAAAAAAATCATTTGTAAAGTACCTGATCATACTAGATAAGTGGTGAGACGAGTTGAGACACCTTCTAAATGCACAACAGTATCAAGTCCTCAGGTGAGTGAGCCGAGATACAGAGTTAACGGCATGTCGTAATCGTAACATTCAAATTTAAGTGTCGCATCCGTCACGTACGACTCTTAACTATATACGAGTAGAATGTACGGCTGAGTCAAATTGTGTTAAGGGGATTATAGCTGTACTACCTTACCAAAATCAGGTATAAATAAATAATTTAAAATAAAATAAGTATTTATTGTTGATTATAACTTTTATAAAATAATTATTCAAAAAGTTGAAAGTAAAGGCGAATAAAACTAAATCATTAACTTAAACTAAATCATGTTCTCGGCATTCGGTTGGACTCCCCTCTTAACAGCTTGTCTTTTTACAAAGGCCTCCTCTAAGGCTTTCCACTTGTTTCTGTCCTATGCTACGTAACCATTCAGGGCCTGCTATTTTCTTAAAATCCCATCCCATCGCTTTAACTGTCTTCCTTTACTTCATCTGCTTTCTCTGGGTTACTATTCAGCTATTATTTTGTTCCATTTCGCTTTGTTTTCTCCATCCAGCGCCATTTAAGTTTTCTACCAAAGGTTTTTTAGGATGCCCCTATCGTCGAGCCATGTGCCGTGGCATGCGATTTATAATTTTTGATTACAGATCCATCAAGACTAAACACCGCACCGGCAGCTGTCACCCCATAGAAACTTGTCAAGCACATCAGGCGGTGAGACGAGTTGAGACAGCTTCTAAATACCCAGCAGTAAGTACATGTGCAAATAAGGTTTTTTTTAAGCACGCAGAACCGATGGCCGCAATCGGGGCGGAACGGTTCTCGAGTGGTGACCAAGTACTAGACGGCGCAGCGTAAGTAGACCTCCCACAAGGTGGACTGATGATTTTGTAACGGTCTCGGGAGTCCACTGGATGTACTTGGTGCAGGATCGGTCATTGTGGCACTCTTTGAGGGAGGCATATGTCCAGCAGTGTCCTTAGGCGGATATGATGATGATGATGATGACACGCAATGTTGAAGCAGTATCACATGAATATTGATGCATTTTGAAGTAAAACCCAAACAATTCCTCACCGACAATTCAGGAAGTCGCCTTACTTGATCGCAATGACTTTGTCTTAATGACGCCAAAGGACGACCGTTGCTTTCCTTTGATTATGAAAGACAAAGAATTTCCCTCGACTTGTCGGAGATGTCACATTTAGAGTCTCGAATCGGCCCCCTGTGTTTTTCCAGAGATTGTGATGCAAAAGAGCAAGTTGGTAGGGCAGATTTACGTGGTTTATTGCAAGTCGCGCCTGACGAACGACATTTACTGGGGCTCAGAGCTCGATTACGGCGCAGTAACTGAATTATTACCAGTATCGTAATTTTTAACTTATTTTGTTTTTAACGCAAATGTAGCCGTTAAAATATTGACTCGCTTGCTCGCTAAAGTTAGCTCGATATAATATCATTTATAGTTTTGAAGCAGTAGCGAATTTTACACAATACACATCACGTTAGCCAAGCTTAGACTATAGGGCAAAACAGACAAAATGTGGCAAGGTAAACGGAGAATGAACCATTCAAGAATCGAAGATGAAGTCAAACTTACAGCCGGTTACCCTATAACTCACTTCTGTCACATTCTTCATCATCATCAGCCCACTTCCGTCCACTGCTAGACATAGGCCTCTTCCATGGCACGCTACTAAACTTGGTCTTGAGTTTTTTTGTTTCCAGCCGCTGCCAACCACTTTCCGTATGCATCGCGTCGTCGCATTACAAGTGTTGATACTGTAAACGGTAGTTTTCTTGTGCTTCCGCCGCTGCTCGCAATCATGTTCTATAAAGACTTTATGTGCCTTCTTATAGCGATGCTCTACGTATGTGTCTCGAAGTCAAGTTAACGTCTAAGTCACCTTTTTCTAAAATTATTTTATATAGCAGATAAGCTTGAAACCCAATTGCGTATACAGCTACTTGAATACGTAGCATGCCACTGCCAAACTTCAGTAGATCAAACTGTATATTTTAATTTGAGGCACTGAGATTTAGGCACAACCCTTCTTGATTTGTCGGTTTGGAGGCAGTACTTATGATATCACTACTGCGCAAACGTAATATCTTTTTTCAACTGGGAGAAATTTTGATCTAAAGTTATCACCTCCAAGTATCTAGATATCTTGGCACCTAGAGATTACAGCGCGGCAGCCAATGCTGATTTCGAGGTTGCTTCAAGTTATGACTCATAATCGTTGTCGAATTTTTGGTTTAAAAGCATGTTTCTGGGATTTTTTTTTTTATAAATTTTTAGTAGTTTTTTAAATACATAGTTATTAATATCACACCAGTAGAGTAAAAAAGTACACGTAACCTATCTTTGTATAAAAAAAACTTTTTTTTTTTCAATTGAAACCATTTGGAAATAACTAGTGAGCACAATAGTGTACCATTTAATTTATTGCTCCTATTACAGGCTACACTCTATATATATAAATAAAAGATTCATACACGGAAAGAAATGATTTAGCTGTGGTAACTAAGCACGCTTTGCTGAAATTTTCTTTGCTGCTGTATACAATTTCTTATCTACTGTAACAAAGCCTTGTCTATAGCAACTAAAACCAGTTCGCTACCCTTGCTAACGATATTTAGCTAAAAGGATTTTAATCAATTTGCTACCGCTGCTAATTGATTAACAACTATGTCTAATTTATTTATCCGTATCAACAAAATTTTATTCGTCATTGTTGTTAGCTGGGACTGCTAATAATGTTTTGTTGTAGTGGACAAGAACTTTGTTACTATTGCTAATTATACATGTATTGGGCAGCAAAAGCGTATGTTTGTTGCATTTGATAAAAATATTTTGCAATCACTAACAACAGTTTTGCAACAGCTGCTAATTTTATTTTCATATTCATCTACTAATATATCCTTCGCCAGTTTTGCTAATAATCGTAGTCACATCAATAAATTACCTTGGCAATGGAGAGCATTAATATATAAGCAGTAGTAGCAAATCAGACTTAGGTAAGGCTGCTAAGAACATTTTGTAGCTGTGACTAACTTTTTCATAAAACTTTAACTATTATTCTTTGCTGCAACAGCTAAGTAAAACTTCGTCGATGTTGCTAAAAATCTTTGTCACACCATCGAATTTCTTATGCAAATAACAGAAATAATATATTAGCCGTAGTAGCAAATCAGACTTAGGTGAGGCTACAAACAACATTTTGTAGCTGTGACTAACTTTTTCACAAACTTTAACTAATATTATTTGCTGCAACTGCTAAATAAAAATTCGTCACTGTTGCTAAAAATCTCTGTCACACCACTAAATTTCCTATACAAATAACAGCAATAATATATTAGCCGTAATAGCAAATCAGACTTAGCTGAAGCTGCTAAGAACATTTTCTAGCTGTGACTAACTTTTCACAAACTTTAACAAATATCATTTTCTGCAACTGCTAAATAAACATTCACCGATATTGCTCAAAATCCACACCAACGGTTTTTTATGTAATGAACAGCAATAAACTTTAGCTAATATTTTTTGCTGCAACTGCTAAGCAATCCTTCACTAATGTCGTTAAAAATTTTAGTCACACCACCGAATTTTCTATGCCATGAACAGCAATAATAAAGTAGCAGTATTAGAAAATCCAACTTATGTGAGGCTGCTAAGGATATTTTGTACCTGAGACTAAATTTTTCACAATTTTAGCTAATATTGTTTGCTGCAACTGCTTAATAATAACTTATTTTCTATCTGTAGGGTATTTAAATTTTGCCGTCTAATTGATTACTACGAGTACTACGCGATACCCTAGTACAAAGTCGATCGTTGTGCAATCAAGCCATAAATCCAAGTCTGGTTTAGGTAGAAGGAATATAACAGAAACCCCTTCAGAACAGAAAAAATGTGAAATTAAAATGCATGCATTTTAAAACGACCAAATCATCACGATACGTTTCTTCCAATTCACGGGCATTTTCCATGAAAGAAAAACCCGTGTAATGATGGACCAGCTTAAGGATAATCCTCCGCGCAGTCTGAAAAAGAGATGATATCCGAGAGTAACCTTGCGACGAAACATCAGTAAAATATTATTTTACCTAAAACTTTATTGTAATTCTTTTTAAACAATTTATTTATGAGTATTTAATTATTTCACTTTCCAGAGTACATATCTGCAACTAACAGCTAGTCGCCAAAGCGTTACAGATCTTAAACTATAAGAACATTAAAAATAAGTTGGTTAATGCAATTTAGAGTTTATAAACACATGCAACCTATTAATTACTATACTACCTACATTGCTCTAACACAATTCCATAATTATCAAGAATAAGGAGCTTGTTTTTCTCTTTTTAGTTAATTATTGACGTGTCAGTAGTAACACTTTATTTAAGATGTACACGTATTAACCTGTATTGAAAGTATTTTTAATAGGTTTTTATCATAATGATTAAATGATTAAAACTTATTGAATTATCAACTAGAATGAAAGGTTAAGAATGAAAATGATTACGTACTTATTAGATTTAAAACTAAATACCTAAGTATGTAACTATCTATTTCTTAACACGTCCTTCCGTTCTCAATCCAGAAGTGTATAGGTCAGATGGCGGTCGCTTCTGTAAAAACTAGTGCCTACGCCAATTCTTGGGATAAGGTAGCAAACCCCAGGCATCCATCAGGATGCAACAGTACATAATTATGTACCTACCTATATCATGCCCGAAATCCACATTTGAAATTTTTCAACCACTTCTACAGTCCTCAATATACAGATTACCTATACCTATCTATATAACATAGATTCTGTTGCCATGTAATGGAAAGCTTCGCGCGGTAGGTAGTTATACGCACTGGACTTGTGTAGGGATTTGTAGGCGTGGCCGAGTGTCAATGTGTCTAGAGACGTATTAAAAATGCATTACTCTAACAAAAATTGCTTTATAAAGCGCTTCGTGATTGTATGATATTAATATTTCAAGTTTAATATCATGCAATCAGATTCCTGAAACAAAAAATGATTTGAGAAAACCCTCGTTATATTAAAACGAGCGATCCAACAATGATAGCCCATACGATGGATTTTGCAAAGGAAATAAAATATTTCAAGACTTTATTTTACCCTTTTGTCGGCGTGATTAATATGTATACCCATGCCGAATTACAGCTTTCTAGTAGTTACGATTACTGAGCTAAACCGCGGAGGGACGGACGGACATGGCGAAACAATGTGTTTCTTTTTCACCACGAAACCCTAAAACTCGTAATAAAACTAACTAACTGTAACTGCTCAGCGTATAGCATTATAGCAACACGTGCCGTGCTCGCCGGCACAAAAAATGTTTATAAGCTCGAATGTTTTAGTTATGCCAACGAATGTCAAATTCGTTGTAGTAGCTAAGATGCATTTTGCTACTACGACGAATATTTTCGAGTTTCACGCGGGAAAAGTAACGTAGCAAGTGTTGCCATAAATAAACGCCAGTATTTTCTAGTAAAAGCCGGGAATTACATTTTATTTAAACTGTCTGTGTGAAAAAAATCTTGTTGATAATCTAAATATATAAAAGAAGAAACTGACTGACTGACTGACTGACTGACTGACTGACATATCAACGCACAGCCCAAACCGCTGGTCCTAGAGATTCCAAATTTGGCACGTAAGTTCCTTATAAGGTCTAGGGGTGCACTAAGAAAGGATTTTTCAAAATTTAACCCCTAAGGGGGTGAAATGGGGCTCCGAAGTTTGTATGGCGAAACAAGATTGGCTGGACTATTTTATTCGAAACTTCACAAAAGTATTTCTAACGATAAATGAGTAAACACGTGTTTCAGGTTTTCTGAAAAATCAACCCCTTAAAGGGGGAAATGTGGTGACAAATTCTGAAAATCGACATGGGTATTGTTTTTATGGTTTATCGGGTCGCTGATAACGAAAACAACAATGTTTTTGAAATCCCACGTGGAGGACGTGAAATACCATCCCCCTGTTGGGGTGCGAGGGGGATGAAATGTCTAAATATGAATATGGGTGTCGTTTTTATGGTTTTTTGGAACGTTCATTACGAAAATGGCATCGATTTTGAAATTTAATGTAGTGGACATGAAAACTTTTGAAAGTTTGTGCCAAATTGCAAGAAATAACTGACTGACTGAGCGAGTGACATATCATCGCATAGCCCAAACTACTGGTTCCAGAGATTCTTAATTTAGTATGTAGGTTCCATATAAGGTCTAGAGGTGCATTAAGAAAGTACTTTTCAAAATTCAACCCCTAAGGGGGTTAAATGGGGGTCCGAAGTGTGTGTGGGGAATCAAGATTAGTTGGACTATTTTATTCGAAACTTGACAGGAGTATTTCTAACGTTAAATGAGTAAACATGTGTTTCAGGTTTTATGAGAAATCAACCCCTAAAAGTGGGAAAAGTGGTGACAAATTCTGAAAATCGATATGGGTAGGTATTGTTTCTATGGTTTATCGGGTCGCTGATAACGAAAACAACAATGATTGTACAATCCCATGTGGAGGACGTGAAATACCATCCCCCCTGTTGGGGTGCGAGGGGGATGAAATATCTAAATATGAATATGGGTGTCGTTTTTATGGTTTTTTGGAACGTTCATTACGAAAATGGCATCGATTTTGAAATTTAATGTAGTGGACATGAAAACTTTTGAAAGTTTGTGCCAAATTGCAAGAAATAACTGACTGACTGAGCGAGTGACATATCATCGCATAGCCCAAACTACTGGTTCCAGAGATTCTTAATTTAGTATGTAGGTTCCATATAAGGTCTAGAGGTGCATTAAGAAAGTACTTTTCAAAATTCATCCCCTAAGGGGGTTAAATGGGGGTCCGAAGTGTGTGTGGGGAATCAAGATTAGTTGGACTATTTTATTCGAAACTTGACAGGAGTATTTCTAACGTTAAATGAGTAAACATGTGTTTCAGGTTTTATGAGAAATCCCTATGAAGAGACGACCTTTTTTGATTCAATGTATTGTAAGTAAGTGGTTTTATTAATCAGTGCCGTCCGATACGATTTCGATAAAAATCGATATTTGAGCGTCCGAGAGGACTCTTAATAGGAATCCGAGGTAAACTTTGAATAAAGTAAGGGCTATATTAATTTTCTTCATTTCCGTTGCAATTTCGTTCAAAATTGATATCTGAGCGTCCGAGAGGTCCCCTAAATACGACTCCGAGGTAAAATTGGGATAAGTGGCAGCCATATTGATTTTCTTAATTTCCTTCCCAATTTCGTTCAAAATAGATATCTGAGCGTTCGAGATGTCTCTTATTACGAATCCGAGGTAAAATTTGGAAAAAGTCGCAGCCATATTGATTTTGATCATTTCCTTCCCGATTTGGTACAAAATCGATATCTGAGCGTCCGACAGGTCTCGTAATACGAATGCAAGGTAAAATTTGGAAATAGTGGCGGCCATATTAATTTTCTTCATTTCCGTTCCGATTTTGTTAAAAATCGATATCTTAGCGTCCACAAGGTCTCTTAATACGAATCCGAGGTAAAATTTAGAAAAAGTGGCAGCCATATTGATTTTCTTCATTTCCGAACCGATTTCGTTCAAAATCGATATCTGAGCGTCTGAGAGGCCACATAATACGAATCCGAGGTAAAATTTGGAAAAAGTGGCGGCCATATTGATTTTCTTCATTTCCGTCCAGATTTCGTTCACAATCGATATCTGAGCGTCCGAGGTCCCGTAATACGACTCCGAAGTAAAATTTTGAAAAATTGGCGGCCATATTGCTTTTCTTCATTTCCGTCCCGATTTCATTCAAAATCGATATCTGAGCGTCCGAGAGGTCCCCTAATATGACTCCGAGGTAAAATTTGGAAAAAGTGGCGGCCATATTGATTTTCTTCTTTTCTTTAACAATTTCGTTAAAAATCGATATCTGAGCATCCGAAAGGTTTCTTAATACGACTTCGAGGTAAAATTTGTGTAAGTGGTGGCCATATTGTTTTTTTTTTCCCGCCCGATTTCGTTCAAAATCGAGATCTGAGCGTCCGAGAGGTCTCTTAATTCGAATCTGAGGTAAATTTTGGCACTCCATGCATGCCAGGGATTGTAAAAAAAGGATTGAGTTTTAAAAACGACATAGAGGTTTCGATATTTTTTCCATTTAAATCAACCTAAAAAAATTTTTTTTAATCGTATGGCATTTATTTACGAACCGTGAGGTCTTCGAGAAGACAAGTACGGTTGTCAGTTTTTTGTTGCAGTTTTAGCACCACCCACGGGTCACGTGTAGAGTAACGGTGGGTACTCCCTACGGACGTGGTGCAACTTCGACCCCCCTTTGTCAAGTGAGTGGGCAACTTGACTGTTAGAAGTTCTCAAGCCGCCCGAAGGCCTCTAACTTGGCTTAACGACTGCTGTCGTAAACAGCAGTCGGGATCAACGGCTTAACGTGCCTTCCAAAGCACGAGAGCGCTCAGTTAGTAATTACTCAAAGCGGTCACCCATCCAAGACCTGACCTGCTGGGTGCAGTGCTTAACCTCGCATACCGCACGCGGTAGGCGGGTGCCGCTGAGCCACGAGCGCTCTGAATTCTTGATAGTTTGTGCCAAATTTCAATTCAATCGGTCCAGTAAAAGCAACTCGGTTGTAACAGACGGACTAACAGTAAGGAGTGCGAATGAAAGTGAAGCCAAATTTTCTTTTTGGATGCTCCTTTTAATAAATCACAATCACCAAACTTCGTATACCGAAACTCCCAGAATGTAACAACTACTATTCTGGAAACCGCATCTAAATCGGTTCAGCCAAACGCGAGATAATCTTGGACAAACATACATATATACCTACATACATATATACGGGTCAAACAGTGAACCTCTTTTTTGTAGACGGTTAAAAATTACGCTTAGTACGCGGGCGAAGCCGCGGGCAAATGCTAGTAAATTAATAAAAATAATAAAATAAAAAGTAATATTCGACTTTAAAAAAAGGTAAACGAAATTAGCTCTTTGTGTTTATTTCTATCCAAATTCAAGCCATGTTCTACATTATTACTACTTAAAGCAAAGTACCTACCTACTATCATTTCTACCCAACTGCGTCGTGAGAAGGGTTACATTTTTCGATGTATGTATGTTTGCGTCGACTCAAATTATCGTGGGGTTCGCATGGTACGCGCGGTAACGGGGAAGCAGGACAGGTAAAATTTCGCGAAGTCATGGGTATCCACAGGATGGAATCAAATTTGGCTAATCCTGATACTATTATCCAAATATTAATAACTGTAGCTTAAATAACAAAAACACAGCAGCTAACTAAAATTCCCAAAATCGTACAACGAATATTCAGGGCTTCATATTGGAGCGTTCGTGTCCCAGTGGCACACGCGTACCGCGTGCGGTATGCGTAGTTAAGCAGTGTCGGGCGGGGTCAGTCCTTGGATGTGTAACCGCTTTGAGTGGTTACTAACTGAGCGCTCCCGTGCTTTGGAAGGCACGTTAAGTCGTTGATCCCGGCTTCTGTCTATATTATAGCAGTCGTTAAGCCTAGTTAGAGACCTTTGGGCGGCTTGAGAACTTCTAACAGTAGAGTTGCCCACTCACTTGACAAGCCTAATCCCAATAAGGTCTAGTTTCCCTTTGGGTTGGAAGGTCAGATGGCAGTCGCTTCCGTAAAAACTAGTGCCTACACCAATTCTTAGCATTAGGTAGCGGACCCCAGGTATCCTTCAGGATGCAACTGTACTGTATGTAGCTGGGCATGTAACGGCTTGACGAAGTTTAAGTTTTTTTGTGGAAGTGTAAGCCTACAAATATTTGAATAAAAAAAATGAGAGATTATAAAAACTGGCCATGTGCGAGTTGGACCCTTCGTTCGCGAGGGTTTCCAACTATCATTAGACGCTTTATTATAACATTTTTTAAATTTAATTTAAATAACAAATATCTTTTCATTTTTTATCTATACGAATATTATAAAGAGGAAAGATTTAATAGTTTGTTTGTTTTGTTTGTTTGCATTGAATATGCTCCGAGACTACTGAACAGATTTGAAAAGTTCTTTCACTGTTGGAAAGCTACACTATCTCCGAGTGACATAGGCTATAATATTATTAAAAAAATAGTGTCCCTTACTAAAATTCCAATAATGTAACCCAAGGTGTAAAAATAAATAGTTAGCATTGAATAGGCTCCGAAACTTCTGAACCGATTTGAAAAATTATTTCAGTGTTGGAAAGCTAAGACTATCCCCGGGTGACATAGGTTATATTATACTAGCATTTGCCCGCGGCTTCGCTCGCGTACTTAGCGAAATTTTTAACCGTCTACAAAAAACAGGTTCGTATGTTTGTCCACGATTATCTCGCGTTTGGCTGAACCGATTTAGGTGCGGTCTCCAGAAAAGTAGTTGTTACATTCTGGGGTTTCGCTATACGAAGTTTGGTGATTGTGATTCATTAACAGATGAACAGATAAAAAGTCAGTATACAGTCTGAGAACCGGCAAACTGTTGAATTTCATTTGATTTTGGCAAAAATAAGGATTGAAAACTATTATCATACATTTCCGAGAGGCCGAAGGGGAAAGGGCCGATGAAATAAAAGCATGTCTTAAATGGCTCTTAGTAAAAATATCTGTGTACTACAGTAACACCAATAGGTCTGTAAACGACCTAACAGCGCGCAGCGGCCATAAACTCTGTTCCTTTGAAGTACAGAAATACGGCTAATTCAATATCATGTGTAACATTTATTTTTCCTACAATTAAATTTATTAGGTAGGTTTTGCCAGTTACCATTGGAGCATCCAAAAAGAAAATTTGGCCTCACTTCCATTCGCACTCCTTACTGTCAGTCCGTCTGTTACAACCAAGTTGCTTTTACTGGACCTATTGAATTGCAATTTGGCACAAACTATCAAGAATTTAGAGCGCTCGTGGCCCAACGGAACCCGCCTACCGCGTGCGGTGTGCGAGGTTAACAAATGTGGGCGCAGGTCAGTTCTTGGATGGGTGACCGCTTTGAGTGGTTACTAACTGACTCTCGTGCTTTGAAAGGCACCCTAAGCCGTTGATCCCGGCTGCAATCGTTAAGCCAAGTTAGAGGCCTTCGAGCGGTTTGCGAACTTCTAACAGTCAAGTTGCCCACTCACTTGACAAAGGCGGGTAGCACCACGTCCGTAGGGAGTACCCATCGTTACCCTACACAGAACCCCTGGGTGGTGCTAAAAGTGCAACAAAAACTGGCAACCGTACTAGTCTTTTCGAAAATCTCACCGTTCGTAAATAAATGACATACGATTAAAAGCAGATAGCTGTGATTGCCCAATAAAAAAGTTTTGGGTAGGGCAAATAAAAAGTGTGGCCCAATTTGATTTTTACTAACATAGATATATAAGCCCTTACTAACAAAATATGGATGTAATCACATAAAAACATCTGAAATAAAGGATTTATTATTATTATTATTAAAAAAGTATTTAAGTTTGATTTAAATGGAAAAAATATCGAAATCTCTATGTCGTTTTTAAAAGCAAATCCATAGATACCCCACACGCAGTAACATTAAACTTTTTTGCATATAGATATGAATGGAGTGCCAAATTTTACCTCAGATTCGCATTAAGAGACCTCTCGGATGCTCAGATATCGATTTTGAACAAAATCAGGACGAAAAAAAAAGAAAATCAATATGGCCGCCACTTTCACAAATTTTACCTCGGATTCGTATTAAGAGACCTCTCAGACACTCAGATATCGATTTTGAACGAAATCGGGACGAAAATAAAGAAAATCAATATGGCCGCCACTGTTTTCAAATTTTACCTCAAATTCGTATTAGGGGACCTCTAGGACGCTTAGATATTGAATTCGAACGAAATCGGGTTGGAAATGAAGAAAATCAATATGGCTGCCACTTTTTCCAAATTTTACCTCGGATTCATATTAGGAGACCTCTCGGACGCTCAGATATCGATTTTGAACGAAATCGGGACGAAAATAAAGAAATTCAATATGGCCGCCACTGTTTTCAAATTTTACCTCAAATTCGTATTAGGGGACCTCTAGGACGCTTAGATATTGAATTCGAACGAAATCGGGTTGGAAATGAAGAAAATCAATATGGCTGCCACTTTTTCCAAATTTTACCTCGGATTCATATTAGGAGACCTCTCGGACGCTCAGATATCGATTTTGAACGAAATCGGGACAGAAATGAATAAAATCAATATGCCGCCACTTTTTCCAAATTTTACCTCGGATTCGTATTAAGGATTCTCTCGGACGCTCAGATATCGATTTTGAACGAAATCTGGACTGAAATGATGAAAATGAATATGGCCGCCACTTTTTCTATTTTATACCTCGGATTCATATTACGAGACCTCTTGGACACTCAGATATCGATTTTGAACACAATCGGGACGAAAATAAAGAAAATCGATATGGCCGCCACTTTTTTCAAAAAAATTATCTCAAATTCGTATTAGGGGACCTCTAGGACGCTCAGATATCGATTTTGAACGAAATCGGGTTGGAAATGAAGAAAATCAATATGGCTGCCACTTTTTCCAAATTTTACCTCGGATTCATATTAAGAGACGTCTCGGACGCTCAGATATCGATTTTGAACGAAATCGGGACGGAAATGAAGAAAATCAATATGCTGCCACTTTTTCCAAATTTTACCTCGGATTCGTATTAAGAATTCTCTCGGACGCTCAGATATCGATTTTGAACGAAATCTGGACGGAAATGAAAAAAAATGAATATGGCCGCCACTTTTTCTAAATTATACCTCGGATTCGTATTACGAGACCTCTCGGACGCTCAGATATCGATTTTGATCGAAATCGGGGCGAAAAAAAATGAAAATCAATGACTGCGACTTTTTCCACTTTTTACCTCGGAGTCGTATTAGGGACCTCTCGGACGCTCAGATATCGATTTTGAACGAAATCGGGTGGAAATGAAGAAAATCAATATGGTACCTCGGATTCCTATTAAGAGTCCTCTCGGACGCTCAAATATCGATTTATGTCGAAATCGTATCGGACGGCACTGATTAATAAAACCATCTACAATACATTGAAACAAAAAAGGTCGTATCTTCATAGGGAACTCACGGCACTTCATGCACCTTTAGACCTTATAAGGAACTTACATGCCAAATTTGGAGTCTCTCGAACCACCAGTTTGCGCTGTGCGGTGATATGTCAGTCTCTCAGTCAGTCAGTTATTTCTTGATATTTGGCACAATTTTTCAAAAGTTTTCATGACCACAATATTAAATTTGAAAACCGATGCCATTTTCGTAATTAACGTCCCAAAAAACCATAAAAACGAGACCCATATTAATATTTAGACATTTCATCCCCCTCGGACCCCAACAGAGGGGATGGTATTTCACGTCATCCACGTGGGATTTTAAAATCATTGTTTTTTTCGTAATCAGCGACCCAATAAACCATGGAAACAACACCCATATCGATTTTCAGAATTTGTCACCACATTTCCCCCTTTTAGGGGTTGATTTCTCAAAAAACCTGAAACACATGTTTACTCATTTATCGTTAGAAATACTCCTGTGAAGTTTCGAATAAAATAATCCGGCTAATCTTGATTCCCCATACAATCTTCGGACCCCCATTTCACCCCCTTAGGCGTTGAATTTTGAAAAATCCTTTCTTAATGCACCTCAAGACCTTATATGGAACCAACATACTAAATTTGGAATCTCTAGAACCACCAGTTTGCGCTGTGCGGTGATATGTGAGTCTCTCAGTCAGTCAGTTATTTCTTGAAATTTGGCACAATTTTTCGAAAGTTTTCATGACCACAATATTAAATTTGAAAACCGATGCCATTTTCGTAATTAACGTCCCAAAAAACCATAAAAACGAGACCCATATTAATATTTAGACATTTCATCCCCCTCGCACCCCAACAGAGGGGATGGTATTTCACGTCAAAACCAAGTATTACGCTACGAAAACCATCCACCGTAAAATCCACTTAGGATTTATTGAATGTCGTTGCTACGGCAGGCGATAGGCCATTTTCCAAACGAAAACGGCAATTTCACTTAGCGCACACGGCAATTTAAACGTCTGCGCTGGCAACACTGGCGCTGCTGCTGCTGGCTTTCAAGTGACACGCTCCGGCTCTCTACTCTCTCCGCTGCCACTCAGACGCTTGAAAGGTGTATGTAATTTGAAAGGTGTTAATTGAATATATAAGAAAAGCAGTTCAGTGTGTAAACGTCAAAATTTAAAGGCGAATCTAGTAAAAAGTTAAAGGTAATAACAATCTAGTGAAAAGTTAAAACACAAATGGACGACCAAAACGATACCCAGGATATTTCCCAACTCCTACATTGCTGGTACTATGAGCATAAAATTATTGAGAAATTTAAAGGTAAGTGAATAGTATAATGTAATTTTTTCTGTATATTCTATTGCTCATATGGCGAACACAGGCTTGGGCCATTAAGTTGGCATTGGCTCCAGCCAATGTCAATTTTTGGTCGAGTGCTTGTCTGATTCTGCAATAGTGAGGTTCTTAAGTTTGTGTTAGCACGATAATTTTATTTTGGGCCATTTTTGCCGCTTACGGAATCATCCTCATCATCATCAGCATACGTCCCACTGCTGGGCACAAGCCTCTCCCATTGATGACATTTAAAGGAGTGACATTGAAGTCCCCAATCCACACTAGGCAAGCGTGGGGACTAATTCTCGGTCCCTCATCAATGAGAAGAGCCTGCCGTGCCTAGCAGTGGGACTTACATAAGTAGGCTGACTTGAGTGTCTGCCAATGAATCTTTCGTCTCGTAGGTATAATATTTATTATTATTAGAAACTATTAGCTTGTGTTTTAAGATGAAGGGATTGAATCTTTCTGTTTGTCTGTGTGATGACCGAATATTGAGTAGAAAAACTCTTTCCACAGATTGGTGAGAGGATAACATTCATGCGAAAATTAAAAATGCAGGCCAAGGTGAAATAATATGGAAAATAAATTAACTGACTACTATACTTACAAAAGTATACACAAAAGCTAGCCCATGAAATTGTAAAACAAGAGTTGAGACATGAAATCCAGAAAAGGTTTGTAGTTTTGTTTATTCATTAAGCTATTTACTTAATTTTAAAGTTCATTTTTATAGAAAACTAGCTTTTATTTCCGGCTTCGCTCCCGTGAACTATAGGCATTTTCAAAGAAGCATGCGAGTAAGCAGTCAAACTTGGAAGTATGCAAGTAAGAATGCAATCGTGTAAGCAACCCGACGACAACATGTGTTTTTCGTGTTGTAGCTAAATATCTTAGTCACACCACCGAATTTCCTATGCAATGAACAGCAATAATATATTAGTGGTAGTAGCAAATCAGACTTATATGAGGCTGCTAAGAACATATTGTAGCTGTGACTAACTTATTCTCAAACTTTAGCTTATATTATTTGCTACAACTGCTAAATAAGACATTATTTATATGTAAGTTTTTAAACGAGATCGACTATATATGTTGAAAGGATCAATGGGTATCCACAACACATGAACAAATTTCCAGCTCTCAAAATGTTCTGACGGCTATAGACTGGTACTTAATTAACCACTATTTACCACAGTTTATATATACACAGGGACAAAATTGGAGGAATGTTCATAATACAAGATGAACGATGAATGTTACATAGTTTCAATTAACACAGCTACAGAAAGTTTGTAAAGCATTTTGTTTTGTAACTTTTATAAGTGTAACTTTAATTTTGTACCTTTGTTTATTACCAAAGTACCTATAGTAGTGTAGTTTTACTAAATGCTTAATGTCCCTTATATTTCAATTTTATTTCCCACAGAAATGGATTTAAGTGATTTGACGCTGGAATGCAACTTTATAACGATTAACCAACGCTATCATCCTAATATCTCAATAATATTTTTTTATATTATAAATACATCAGGTGATTTTGTTCTTTTTGTTTGCAGAAACAAAACAAATTTAACCCTCTGAGAGTCGTTCCAATGTTACTTCCAATTAAAAATATTGCTATGAATGGAGGCTATGGAGGCAAGGGAGGCTATCAAGATTGGAAACTAAATATGGCTTTATTCAATATATAAAAGTAAGTAGTTTATCATAATAACTTCAGGCTAACTAACTTGGGCCTGTATAGCCTAGTTGGTAGTAACACTGCCTCCGAAGCTAGAGGTCCTGGTTTCTAATCCTGGTAAGAGCATTTGTTTCTGTGGTGAGCAGAAACATTTGTTCCTGAGACTTGTATGTTTTTTTATGTATTTAAGTATATATCTATTAAATATATCGTCATCTACCAACCTTATTAAACCGTTAGATTTAAGACTTTAGACTAAGCGACGTGACTGACTGACTGACAGTACTATTTAGTTTTAATGTAGGTACTTTACTTTCTTACTTCTTGGCTTAATTCTAAATAAATTTAAATAAATATTTTGGTTGCCCAAGATACAGGCTGTGCCTAGTTTGGGGACCCCTGTTCATACTCTGTTAGTTAAGTGTCGCTGTAGGCACACATCTGTCTCTAGTATTTACTTATACTCACTGCTGTTCTTTGAATTTGTATGTATGTGTGTGTGCTAAAATAAATAAATATTATTATTATTATCTAGTACCCATAACACAAGTCTTACTGAGCTCACTATGGGACTAGTACAATTTGTGTAAAAAATTGACCTATGATACAAAGTGTTTTGTCCATCGTTTTCCAAATTAAAATGACGGGTAGATGGGGCTTCATTTGCTATCTCCTACGGCCCCCTAAAATATTCTAAGCCCCACGCAATTTTTTATGTAATTTTTTTAAAGTTTGTTTTAGAATCTTAAAGGGTGACTGGTTAAACATCAAATTCAAAAAAAAATTAAGTGGTCAAGTCTGAATTCGTTATAAAAATGTGCAATGATATACGGTTCTATCAAAGTGAAAATTAAAATCATCAGTCAATTTTTTTTATTTCTCACCCGCAAAGATTTTTCATGAGGTAAAAATTCAGTCGCAGGTTAACTTTGAAATGCAATTAAAAAAAAACTAAAACAGATCACGTTCTTAATTTTTTTTTTTAAAGTGCTTCTGACAATCTTCTTTCTAATGATGTGCAATAATGCCAAAAAACATTTCAGAAACTTTATTGATTTGTTTACTTTATGACAAATTAAGCTAATATTCGATATTCAACTTGGCCAATCTTTGGGCTCAAACTCATTAAGCAGGTTTTTGAGTACGCTAAATTTGTGGGTAATAATCAAATTTCAAGCATTTTAATCGATCACAATCACTCTGTTGTTCCGAACGTGAGAGGAGAAAGGCATTTCCCTTGTGACAGGACTCGGAAATTAAAAAATCTGCTATGGGAAGCGGAGAGCGAGTGGGAGATTTAGAGTCAGAGCCGCTACCGCGAAAAAACTGTCCTTTCTGTCGCATTTGAAAATTCTAGCGACAGAGAAGGAACATGACCTTCATTCGTTTTCGGGCGTTCTAGGTTGTAAAAGAGGGACACACCCCCTGTGTCCGCCTGGGTTCACCCGTCGGACTTTCGGCCCTCGGGCTCGCATGGAGAGCGCGCTCTTATGGAACGCTTTGGGCCTTCGAGCTTACGCCTAGGTTGCCAAGCCCGGCCCTCTCTCACAAGGAAGACGTACATGTGCGCAGCCTGACAATCTCTCTCCCGCTCTCCGTTTCCCATAGCAGAAATATCTGACTCCTCTCACAAGCGAGATCTCTTTCTCCTCTCACACTCGAACGACAGAATGATTGTGGTTTAATGATGGAAATTTGATTGTTACTTACTGATTTAGCGTACCTACTACAAACCTGCGTGCCGAATTTAAGTGTAAAGGTTGGCAAAGTAGCATATCGAATATTACGCTAATTCGTCACAAAGTTTGCAAATGATTAAAGTTTGTGAAAGGATTTTAGCATTATTGCACTTTATTGTACAGAAGATAGATCAAAGCACTTTTTAAAATAATTTTAAGATCATGATCTTTTTTAGTTTTATTTTAATTGCCATTCAAAGGTTACCTTCGACAGAATTTTTTCATCCTGAAAATTTTCCGCGGGTCAAGAAGAATAAAACTAGACGTTACCTGCAAGTAATTTTGATTTTGATAGAACCGTACATCGTTGCACATTTAAAATAAAATAAAAAATGCAGACTGGACTACTTACTTTTTTTTAAATTTCAGGCTTAACTTTAAGATTCTTCAAATAAATTCAAAAAAATTACATAAAAAATTGCGTGGGCCTGAGAATTGTTTTTGGGGCCTTATGCGATAGCAAATGACCCCACCTATCCACCATTTAGGTTTGGCAAACGATGGACCAAACACCCTGATTATATTTATTAATAACTTTGTCTGTATTTTTACCTATGTTTTGTGTGCAATAAAGTATTTACATACATACATACATATAACTTCACACCTAATCTATGTCAATTCTGAGGTTCTCATCTACGTGTCTTACAAATGTTTTAATTTTTCAGTGTACCGCTGGAGTCCTGCCAACCAACCTGCATAATAAGGAAAACTGTTTCCGACGGGGCCTTACGCTTGGTCCTCAGTTGTTTGCAGTACCGGACGAAAACAACATCACTGAAAGTTTTTCAATAAGCTTCCTGTAATTGTATTAATAGAAACTACAAACTTTTATTGTTCATCTTGTATTCAACTCTGCTTTTACATTATTATTCACTGAGTAATTCTTACGACTCTACTAAATCATTTGCGCTTGTTCAATCTATGTCACAAATATATACATATATGAATTTTATTTATTTTGTTTAAGAGACACGTCCGATTTCGCTGATGACTAGGTATAAGATACAATATGACACCCCTTTCATAATAAATATAATGTAATTACAATAATTTCTGCATTTGATTTTTTCTTCATAACATGAAACTTACTTGCGTGATGACTTAATTAGGGACACTAAACTTCTTTGTAATTATGTTTTTTTTAGCAGCAGCGGTAGCAGTAAGTTTATTTTGACTTTATCATATCATTACGACTCGATAGAGTATCAAATTGACTTAGTTGCTGCAGCTGAATCATCTTTTATGCAGCTTAACGTACTGTTAAGGCGATAATTATATTCCGATAAGTCGCATGAAGGATAATTTTAGCTGCAGCAACTGCGTTTCAAAAGTTTATCAAATGAGTTTTAACTGGGACTGTGAATAAGGTTTGTTATTTCAACTAACTGAATTAGTTAAAGTAACAAACTCAATTCACAACCACAGCTAAAACTAATTCCCTATGGCTGCGAATTGAGTTTGTTACTTTAACTAAGTGAATTAGTTAAAGTAACAAACCCAATTCACAGCCACAGCTACAACTAATTCGATAGAGTGACAAATTTACTTACCTGCTACAGCTAATACTATCTTCTATGCGACGAATTATTTTAGTCATCTCAACAAAATAATTACACCACGCAACTAAACCCCTTAGTTAAAGTAACAAACCCAATTAGAAGCTACAGCTAAATTTTTATCGATAATCGCCAAGGTAATTTGATAGAGTATCAAACTCACTTAGTTGCTATAGCTAGCACTATTTTCCATGGCTACAAATTATTTTAGCTGTCGCAGCTAATCCGATTACAACTCGTAACTAAAACTCTTAGTTACAGTAACAAATCCAACTCGCAGCTACAGCTAAGATCATTGTCAAATGCCGATAAGGTAATTCGTCAAAGTATCAAACTGACTTAGTTGCTATAGCTAACACTATTTTCTATGACTACAAATTATTTTAGCTTTCGTAGCTAATCTGATTTCAACTCGTAACTAAAACTATTAGTTACAGTAACAAATCCAACTCGCAGCTACAGCTAAGGTCATTGTAAAATACCGATAAGGTAATTCGTCAAAGTATCAAACTGACTTAGTTGCTATAGCTAACACTATTTAGCTGTCACAGCTAAACCGATTACAACTCACTACTAAAACTCTTAGTTATAGTAACAAATGAAATTCACAGCTACAGCAAAGATCATTGTCAAATGCTGCTAAGGTAATTGGATAGAGTATCAAACTGACTTAGTTGCTAAAGCTAATATTATCTTCCATGGAGACGAATTATTTTAGTTGTCGCAACCTAAATAATTAGCAGCTGCGGCGAATATCTTTTGCAGCCACAGCTAAATATAGCTAATAAAATTAGCTGCCACTGCTAAAATACTTAGCAGCCACAGCTAAATTTCGGTAAAATACTTAGCTGTCCCTGCTAAATACAGCTATTCCAGTTAGCAGCCACAGCTAAATTTAGCTAATATAGTTAGCTGCCACAGCTAACTTTTCTATGATTCGAAGTGATTTCAGCTAAAAATATTTGCTATCACAGCTAAGATTTAGTAGCAAAATACACTTTGCTATGGTAGCTAATAACTTCGCTGTCCGTATAGTTTGTAAGGAATTTAGCTACCACAACTAAATTGTAGTTACTACAGCTAAGTTTTTTTTTCCGTGTATGTACACAGATATGTAACTGTACATCACCATACGCAAAAACAAACAAAAATTATAGTAACAATACAGTCTTATGGCGGGAATCCGTTTAAAATCAAATACTAAAATCGACATGACGATATGTGGCGGTTTACCAATTGGAGCTGCAGGGTAAATGCATAACTGATCGACCGAACGTTAAGTTAAGACACATCGGGCCATTCACTTAAGTGCAGGCACGGGCGCCGTTGGTTCCGTACAAATTCAGTTTATAAAGTATTAAATATAAATAAAATAAATATTAGGGGACAATTTTAACACATCCCGAACTAGTCCCATATTAAGCTCAATAAGTCTTGTGTTATGGGTACTAGACGACGATATATTTAATAGATATATACTTAAAAATATAGAAAACACCCAAGTCTCAGTAACTAATTAAAAAAAAATGAAAAATGTTAACAACTATTCAAAGTTTCAAATATGTAGATAGCATAAGTACCTACCTCCTCAACTCTCGGGAACTCCAGAGATACGTATACGTATTTGTGACAGACGGTCAGCCGATGTTGGACCATAAAAAGTCCTTTTTTACTTTTTTGGTACGAAACCCTAAAATAACAGTTGATAATCCTTATAAGTCTTTGTAAAGTTACGCAATTATCTTGCGGAATGCATTCGATTTGTAAGCAAAGCCTACTATATCCAAATTATGTTCTTTACTGTTCGATCTTTGTAACAGTATTCCCCGGGGATCTGAAACAAATTATTTTTTGAATGCATTTTTACTTCCACGTCTATCGTAAGAAACAGGGTTTTATAATGGATTAATAAAACCATCTGCTTACTGAACTAGAGCCCAGCTGAAAAATCGCGCAGTGTTATCTGCCGGGGTCATGCCCCCTGGCGTGCCAGGGAAGTGTTAACAGCAGGGCGGGCCTGCGCTATCTTGTATCTCGGCAATTGCACTTGTCAGTTGGTTCCTTATGCACCGCACCTACTTTGCCGACCAAGGGAGAAAATGCAGCAAGTGTGTGGAAATGTTGCGTTGTTATTTTCTTTCTTTTCTGCAATAAGTGTGTCTGGTGGAAGAGGAATTGTTAGGGAAAACTACTACACGCGCTGCTCAAGTGTAATTATACATTTTAGTTAAACATCTTGTAGTGTATACTCCCTTATAAATTTAGTTACTTTATTATCCTTAAAAAACTAAAATTCCGACTTTATTTATATTCTAACAAAATTTTAATTGTAATGTTACATAAAAGTATATTGACACGTGATTCACCTTTAGACTGATTAGTAACACTATCGAATATTTAACGCCAATATTGCTACAACGTGAAATAAATTATTTGGAATTTGGAGCATCAATCAGTTGACATAGTTTAGAAATAAACTAACGTGAGTGTTCGGGTTGCGGGTTCGCGGTGAATGTTATAAGTCCGGAGAGGAGTAATAAAATGTTTATTGTCTTAAAATGTAAATATAAATGTTGTACAAAATTGTTAGTAAAATGTTGAATGTTAATGTTAATAATCGAATGCACCCGGTCGCGATTGCTCCGAAAAGTACACTAAAGTAGGTTAAATATACATTGGTCGATCGCGTTGCTTTTTGCTGATGAAGCGCACGAGGCGAACTCACGTGTAAGATGCATTCCAGTGAGCATTGATATTTGAAATGCCAATTGAATTCTGAATAGTTAAAACGTTTGAACTAGTTATTTACCACAGCAACTCTATTTCTAGCTATGTTTTATTGAGCTGTTCCTATTGTTGTAGATTGATGGCAGATGGACCAAAATAGTGTCAGATTGGTAGCAACTTCACACACATTGGTAACGATTGAGGTTGGTAGCTATTCCTGGATTAAAGTTTAGTGTCAACCAGCTCAATGGGTTGACGATATTAGGAAAATCACGGGACACTCCTGGCTCGATTAACTGGCGCCGGACCGGTACGAATGCCGCATCCAAAGAGAGGCAGTGCAAGTGAGCGACAATGGGCTGAAAATGATAACAATTTTTTTGTTTTTGGCATTTATAGACTTGATGATTTTATGATTTTTAAGTATACAGGGTGAGCCCTGTAATAGGAGCAAAAAATTAAACGATGGACTATTTAGCGGTCCAGAAATTTGAAAAAATAAATAAAAAATACCAAGAATATTCTTGAAAACAAAAAATGCCAAAACAATTATGACTCATAACTTGATACTACTTTGCCCCAGCTACAGGGCCTACCTTGTATACAACAACTTTTCGATCTAATGAATCCCATTTTTACAAACACCTATATCAACATGTTCCCATTTCTACATATTTCCCAGTTCATACATTTTTCAAATTAATTATGTATCACCACCGGGGAATGGGCAGCAGCATTCCTAGAGTGCGGTGGAAATACTGCGATCGCCAACCCGCATGCCAAGCGTGGCGATTATGGAATTTACCCCCCATGAAATTGGGGGAGGCCTATGTCCAGCTGTGGACGACGCCCTCCCACAGCACCGTACCCTTGGATAGCTCGAGGAGCGTAAGGTTCCTGCCCACCCGTCTCAGCGGGTCGCGGTGCGTCACAGGTTCTGCGAGCGCGTGAGGAATAGCGGGCAACGCTCCTTGTGCGGCGATTACGCGGTTCACTATTTCGCCTAACGTTCGAAATGAAAACAACTCGGATCACGACACTTATTTATTTACACCACTAAGCACTAAACTAAGCGTTACAACTAAGCCTACACGTACACTGAGCACTACTGGTCACCACTGCACTGTTCACTTCTCTTCTCTTCCCTTTTCCGGATTTAGGACTCGGATACTGAACTCAATACACACACACACACACTGCTCTCGCTGCAAACCAGGCCTGTTTTTATGCCACAATCTGGGCCCGCAATTAGTGGGGATGTCTTCACGAGAATAGGCGTGGTTTAGAACGAGACAGACTGAAAATATCCCTTTCACACCCTTCTAGAAAGTTCTTGAAAAATCCCTCTTTCCTGATTGGTGGATTTACTTGGGCGACAAACTTTGCCAACTTCCCTGCTTCTACATTACTCGCTGTCCGCGACTCTCGCGGGCTCCGGTTTTAATTTATTTCTCTAAAACTTGCGTTCGAGTTTGAGTTACTAGTTTTCCCTTTTCGACAGACCTTATCGTGGTCCGATTTACGCCGGGGTTCCTCGGCTTAGCTGTCGACAAAGATTTTGCGCGTACGCAAAATAAAAGTTGGTCGCCCATTACAACTAAACCCTACGGTCTGGATATTCATTTTCTTTACAAAAGTTAGATATTACCAAGTCTCAATTTTCAATATACTTTTTAACATTCCAGGTGTGTCCGTTTCGAGCGCAGAGCTGAAAATGCGCCGTTTCCGGCACCCTCGATACGTCTTCTGTCTCTTTCTAACAGAGCTTGTAAATATGACTGGCGCGCTGTAGCGTCAGCTCATTATGTTCTCGGCGCTCGTTCCGGACACTCTTCTCCGACTTATGCTGCTTATCCGATGTACAAAACGATCACTTTACATTATCATACGTTCCTTATAGCTAATTAGCACATTAAGATTAACACTACAGCGTCTCTGTCGCAACTTCTAACGCGTCCATTCTCGCACACAATTTATTCACTTAGCACCATTTGGAAGATTTCCGTGGCTGTCCGTAACACCAGCAGTGGACGTCATAAGGCTGATATGGCGGTGGTGGTGGTATAACGGCCGCCATTTTGAAAAATGGTATATTGCATTGGTAAAATACTCGCGTTTTATTGACAACTACGTACTCTATGAAAATATAGTCTGGGTCAACATTAAGGCTTAATAAATTCTGCACAAGCCTACCGAGAAAGATTGTCTACGTGTAGAAAAGCAACTGATATTTTTTTTCAGTGTCCAAGAGTGATTCCCTGAATATGAAGCCCGAAAGAGAACACACACACATAGACACACACACATGACACATATCACATGACATAACACACATGATACACACACACATACTCACATGACAAATGACACATGACATGACATGGACATGAGTTATTTTAATAATAAAAAAAATCCCATCTGCGTCTAAGCGAAAATGGAGGGTAATGGCTTCAACCGATCGTTAAAAACTAATAGTATTCTGCTACTACCAAGACGAGATATCCTTGACGGATTCCAAAACCCTAGGTATATGGAGTAGGTACAAGAGAAAGTGTCAAATCGGAAATCAAAACTATTATTTCACGGATTTCAATAATTAGACATCGATAGGGTGGGTGATATTACTGATTACGTAATTTTTTTTTGAGTGTGCGTAAGGTTGACGTAACGTCATTTTCCATACTAAAAATGACCGATGGCATAATAATGTTCATGTTACGTAATCAACTATTATCTAACTGGGATTAAAAGCCGATTAGAGGTGACTTTCCATATACTTACGTCAAGATGTATATGAATTGACAGCTATTCCAATAGCAAACTAATCGCGGTTTTACCTATATTACAATCTATGCCAAAGTGAAAAACCTTAAGGCTTAAGATCACAACTTTAATGCCGAATGGGGGCTCTGATAAATGTGGCGGAGAGCCCGCGCGTGGACTTGCAACTGCGATGTTACTGCTGTTTTCTTTAAATCTTGTTCAGCAGCTGGAAAAAAAAACTTTAATGGGATTATAATGACGATCGTGTTACTCTTGAATGTGTTCGTTCGTTTCGTTACATAATTTGATTTAGTTTCATGCCCTTGCTTGGCCTATGCACGCTGTGCGGCCCACCCCCTGTCAAACGCATTAATAGACCTCTGGCCTCAAGCAATTGTTACAATGACTTAACTTACTTTGACTTAAGGTTCTGTAACTTCCCCAGTAATCTTTCCCAAGTTTTAACATGTTTTATTTATAGTTTTGGGAATTAATAAATATTAAAATTTATTTCATATTTAATCACTGTACCGCGTACCAGATGACGATATATAGGATATATACTTAAATACATAGAAAATAACGAAAGCCTCGTTAACAAATGTCTCTGCTCACCACAGAAACCAATGTCCTTACCGGGATCCGAACCCGGGACCTCTAGCTTCGTAGGCAGTGTCACTACCAACTACGTATAGGCTAACCAGGCCGACAAAATCGATCAGTCGATCTATATGCTCGTAAGTACGAGTATGTATATCGACGCCTACTACCCATAGTACTAGCTTTGCTTAGTTTGGGGCTGGTTCGCTTTGTCAAAGATTTTCCACAAATCTTAATTCAAAATATTTAAAAATGGACACTCCATGTGACATGTTTCGAACTCTTCGGTTGTTCTTTAGGATGAGTGAATTCGCGGCGAATCCGCCCCGCTCCGATCCGCTCACCGCATTTTTGTCCGCTCCTGTTCACAAAAGCAATTATAGCGGGAAACTACATTATCGCCGTCTATATCGGAGCGAAAGAGGCGCATAGAGTGCCTTTTCAGATATTTTTGGGCACCCTCAATAGCACAGACCATATTTATTTAATCTACAAACATTACATCTACATACAGAGTAACAAACTGAAAAATGAATACAAAAATATTTTACCACCATTTCATCATTTCAAATCAAGAAGATTGGTTTGTTTTTGGTATCAATTCATCATCTCGTATTTTTAATTCCACAATCAAACAAAGCTATCCAAATTGAGGTAATATTAACATATTAATGGAAAAATAACATTCCCTTCACGCTGTTTCGGTTCATTTATACAAAATCAACAGAATAAAATAGCAGCGCGCTCTAAGTTCATACTCGATCGGGGCTTAGACAGAGCAATTAATAGTTTGTGGGCAGTTTTATGAAGCAACTTTTTCGGATTGTTCGGAACACTAATTATGGAGTTAGCTCGCTGATCGGGCTCACACGAAATCGAGTCAGGGAGACGATAAGTTGATGGGCGTCGATTTTAGGTTAGACCTGGCAACGCAACTTAGCAAATTCGTTTTTCTTTAACCTAGTAAGTCCCCACGTACTTGTACAAGTATAAATTAACAATAGAACTTCAGACCTGACATTTTAACTGCATAGCATAAATAACTGCTTAACCATCACCAAGTATAAATTAAGGATGCTTTAAAAACCATAGACATTAGACATACTGATTTGTTTTATTATATTGGAATAGAGGTTCATGTCTGGAGCGCACGAGACCCAGCGGCGCCCGCGTACCGCGTGCGGTATCAGAGGTTAAGCCACGTCGACGTGGTCAACCCTTGGAGGGATAGCCGCTCCAAGTGGTTATTAACAGAGCTATCCTGTCCTTTAGAAATCACGTTAAGCCGTTGATCCTGGCTGCTGTCAGTGACAGCAGTCGTTAAGCCGAGTTAGAAGCCTTCGGGTAGCTTGAGAATTTCTAACAGTCAAGTTGCCCACTCACTTGACAGGCCTAATCCCAATAAGGTCTAGTTTCCCCCTTGGGTTGGAAGGTTGGTTATCAGTCACTTCCGTAAAAACGAGGCACTACCTACGTCACTCAGGATGCAACTGTACCATACTCGTAACTGTCCTGGGTTAACGCTAGCATGATGATGATAGGTTAGATTTTTAGTGTCAGATTTTTGGAACCATTTTTTAATGTCGATCGTACGAGTATGTCCATACCAACTACCTTCGAGGCGCCCGGCGTCCCTGCTGAACGTTCTCCATCTGACTACTTAGTATAAGCATAGAGAAAATAAGTAAGAATAGAGAGTGATAATTTCGCTATTTGACGCTAGATGTCGACTACGAAATAATAAGTAAAAAATGATGTATGAAGTCATATGGAGTTACCTCTCTATTCTTACTTATTTTCTCTATGGTATAAGTAAATCTAGGTATGGATACAAAAAGAGGACACATATTTACAATGTGTAGTTCAGCAAGAAGACATGTCAAAACTGTATTACCTAATTGAAGATAGGCAATATTGGAAATAAGAGATACAATCATGGAAATTACTTCCACCACACAATAAATTAAATCGTTTGATATGCTTGCTAGCAAGAACTGTGTTAACTAATATCCTAGACGTGATACAATGAAAATATACATATAAGAATATTAATGCTATTTAGGTCTCTGGTCTTGGTGATGCATTTCTGTCAGTCAAATAGTCCTCAACCCTGTAATAAGCCTTTGACATCAAAGATTTTTTCAAGTATTTTTAGGGCTGGTTTTGGATTGTTTAAAATGTTTGACCAGTTTTTATGAGGTAACAGCTACCGGTCCCATAGTTAACGTTGATCAGTCTGTAATCATAAGTTGGTACAAGCTGCCCTAACTACAGATCTTTGACGTGGTTTTAGATGCGAAATGTATGTCTCAAATTGACCCTAGTCCGCAAACAATTTTATAGTTCCATTTAAGCGGTTGTGTGAAAGTAAACCGAGAGGAACGAGGCCATTTGCTGGCAAATGAGATGTAAAACACGATGCGGTCTTGTTGTTTTAAGGAACTCGCCAAGCTCCTTGACTCACACGATTATTTATCTGGACATTCGACCCTGGCAAAGCTTTATGTGTGAGCTACTACAATGTCCTTGCACATTGCGTCTCTCGATTGACGTCGACATCGCAATCGCTCAACACGTTAGTATAGAGCGAATATGGAAGCGAACCCGCAATATAGCTTTCTACACAGTGATTATTATCACGCGATACACGTACCGGAAGGCGCAGCGTGGACAAGCAGAGGTGGACTGATGACCTGGTAAAGGTCGCGGGAGTCCGCTAGACGCGGGTGGCGCAGGATCGGTCATTATGGCACTCTTTAGGGAAGGCTTATGTGCAGCAGTCTTTCTGCTGATATGATGATGATAAAGACACGCAATATTGAAGCAGTATCACGTGAATATTGAAATATATTGAAGCAAAATCCAAGCAATTTTTAAATACCCCATAATATTGACATCCCAGTATTAAATCTATAATCACTCCGCAAATGCCCCAATGTCTATATGACTTTTGAATGAATGCTTTCATTGCCTTGAACTCTCTGTTACCAAGAGGTTGTTTCGTAGCCAATTTTTGCTACAACATTTAATAAACGTCTCGGCCACCCACTCGTGTAGTGCTACGAAAATCGTAGCACTGACTGTAACCCAGCTACGTGCTACGATCTACGAGAAATCCATTCTACAGTGGTGGGCGTAGAAAATGGTTGCCATTCAAAATCAAAAATCAAAATCAAAATTTTATTCTGCAAATAGGCCACAAGGGCACTTTTACAAGTCAACACATGAATTATACAATTAAATAAATTGACAATGATAATTATAATGTTTTCAAAACAGAATTGCAGAACTAAAAAAAAGTAGACAATAATAATAATGATTTTAAAACTATAGTAATTAATAAACTCACAATATTCAATTAAAATTAACTTATAATACATTATATAAAAAATAAAAATAAAATTAGTGACCTATATATACGGTCTCTGTCCGAATACACAAAAGTATATACAAAAAAATTTATATCTCAGAGATGTATATGGTCTCTGAGCGTCCATTATTCCTAAGTCCTTAGAGATGTACATGGTCTCTAAGCGTCTAAATTAAAATAAGTAGTAAATGAAAATAGCACTTAAGTAATTTAATATTCTCAGAGATGAATAAGGTCTCTAAGCGTCAATAACAATAAAATTAATCCAAAACAGGATGATGTCTCTCGTCAATCTCCAATAAAATAACACTAGTATTAAGGTATTAATCATGCCCTTGCAAGCATGAACAGACCGGACTCCACAAACAGCACCCGATCACGAGTATGACGCGTATCTCAGCCATCGCCTCCCTCGACCATTTGTTAGGGAAGGTGGCGACCCGATCAACGACGCCACCGTAAGCAAAGCCTTTTAAGCGAGCATGACATATTCAGGCTGCCGGACATTAATAAATAATATAAAAGATTAAAACAACTTTTCGGCAAGAAACAGCATCATGTTTCATAAAACGCAACGAAAGAGCTGTACAAGGAAATAGGCTAAGTGAAGCATAGGTATATATATTTTAACTAACAAGATTATACTATCACTGGCTTAAAAGCATTTTTATCATTTAAGAAATCGTTGACAGCATAATAGGCCTGGCTTAGCAAATAACGTTTAATATGAGACTTAAATTTACTCAGTGGCAGATTAACTATTTCGGTGGGTATTTTATTATAAAATCGTATACAGTTCCCCACGAACGATGTGCTAACCTTCCGGAGACGACTGGCTTTCACTGCAATCTTGTGTTTACTTCTAGTGTTGTAGTCGTGGATATCACTGTTAAGTTTGAACTCATGAAGATTTTTCCGAACATACATAATATTTTCAAGAATATATTGAGATGCTACAGTAAGAATATTTGCCTTCTTAAATTTTTCTCTGAGGGATTCCCTGGCCTTTAGTTCGTAAATGGAGCGTACAGCTCGTTTCTGTAGCACGAAGATGGTCTGGATGTCTGCCGCTTTTCCCCACAAAAGGATTCCATAGGACATAACACTATGAAAGTAACTATAATACACCAGCCTGGCCGTCTCAACGTTAGTCAACTGTCTAATACGTCTTACTGCATAGGCCGCAGAACTAAGTTTGCCAGCCAGAGTGGCAATATGCGCGTGCCATTGCAGTTTTGAATCTAAGGTGACTCCTAAAAACACTGTTCTCTCTTCAAATTCCAGTTCATCAGACTTCAATTTGATCTTGGAATTGTTTGCCTCCTTGACATTAGGTAGAGTGAATTTGATGCACTTTGTTTTCTTGGAATTTAAGAGTAGATTATTTGCTGTAAACCAGTTCACAACAGTACTTAGTGTCTCATTAATACCGTCAAAGTTTTTCTCTTTGCGGCCTACTTTGAAGATGAGCGACGTATCATCTGCGAATAGCACTATATCATGTTTATCTTTCACCAGGTTTGGTAAATCATTGATATAAACAAGAAACAGAAATGGTCCCAGAATTGATCCTTGAGATCCTTATAATATAATATCACATTTGTATGTATGTATGTATGTATAACACTTTATTGTACAAAAAAACAATAACAATCGAAACAAAATAACAAAATGTAAAAGTACAAAGGCGAACTTATCCCTATAAGGGATCTCTTCCAGCTAACCTTCGAGAAAATGAGAAAAATAAATGTAGTACACAAAGGCGACAAACTAACTTACCAAGAACTTATCGGCGTGGATAAGACGCCCGTCACTCTCGCACTCGCATACGACGTCAGAACGTGACGATATCCACGACGTAAATGATAAGATGGCAACCATCATAGGCCCACCACACTAAATAATATCTTACCTATGTCATCATCACTACATATACAAAGTCGCTTCCCGCTGTCTGTCCCTATGTATGCTTAAATCTTTAAAAATACGCAACGGACTTTGATGCGGTCTTTTTTAATAGATATAATGATTCAAGATAAAGGTTTATATATATAATACTTATACATGCATAATATAGCAGAGACACTCTGATAATTTTAGAGGCTTCTAGTGTGATGTCATAAATAAACACATTTTACTAGCTAGCTAGGCTGAAGCTGACGAGATAGATCAAAATAATGTACTATAGTATTGTACCTCTTAAAAAGATCTACAAAAAAGTTCGTAATGGTATACGTCTATCTCTTAGGGATAACCCACAATAACCATTTTTTGTC
This sequence comes from Notocelia uddmanniana, assembly GCA_905163555.1. Classification (NCBI taxonomy): domain Eukaryota; kingdom Metazoa; phylum Arthropoda; class Insecta; order Lepidoptera; family Tortricidae; genus Notocelia; species Notocelia uddmanniana. The sequence goes on from LR991067.1 coordinate 20,318,468, forward strand.
CTTTACTTTATACGAGAAATAATGGCTTATTTACGAAGCGATTTTAAGCAATACAGCATTAATCCTTATCCAATAAAGTACCTTAAATACAGTGTGCATTTAATACGAGTATAGATCAATATAGCCCAGTACAGCATGTAATTTAAATAAATATTTTCGAAGATATTACAGATTAAAAGTGCAGGGACGAAGGCGGGTCGCTAGTTTATGATATTTGTAATCACCTTCGAGCATTTATTTTCAAAACTGTAGGAATGAAATTCGTCAAAAGATGGCGCTGGCGTCGAGATAGAACGCGCTAACGACATGTCGACGTAGAATTGGGTCTTTTGTTAGGCGCACCCAAATACGTACTTGGTTGGCTGCATTCAAGTCATTGAACACCTTCCAATACGTTTGTGCATCGGGAACTACTTTGGGTCGCAGTACGGTGTCTCTTTCGAAACGCCTTCTGTTTCCTGAGTAGTATAGTGTTGTTCAGTGTACCTATCTTGAATAAACTTTCGTCACTTAACCACATACGCTGCTTTCGTCTACGACAGTGTAACCACCCTTACAAAACGATCTTGTTTTTCTTTACAGAGCGAGTCTTGCCCCTAAAACTTTTAAAATGTTACCAATTTTATTTCTTTTAATCTATTTGCGGTTAAAAGTGTAAAACTTAATGACCTTATTTTTTTGTATTTTACTGTGCATAAATTTCACGAACTGTACTGTCCCTCTCATCTATGAGAGGAAAATAAATAAATAAAATAAATATTGGAGGGCTTACACAAATCGACCTAGTCCCGAACTAAGCAAGGCTTGTACTATGGATACTAGGCGACGGTATACATACTTATGTAGATAAATACATACTTAAATACATAGAGAACATCCAAGACCCAAGAACAAAATCCATGCTAAATGCACAAATAATGCCCTGGCCGGGATTCGAACCCGGGACCTCTAGCTTCGGAGGCAGTGTCACTATCAACTATTTAGGCTAAACAGGTCGCCGAAAAGACGAGAAGTGGCTTTCTTTTTCGAGGAGAGGTGAGGTGAGGAGAGGGGGAAAGCGAGAGGAGGCTTGTTTGTGCCCAGCAGTAGGACGGCTATAGGGTGATGATGATATTTCATGAAGTCAATGGGTAAAAAAAGAAAACAATTTTTTTTTAAAACTTAAACTCTTTATTTTATTTTATTTTTAACATTTCACATATAGTTACATCTCTTAGCTAAATCTTAATATTTCTATGATTGTGGTGTTTAATTACAAGGCTTAACTAATTCAACGATTATTTGTTATATTCCTCCTGGACAAAAACATAATAAGTTCCAACGCTAAAAGCAAATGGAATTCCATTAACTCAATCAATCCATAAACTAAGCAAACTCAGTGTTTGTACACTGAGTATAATCTCTGAAATTAATATCGATATCCAATAAAACATTTCAATAGCCCCTCAATGTTTAGTAAATATTAGATATTGGACTAATCCTTTTATTGTTTGCAAACAAACGCAAATGGGGTCTATGCCGAAAAAAGATTTTAAATTGATTGAGATGGCAATCCATCTCAATCAATTTAAAATCTTTTTTCACTTCAATAAGCTTATAGGTAATCACTCGGGAGTTCTATTTTTTGTCTATCGCTTATGATCCCATCACATTTCAACTTGTTGCGTTTGCTCGCTTGCACGCACGATAAGTTAACGTCTACGAGTATTAGAGGTTCGCCGCATTCTATATTCGGCGTATTTTAAAATGTTCGATTTTCAGCCGATTTTTTATTTATTTATTAAAAATTGGATTGCTCTTGGCCAGCAGCTAGCCAGGGGGCAAAGATGAGGCCGACGATGAAGCGAGCTCACCCAGAAGATGCCTATTCACTCGTGCCTTAAAAAGGTCCAGGTTATATGAACTCGGAAATACAGACGCCGGCAGAGAATTCCAAACCTTAAAAGTGCGCATTATAAAAGAAGATGCAAAGCGCTTGGTTCGAACTAGAGGAATTTACCGGACAATTTTAAAGATTACGTTTTTATAAGTTGTCACAATTAATATGACTGCCTTGTGAAATTATAATTTTGTCATACACATTTCAGTTTGAAATTGGGCAAGATCTAAGGACGCTTCACATATGGCCGTTCCGTGTCCGGGACGGTCCGTTTTCTGTGACAGTAAAACGACGACCGGGCCTCATCCGGGCCTGGTAACGCTTTTTGTTCAACACATACGTTTGATGGCCGATGCAGCTACACCCAACGCTCAGAAGCAGGCCTCTCACCTTTCAACTAACACCTTACCCGTTTTTATATGGAAACTGTCAAATGTCATTTGTAAAATTTAGACAGTTTCAATATAAAAACGGGTTAGGTGTGAGGTGAGAGGTGAGGTCAAGTCGTTTTGTGAATAACACCCTAGCTCGGTCTCGGCCCGGCCCGGAAACGGAACGGTCTAGTGGGAATCGGCCTTTACACCACTAATTTTGTTTGTCTTAGAACATTCTTCGGGCATAATGTTAATCAATAATTGCGATTGTTATGTGAAAGTCGTGATCTGAATTGACACCGTTTGTTCCGTGCTAACAGAAAATTGCCTATTCTACACTTATTAAGTACTTTTCAATATCGAATAATGGGATTAAAATTGGGAAAATGTTAAAGTAAAGCAGCAATAAATCAGCCAAAACGTTAACTTTGTATAAAAGTCAGTATAAAAAGGTTATAACATTAATAAATTTTGAGATACACACTAGCAGATTCGACCAGAGGGGTAAAACGGTATTTAACAAGGTTAAAAAATATATTACGTTACCAATAAACCGAACTTACGAATGTACTGGGATAACATCAAACTTCATTTTATTTATGCTAGTTTAAAGGTTTTTAAATACATAAAGATGACTAAAAAGCCTCATTTTGACCTGAGAAAACTGTGACGTCATTAATTATATTTCCCTACAAAATTTACAGTTTTTGGTGTTACATAAAAAGTTGCTGATTTCACTATCAGTAAAATCCCGTATTTCCAAACTTTTTTAAATAATAAACTGCCATTTGTTCCATAAATGTGCGTAACGTTTCGTACAAACCGGCTTCGTACCAGACTGGGATTCGAACCTGAGAGCTCCTGCTTCGTCGTAGGCAGGGTCACCGCTAAGCCAAAGTTGTCGTCAAAAGGTTAAAGAGTACTTATAGAAGTTTTTTAATCCCCTTACTTCACTTATGTACGTCTGCCGCACGCATGCAACGCCTCTGACCCCTTTTTTATGGAAACTGTCAAAAGTTGACAAATGACATTTGACAGTTTCCATTTAAAGATAGATGAGGTGTGAGGTGATAAGTGAGAACGAGTCGGTTTGCAGGTGTGTTAGCGGACGTGCGGCATTTCCACATTCGATTTCAATCATTTATTGGTAAAACAAAATTCTATACGTCAAGAATTCTATTACACATTATACACATATGAACATGTCATTACACTACCACATACCTAAAGAGCAAGTAGTAAGGCTGCGGTACGTTGGAGGTACTTCCCCAGTTAGGTTGGTCCAAATATAAGCGAGGCGAAGCTCCGCTACTATTTATTTATGTGTATACCAAAATCCTATACTCTAACCGTGAAATTCCCGGGAAAATCGCACACCCTTTTCTTTATCCGTTCGCTTCTCATTTTAATTCAATTTACTGGATGAAGGAGAAAAAGTAATCTTCAGGGTTGGGGTACGGAGAGATTGGAAGTCATCGGCACAGTATTGGGACCAACTCATATACTTTTATGACGTCGAAAGTTTTTTATTCGCGCAAAAGAAAAAGGATTCGCGATTCGGGAACCTTTCACGTGTGGGCCGCGGCGAACGGCTGACATAATATATCTAGAACATATTCATTATACCAGTAATAATTGTGTAAGCAAATCCGATTTCAGTACTATATAGGGACAATTTCGAGGTTACGACTTTAAGAATTGGTGTTTAATTAAAATAGCAAATCTTGTTTTTCCGTACGATGTTAGTATGGGGCTCGTGCGTTGTGAAATAATATTCTGTCAATTAGTAGGTACCTATGGAGCGTTTTTGGTGTACGGCAACAATATCCATATTTGACCCTTATTTGCGGCTTTTGTGGTGCTTTATGTGTAGTTGGTCCCATACAAACATTTAATCCCCTTTAAACTAGTTCGAATGGCATCGTTAATATTTTTTTGGAAGGTAGCATTTTTTTAAATCATGTAATTTTTATTGGTAACCTTTATTTAACTTTCGGGTGATAAAAAAATACATATTTTTTATAAACTTTCAAGTCTCCTATTTTACTATTATTCTGTTTTTATTATGTAATTTTCATTTAATTGTGTTAATTTGATGGTATATTATCCATATAAAGGTAATATGTTATAAATTATAAAGTTTGATTTGAGGATACTACCCTGTTGTATTTCTTTTTATTTATTAAATTGAAAACTCCAAAGGCCCTTTAAAGGCAACTGAGAACCTGAAAACCTTTACAGAAGGCAAGAAGTTTATTTGTACATAAAGTTTACACGTTGAACATGATATATTATTATTAAGAAATATACTGCGTAGGCTTAGGTACATAAGTGTAGTAGGTTTTCGTGTGCGGTTAGACTAGCCCCTACACTAGGCTAAGCCTGTCTCGTAGGTGACCAATTAAAAAAAGGATTTGCAATAATTTCAATATGTGCGCAAAAAGTCAGAAGAAAGATTATTATACTTAGATGGTGCACTCTTAGATTCCATACAATAAAATAAACATGGCTATAAGTATATTTATAACGGTAGAAGACTAAGTACAATCAATTCCTCATGGAATCCTCCATCAGAACTCAAGCTTGACGAAAATGTGTCCTGAAAACCTAGCTTGCTCGACAAACAAAACGAAGAAAACAAATCGCCAAACATGAACTACGCGTCGTTGAAGAGTTCCATTCTGATCATCATCAGCAGTTCCACTTCATCAAATGTCACTTTTTTAAATGAAAATGCTTGATTAGTTCATGAAAATACTAAAATCACTATTTGTGTGCCTTTCACATTTAAGGAGTTCCCTCGATTCCTAATGGATCCCATCATCAGAACTCGAGCATGACAAAAAATTATCGTGAAAATAAAACTTGCTTAACAAACACAGCTAGAAGGACAAATCGCCATACGTGAACTTTTCGGCGTTGAAGAGTTCTGTTCTGATCATCATCAGCAGTTCCACTTCATCAAATGTCACATTTTAGGATGAAAATGCTCGACTTGTTGATAAAAACACAGGATGGGGGATGGGCAGCAGCATCCCTGGAGTGCGGTGGAGATACTGCGATCGCCAACCCGCATGCCAAGCGTGGCGATTATGGCATATACCCCCCGTGAATATGGGGGAGGCCTATGTCCAATAGCGGACGTTCTTTGGCTGATATGGTGGTAGTGGTGGGTTGATAAAAACATAAAAATCACTATATATTTGCCTTTACTATTTGAGGAGTTCCCTCAATTCCTCATGAATCCCATCATCAGAACTGCGTTTTGACAAAAACGGAACCAACTTGGATATATATACTTATCGTCAAAAAAAGAATTTTCCGAATTAGAAGTTAAGAAATGAAGGAGTTATGGAGTCACAAACATTAAAAAAAAAAAACAAAAACATACAACCGAATTGATAACCTCCTCCTTTGAAATCTTGAAGTCGGTTAAAAAACTACATGTGATTTGTTTACATTAATTGTTGTATGGTAGTATGGTTGATTAGTGGTTTAGCCTAGGTCGAAGTAACCCGAGTAAGAGATAATCACAGACTAGTAAGGGTTCAGACCGCCAACTCACGAAGAAAATATATAGACCGTAAGCAACTATATTTAATCTGTACCCGCTGGTAGATTTTGGACGTTTCTTTTTTTTAATTATTTAATGGCACTGTGGCAATGGAACTTACTGTGAACATCCAACAATAAATAAATATATATATAGCTCATTTAAATTTAACTTTGTGTAGAAGCTCACGGCATTTCCTATTGAACACCATATGTTGAGCCATATCTTAGTTAAATGAAATTAAACAAACATTTTACTTATCAGCAGATTTATTTTTTAATGTATCTCATCTCATATCCGGAAAAAGATATATCTTCGTCCTTTCACAGAGTTCTACGTTTTACAACCACAACACTCGTACATTTTGCAAAATGAGAACTTCCATGCCTTGTCACATACGATGCACTTCACTATCTTCCATTTGTTGTCCAAACAATGGTTAATACGCGCTTCCAGATGAATTTTCGATTAGCTACACACTGTTTCGTTTGTTTACTGCATAGTAAACTATCAATACTACAATTTAAAAAACAACATTAGAAAAAAAAATTAAAAAATGTTAAGAGACGACTGGACGAAATTCCGAGAAGACGCCATTTTATTTTTATTTGTCACTTTATTTTGACGTTTGACGTAGGCAGTAGCCAACCAAAGCTCAGTATGTCGTCAAAATCTTTTGACACAATATGGACGCTATCATACACGTTTCGTTCTACGTAGATAAACAGCCGTGGAGATAATTAAGTACAAAATACACACAAACAGATTATTAGGCAACGTCTATTAGTGTATGTATAAAATGTTAGGTTAGAATGCCGTATAAGACGTGTTTACGTCCTTTTAGCTAATATGACATCAATAAACATTTTCTGACTACAAGGCTAAAAGTTTATTCTTGTTTTTTTTATTATTATAATGTTAAAAAATACAGAAACAATATTTAAAACTAGTATAAACTTATATCTACCACATACAAAAAGATATAACTTAAAAAGTTGCCCCGTTTAGAAGAGACGAGCAAAACCATTTTTTTGACAGTTTTTTGCGATTGTCTCGAAACTTACTTTCGACGAAAAGTCGCTTTTTAAACTATGACGGCAGATTACTGCCTCTCCGACCTATTACATAACGGTACACAACAGAATATGCGTAATACCGTTTAACCCACAAATCACTACGTCAAGCCAGTGTCTATATAGCAATCCTCTAACCGCCTAATTAGGGTAATTACCCTGGTGATTATTTGCGCGACGCTACTGCGGCCGTGTTAATTATCGAAGCGACGCAGAGCCTCATTATCTCGCCCGATCGATGTGGCAAATAAATCAATTTAATAATCAATTTTAATGCGTACTTTCATATCATTGTTGTTGTTCTCATTCACGGTACTTCGTCGCCGATAAGAAATGAGTCCCTTCATTCTTCTTACAACAGCGAGGTAGTTACGCAACATTTTCGAGCGTGCGTATGCGTAAGGTAGGTACTTAGATCTAAATGTCATTTTTCTAAATTCAAATTATAGTTAGCTTTACCTATCGTATGTTCAAACAATTACGTGATTAGGATAATCAAGGCTGGGGCCCAATTCGATGTCATAAAACTTCGCACGCCCATCTCATCAGAATGACAGAAACATGAATCAAAAGCAATATCATAGTGATGTCCCTTACTCTCCATGAAGTCAAATGGAATCTTGTTTCGAACCGTTCAAATCATAAATATAAAAAGAAATGTAGATAAGTAATTTCAGAGCAGTTGGCTTTCTGCAGCCTCTAACATCAAAAATAAAAAGATATCAGACGACAGAAATTGTGAGAGAAATTGTAAATAAGAAAAGTTTGAAGTCTAGAAATCCGTCGAGCGTGATGTGCACATACTGCACATTGTCAACCTTTTTACCTAGGACATAACGGAGAAGGTATATGCGTTTAGTTCACTTTATGAGTTCGCCTTTAGTACTTTAAGATTCCTCTTTGTGCAATAAAGATTAAGGCTGAGTTGCACCAATTTATGATCACAGACCGATCAACGTTAAATATGGCGCCGGCAGCTGTCATCCCATAGAAACTTGCCAAACTTTCCATACATTCAGATTTTTACGAACACAGCTTACGATTACAGACTGATCAACGTTAAATATGGCGCCGGCAGCTGTCATCCCATAGAAACTTGACAAATTTTCAACACCGCTTACGATTACAGACGGTTTGGTGCAACCCAGTCTAAATAAATAAAGGAGAAGAAATACCAGCAAGCCAATTTAAAACGCAAGTTTAACAAGCAAGTTTCCAGATTGACTTTGAATTAACTTAAATGTTCTCTAAGCGCTGAGGCCCTACTCCGAACTTCGAAAATCGAACTTCGTGTCGTGCCGTCCCTTTCACTCTCACTTTATACACTATATGACGGAAAGAGACGGCACGATACGAAGTTCAATTTTCGAAGTTCGGAGTAGGCCCTCTGGCTGAAACGCACGTAAAACGAGCGCTTTCTCCGAGCGTTTTCTAATCCCAAGAATTAGCGTAGGCACTAGTTTTTACGAAAGCGACTGCCATCTGACCTTCCAACCCAAGGGGGAAACTAGACCTTATTGGGATTAGGCTTGTCAAGTGAGTGGGCAACTTGACTGTTAGAAGTTCTGAAGGCGCCCGAAGGCCTCTAACTTGGCTTAACGACTGCTATCAGCGACAGCAGCCGGGATCAACGTCTTAACGTGCCTTACAAAGCACGAGAGCGCTCAGTAAGTAACCACTCAAAGCGGTCACCTGTCCAAGGACTGACCCCACCCGACATTGCTTAACCTCGAATACCGCACGCGGTACGCGGGCGCCGCTGGGCCATGAGCGCTCAACGCTCTTGGTTGCGTCAAACATATCGTAAATATTAAGTTTGTGAGCTTTTTTAAAGTCCTCGTAATAGTCCGTTACGGGTGGGCAACTACGGAACCGTACCGAACCGTGGCTCGCAAGGTAATTGGACATTTTTTTTTGTCACTTGGTTTCTTAGCCAGACCTTGCGTAGATTTCGCGTTATTTTTTGAAACTTAGTTTTGTTCATTTCTTTCACATTATACAGTCGCATCTCAATGTCGGCCTGTTTAGCCTAGTTGGTACACTGCCTACGAAGCTGAAGGTCCCGGGTTAGAATCCCGGTAAAGCCATTTTTTTATGTGGATGGTGCACTTGTTCTTAAGACTTGGATGTTTTCTATGTATGTAAGTATATATCTATTAAATATATCGCCGTATAGTACTCGTAATCCTGTCTCTAGTTACGTTTAACACACCCCGGTTTAGGTCCCGTGCTCCTAAAACTTTTGCGCTTCAAGTGTATAGGAACAATACTTCTTTTTACAATCCCATTGTAAGAATGTGTCGTCAATATAATGACCTGGTATTGAAATATAATGATATTGACATATTTGACTCGCGACTTGCGATTTTCAGGAGGCAGATAGTCACAGTTCTTGGTCAAAGTACTCAGCCGCTTAAATCAGCTTAAATTGGTTTTTTGATTAATTTGTATTTCTTTTTTAGTCATGTGTCTACTCAATTATCTGTTGGTAGCTTGCTCAAATATATTATATCATATTTATGTATGTACCTAGTTTAGTGTAGTTTTAGTTTTACGCTCGCTGTTACTTTTAATCATGCTGTGTATATATATTTTGGATAGCATTCAAATCAATACCTGCGAACTGTGCTATTTTTCTGTCAATGAATGTTGTCTGTTTTGTGTGCCTATTAAATAAATAAATAAATAAGTAACACAAACCTCATTGAGCTTACTATGGGATTAGTACGATATCTATAAAAAATGACCCTAAAATGCGTGCTTTCGTATGAGCCCATGATCATACAATTTAAGTTGAGCTTTAAGTATATCTGCGGAACCCTATGAAACATTCTAAAAACTAGCCACACAGCGATGTCAACTCTAACAATAGAATTAAAGTTTTCCCTGTACCATTTGACGTTGAAACTTGCAAACATTTTTGAATATTTTGCGTTGCAAAAGTTGTTTAGATCTGGGATTAGTGTGAACCCTGAGAAATGGGAGGTTGGAATTGGAAAAGTTGAGGGGGCTGGGGAGGATTACGGGAAACAAATGTGGGTGTGAGAAAATAGGCTTTCGAGCATAAGGTGCTCGGTCGACTTAGGGCTTTTGACTTCCGTGGGGAATCCGCACAATGCGATGTTCAAATTGATTCTGGAATGGTGTAAGTGCGATTGTGTTTTGTTTTTAAGTGAGCGTTAACATTTTGGAGATCTATTTAAGTATATCTATTTTGGAGATCAACGAGTATAAAAATGTTTTAAAAAAGGGATAGTGATATACAGACATGGTACCTAGAGCAAAACCAATTTTAAACTGAACGCCTCAGAAGTGTGTCTCCGCTTTCATCTGAGTCTACTACTTTTGAACTATCAAAGTGGTCTACCACTCTTGGACCTTCATACATAGATGTCGAAAAGATTAAAAACAACTGTAAAATTAACGAAAATTGATCAACATTTGTAGAAATCTTCCCGCCGTTTTAAAGCATAAATACCTTTTGGCTGTTAACAAACAACAATCAGGAGCATGACCTGCATAGACACACACACACCACACACACACACACACACACACACACACACACACATACACACACACACACACACACACACACACACACACACACACACACACACACACACACACACACGACTCACGAACACGGCACGAGCTCGGTGTCCGCGGGTAAGTTTGACGTGCCTAGAGTTAAAAACTATTACGGGCACCGGACATAAAAAAAGCCTGCCATATATTCTCAACAGAAACAGAGTACATCCGAGCAAAATAAACGTATAGGTATTTAAGAGAAAACCATAGCATTATACGGGTGAGCCCTGTAACAGGAGCAAAAAATTAAACGGTGGACTATTTAGCGAGTCAGAAATTATGTCCAAAAAAAAAATTGAATATTTTTTTTTTTCAAAGATGGCTTTTGTGTATTTTTATTACTTTTCTGAAGTCACATTAATGTCAATTTATTTTAAAAAGATAATAAAATAGAAAAAAAATGAACACTACCAAAAATATCCTTGAAAACAAAAAATGCAAAAACAATTATGACTCATAACTTGATACTACCTCAAACACTGCATTGACTGATGTCCTATAATCTCATGGTGTCAAGATCCATTACTAACTGGTCATAACTTTAGATCAAAATTTCTCCGAACCGAAAATTTTTGAACAATAATTTTACACCAGGTGTTACTGCAGATGCCCCAAGGAAGCGTCCTTTTGAATATTTGCTCCAGTTACAGGGCCCACCTTGTATATTTAGTATCTCATGAGTCAAACAAAACTTTGTATAACACTAAGATTATATAATTGTTTTAAAAGTTTTCCTGCGGACAACCTCCTTCCTGTCTAAAACAGGTTTACAAGGATTTTGTTTAATTGTAATTTTGTCGTTGAATTAACTAAAAGTAATAAAAATAAGTGGTTGAACACATACTTGGCCGACTGTACACATATAGGCGCAATACACAGAAACTCAAATAAAAACAATGTCTTCGTTTTAAAACAAGTCTCTATTCTGCATTTTATTTTTAAATATTGTATCGGAGAAATTTAAAATTCTAAATAACGTATCATTCTTCATCTCAACTTACGAGTATTACTAGTGCCCGTTAATGAATCAACCGCCTCTGTCCAAAACACCGGCTTTTTGATGTCATAACATGGCGACCCACGGTTATGCGACACAAAAGAAAAAAATACAGATAGTAGGAAGCACGTAAGTCTACAGCTCGAAAAGCGGGCGCGGCGCGGTCCGGAGCGGAGGCGATTTTGCGTTTTTGATCTTCCCGAAACTGTCGACTGTCGATTGTGTCGATTACTGATCCATATGTCACACACGCAGCCTCCGTTCCGCTGTCCCGTGCAGTTTTTTGGTGCGACGTCAACCGGACCGCTTTCGCTTTACCCAAAAGCCGCCCCCGCCCCGCAACGACGCCGCGGCGCGTTCTTTGCGTTTCAAGCTTTATAGTAGTTTACACAATCGTCACATTATGAGAACCGCGGTTAGACCACAAGGCTTGCCGCGTGGTCTTAAAGTCCTGCAATAGCTAATTATGTAATTAAGAGGGCGCAGTACGTTTGGTTCTCCATACAAACGTATTTATGTTCTCATTTTAAAACGCCATGCTAGAATAACATGAAACTTTGTATACACAATGGGATCCAGCTTGTCTAGGGCGGAAATTAGTTTCTGTTGCTTGAAATTATAATGGCGAAAAAATACAGCGATTATTAAGGTTTTCATACAAGCCGTAAAAAACTCAAAAAACCGCTGTATTTTTTTTTCTTTTTCAATTTCTAGCAACAGAAACTAATTTTCGACCTAGGGATCCCATTGTGTATACAAAGTTTCATGTTATTCTAGCATGACGTTTTAAAATGAGAGCCTAAATACGTTTGTTTGGAGAACCGATCCACACCGATCGTACTGCGCCGTCTTAAACATTTTGTAAACAATACTTTAAAACCTATGAGTCCACTACAATAAGAAGCTCAATCAAATAAATTTTCTGTTGAAACAACTTCATTAAGCACAAAAATATGTCCATGGTTGTCTCCACGCTATTGCAAATTTCGATCAATCACAAGGTAATATTTTTAACTTTTAGACCTGCAGAAGTGAGTTTAAGTAGGTAACGGCATATTTAAATTATTTCACGTACAGTGACATTTCTTAGTCAGAAACGCGATCACTGTTGACATATTCATAAAATTGGTCTCCTCGAACGAATTATTGGGTTTATGGTGACTCATTTCCTTCATAAAAACATGGTGTTCTATTTTATAATGATTTTTCGATTGTGCGCACAGTTACATAATAAAATATTGTATTACACCATAGAGCGGACTTTCAATTCAGCTTTAAATGTATGCCATTGTGGAAAGGTCAATAAAGTTCTCATTCAAAGACTATAGTAGATTATAATATAGTGTGTGTAAGCCCAAAATATATGAATATAAGCTAGCGTGCTCAAACCTCCGCGCAACTAACAAGGAATAACTCCCTAACAATACAATGGCTCCTTCAAGTTTCAGTAATAAGTAACCTTATAACATAAGTTCTAATAATGCCCCATAATATAAGTTCTAATACAATCTTGCGAACATCGAAAGCCCCGTTTATCTCCTCCAAGAATAATGTCTGCCATTTATCTTACTTGGTATTGCCTCATAATTCCACGGAATAGTATTCATCTTCATCTATCAGTGGCATTAGAAAAACATAGATAAGGAAATATTTTGTTCAGTAAATTCCTGATTAATTTTTTGGGCACCTGAGCTCTGACGATGACGTAAGATGTACGAACTGAGTGTACTTCCGCATTTGTCGGTGCGAGGTCAGTAAGTTGTCAGCTATCGGTGTAAATTGTCATTCGAGTTGGTGCCGATTCTTTACTGTTTATGATTTTCATTGGCACAGCATTATGGATAAGGTCGGCTTTTCACATATGACATATCTTGTTATTCTTGTTTTACATGTATACTATTTATTTTATGTTTCGCAAATGTAACACTGTCACTGAAAAGTGAGGAAATGTGGACGTCATCAGTAAGATCTGTGTATAGTAGAATATATTCAAGTAACTGTTGGATACTCAGTAAACTCAATATTTTTCTCTCTGTAAACTCAATAATTTCTCGGTCTGTTTAGTTGGTAGTGACACTACCTCCGAAGCTGGAGGTCCTGGGTTCGAATCCTTAAAAGGGTATTTGTTTCTGTGGTGAGCAGAACATTTGTTCCTGAGACTTGGATGTTTCCTATGTACATATTTTAAGTATATATCAATTGAATATATTCGTCTAGCACCCATAACAGAAGCCTTATTAAGCTTATTATAGGACTATGTAGTTCGATTCGTATAAAAAAATCCCCTTTATTTATTTATTTATTAATATTTTACAGTAATCTATGGTAGCTTAGTAAACACGCTAATCTGTGGTTCTGTTTACTATTTACCGTTTAGTAGTATACATCACATATCACATGTCGTGTACTCCAACAATATATTATTATGTTGACCTAACTTGTTTCCTTTTATGCCCTAAACCAATCACTAACAATAACAATAACTCCGTATAGACATAAGTTTGTAAATAAGAGAAACAGCACAGAAGAAAACAAGCGAATCCCTAGAGTTACATATGTATGCTTATCCGTTTTCAAACTGAATTAATTATGAAGATTAATGCAATACTGTTTCATTTAGAGTTAATACAGTCTCATTCAGTATTCAACATCATGTGCGAGCAGCCAAGGGAAGCGAAGGCGTAACCACAGTAAATATATTAGCTAAAGCATCTCAACTAGAATCCTCTGCCTAGGATCCCTAAAAATTGTGTGTGTGTGTGTGTGTGCTTCGCTCACATGCGCGGCACACGTGACTGATGTTCCGCCTTGTCCGAAGAAGTCTGCGTTTTTCTATGGTTACTTGTGAAGTGCGTCAAATCGGACGTTCGCAAGAATTCGTTTTGCATGAAGTTGAATCAAATTTTTCAGCAAATCGCACTTAGCTGGAAGAATAAAGACACACTTTACGTATTACGAGTCAAAGTATATAATCGTATGCTTTCAATTGCTAAATAATGCCGTCGAATCCATTCAGCTGCTAAAGTATGCCATGGCATGATTTTATTCAGCTGCTAAAGGATATCATCACATTTTCAGCTGCTATAGGATAACATCTCATGTTTTCAGCAGCTAAAGTATGGTACTACATTATTTCAGCTGCTAAAGGATAACATCACATGCTTTCATTCAGCTGCTAACCAGATGCCATCGCATGCTTTGGCAGCCGAATCTACGCGGTTTGAGTGAAGCAGAATCTACGCGGATATGTGTTGCGGCACGGTAGTGTATGAAGATACAAAATAACAATTTTCCATATATAATATTCGATTTGATGCTGACAAAGTGATTCCTGACTACGCTTTATTATCTACTGTGGCGTAACCTCGTTCTAGTGAAACCTTGAGCAATGCAGTGGAAAGGTTACAAGGCTGTACCTATTCAATAACACGGTTATTTCTGTCGAGAATATTAACTTTTATGAGCTTGAACATTACATATGTCAAGCATAATAAAAGACTTTATTCTCGAATACCGTCGGAAAAGTAGATCTTACGTTAGCGAAAATAGACTGCAAAACTCATCGTTGCCGAGCGTCGCAAATTAACAGGTATAGATAGTGACATCCAAGAAGACGCGCGACACTCTTCTCTCTCTCCTAATCGCTTACAGTACTACAGTACAAGTGTGCAACCTTTTAGCACTTTTTTTTAGTTGTATGTACACATATACATACATACACATACAATAATTAGCTATGAGAGCATTACAGACTCAATAGAAAAATAGTGGGGCGTCTTCGTGGATGACAGATACTATCTATAATGGGATTTGTATAGGAACTTGCCGGTGAGTTCAGGAGTGTGATGGTTGGCATTTTATCACGGATAAGGTATTCGTCACGTTCTAACAAGTACGCGAGTGCGACAGTGACAGTGACAGGTAGGTCTTATATATAAAATGGTAACCATCATTCTCCCGCAGGCATTACCGGCACGGAGCGCGACGGCCTCGGTTTCAGCGCGCGTTTTTATTACTGAATTTACAGGCTTTCGCATGCACTTTTCTTAAAATTTTCAATTTTTCTCGCATTTTACTGAGCAAATCGCTCGGTATACTGCCTCGCATTACTGTACGTCGATAACAGATCCCCGAGGGACTACAGTATGGGGTTCTTCAAGAAAGAATTGTACCTATACATCTTTAAAAGGTCGGCCAGGTGCATGTGACACCACTGGAGCATGATACAATAATACAAGGTATAGCATTCCGGAGAAATTCAGTAGTGTGGGTGACACAAGCCTACGTCATCACTTGTATCGATGTTTCTGCCGGCGTAAGTGTGAGCTCCTGTATTGCCAGTGTTATATTATGATATTCCCCGACCCCCATGTATACCTGTAAGTGTTTAATTAAATTATTATGTTAATTCATGTTTAACTTGACCTATTATTATTATTTAAACTTTATTGCACAAATAAATCGGTACAAATGGCGGACTTAATGCCTCAAGGCATTCTCTACCAGTCAACCATGGGGCCAAACAGAAAATAGCGAAGGTAGGTGCAAGAGACAAACTAGGTGAGAATAACAAAAAAAAAATCCTAAGGTAGAGCTAATTACAAAAAAGGTGTTTAAACTGCTTAACCAATATATACCTGAATACATACATAGATACCTGAATACATATATTTCTTTCTTTCTTTCTTTCTTTATTTCATACACACAACAGTCCTTACAGGCTACGAACCTAATGCGACAGTGTGGATTTCTTAACCATGTTGGCTTGATAATATGAATAGGTACATAGCAGCAGTTATACAGGTACGCATGCATTGACACTCTATACAACATTACTGTAACATAATAAACCTAGTGTAACCTTTGTGAATTCGTTCAACGAGCAGGAGAACAGATCCAATTCGACCGCTACCCGATTAAGTGTGCGCAGTGCCCTAGTGAATGGAGCCTGACGAAGTAGCTGGGTACGAGCGCGGGGCTCGGCGAACAAGCTCGGCCGTCGGCGTCGCCACACGTACCGCTCCGGCGCATTCAGACGCACCTCCGCGAGAACTCCAGGGTTGAATAACTTGCCTCGCAGCAATCTGAATATATACGAGGCTAATCCCAATTCCCGTCTTATCTCTAGTTTATTGTATCCCACCATCCCTAACACGAACAAGGTAGGATACATTAACGGGTAAAAGGGATATACCCCATACAATTTCAAGTATAAGAAACTAATGAATTTGTTTTGTATGCGTTCCAACATTAGCATATATTTAGTCTCACTCGGGCTCCAAATTATTGCGTTACCTTCCAAGTGACTTCTAACTATTGCCTCGTATAGGACGCGTATCGCGTTATTATTTGTAAATGCTTGCGACTGTCGCATTATGAACCCTAGATTTCGGAAAGCCTTTTTACAAATATTAACAATATGTTCTCGAAAGGTAAGGTCAGCCTTCAGAAGCACCCCTAAATCTTTCACTTGATTAATTCGCTGCATCGAAGTCCCTTCTAACACGTATTCATAGCAAACTGGGTTACGAGATCTACTGAACGACATTATGGCACATTTTGACGCGTTGAACCGTAACTTATTGGCTTGACTCCAGTTAACCACTTGATGTATATCCTCTTGTAGCTTTAAACAGTCTGACGTGTCAGTGATTCTCTGTACGAGCTTTAGGTCGTCAGCAAATAGTAAACAAATAGAATATTTGACAACATCTGGGAGGTCATTTACCATTAAAATAAATTCTAAGGGGCCCAAATTGCTCCCCTGGCTGACCCCAGACCTCGTAAAATATGGTTCCGATAAGTAGCCTGCACAGTCAACATACTGTCGCCTATTCCTCATATAACTGGCGAAGAACGAGAGGGTACGTGGACTGCAGCCTGCGTTCGCTAATTTAATTAGTAAGACGTCATTGTCGACGGTGTCAAATGCCTTCTGAAAATCGAAGTACGCCACATCGACCTGATCTCCTGCGTCTATCGTGGGTACTATATTGACCATAAGATGCAGTAAGTTTCCTGTGGTACTGCGGGCGTTCCGGAAGCCATATTGCGCATCAGACAGTTGAGCACTCACTTGCGTTTGCACTGACTTGTAGACCGAAGACTCAAATACCTTTGCAGGCGTACACAATACTGCCACAGGTCGATAGTCACTGGTGTTCGTTCCACCCCTTCCTTTCGGTACTGGAACCACTCTCGTTAATTTCCATTCTTCAGGAAAGACTGCCGAATTCAAACATGTGTTAAAAAAAAAATATATATATATATATATAATGATACTACACTCTTTTCAGATAGCTAATTTATAGCGTTAAAATAAAGACGAAATTGCGTTTCTGTAAATAATAAAGATTTATTTACTAGGTATTTACACTTTTTGAAATTACAAGAACCGAAAACAAACAATACACTTACCTGTAAATAATAAAGAAACAACATTTTAAGCCTTTACTTCAGGTCTTATTACTTCTTAAACCAAATTAATAGTATTTACGTGCACACATAAAAATATAATCCTTTTCTGTATTTTCATCTAATGTCAATCACAGCTGTTGGACGTCAGCTGTCACCTTGTAAAAATAACAGTTTAAGAAAAGAGGTTACACAAATGTAGTGATTTTCTTTATATCTCCCCCGCCCAGAGAGAAGCAATTGCAAATACAATGCAATTGTTCATTTACCAAACAACACTGGAGATAGTTTTGTAATATGGTAGAGATTTGATTCCGTTTTCTTGTGTCCCGTATCCACTTCATAAATACAATTCGAAATCTTCTTCAATATTTTATATGGACCAATCCTCAATTCATCCATTTTCTTCCTATTAAGGCGATTTCCGTTTTCTACGAAAACGCTGTCTCCGACTTTCAATTTATAGTCTTTCCTATGCAGGTCAAATAGCTTCTTATTGTAATTGTGAGACTTGATAGTGTTATTGAGTGCTATTTGCCTATCCCTTTTCAAATCTTCTGTTGTACATCTAGATTTCAATTCAATCGGTAAGATATTTACATTTTCGCCCTCCAAAAGATATTTTGGTGCGAACGTGGTAACAGTGTGTTCTGTTTCATTATATTTATCTATACATTTTTGTGCAATAGTCGTCCATGCAGTTTTATTTTTACTTTCGTTTATTTTACATCTTATCTTATTTATTAAAGTTTGATTTAGCCTTTCATTGAGACCATTTGAAAATGATGCATCAACGGCTGTAAATATTATTTTTATATTTTCGCTCTTCAGATAATCCTTAAATTCTCTGGAGTTTATGCCAGGATATTGGTCCGCTAGTACCATATCAATTTTGTAGCTTTGTGTCACATTTTTTATTAGTTTAATGAAATCATTGGCGTTTTGATTTCTTGATGTAATTATATATGCATATCTTGTGAAATGATCAACCAGAAGATGTAAGTATTTTTTTGTTGACCGTGATCCTCCAAAACCTCCAATAGTGTCAATAGATACAATTTCAAATGGTCGTGTTGCTGGACCTAATTGTGACCATAATCCATATTTTGGTTTCCTCCTAGACTTGTTTCTAATACAAGTTTCACATTCATCACAAACTTGTTTAATGTTTGCTATAATATTCTTTGCTGTGTAGAATGGTGTTATTTTATTTGCCATCTGTGTTCGTCCAAGATGACAGTAAGTATCGTGTACATCTTTCATTACAGTTTTACTAAATTCTTCTGATAGTATGATTTTTCTTTTTCTTTTATACTTTTTATAGTAAATTTCGTTCTCCCAAATAAGTTCATTTTTGTAATTTTTTAGATTAATATTTCCGTGCTGGTCATTTTTTATGTCATCTATGTTTATTAAATTTACTATTTTTAAAAAGTCATCGCTATTGTCACAAGGTTCTAGAACTGGGTTTCTGCTTAAACAGTCTGCTTCTTGATTTGAACTTCCTGGGTTATATTTTATTTTAAAAGAATATTGGGACAAATAGTACGTCAAGTCGCCTAATTCCTCGTCAGTTCTAGCTTTGATGTTCATATTTTCTAACGGTTTATGGTCTGTATATACATTAAATTCTTTTCCCATAAGCCAGTGTTGCCAATATTTCACTGCTTATTTTATTTCTAAATATATTGCCTTCTTCTTTTTTTGAGTTTCATTTAATTTTTTTGAAAAGTAAGAAACGGGTTTACTGATTCCGTTTTCATCTTCTTGCTTTAATACCGCTCCCACTCCTTTAATACTAGCATCTGTGTATATATTTATTGGTAAGTCAGGATCAAAGATTTTCAGAATTGGTCCTGAACATAACAATGCTTTTATCTTATCTAATGATTCTTGACATTCTGTAGACCATATGAACTTCACATCTTTTCTTAATAAATTATGTAACGGGTCCAGGATAATTGCATTGTGTGGTATGAACTTATGATGGAAATTTATTTTTCCTAAGAACTGCCTTATATTTTTTCTGGTTTCTGGAACCGGGAAGTTTTTGACAGCTGTTAAATAATCTTTCAGGGGTCTGACAGAATTGTTTTCTATAATGAGACCTAAATATTTTGCACTATTACTTGCAAAATTGCATTTAGAGAATTTTAGTCTAAACCCTTCTTTTAGTATTGCCTCTAAAAGTCTTGATATGTGTATTTTGTGTTCTTCAAATGTTTTTGAAAAAACTAAAATGTCATCTATAAAATTTACTGCAAAACTAGAGAGCTCATGTTTTCTTATGATATTGCTTAAGATTCTCTGGAAAATTGCTGGAGCAGTTTTTAATCCAAACGGAAGACACGTCCACTGAAAATGGCCTTCTTGTGTTACAAATGCAGTTTTATGTCTATCTGGAATTTTCAATGGGATGGACCAAAATGCTGAATTTATGTCAAAAGTAGAAAAGTATTTGCAGTTTACAGTTTTTATCATTAAGTCTTCAATCAACGGGAAAGGCTGTGATTGAGGGATGACAATTTTGTTCAATTCCCTGAAATCTATGCATAGTCTTATTTTCCTTTCATCTTCTTTTTTATATGCTAGAGTTACAGGTGCTGCAAATGGACTGTAAGATTCCTCAATCAAATTATTTTTTAATAGTTTTGATATCTGATTTTCTATTTCTTTTCTATCTTCAGCCGTGCATCTGTATGGACGTTTGTAACAGTATTTATCTATCATGAGGTCAATATGCGCTTCATAATCTCGAACTGTGCCAATGTCATATTTATCCTTAGCAAAAACTTGTTTGTATCTTTCTATCAATTTATCAATTTCAGATTGTTGATATAAATCAAGATGATTTACTGATATTTCGAATTCTTCTGGTTTCACATGCTCGCTAAAGTTTATTTCACATTTGTCTATGTGCTTAGAGTCTTTTTTTATTACTTCAGAGTATAGATAGTATTCTTTCTTATTTTTGTCACCTAGTACATCAGGAATTTTGACATTTGGAATATCATCTTCCTCATTTGAGCAGTTTTTATTTACCAAGTCCTTTTTATTCAGTATTATCTTATTTTCTTTTAGATTGTTGAATTGTATTATCTTTAAATCTTCATTTTGTGTTAGTTTGAATTTTTTTATACAATCCAAACCAATCAGAAAATCGTAGGTAAAGTTCTCATTATCCACGACAAAAACATCCATATTACTTTCAATATCATATATTTTTATTTTAAGTGTTACCATTCCTTTTGTTTTCTTATCACCATTAATAGTCTTTAAGTTTACTATTTGCATATCACTTGTCTCTTCTTTTGGTTGTATTTTTAATATTTTAACATTAACCAATGACACATTTGAACCTGAGTCGTAAATTCCAGAAACGTTTAAAGTGTCATTTAATAGCAACTCTATTTTTATTAATGGTGGCACATCTAGTTTTTTGGATTCTTCTCATTCAGTTCAATTTCCAATTCCGAGTTATTTACAGTTTTTACAACCGATTTTTGATTTTTCCCTTTAAACTAGCAGATTTCCTCTGAATGGTAACGTTTGCCTTTTCTCTCGTTGATACAGATTTGGCATGGTCTTTTTTCTTCAATTCTCTTGGGTCTGGTGGCAGAATAATTATAATTATTTTTATCGTATTTATTTCTCCCAACCAGATGTTCTAATTTTCCTAATTCATTGTAAAGATCTTCCGTTTCTTGCAAAGTTTCCCTATTAATCTTATCAGCCACATAATTAGGTAAGCCGAATGCTATAAGATCGATAAGCGTTCCAGCATCAATTGATTTTCTGACTTCCAGTAACATTTTTTCTTTTTTTAATGCATATTCAAGTAAGGAACCTGCCTGATATTTGAAAACAAGAGCATATCTAATGGCGGACCATCCTTTGTTTGCAAATGTCTCGCAAAAACTTTTCTCCCATTTGCTCCATTCTGATTCCACTGTAAGTTTCATGAGCATGCAGCTGTACCAATCTACACTGGAGTTTTCCAAAAATATTTTTAAGATTTCAATTTTCTTTCTATCTGCATTGACTTGGAAACGTTCACATTCTTTATTAAAGTCCTGAATCCATTGATACGAGTAAGCATTAGAGTTTCTGCCAGTAAATTTATCAATTATGAAATCTTTAGCAATACTTCCTAAATTTTGAATCTCTGGTTTTTGTTGTTTTTCTTCTATTAATTTTTGTAACAATTTGTCTAAAGTTTGATGC
Source organism: Notocelia uddmanniana (assembly GCA_905163555.1). Classification (NCBI taxonomy): domain Eukaryota; kingdom Metazoa; phylum Arthropoda; class Insecta; order Lepidoptera; family Tortricidae; genus Notocelia; species Notocelia uddmanniana. The sequence goes on from LR991067.1 coordinate 20,340,573, forward strand.
GAGCCACTGGGCATCGATTCAGCATTATTCGTACTTTCCACTATTTCTTCTAGGTAAAAATCATGAAACTGCAAATTATGTTCCTCATCCAAATATATTTTTGAGATATCATCGGTCAAAGTTATCCATATTTTCCTTGTCTGATGTCTTTTATTAAATGATTTTTTTACCTTGGCATAGTTAGGAGTATTTGTAATAAGTCCATGTAGACTTGCAGGTTGATACTCGGGTGGTATTTCGTAAATCTAGCCACTAGGGGTTGCTATTGAAGTTATGCATATGATGTTTGACTTACCATCAGGTGTCGATTTCACTACAAAATCAAACCTTAGTTTTCCATGTTTCTTGTTAAAAATGCAGAAAATGTTGTTTTATAATGATACTACACTCTTTTCAGATAGCTAATTTATAGCGTTAAAATAAAGACGAAATTGCGTTTCTGTAAATAATAAAGATTTATTTACTAGGTATTTACACTTTTTGAAATTACAAGAACCGAAAACAAACAATACACTTACCTGTAAATAATAAAGAAACAACATTTTAAGCCTTTACTTCAGGTCTTATTACTTCTTAAATCAAATTAATAGTATTTACGTGCACACATAAAAATATAATCCTTTTCTGTATTTTCATCTAATGTCAATCACAGCTGTTGGACGTCAGCTGTCACCTTATAAAAATAACAGTTTAAGAAAAGAGGTTACACAAGTGTAGTGATTTTCTTTATATATATATATATTAAATATACATACATAATTATATACTATTGTTTGCTTTTACCTATATTGTTTGCTTAGACAAACAAATGACAATTGTAATGCGTAAATAATATATTTTGCATGATTACGGCAGAAAAATTTCCTTCATGAGTCGTTTTGTTACTATAAAGTGGCAACACGACGGTGACGTAGGCTTGTGTCATAGAGGTATGTATTTGGAGGACGAAAGAGTGTCTCAAAAGCGGTCTTTTGTGAAACTCAATGTCACAGGATCGGTATCCTGCGCCACCTGCATCCAGCGGACTCCCGCCTCCCGCATTCAGCTGACTCCCGCTACCTTTGCCATCACCAGTCCACTGGGGGTCAGTCATCAGTCTACCCACGCTGCGCATACCGGTACATGGTTGCCACACAAGGACCTTTGCCGCCCCAACGGTTATCGGTTATACGTCCGTGGAACGCTACGCCCACTGTCGAATTCTTGAAATAACATAGTAATAATATTTCAAGTGCGTACATGTGCCCCTATTGCTTATTACAAGCAGTTTCAAAGCAAGTTGATCATGTTTGCGTGATTGAATGATCAAGTATACCCCTATTCTCTTCAATGCTATGAGAGCTCTTGATATCGATATAGGCATGATATTTGCTTCAGTCGGGGAGAAATATTCCTGTACTTGAGCGGTACTTGACAGGAATGAATGTTACGTTTATTTGTTTCAAGACTATAACATACGTTACCAATAAACAAATCATACGAAAATACTTGAAAAATTTCAAACTTCAGCTTATTTATCCAATTTTAAAGCTTTGACCATAGAAAAAAGGAGGCAGCTTGACAATAGAAAATTGTGACGTCATTGGGCACATTTCCCTACAAACTTCATACTAACCGAGCATTTTTGGTGTGTCGTAAAAAGTTGCTGATTTTACTATCAGTGAAATACCGTATTCATTTAGACAAATTACATTCAAGTACCTTCTTTAAAGGTACACCGTTAAGATAATAAAAGTAAGAAATACAATTACTCTAATATTTTCAATTACTACTAGTGGGTCTATGAGCTGTAGACCTTGTGATCCATTTTTTTTTAATTTGCATGAATTGCCTCATCTGTATAATTATCGAACCTGCTTACAAATTTTACAAAAATCGGTTGAGTAATGCGACCTGTAGAGAACAAACTAGTGAAAAAAAATGTTTTTGAAAATTTCCAAAATCAAAAATTACGAGATTTAATTGAGAAATATGACCTATAGTAGAGGAGAACAAACCGTAATCCGCCCGCAGAAACATACGAAATAATTTTAATGAAAGATTTTTTTTATATTTCCAAAACTGACTACACAAATGTTTTTATAATTATCAAACCTGCTCACAAAATTTCACGAGAATCTGTTGAGAAATGCGACCAGTAGGTTGCATTTCATCTCCGGGTTTCCAACCGGAAAATCGGGGACCTTCGTTTCACTTGGTCAAAAAAATTGTGTCGGTGTAGTGATTTCGATTTCGCGTTGCTTAATTACCTACACTAGTAAGTAGTAACTATAATTATCATAAGTGGTGGAGGGTAACTGGGTTTTCTGCCGACAAACTGCTGTGCAGTTTGGCAGATATTTGAAACGCTTAAGATGATAATATTTTTGTTGAAATATATAAATTAAAAAAAAAACGCATCATAATATCGGTTATACTCGTAAAATAATAAATATCTGCATGGATAATCGACAATGTCGTAATCAACGATGATCTACACTGATTCCCATAATTTTTTATATAAAGTCTAATACGGGCGATAAATTAAATCGGACATAGTATTCATTAGTGTAATCATGAATTAAAAAGTTTTTTTTAAATTACAGTTCATTACGACCCCATAATAATTATTTTTTAAATTTCTCAGCAGCAATGTACTGTAAACATGGTTGCGGTACCGAAATGTCAAATGTTCACTAGCAATACAACAACGTGAGCGTGTTTGCATTACATTGCGGGCTGAATTATTTTGTATGGACAAAATTATTGTTGCAACTTTAAGTAAATGTTATTTAATTACCTTTACTTTGTCCTATACTAACCACCGTTAAGAGATTCGCCCGTATTAGACTTACACACTGTATTGTATGACCAATTTCCGACATTACAAACTTAAGGCTATCCCAGTAAAGTTCTCAATTATTATGTGTTTACATGAACTTTAATTGGTAAAACGGATATGATATGGTATGGAGACCCACATCCGCTAAAATAAACTCCTCAATTAGAAGAGTTAGTTTTATAAGTCAAATTGAACAAATGTTGCCACAATTTATATCGATTTTATTAAAGGCCTTATTACATTACCCGAGCTGTCGACCCAATTTACAGGGTACCCTTTCCGCGAACATTAAAAAAGAAATTTAATGTACCTCCTCTCTTTCACTTGAATATAGATACCAAAAGCATATTTCAAGTCCGCCTGTTGTTACCTACGTACCTAAGTCCTATTCATGTTGTACCCTTGTATTTTTTTCCGTGTAGTGCACAATTATAGCGCTATTTACGATACAAGGGTTGCAAGGTGTGGTGTTGTAAAATTTTAACACTCACATATTTATGACCCTCGCCTGGGGCTCGGGCCTCAAACATCTGCGATATCGGCCTTTCTTTGTTTTACAACCCTTGTATCGTAAATAGCTATTATTATTATTATTATATTTTGATCATTAATAAATATGCGAAACGGTCTGCTTGATGGTAATCAGACACTGTCGACTATGGACGCTTGCGACTTCTGAAGAATCATCAGCACGTTGCCGAGCCTTTATTAACTTGAAGATACGGTGTGTTGACAGCTAGATAAACACGCAGGTCCCTCACTCTCAACACAGCGCATCATCCTCGGGAGCTCTGGCGACCTAACTCACCACCAGAAACACAACACCACATAGGTATCTAAGGAAGGAGCAAGTAGTGGTGTTATTATAGCTGCGGTATTCTGTAAGGTGGAGGTACTTCCCCAGTTGGGGTGCGTCAAATACGAGCGAGATGACGTTCCGCTGTGCCCTGCCCCTCTTGAACATTTGACATAGAGTCTCAATATATTAAAAAAACATGAAAACAGGACATTTAAAACATAGCAACTAAACCAAATTAAAAAAGGTCTCCTAGATCGAAGCCCTGTGGAAGGATTCCCATGAGGCTGGCAGCGATCCTCCTTTGGATAGCTGTGCTGATCTGCTGGCCAAGGAACGAGCGAGCCCTCTCCTCCTTCTCTCCTCAGCTCCTGACACTTCGGCCAGCTTTCACTACCCTGTGTCTCCATAGTAAATGCCGCAAAAACTATAAATAAATAATTAATAATTATTAATTATTTATTTGTTATAAATTGACAGGTAATCCCAAAATAGGTATATAATTATGATAAAGACCAAATAAATGAATATGAATATACCCAAGTTCCCAAATATCTGTGTAAGTGCAAATTGAAACAAACATGCGCCTATGCACCTTTACTGCCTACTTTTACGACCCCGTTACTCTACTTACGTAAATTAAACGGAATCGACTCGCATTCCAATACGAGACCTTGTTGACATTTGAAGGTAAGCATATAAAGAGTCGATACCGCGAATAAATGGAACATAATGAAAATATATTACGGCCCTACCCTCGTAAACGACTGCTGGAACGTTATTCAAATACGTAACCATCGAGAAATCGTTAAATTTATAACTATGTTCATGCAAAATAATGCCCGTATGGAATGGAAAGGCCAGTGGAAATTGAGTTTGATAACACTAGAAAGTAATGGAAGCGCAAAGGGTCCTTCAGTAGATCGTTTTGTCCTTCCAAATGGTACGTTTTTTTGAATTGCAATTGAAGTTAGATAATGAGGAGGTTCAATATAAATTTGTGATTACACCAAATTTTCATGTTCGATTAATTGTGCTATTTTCACGATAAAAATACAGATATTCTAAAGGCAATTAATTATTGCAAAATTGTATCAAACTGAGCAGAATTTGTTAATTTATTTATTAATAAAAATATGGAATACCTATGTTTTAATATCTACAAAAATTTGCTGGAGTGCTTTCTGTCGCTTTGATATGGTGTCAATTACTATCTTTAGACTTAGTTACAATAGTGGCAATAACATAATCGAAAGGGCTTTTTTACCAAGTTACGACCATAACATAATCAACATAAAAATTTGTAATATCTCTAAAATTATACCGAATTAGCAAACTTTTGTTTGTGTAACATTTTAGTCTCCAAAAAGCTCAGGAATACACTAATAAAATTTGTTAGGTTAGTAATATAGTGTAAGTTAATGACGCCACGTTTCTTCGCTAATATCTTTAATATTTACACTCCCATTAAGATCAGGTGAATATAGCTTGTACTCGTACGTTCGCAAACTAATCCAAATGATCGATCAAGAGTGTCTAGTGATCCATCAACCGCAACGTTCTATGTATACCGATTAATAAGGGTACATATACACGTAACATCAGCCGAACTTAATTAATTTATGGATATGGATACGTACTCGTCGTAATTGGAACGAACGTACAGTCCGCCTAGAAAGTGGTGAACCACTTTTGCACCTTAACCTGTCGCAGGGAGTCAACAAAGGTGCTGTTCGAGGCAAATTTAGGACTTTGTAGTTGCATCAGCACCATGTATTTTCAATGCTTATGAAGCGATTAATTATTGTTGTTGGTTTTTGTCTTGTAACGGGAATCCTGCTCAGAGCATAAAATTTTTCAATTCTTCCCTTTAATTTGGAATTTTCGTTAGCTGCTTAATACAAAATTAAAATTTATGTTCTGAAAATCATACCTAAGATAACCAATGGCGGTGTATGTTTCACAAAGTTTCAGGCAAAAGCTTGACTTCGCTAAAACACAAATTACAACTTTAATCTGTTTATTGCGCAATGACCTGGCAAAAACTCTAAATTGAAACGTTGCAAATACCCTCTTTGCTGATAAATTTAATTTGACACATGGATTCCGATTATGTGTCTAACACATGTCATTAATTGCGTCATTTCATTTAGCTCCAACAAAATGAATAGAGTAATTAACACGGCTGACGAACTACAAATGGACTTTTCGCATGACGGTTTGTTTTAGAACGTTAATAAACAACATAAACATGTACTATATATATGGCAAGGTATTTTAATTATTTGATACACAGGTGTGCATGACGCACCTCTTTATAGGATTTCTCCTTTTTAACCGACTTCAAGATTTCAAAAGAGGTTATCAATTCGATTGTATGTTTTATTTTTAATGTTTACTCCATAACTCCGTCATTTCTTAACCGATTTGGAAAATTCTTTCTTTGATTGTAAGTATATATACCTATGTTGGTCCCGTTTTTGTCAAAACGTAGTTCTGATGATGGGATCTATGAGGAATTGAGGGAACTCCTCAAATCTTTAAGGCAAACATAAGTGATATTTGTGTTTTTATCAACAAGTCGTGCATTTTCATACAAAAATGTGACATTTTATGAAGTGGAACTGCTGATGATGATCAGAACAGAACTCTTCAACGACGAAAAGTTCACGTTTGGCGATTTGTCCTTCTAGCTGTGTTTGTTTCATCATCATCATCATCATGTCAGTCGAAAGACGTCCACTGCTGGACATAGGCCTCCCCCAAAGACTTCCACAATGACCGGTCCTGCGCCACCCGCGACCTTCACCAGGTCATCGGTCCACCGTGTGGGGGGCCTTCCCACGCTACGCCTTCCGGTACGTGGTCGCCACTCGAGAACCTTTCCGCCCCAACGGCCATCGGTTCTACGTGCTATGTGCCCCGCCCACTGCCACTTAAGTTTAGCAATTCGGAGGGCTATATCGGTCACTTTGGTTCTGCTGCGGATGGCCTCGTTCCTGATGCGATCACGCAGAGAAACTCCCAACATAGCTCTCTCCATTGCCCTTTGGGTGACTTTGAGCCTTCTTATGAGGCCCATAGTAAGCGACCACGTTTCACTGACATATGTCATCACTGGCAACACACACTGGTCAAAGACTTTTGTCTTGAGACACTGCGGAATTTTGGACGAAAAGATGTGCCGTAGCTTCCCGAACGCTGCCCAGCCGAGTCGGATTCGACGATTAACCTCTTTCTCGAAGTTGGACCTACCTAACTGGACAGTCTGTCCTAGGTATATGTAATCGTCTACAACTTCGAGGGTAAAGTGTCCGACTGTTAAGGGAGTTGGTGCGACATGGACATTTGACATGATCTTCGTCTTGTCCATGTTCATCCTTAGACCAACTCGCTCGGAGGTTTTACTGAGGTCATTGAGCATTGTACTTAAATCTTCCATGGTCTCAGCCAAGACTACTATATCGTCAGCAAACCGAAGGTGAGTGAGATACTCGCCATTTATGTTGATGCCTAGCCTTCTCCAGTCCAGAGTCTTGAAAACATCCTCCAGTGCAGCGGAGAACAGTTTAGGAGAAATAACATCTCCTTGCCTGACTCCCCGCTCCAATGGGATAGGCTTCGAGCTCTGGTGTTTGTTTAGCAAGTTCTATTTTCACGATTGATTTTTGTCATGCTCGAGTTCTGATGATGGGATCCATTAGGAATCGAGGGAACTCCTCAAATGTGAAAGGCACACAAAAAGTGATTGTAGTATTTTCATGAACTAATCAAGCATTTTCATTCATAAAAGTGACATTTGATGAAGTGGAACTGCTGATGATGATCAGAACGGAACTCTTCAACGACGCGTGGTTCACGTTTGGCGATTTGTTCTCTTCGTTTTGTTTGTCAAGCAAACAAGGTTTTTCTATGATTCCATGAGGAATTGAGGGTACTTAGTCTTCTACCATTATAAACATACTTATAGCCATTTTTATTTTATTGTATGGAATCTAAGAGTGCACCATCTAAGTATAATAATCTTTCACCGGCCTCCCCCATTGAAGTCATTTTTTTTTTCTTAAAATTTTTTTTGGATATTTTTCTTTAGTTTTTTTTTTATGTTTGTCATACTGCTTGTTTTGTTTCTATCCGGATGTGCAGTCGTAACATAATGAGTTTACCATATAAATGTACTAGTGTTTATTGTGTTATATTTATTTCAGGAGCAACAACAACTAAGCACTAGATGTGTTGCTCAGTTACATAAATTCCGCCTGAAAGAGACTGCATTTTATGATATGTAACAATTTACGATTTAAAACTAACATGATCATTAACATTACAAATTAAAACGGGTTATTATCAAGCGTATTACTTTTAGATTGCTATGGAGACGGTAGACCACAACTAAAGTTCGCAGCACGTCTGTTTTTTCCTTGAAAATGGTGCTTCCAACAGTGCCAAAATATCGGGAACTCCCAAAAATAATGTAATAATTTTACAAAAATTATAGACTCATAGTTGTATTTTAGCCAATGTATACTAAGCCTCAAAGAATTCTACACACACCTCTCTGATGAAACCCTCCGTCTATTTGAGAAAACCGTATAGTAATCCGTTCGGTAGTTTTTGAGTTTATCGCGTATACGTTTGTCTATAGACAGACTCGACGGGGGACTTTTTTAATGTAGTGAAATGCAAACCGACTCCTCCGAATCAAATTAGGTTAACACTCCCTTATTAAGTAACCCACGAACCAATGAATAAGTAAGCAAAAAAGATATATAACGGACTCAAAGGCAATCCTTTAAGATTTTCACGGATTTCTCGAAGTGTAGTTTTTATACGAGTCACGTCGCGCGGCTTGCTATGCTATTCACGATTTATTTCATCCCATCTCACTGCGTTGACTACTAGTTTACCTTGACGTTGAAATTCGACGCGTAATTGGAGGTCTGACTTACGCTGGTTTCCTGAGCTGATGTGAAATCGTGTTGTGAAGTCCTGAACACGTCCGGGAAAGGGTGGAGAATTTGGTCTCGTAATGCCCGTCATCAAACCGTCAGGCCTTGATCACTTCATTATGATTCCGTGGTGTTCTAATACGTTATTGGATCATCGGTGGTCAAGCGAGATAGGGTTGAATTTCACAGCGTTATTTATCGACCATTATTAATTCTCACTTCTGATAATGTTTTACTTTAGCATATTTGCAAAGCACATTCGGCGCCGGCGAGGCAATTAACCATACAAAAATGACATGAACTCATGTCACCGGCACTGTATGCGTTCATCATTATGTGTCTTCTCAAGCAAAAGGTCCTTCTTTGTCAATGTTAATAAGGACAAATTTTAAATGCGTCGGTAAGGAAATGGCGCCTTATTATCGCCGCAAAATAGTACATTACTACAGAGGCCGGGACGAAAGGGGTTGCCGGCCAAAGACATATATACGGCCGAGTGGAGCGAGGTCGGATAGGTCTGAGGCGGGCAACCCCAAATTTCCAGCCGAGGTATGTACAGTGCTTTTCAGTGGTATGTAAAATGACATCTCTATTTGCTTTCAAAACCTGTATTATATACCCATGGGCTTCAAGGTCACCCCATCAGGGTGACCTGTGTACTCTCCAATCTCCATGCCGTAAAATTGTAACTTACCATAACACAACAATGCGCCACGTATGTTAAAGTGCTCTGGGTCGTCAAATTTTTATGCGATACAAAAATAAGGAGAGCGATAATGCGCTCGACATTTCGCATTTGATATCAATTTGCGAGCGCTCGCCTCACAAGTATAGTGAAACAAACTTTTTCACAGGCCAGGTCAAATTTCACCTTATATTTAAAACATCACCTCAAAATCTTTTCTCACTGCACCTGTATTCTCTTATTTCTAAAGACAGGGACGTGAATGTTGAAATATTTCTATGACTACTACTATACCAAACTGACCCATTTACTAAACTTACATATGATTAGAAATCAAGCTCAGAGTGCAGAGCGGTATAGATGGGATATAGTACCACCACGGAGGAATTTCGTGGGTACAGAGCTGAACCTGCTCAGATGACAACTAGGAATACCAATACCAAGTGGCTTGCTTTGTTGAAAATCTGCAAAGTGTCTCATACAAATACGACACTAAATAACTGACTAGAAATAATAATGGCGCGGCAGCGTGTCCAGCCAAGTTCACCCCAGGAACTGGCGGTTTGGAGCCACTTTTGACCCCCCAATAACTCCAAATCTATTTAAGATAAAAAATGAAACAACTAGAACCCCAAATTTCATAAACATAGGTGAAATAATTATTGGGATATTAAAGTTCGAAAAACGGCATTTTTACCACGAACTGACTGACTGACTAGTAATCAAAAATCTAACCCACTTCCAGAAGGAGAAAGAAAGAAAGGTGAAATTTGAAAAGGTGAAAGGTGAAATTTGGCACCCAGCTTCGTAATTGTGTATGTACACATAAAAAAATCTGAAAACAGCATTATTATTTATGCTTGTTGCCTCAGAACTCCGTCATTGATTAACCGATTTGGAAAAATCTTTTTTTGTTTGAAACGGTATACTTACGGAGTGGTCCCAATGTCATTAGGTTAAAATCTGATCATAGGGTCCTGCAGAAATCGAGGGAACTCTTTAAATATTTTAGGTGCACCTATAGCGGTTTGGGTATTTTGTATAAAAACTCGTGCATTCGCTCTTGAAAAGCATGATTTTGATGATTTTTGACAAAAAGTAATGATATCCCATCAAAAACATAAATGTCTATGCAGTATGTTATAATACCATGAAAGCTGTTGGATATTTAAGAAAACTGCCAAGTTAAAGCTCATAATGCATTAAGCCGCAGTAAATTAGTTTTACTGTAAACAATCTAGTGCCAGGCTTGGCACCTATTCAGATAATCTACGGAACTTGGCACCCATTTAGATCTCAATTCTTTTGTCGGTGATAACGACAACCACGCATCGCATATTGAACTTGGCTACCATTATCACATTTATGTTTTTTAATGGAATTTATTTGATTTTAACTGGCAACCGTACTTGTCTTATCGAAGATCTCACGGTTCGAAAATAAATGCCATACGATTATTATTATAGGATTTAAGTACCTATCACGCTGACACAACTCATTGGTTTCAATTTAAAATGCGAAATGTCGAATCAAATTGACTCATGTCTTTCATATTCGGTCCTTCCACTCATTTCAGTAAAGGTCAACTTGATTGGGATCCTCATCCGCTTCGCTTGCAACTGAAATAATCGGATTAGGTCCTACCCAGTCGAGACTTATTGAAGAGAAAGGAAAAATCAAGTGCTATTACGGAACGTAAATATACGCTAATACGGAATTTAATATGACTCGAGTCAAAGCGTATAGCGAATTGATAAGAAAATAGGCTTAGAGAAGAAAAACAAGTTTTATGATACATAAATATGGTGTTATAATATGTTTATATGTTGAAAATATTGTTTTGACGTCAGGCGGGAAGGGAATATATGTATGTCTTCAATAAGCTTAATTCAATAATCGAATAAGAAGGCAATTGTGTTATTCGATAGGCGACATCCATCATGCGCTCAACAAGTTAACAATTGCTGAAGCGAATTTTCAGAATCTTGATGTGAGAGGTTCGTCGTCGTTTCGTACTAGGTACCCATAACAAAAGCCTTATTGAGCTTGTAATGACACTAGTTCGATTTGTTTAAAAAAAGTCCATATTTATTAATTTATTTTTATATAAGCATGATACATGTTTGATTAAGCATAAGTACGTATATTACATCCAAAAAATGAAGTTTTGAGAAAAATTTGAGCCTGAAAATGTCATAACTTATATACTTATATAACTGAACTACTGCAGCCAATGGTTCGTATCCGATATCATTTGACTCTTTAAGTGTGAAGATATTTATGTCGCAGGATCCATAAATACGTCGCACATACTCTTAAAACTTATTACCAGGAATATATACGAGTTTTATGAATAAAGTGATTGCCACCGTTTATGTTCGCCGTTTGATCGAAACTGACAGTAAAATATCGCATTAGTTTCGAACACTTGTGTCAGATCTATCAAAACGACCACAGATATGAAAATGCCAAACTTAGAATAATGATACCTAGAAATAGCAACGTGATCTGTGTGACTATTCTGAAGCCGCGTTGTTTGCTTACAATCATGTAGTTGTGGAAGTTGAGGAGCAGAGGCAGAATACCCACCCGTTGATATTTTTATTTTATTTAAATTATTTAATTTATCAACCTTAATGATGATTCTCAAGTTTACAATATCTTTATTTTTGATACTATCCCGAGTATCCCGCAATCTTATTCACAAACCGTCTCGTGCTCACCTATCACCTCACACCTCACCCGATTTTATATGGAAACTGCCAAATGTCATATGTCAAATTTTGACAGTTTCCATATAAAAAAAGCTTAGGCGTGGGGTGAGAGGTGAGGACGCGTTGGTTTGTGAATAACACCCAGAAGTTTACACACGTAAAACCACATTAATCTTTAAGGAAATCAGTTCTACCAGGTTAGAAAGGACTAATGACTTGATCACGCGTACCGAGTATAGTGGCGAGAGAATGCACAAAATGTCCGAGCGAGTCACTCGGAGCTTGTTTTATTTACTCGCTCGGTCATTTTTCTCGGCCGAGTGCACCATCTCGCCACTGTACTCGGTACGTGTGGTAAAGGCATAAGTATGGTGGTGCAAACACTCATTACGAGTCATGAGGTTTCGACGAAGAAGAGGTTATATTACGATGGTGGTAAAAAGCATACGGTCTACCTGATGGTAAGCAGACATCTTAGCAAAAGGAGGTTGCTACTCCAGACCGACACTATATTGATTTGAAGATTCGTTGTATTGACAGACAGAGACAACTACAAGCGCCCCTCTCAACACAGCGCGTTTTCGGGAGCTCTGGCGTAGCTCACACATTCATAAAAGAAACAACTCTACAACAAAAAAACCGGCCAAGAGCGTGTCGGGCCACGCTCAGTGTAGGGTTCCGTAGTTTTCCGTCCGTCACATTAAGTTGACATATTAAGTACAGAAACACAAAACCCTAAAAAGCACGTCATTTCATTGTGATTTTGTAGAAATGACAGGTACAATAAACACCTGTATATACGGTTAAATTACAAACTTAGGTCAGAAATTATTTTTGTAATTTTTTCAAAAACTATTCAACCTATCAAGTTCAAAATAATTTTCCTACAAAGTTTTTATAAAGTTCTACTTTTGAGATTTTTTTCATATTTTTAAAACTTATGGTTCAAAAGCTAGAGGGGGGGGGACACATTTTTTTTTACTTCTGGAGCGATTATTTCCGAAAATATTAACATTATCAAAAAATGATTTTAGTAAACCCCTATTTATTTTTAAATACCTATCTAACAATATATCACACGTTAGGGTTAAAATGAAAAAAAAAAACACTCCCCACTTTACGTATAGGGGAGGTACCCTAATAAAATATTTTTTTCCACTTTTTATTTTACCACTTTGTCGGCGTAATTGATATACATATTAGTACCAAATTTCAGCTTTCTAGTGCTAACGGTCACTGAGATTATCCGCGGACGGACGGACAGACGGACGGACAGACATGGCGAAACTATAAGGGTTCCTAGTTGACTACGGAACCCTAAAAAACGATAGCACATTTCTATCATTCTGATATCCATGGAAACCCCATATATGATGCAAATTAAATCGGCTATCGAAACGAATCTTGAGTTCTATACTTGCATGCCTTACTTCATAGCATAAGTGACCTACATCCATTCACGCAAGCTTCAATTTTGCTTGTCTCGGTTTATATATTTCATGTATTTGATGAGTTAACCATACCTAACTGACAACTGACCTCGGAATACGGGTATTCGTGCCAACGGGTGCTTTGAACATAAAGTCTGTTCATATTAATTTTAAGAGGAGGATATTGGATCAGTAGTACTAAGTACCATTTAGTTGACGATACTCTGGAAAGAGTTAGTGAAGTTCGTGACCTAGGTTTAATATTGGATGATAAGTTTGATTTCCATAATCATGTAACTAGCATTTGCAAGCAGGCTAGCAGGACCCTGGGATTTGTGATGAGGATTGCAAAACAATTTCATATCGGAGTAGCTAAAATTCTCTTCAGCGCATTTGTGAGGAGCAAGTTAGAATATGGTGCTGTTGTCTGGGATCCGTACGAGAGCAAATACTCTCTCATGGTTGAGAAAGTGCAACGCAAATTTGCACGGTGGTTGTATAAAAAAGCTTACGGTTACTACCCGTACCTCTATCCCTCCATCTTTGTCTCGGGCATGGTCGGGCTAGAGACGCTGGCTCTGAGAAGAAAGTTATTACTACTGGTCCACTATCTTTCAGTTGTCCATCACCGAGTAGATAGTGCAGAGGTGTTGGCTCAGATCGGGTTGGTCGTTCCGACGCGGATACCCACGAACGCGGAAGGGGCGGTGGCGCCGCGCCGCCGGCCGGGCCTGCTGCAGCGGCCGTCCGCTCGCACGCGCTACGCGAGCCACGCGCCTACCGCCCGTGCTTTGACATGGCTGCATCTAATGCTCACTCAGCACGAAGACGCTGACATGTTCGCCGATACTTTGGCATACTTGTGCAACATTGGTAGGATATTTTTGAATTATCAATTAATGGAATGACATTATAATTATCATTTATGTCATTTTTTACCTGTGCATGTTATCTTTTTTGTTTATTTTAGCATGTAAGCGATTTGGTGTCCATACTGTAAGCTTGCATTGTATTATTGTAAATAAATAAATAAATAAATAAATCAGACTTCAAGCACAAATCGTCTACAGCTCGGTTCCATTTTGAACAGTTAGATTCTAGTTCACTGCATCTTAGGATAAGATCCAGAGTAGAAATAACAGCAGACACAGAGACTTTGCCTTAAACTTAATATCAAAGAGTAGGATAATATAATGGGCCTGTCTCACGATCTAGACTAATTTTCGACACCTGCTCATTGTCACTTATGTTCGAGCAATCGAAACAGATAACATAAGTAATGTAGGACAAGTAATGTAGGACATAGTTTGCAGTGTATAAAATATCGTTCACTTGTGGTGACGTATAAGTTAATCTTGGACCACTGCACCAAATTGGTATCGTGACCCGTTCATCGCATATTCGATAGGACTAGGACCCGTCATACTTGAAAACAGTTTTAAAAAAGCATCGAATTTCATCGACAATTTCATTTTTCGCCTTGTTACAATGGTATATCGTGAGAAAGTGTAAACATATGTGTTTGTTGTCGTTGACTGTAGTATATTTCCTTAGGTATTGTGTGCACAGAAAATAAAAAATATTGTCTAGTATCATAACTATTATAATTCCTACTACACAGTGTGGCCAGTCCAAGATTTTTATTAATTTACCGCCAAGCCTTTAAGCGTTATTTCAGCAGCCAGACTGTAGCAGCCAGCCAGCAACTTACACAAAATCCTTACACAGCCATCAAAAAGTACCAATCTCACATTGAGATGGCAACGTGATATAGGTACCTAATTTCCGTAGAAGTGTTTATTTTCTACGAAGGAACAATATATTTTAGGATAATAGAATACTGAATTTATGATCGGAGTTACTTCACGGAATTGGTTGATTGGGGTTAACAGCGGGTAATAAGTGCTTGTCAGGAATTTCTAGTAAAACAAAAACGAAGTGGTCAAAACACACCGTAATTAGCTATTTTGAGCTCTGTTATGGAGCTGTAACGCATATTATCCCATACAAAGGTTACGGTGGTGTATGTTCTTTCCAGCCAAACAGTGCGGAGTCTGCACAACAGATGTGTTAACTATTCGCTACGGCGCCCGGCGGGTAGACATACCAAACGGACCTGCAGTTGAAAAATCCCTATGTTGTTGTAATTAAGTCGGGAATAATTATAAGTGGCACTAGAATTGTATTTGTAACGTAGACTTTCGTTGAATAACTTAGAAGAAAAATGTGGACACTTCATTGGAGACACCGACGCTGTGCGGGTGATTTTAATAAAACGCTGAGATGGAGTATTCCAAAAATATCCCGAATTTTGTGAATTATAATTGTATTTTATAACGAGTGTGGAATCGGTGAAGTGTGGCTGTGGAGCCTGTTGGCTATACCAAGTTAAGTAATTATTATATTAAGACAGCCTTTTCATTCGGGGACAGATCTATATTTTAAATCCCTTCATTTTATCTATTTCCATTCCTGACTAAATAAAATACGTAATCGTTAAATAACGATTACACGAACTTCATGCAAATACTGGATCAATTCGAATGATAAAGCAGTTATTTTAAATGTCAATGTTAAATTAACATTGAATGTGTTTTATGTGTGCTTTTGAATTTTGGTTTGTGTTATATGAATTAACAGGCGGATTCGATTTCCACCTTATCAAATTATTCAGTGAAGTTTATTGGCAAGAGGACGAAGTAAAATGATAGACTGTAAATATGTTGCATGTAAATTAGATGGGATGTAAATTATGTGACATACCTACGTGGCCAGTAACAGATTGAATAAATTACATATTACGCTGCTATTTAGAACTTGGAGTATGTGACTTGCCGGCGTGGATGACGAGTTCAAACCTCGTACCAATTGAAATTGGGATTGTAAATTGTGTGGTTTATGCGAGGGTTCAAATCCTTGGCGAGAATCAAATTTGTGTGAGCGGCCAGAAAGCAGCTACTGGCAGTAAATATAAGTGCTTTTCTAAAGCCTCATATTTTATAAGGCTTATATGTTGTTAATTAACGTGCGTACAATGTCTTGTGAATTTGGTTCGTTTGTATCCTAACGGTCTGCAGTCGGCATACGGACTTAGAAGTTTTGATGTAATTAATTTTATTGAATTTATTTGAAATAGTTGACTATGATGTATATAGCATTAAAGGCACGGGGTTTTTCCGTTTTATCTGTTTCGCTTTTTACCTCGTAACAGGAAATTGGCCTTAGTGAGCGGAAACAGATATTGGAGAAAGTTCTAACCGACTTTGTCCAATTAAATAATGAAAAGTTTCGATTTAAATTACAAATAAATACGAATTAATAAACCAGCTTTAACTTCCATTCTAGCCTATTGTTTTCTTTACACACCCTCCTCTACAAACCAGACCTGTATCTTATTCAAGTAGGTACCTAGCTACAGTTCAGTTATCATCCAGATGGTAAGTAAGCTAGGCACAGCCTAGGTACCAGCCGATACCGTTTCAACATACATAATTATTATAGAAGTGTTTCTAGACGTAGCCTTTGTTTGTATAGTTTAGTAACGCCTGACGACGCTCATAAACATAAGGCATTTGCTGTGTTCCCCTAGACCTAGAGTCACATATGCAAATATTAACCTGACGTACAGTTAAGAGGGCTTTAACCTGTAAAAAAACTACTACCACTGAAAACCACTATGTAATGTATTTAAGTACCTTTTGAATTCGTCAAACTAGTTTTGACGTTGCTGGATTCGTCGATGTATGAGTTCAAAAATAAAACGGCCGTTTTTACTTTGGACGCATATAGGTAAATCGACGAATCGAACAACGTCAAACCGGCCAAGTGCGTATCGGATCACGCACAAAGAAGATTCTATACCGACACATACAAGTCCACATTTAAAACCACGGTCGATGTGTATAGTTTTATACAACAGCTTACCAAACAATATAAAACTAATTACTGAAAAATGCAACGGAATTCAAGAAGAAATTAACTAGTTTCCTGTTAGAGCACTGTTTTTATAGTTTCAAAGAATACACTGAATATACAATGACTTAATTTAGCTAGTTTTGTAAAATGTATTTTTGTTTTTTACATAATGTAACAAAATAGCTATTATTAAAAATGTATAATATTTGCATGTCGCTTACGATCGAATACTGTAACCTACACTTTGCACAATAACATATGTGTATTTAGAATTAAGTATTCTTGCGAATAAAGATTGTGATAATGATTATAAAGCTTTTCAAATGTGGGTCATAATTAATTGTCCGTGAGAGAGAGCGTGATTCACTGATAAAAAGATGAACTTCATAACGTGTATCGAAATTAGTCCAAAAAGGCCACTCCCAAATTAAATAGTGTTGCGTCTCGTTTCCTCGTTTACGGAAGACATAAGCGTGTTTCATACACATAGAGCGTGATTTACAAAATACAAAGGCATAGGACGTATGTTTGTTGGCCGCCATCTTAATAAAATAAGGAGATATATTAGTAGAAGGCCCCTTAAACGCAACCGACCGGAACTTTATGTAACGTTTGTGTATGGAGTCTCAGTAATATTACACAGGGCCGCCCTAGGTGCTTAA
Organism: Notocelia uddmanniana; assembly: GCA_905163555.1. Lineage (NCBI taxonomy): Eukaryota > Metazoa > Arthropoda > Insecta > Lepidoptera > Tortricidae > Notocelia > Notocelia uddmanniana. The sequence goes on from LR991067.1 coordinate 20,358,545, forward strand.
TAAGCGTGAGCTTAGCAACGTCCCAATTAAGATCCAACTATCCACTTTAAGACCTTCATTTTAATAGGGCTCGTTAAAATATTCATGCTCCAAACAAAAAAAGTTAGCGTAGATTTTGTTGACCCAGATCTTTGTTGCGAGAGGTTTGCGTGTTATTTGAGTTTAGGGTTTTGTTGTATCCTAAAGGATCCGAACTCGGTCGCTTTGGGCCCTAATCCCGAAATTTGGCGTATACACTAGTTTTCGAAAGCGAATGCAACACAACCCCGGATTGAAAACTAGGGCTTACTTTAATTGTTAATCAGTATATTTTTTAATCATTATTATTAATAAGCAAGATTAAACAAGATTAACTAGACTTAAGCAAGATTGTCCGTTTTTTTTAAATTGTATAAATTCACGCTTTGACATGTAAAAGTGCCCTTGTGGCCTATTTGCAGAATAAATATTTGATTTTCATTTTCATTTTTGACTGTAACGCTACCTGAATTATCTACCGCGATCGATCAGCTCGCATTCTTCTGATCATATCAGTCAATGAAAGTCCACTGCTGGTCATAGACCTCCCCCGCATCCAAGGGAATCCCGCGACCTTTGCCAGGTCATCAGTCTATGTACCTTGTGCAGGGCCTGCCCACGCTGCGCCTTCCAGTAAGGTTGTCAACGGCTTGCGAGTTACATACGAGTATTATTCCTGAGCCACACGAACGTGCGTGCGGGTCTGATTTCGACGCCGCCTGAAACACCTTTTATTGGAAAATCCATTATACTCTGTTAAAGAGTATATGGATATGGACATGTAAATAATAATTACTGATGTTTGTATTGAATCAATTTAGTTTTAAATGTATTTATATGGACATTAATTATTTTTTAACTGGCTTGACGATTCCAAATGGAAGATGCATTTGTTTTTCTTTTTACTTTTTATCGTTTATATTATTTTACCTATGTTGACATTGTGCTATTATTATCATTATTTTCCTTGTTATGACGATCATGATAGCAATTCGTATAATTTTGACATGTATGCAAATTTTTATTGTAATTCCTTATCATGAAATAAAATAATCTAATCTAATCAAATTGTGGAAGACCAGCTCAGTCAGGATTTTTGTTGTTATTTTTCCTAGACTCCTTATGAAGTAATAATATAGTAACATAATGTCGCACGGATCTGTTAAAGTTCTTTTTTCTCTCGGGTGTATTTGACCCTTAGAGACCAGATCCTAAGGACATTAGAATGCAGATGTAGTGAATAATCCTTTCCTATCGGCAAAACTCGGAACAACGATAACACCCGAATGGTGCCGATGTGTCTATGAATTACTGTATTATTAAATTACGTGTAGGTATCAAATAAATCGCATACTTTATTTATCAATGTCAAATGTCAAACTGCCCGTTTGACGTATAATTACACTGAGATGTTAAAACCACCACGATTCTATCATATAAAGAATTCGTTAGGTAAACAAAAATATAACTAGTTTTATTTCAATAAAACGCACTGATAAAAACCAAATTCCGGTTGGGATGATCTAATGATTCTATAAGGATTGGAACCCCAAAAGTCTAACTATAAGTCAAAACTACAGTAGGATTTTGCAGACATTTTTTATAACAAATTTTTTTTGTAATTAATTAAAAATACTATGACATAACAAAAAAGACACCTCAACATAAAACAAAACAAACCAGCAGAGAAATTAATATAAATAAATATGATTTTCTGATTGGATGAACGACTTCGATTATGACAGCGGGATAAGAGGAGGAGGAGCGGGTTGGACAGTGTGATGCGAAACAATACTTCCAACTTCCATATCACAGTCAGAATCAGAACTCTTTTCTGGTATATCATCGTCAGAGTTTTCATGAACGGTGATTACAAAACTAGACATATAATTTTCCAACTCAGGTTCGTGTTTTCGGTACTCGTTTTCGCATTTGATGGCGTGGTCACATACTTTGGCCCAAACATCGGAACCAATCATATTAACCTTTTCCTGTACCAATTGTTTCACAGTAGTCATATTCATACTGATGTTTCTTTTGGATACGTATCCCTTTATTTGAGACCATATGTTTTCAATTGGATTGAAATCAGGATGATATGGTGGCAATCTTAGTACGCTGTGTCCATATTCGTTCATAAGTTTATCTATAGAGTATTCTACAAAGTCTTGTTTGTACTTACAAATAATTTCATATATTTCAAGTTTTGTTAATGACGGATCAATCGGAACGTTATGTTTGGATAGCTAATCAATCATGTCTTGCTTACGGGTATTTGAATTAGGAGGTTTTTCTACGTACTTATTATGATATGCAGCATTATCTACTACTAGTACCGAATGTGGAGCTAAGTTTGGAATGAGTTGATTACGAAGCCATTTTTCATAGTTTTCATTGTTCATCGCGTTGTGATAGTCACCTGTTTTATCAGTAGACTGATACATTAACAATGCCCCAGGTATGAACCCCTTTCTACTACCAGCGTGCACTATTATAAGACGTTGTCATTTAGAAATTAACTGTTTCACTCCGTTTTCTGACGAGTCAGCCCAGCTTTTACCTGCCAAATGTGAGGTATGGATGTATGTTTCATCCATATAAACAATCTCTCTCCCTTGCAATCTGTACTTTTTTATTGGGGCTAAAAACTTTACTCTTTTTAAACGAACATCATCTTTCTCGATAAGTAATTTTCTGTTGTTTTCAACTTTTTTATACCGAAATCCCATTTGCTAAGAATTTTTCTTAGCGTAAAGTCACATCCCTTAAAATTTATGGCTTCGGATAACTTGGACTTCAGGGCTTTAATTGTAGGTACTTGTTTGTATATCAAATGGAAATTATACACTAATCGGCGTATAACGTTGTAGTCAAAATCGTCAAGACCTAGACAAAATAATTTATTTGGTCTACCCAACTTTGCCGACTTCGGACTATTGGAGGTAGATTGATTTATGTATTCTTTTTGCAATATTTTATTTACTGTTCGTTGAGAAATTCCACTGGCCTCCGAAACTCGTTTTTGGACTTTACAAAAGTAAGCAGTATTGTTGGTATATTTGAATTTTTAATTTTCAGTTAAGAAATATAAATAAATATTGAAAATAACTTCGCAGGCTTGCCGATCTAAACGTTTCCCTTTTCTTAGTGCTTTCGGCATGTCTGTTATAAATTGTTAATGTGGATCGAATAAAATCAATGTTTATTATTTACAAAAATGACAGACAAGAGTGACATGTAAAAAGTCTATCAAAATATAGGTGACCTGCATTAATACACGAGTCCATGAAGTTTATCACAAAATCTAACATAAATATCAACAAAATATTTCTGTGGTATTAACTACTCTATATAGATACTTCCTCTTGCAATGCGACCGTTCCCTACGTTGTCTCGATGGGTACTGAGTGCGAGTGAAGTAGTAAGACAAAAACGAACATTTCCGAAAAAATACGAAAGGATAGGATTATTCACTACATCTGTAATTAGTATTAATCGTAATTGAACGAGAATTGGATAGAGACGTACATCTGTATACATCTCTAAGTTTCCAAAATGTGTAATGTACAATTTCTAATTTGTTTTAATTTAATGAAATTCAATTATGTTGTTCTCTGTTATGTTTTTTTAATAATTTAAGACTTTTAATGTAAGTAAATAATTGGCTTTGGACATGTAACAGTGTCATTTGTGTCTTATTTGCAGAATAAATCATTAATTTTGACCCATCGACGACCACTATCAAGGCGATACCAACATTCTAGACTCTTGGGCCTTAATGCACAAGTACGAGTTATAGAGTAAAAATTAGTAGACCATTTCTAGACTGAAAATGCCTGTGTTGGGCTATAAATCAAGTTTAGCCACGAAATACGATTTGTATTCCGCTCTATTTCAAAACCTTAACTCTGGATAAGCTAACAACAACCGAAAGCTTAAAACCTTAAGGCTATTTAGTCAAACACACTTAATTTGGTTAATTAACTTCCTACGAAGTGAACAACCGCTCCAATCAGCACAAGTCAAACGATAGCATTTGAACTGAGAACTGAGTTGTTAATTCACTTCATTTGCTCCACATTATGAAAGTTTGACGGCTGACTGGATTCGTAATAAAAACTTTTGGGTTGCCCGGTTAGACATGGAGAAATACAATGTAATAAAATTTGGAGCGCTGTGGGGCGGCCATTTTGCAAACTGTCACACTGTTGTGAAACTAATATGTAGTTAGTGAAATTACCCTGCAGGAGCACAGTAAGTAAAGCTTAACCATTATGTCAACTCTAGAGTCTCTTAACACCTTTTTAGAACTGAACTTCATTGAAAACTAGTTCTACGCAAATACGCACGGCACACGTGATCCTACGAAATTTGTGTTGTAGCTACGCGTGTCTATGTGAGTGCATCAAATCGAACGCATGTTCGGATTTGTTTTACAACTTTAAACTACATTATATACAGCCTTGGCCAAAAGCTATTCGTTGCCGTTAAAGAGCATTGCACGGAAGAAATGCAGTTGGTCCTTTTATTGGAAACCCGTTTATTTTTAGCCTCCAGTTTTCTAGGATAAATAGCTGCTTCGTAATAATATCTACTAAAGTTTTCTAGATGTTACGGAAATACATTATTTTTAAATTACAAAGTGTGTTTTTGTAATTTAAAAATAATATTTTACTTATAAGTTACAAAGAAAAATAAAGAGTGATCAATACTTTTGGCCAAAGTTATATCTACAATACAATACAATACAATCGTTTATTGGTAAGAATACCATTTTACATGTCAATAAATTTATAAACTATATCTATGCAGAGGTTGGTTTTCTTGATAGGTGTGCAGTAGTTGCAGTGGTTCAGTACTTGCTAATATGCATTGGGTTGTAGCGGAGCGAGGTGCACAGGCAGAGAAACAAATATTATCGTCACATTATTTAATGTATTGTTCAGTTTAAGTTACTTATGATATAACTCACATAGCTGCATGTAGCTTGGTCGTTGTACAAAAGGGATGAGAGTGTAGGCAAGGAGTGTCAAACGGTCATACACAAGTATAGATAAATAGCTTGAGACACTTAAATCAAATTTCCTCTATGACTTAAATCATATAGTATACACACGATGTTCAACAGGTTTTCGTTCGTCTCTTCGCATAGTATTCGCATTTCAATGTGTCCGCGTGCTCACCGCGAGTTCGGTATTCAGCACATTCGACATAATTGTGTATGTTGGTATTATTAGTAAACAGCCTAACTATTCGGTTCGATTGCTACGCCATTGAATAGCTTTGGAAGTGTTTGTCTGGTAATTGTGCGAATGGTGAATCAGGAGACGTGAACATGACTGGCGAATCCAATCAATCGATTGGAAGATACACTTAATTCTGTCTATCAAAGTTTCTAGCATAGTTTTTTAGGCAAGACGACCAACTTACATAATATATGCATATGTGTACGAAATTTCAACTTAATCAGTCGGGTAGTTTCGGAAGAAATTGGCTATGGTAGACGGACGGACAGAGAGACAGACACAGGAGTGATCTTAAAAGGGTTCCGTTTTTTGTTTCCTTTTGAGGTACGGAACCTTAAAAACATGTTTGTTTTCTCTTAAAAACTATTGCATTGAATGATGGAAAGGTCTATTGAGTCGGAAAAAGTGATTCCTGATTACGTATCGTGAATCATTCTGTGTAGTTTAGCATTAATCAGTTTCTATGTTAAATCAATATTTTTAAGAAGTTTTGAATTTTTTCCTTTATTATTTTTATTTATTTATAATTACTTTTAAAATGAACAATGGTTTTACTTGGAAATCAAGTAACGTACCTAACTTGAACCGATTTATCTGCCGAATATTCGGCAGAAGCTGAATATTGATTTGGATATTCGTACTACCTACATGTACTACCCGGCTACTACCTGATCGGGTGGTCACAATACCTGTGCAGCTCCTCGGAATTAGACGTGCATACACATCGTACCCAAAACGGCATATATGACGTCACGTGGCGAGATTCACAAGAGACTCTCGCTAGATGGCTGGGTCAGTTTTTTACGAATTTTGTAAAAAAACAACCTCAGGCGGAAGATAAATAATAATGTATACTAATATATGTATAATAATGTATACTAATATATGTAGAATAATGTATACTCATTTTATAGAACTGAAGAGTTTGTTTGTTTGAACGCGCTAATCTCAGGGACTACTACTGGTTGGAATTGAAAAAATATTTTTGTGTTGGATAGTCCATTTATCGAGGAAGGCTTTAGGCCATATAACATCACGCTGCGACCAATAGGAGTGAAGACGAATTACGTAACTGACCGTGGTCGAGTCCTATGTACGTTAGACTTTAAAGCATGCCACACATTGATGACAAACTGGAACACGAAATGTAACTGTAAGATTGTCCTTCACGGCAACGTGCACAAGTCTATATACCAATGTGCCAAACCCTTACATATTTGATGACGTCAGGTGACGGAGCACGGCGGCCCTTTGATGTATAGCGTATTCGCCTCTCGAAGTAATAGGCTTTGTTCCACTTTCTGCTTCCGCAAGGAAAAAGTAAAACAGGTAGCTTTGTGTGAGCTGCAAAGTCGTATTTCCAAATGAGTTCCAAGTTGCCTACCAAGGTTTTTAGACCAGAGAGCAGCGATACAGATTTGGGTTCAATAAGGTTCACTTCTCCTTGTGGATATTACTAATAAGGCCTCTAAAGGTCTTTATCTCAAACATGCGCCTAAATGTACGAGGGCTGTTCCGAAAGTTTTTAGCTGCTCTCACTCTATTCATGCGATATATGTTTTAATGATACCATTATGCGGGTAATTTCGATACATATGTGTTGGGGTGAAACTGTTGATGAAAGTCGCTTGGGTTTTTTTTATTGTGTTTTAAGTACGACGTGTCAACAGCCCTATCGAATATGCGATGAACGGGTCGCAATACCAATTTTGTGTTGCGGGCCAACATTAATTAATACGTCACCACAACTAAACGAAATTTTATACACCACAAACTATGAATCTTCCCTGTCTCTACCCACGTAATCTGTTTCGATTGCATAAAAATCAGCGACAATGAGCAGGTGTGTCGAATATTAGTCTAGGTCGCGAGACTAGGGACTGGTCATCATCACAAAAAAACTTAAATTAAATATAATCATTTAGTGATTTTACATTAAAATCAGCAAAACTAAGTTAGGAAGTCATCCCGGGCATTTTCCACCACAGTTGTTAGAGATTTAGATGTCAAAACTATTTTTAGGTATCAAAAATGGTACTATTTTCGCAAATTTCTAAAAGCCCATACAAAAGGCCTTTTGGTAAAAAAAATGTTGTGAAAAAAATACTTGCTGCTTACTAACGATTTTATCCCAGCTCATAACTATTGAAATTACCCGCATAATGGTATAAATAAAAAATATATCGCATGAATAGAGTGAGAGCAGCTAAAAACTTTCGGAACAGCCCTCGTATGCATTAAACCGCTGCTCTAACTTTTTAAATTTGCTTACTAAAATCAACTGATAAAGGAAATATTACATAGAGCCAACCGCCACGATTTTGTATATATATTTTTAATTAGTTATGTAAATTGTTTTTCTTTTTAGGTTCTTGTATTTTTGTAGCATTTTTTGTATTTTGTTTTTTTTTCGAATATTTCGAGTATTTATGTATTTTCTTTAAGTTTTTTCGTGTTATTTGGTAGCGTTTTTTGTTTTTTGATATTTTTGTACTTGTCGTCATTTTTTTTGTTTTCCACGTGTTTTTTGGTACTTTTTTAGTTCTTTCGTATTTTTTTTAAAATGTTACTTGTAGTTTCAAGAATTTTTCGTGTTTTAGTTGTTTTTTTTTCGATTTTTTTGAGAATGTTAGTTTTTTTTTGTTTTATTTGTTATTTTGTAGGGTTTTTCGTGTTTCTGATGTTTTTGGACTGTTTAAAAGTCTTTTCGTATTTTTTTTTTGACAGTTTTTTTTTGTTTTTTGGCTTTTTTATAAGTTTTTTGTACTTTTCATCAGGTTTTTTGTTCTTTCATGTTTATTTGGTATTTCTTCTAGTTTTTACGTGTTTTTTGGTATTTTTTAGTTCTTTCGTGTTTTTTTTTAAACCGTGCTTGAATTTTGTAGTATTTTTCTATTTTTTAGTTGTTTTTTTTAATTTTTTGTGAGTTTTGGTATTTTCTTAAAGTTTTTATTTGTTATTTTGTAGCGTTTTTTGTGTTTTTTGATATTTTTGGGCTGTTTAAACGTTTTTTTATTGTATTTTTTGTACTTTTCAACAGTTTTGGTTTGTTTATAAGTTTTACGTGTTTTTTTAGTTCTTTCGTGTTTTTTAAGTCGTGCTTGTATTTTTGTAGCATTTTTCGTGTTTTCTGTTGTTTCTTTCGAATTTTTCGTGAATTTTGGTATTATTTTTAGCTTTATCGTGTTATTTTGTAGCGTTTTTAGTTTTTTGATGTTTATGGGTTTTTTTAAGTTTTTTCGTGTTTTTATGTACTTTTCAGTATCAGTTTTTTGTTTTTTCATATTTTTTGTAGCATTATTCGTGTTCTTATGCTTTTTATGTTTAATTATGATATTCTTGGTTTTTTTCGTGTACCTATTTTGGATTTTTTTTGTAGCATTTTTCGTGTTTTTATTTAATTTCCGTTATTTGTCGTGATGCTTTGCTATTTTTGGACGTTTTGTATATTTTAGTTTTTTTTTACGTTGTAGTTTTTTTATTGTTTTTCTTTTCTAACATGTTTGAGAAAAGTACTAAATATACAATCCTCGGCCGGAATAGGCATTGCAGTTTATCCCAAAATCGTCCAGCAATCCCTTACTTCACGGGTTCTGCAGTAATGTACTATTTCATTCCATCTTAGGGCATCACGGTAGTTAGTTAGTTTTAAAGAGTGTTTTCCAGAAGTTGACATCCAACTTGCTTATTGTGCGTGAAAGGGGTAGCGTTACTCTAACCACCCTAGTTCCTGTATGAAATTTACCAATCCTTTGACATTGTTCACTGCTACGTGCAGAGTGATCGAATTTCCAAGGTACTTTTTCCTGTATGCTTCTACCTGCTTGCAGTCCAGTAGAATATGTTTAGACGTCTCCTCGGCCTCCATGCAAGCTCTACACATAGGACAGTCTGTGATGCCTAAGCTGTAAAGATGTTTCTTTAGTGTTTTCTGTTATTTTTCCTACTACTTTTCATATGAGTTGGTTTCTGTGTATCCTCAGTAGTGTAGTTGTGAGCAGTTTGTGATCTAGTTGAGGCATGGCCGTAATAATAACACCCAATATTTTTTGGTTGGGTTAGGTTAGGTTATGCGCGCGGCGTCTCCGTACCTATCTATAAATCGACTTACCTAATAAAAACAACCGTCGTGCTCATAAGTCGTTAACTATGACCACAGAACATACGATTTTGTATTTATATAAGCTTTTATTTAACTATTATTTTGTAAGCTTGCCTCAAAATTCGCAATCCATTTTTCAGCTACCAGCCGGTATGTGATTGAGCTGAGATTTGGCATACTTATGCTCGTACCACCGAGCTGATCTAATGATGGAGACACAAAATAAACCCGATGTGTTTGGGTTCATTGGAAGGGTGTCTGCGAGTATTGATGACTGTGGAAAAAAGATACAATTGGCTTTGAAAGCTGGCACCAAAAATATTGTTATCAGGAACTGAATATCAACTGTGTATGACTCCGAAGGGAATGAGACTACTGACACCGCGATATGGGACATGAGACGATATAACCTAGCCTTCCCTTTCAGAGTAAAGTGCAAGTGAGACATGAGTCACAGTGTCACGCGCGATCTAACACAGCCTCAAATTGATAGCATTCCTCAAGCGCGATTCGACATTGTGTACTGAAAGCTCGTGACATTGCCAATATTAAGACGAAACGGCAGTTCGACGCTGTCATTTTAAGCTAATTGAAGGTAAAAAAATGTGTCATGAATAAAACCTACATTCATTCACTGCATTCAAAAATCAAATGTAAGGAACAGTCATGAATGAAAGTTCATACTTTCGGATGTCCGTCCCCTTTTGGTAAACCCGTCGTAAATGCGGAATAGACCGAGATTTTATATATTGAAGAAAGGACGGAGATAACCGATATTTATAGAAAGAAAACTAATGGTAAGATAATTAATGTTTTAGTTTTTAAGAATATTTTGTATTGAAAATGTCAAAAAATAAATGAATATGTGAATGTAGTTGTGTTTTGTGATGGGATCACAATTTCAATTATATTTATTTATTTGCTTCAGGCAATAAAAGGCCCATATTATTATATGTTACACATTCTCTTAGCAGTAATTTATTTACCAATTATTTCGCTCTTACTTGCTCGGTGTACTATAAGCGAGATAAAAGATAAATAGTTCAGTTAATTCAAAACTTCTGTGGCAATTGTTACCTATTTTAACGCGAGCGAAATAGCAAGGAATACAGGCACTTTTCTTTGATATAACTTTTTTCTTTTTCTTCGTCTTAGATTTTCTTCATTACAATCTACACATTATTACACCAGTAGGTAATTTCAGGAGTAAAATCCACATGACAATAGCAAGGACACAAAAGACGTCCGTGAGTAAGAAACATATTAAAGGAACATGAAAGGATCTCTTAGATAGGTATTTAATTTACTTCTATAATCAGATGAATAATCTCAAAGAGATTCTAATATTCAATGATAAAATAAGTATTATTATCGTCAAGGAATTTTTGTAAGATTAATTTCTTAGATGTACAACGAATTTAGGAAGGACATAATAATTATGCAATAAAAAAGTGTTTTAACCAGAACCTTCAAAGTATATTCCCATCCTTACCTGGTCGAAATTCCTCTAATTAGAACCAAGCGCTTTGCATCACCTTTTATAATGCGCACTCCTAAGGTTTGGAATTCTCTGCCGACGTCTGGATTTCTGAGTTTCATATAACCTATAGGCATCTTCTGGGTAAGCTCGCTTCATCGTCAGCCTCATCTTTTCCCCGTGGCTAGATGCTGACAAAGAGCAATCTCATTCAGTAACACTAGTATTAATATGGTTCATCAAAATATACAGGGATTTACTAGTAAGGAACTTGAAATTGATTTGTTCATACAATGTTCAAATATTCATATTCTATGTATAACGGAGCACTGGCTTAAAGATCATGAATTTATTTAATTATATATTTAATTTTAGCAATCATAGTATAGTAAGTTCATACTCTAGAAAGTCATGTAGGCGTGGAGGATCCTTGATTATGGTGAAACATAATTTGAAATGTAAAGAGCGTAAAGATATTGTTGACATGTCTGTCGAGCGTCACATAGAACTCTCTGTGTGGAGTTAGACCAATTTATAATTATATGCGTATACAGGCCCCCATCGGCGGATTACAGTCTATTTGAGACAGTGATGGAAGAAGTGCTCAGCAGTATTTTTAAGAGTACAAAATGCGTTATTGTTTGCGGTGATTTTAACGTTAACTTACTTGAGAAATCGCCCATGAGTGTGAATACTTTTAAATCTTTTAACCTGGTGAACTTGTTTTGTGAGCCAACTCGCATTACAGCAACCAGCGCGACATGTATAGATAACATTTTCAGTAACAAGGATGCGATTAGTAAATTTATTATAAACAACTTAAGTTCTGACCACTGTGGACAACAAGTCGCTTTCAGATGGAAAACTGATAAAGTTCCACGACACACTATGTGCAGACCTATTTCTGAAAAGAGCTTAGATTTATTCAATCGTAATATAATGAAACGATTATGTTATCTTCCACTCACTCAGGAAAGCCCTGACCGTTTGTGTACTCGATTGTTTAATTGTATCAAAACGGAATTCGATGTCTGTTTTAATTTGAAGAAGATTCAAAGCAAGTTCAAGACTAAATTTAGCGACTGGGCTACGCCAGACATTCACGAGAAGAGGCGCCGACTCTATGACTTGTATGATTCAAGAACTACTGATAAAAGGCCGGAATTTCTTGAGGATGTTAAGAACTATTCAAAATCTTTTAAGTTAATGTGTGTCGCTGCTAAAGCCGATTACTTGTCAAAAAAGATCCAGAACTCCAGTGATAAGATTAAAACTGTATGGCAAGTTATCAACAATGAAACTGGGAAAAGTAAGTTAAAAGATGCGCATTTCAGCCTGCGAGTCGATGACACTCTAGTGAGTTCTGACCACGAAGTAGCAGATCATTTTGAGCGGTTCTTTACTAATGTACCCGTCGAGACCACGAAATCTTTGAATTCATCACCAGATGTCGCTGAATCGTTATTGAAAGAAAATGTAACAGAATGTACAGAAATCTTTAGCTTCACTGACGTGACCCCCCCATATTATAATTAAAGCATTTAAATCATTAAACTTAAAAAAGACAGAAGATCTTTGGGGCCTTTCAGTAAAAGTATTACATTCCATTGTAGAATCAATCGCACCTTTCTTAGCTGATATTTTCAATAAATGTATTGAAACTGGAGTTTTTCCTAACCTGATGAAACACAGTAAAATCATCCCGTTGTTTAAATCAGGATCAAAAACAAACCCTACCAACTTCAGACCAATCTCAATACTACCGGCATTAAGCAAAGTTTTTGAGAAACTTATTCTTAATCAGCTGATGTCCCATTTTAATTGCAATAAACTACTCAATAGCAATCAGTTCGGGTTCACTAGAGGTCGCTCTACCACTGATGCCGGTGTGGTACTAATTAAACATATTTTTGATGCCTGGGAAGAGGCTCAAGATGCTATTGGAGTGTTCTGTGATCTATCAAAGGCATTCGATTGCGTTAATCACGAGAATTTAATTAGAAAGTTAACCCATTATGGGATAAGAAACGGTTCTCTTGACCTTGTTACATCGTATCTGTCGGAGAGAACTCAACGGGTAGTCATCAACGGGACTCAATCTGCAGGGACAACGGTTGCTCTTGGAGTTCCTCAAGGATCAATTCTGGGCCCATTTCTGTTTCTAGTTTATATTAATGATTTACCAAACCTTGTAAAAGATAAACATGATATAGTGCTATTCGCAGATGATACGTCGCTTATCATCAAGGTAGGCCGCAAAGACAAAAACTTTGACGGTATTAATGAGGCACTAGGTACTGTTGTGAACTGGTTTACAGCAAATAATTTGCTTTTAAATTCCAAGAAAACAAAGTGTATCAAATTCACTATGCCTAATGTCAAGCAGGCAAACAATTCTAAGATCAAATTAAAGTCTGATGAAATGGAATTTGTAGATAGAACAGTGTTTTTAGGTGTCACCTTAGATTCAAAACTGCAATGGCATGCGCATATTGCCACTCTGGCCGGCAAACTTAGTTCTGCGGCCTATGCAGTAAGACGTATTAGACAGTTAACTGACGTTGAGACGGCCAGGCTGGTATATTACAGTTACTTTCATAGTGTTACGCCTATGGAATCCTGTTGTGAGGAAAAGCGGCTGACATCCAGACCGTCTTCGTGCTACAGAAACGAGCTGTACGCTCCATCTACAAACTTAAGGCCAGAGAATCTCTCAGAGAAAAATTTAAGGAGGCAAATATTCTTACTGTGGCATGTCAATACATTCTTGAAAATATTATGTATGTTCGAAAAAATATTCAAGAATTCAAACTTAACAGTGATATCCACGACTACAACACTAGAAATAAACACAAGATTGCAGTGAAGGCCAGTCGTCTCCGGAAGGTTAGCACGTCGTTTGTGGGGAACTGTATACGATTTTATAATAAAATACCCATCGATATAGTTAATTTTCCATTCAGTAAATTTAAGTCTCGTATTAAACGTTATTTGTTAAACCAGGTGTACAATCACGTACTCTAGGGTCTCGAAAAGGATGCAAGAAATAAATACCGCGTTTAATAATAAACAGTCGTATATTTAGTCTCGCAAAATCTCCACACAAAATCTCAACAATTTCAAAACTAGCCTAACACCTTATGAAAACTACGGCAAACAAACGCTTGCGCGTTGTAGAAATCGGTCCGCACGTAACAGCGCCATCTACCGTGTACTTGGGTGAACCGCTCTGTAATGTGCTCTGTACATACCGCCCACCAAGGACGACATGTCCTTCATCATGACCGCCCACCATGAGGTGGCTGAGGCCCTCGGTTTATTTGGATATCAAAAAGGTGACAATATTGACGAGGGCTCATTTTCTGCTAACCATGACAAATTGTTTTAAAAATACAATGTACACTTAACCTATATTACATTTTCTTATCGAACTAATTCGCCACTGGCAATATACAAACTTTCGAGGTTGGCCGTTTTATTAATGTATTTTTACACTTAATGGTGACCACTCTAGTTATTAAGTCGGAGCCAGGGTGTTTTTGCATAATTCTGCCGAAAAGCCACTTGGAAGGAGGTAGGTCGTCCTCCTTCACCAAAACGACGTCCCCAACTTCAGGTTCGGGAGTTTTATGCGCCCACTTGTACCGTTGCAAATAGTGGGTCAGATATTCGTTTGACCAACGACGCCAAAAATTTTGCAACATACGCTGGGTAAGTTGCCATCGCTTTAGGGTACTAATGTTAGAGCGTTCATAGTTGATTTCTGGAATCGTAACCAGAGGCTCTCCTATCAAAAAATGACCTGGAGTTAACGGGTTGGGTTCATTAGGGTCGTTAGGTACAATTGAGATAGGGCGTGAATTTAAACAGCCTTCTATCTGACTGAGCAAAGTCGACATTTCCTCGTAGGTAAGCGTCGAGTCTCCAATAACCCTTTTAATGTGGTATTTGGTGGACTTAATCCCTGCTTCCCACAAACCACCAAAGTTTGGGCTTTTGGGAGGGATAAAGTGCCATGCGGTGCCATTCGACGCCAGACTTTCCGCTACTTCTTGGACCATAGTTGACTTCTCCGCGTTAAAAAGATCCTTTAGTTCTTTAGCAGCCCCGACGAAGTTTGTGCCGTTGTCGCTATAAATTTCTAAACAGCGGCCGCGTCTGGATACGAACCGCTTGAAAGCCTCAAGAAATCCACGTGAGGTTAGTTCACTTACTACCTCCAAGTGTATAGCCTTCGTAACCATACAGATGAACAAACACACGTATCCCTTATACGAGTGATGTCCTCGGCCTTTTGACGTCCTCAAGTTGATGGGGCCTGCATAATCGACTCCGCTGCGTATAAAGGCTCTGTCTGGTGTAACTCTAGCCGTAGGTAGGGCTCCCATCAGTTGGGTTTGGATCTTGGCCTTGTGACGAACGCAGCGTACACATTTGTGGATGTGATGCTTGACTAAGTCTTTTGCTCGTACTATCCAGTAAGCTGATCTCAAATAATTTAACATAGCTCGCTGCTCGCCATGAAGAGTGCGCTCATGGGCATCTGCCACAATCAACCTGGTAAGATGAGAGTTGTAAGGCAAGATCATGGGATGCTTTGCGACTTCTAACTCCGAGGCGTCCTCCAAGCGGCCGCCAACTCGTAAAACACCATTCTCAATAAACGGCGTTAAGGAACGAATCTTAGAGGTTTTTGAACTAATGTAACCATTCTTATTGAGCTCTTCGATTTCGTTTTTAAACGCGGCGTTTTGACACATTTTGACGCATGTTGTGACAGCTTCTTCCAATTCCCACTTTTGTAGATATTGCGTGTTAACATGATTTTTCTTTGAACCACGTTTGCTTAAGAAACGTCGGCAGTAGGCAACAACGCGGATAAGTTTGTTGAGAGATGAGTACTTATGCCAAAACGGTTCTTCTATCACTGCAATATGAACTCTCGCCGATTGTTCAAGATTAGTCGCATTGTTTTTAGGCTTCGGGTAATGAATGGTCTTATCGTGCAGAATTTTAGGCCCCAACTTCCACAGATCATGTTCTCTTAACTCGGTGGGCTGCATCCCACGTGAAGCGCAATCTGCCGGATTCTCTTTTGTCGGGACGTGAGACCATTGCGCAGAATCCATCGTGGTTAAGATTTCTGAAACCCTGTTGGCTACAAACGTTTTCCAGTTGCTTGGATGTTTGTTGAGCCAAGCTAACACCACTGTGGAATCTGTCCACGCCCTTATGTTTTGTTTGGGTATCTTCATAACTTCTGCCACTTCCGTCAGTAGCTTAGCCACAAGCACTGCTCCACACAGCTCCAATCTGGGTATGCTGACCTGTTTGACAGGGGATACTCTGGTTTTGGCTGTCACTAACGCCACACTGACATTTCCGGATGAGTCAATTGCTCTGAGATAAACAACAGCGGCGTAAGCGGCGTTTGATGCATCACAGAAGCCGTGCAGTTCATGTAATGTGTCATCAGAATTGGTGTGAATCCATCTTGGAATCCGGAAATCTATAAGGTCAGTCAGCTGTTCCCGGTAAGTTAACCAGTCCTGTAATATATCGGCGGGTGGTTCCTCATCCCATCCGATCCCTGCTAACCACAACCGCTGAATGAACATTTTGGCTGTAATGACGCACGGTGCTAACCATCCTAATGGGTCAAATAAACGTGAGACATCCGAAATTATTTTTCTTTTTGTTGCAGGTGGCGATAGCGGCGGCAGTTTCACCGAGTACTGAAATTCATCTTTGTCCCTGTTCCAGGTAAGTCCTAGAATTTTAGTTATGCTGTCCGTCTTTATTTCTAGGTTGTTCTTTCCTTCATGTTCCAGATTCTCTCTTTCTCTTCTATCGATCTGTTTTGTCAACTCTATTTTGTTGCTAGCCCATTTCTGCAGCACAAATCCGCCCTTGTTCAATAAAGCTTTCATTTCATGGTACAGTTGCAGCCCTTCTTCTTCTGTCTGACAACCTGTCATCAAATCGTCCATGTAGAACTCTCGATGGACACGTGTTGCAGCCATGGGGTACTGCTCTCTGTGATCGCATGCTACTTGATTGAGCGCTTTTACTGCTAAGTATGGTGCTGAAGCAGTTCCGAAAGTTACCGTGAGTAATTTATAATCCTTGACTTCATCTTCAGCGTTTTCTCGCCATACTATACGCTGAAAGCTTGTGTCTTCTTCCGCTACCTTTACCATTCGGTACATTTTTACTATGTCCGCTACTAGACACACGGGATACTCTCTCCAACGCATAATGATGTGACGTAGTTCTGGTTGCAAAGTAGGTCCTATCATGAGCTGATCATTCAGTGAGATGCCGTTGTCATATTTACAGGAGGCGTCAAACACGACCCGTACCTTTGTAGTGCTCTTGTCCTCACGGATGACAGCATGATGTGGTAAGTATATCGATTTCTTCCTTTTGTGGTCAGGTTCTGTCACCAGCATCATATGTCCAAGTTGCTCATATTCCTTTATCACTTCAGAATACCGAGCCTTAAGCGTTGGATCCTTTCCAAATTTTCTCTCTAGTGTGTGTAATCTTTTGACTGCTATCTCACGTGAATTTCCGTTGCAGGTTGGATTATTGTCCCGAAACGGCAACTTAACCACATACCTGCCCTCAGTGTCTCTCACAGTCGTGGATGCAAAAAGATCTTCGCATCTTTGTTCTTCAGCGGTGAGTAGCTTAGGGTGAACTGATGGCTCGGCTTCCATTTCCCAGAAACGTTTCAGCATGTCATCTTCATTTACTTGTACGTGTAAGACTGTTACGTTCTCGTTTGCGCTCGCTGAGCCTACTGAACCAGATAGGATCCACCCTAGCGTGGTGCACTGTGCTAGCGGCGCTCCTTTGGGACCCGTTAGCACTCCATCCCTCATAATCTGACAGTAAACCTCCCCACCCAGCAATATATCAATCTTGTTGGGTGTACTAAAGGTTGGATCAGCTAACGTGAGCTGCTGTAGTTCCAACCACTCTGGAACTACTACCCTTTCGCCCGGAAGATCCGGGGTGACCTTATTCCAAACGTAAGCCTTTATCTTGATATTGAAAGTAGGATCGGTTATCGATTGAATTTTGAATTGTACTTGATACTTAGGCGCTACCGGTAAGGAATACCCGCCTAATCCCGAAAGTGACCTTTTGATGGGAATTTTCTTTATCCCTAACGCTTGTACCACGGCTTCAGTAACAAATGAAGCCTGTGAGCCTTGATCTATGAATGCTCTAATGACCTGATAGTCCCCCGTTCTGGACTCAGCTTTGATAAGCGCTGTCGGCAATAATACCTCACCTCGCTCTACCTCTTTTGTAAAACAGCTGACTACCGGCGTAACTTCTGTGTTCTCTATGGAAATTTGTGTGGCTCCTCCAGACCCAGTTTCAGCTGCTTGAACTACATTCTTTTGATTGGCAGCTGAAGTTGGAACATCCTTTGGGTGAAGCAAAGAGTGATGCTTCCTCTTGCAAATTTTACAACTAGTGGCTTTTTGGCAGAATTTTACACTGTGGTTACTTCCTAGACAATTGTAACATATTTTATTTTTGGTTACAAACTCATGCCTCTTGGCATAACCCTCACCGGAAAACTGTTTACAGAAACAAAGTTTGTGAGGGCCGGTACAAAATTCACACGCGAGTGGTGGTGCGGTTGCAACATGGAGTACATTTGTTTTATTGTTACTATTACTGGACGCCCTTCCGTAAGCACTTGGGATCTTATTGGCGCTTCTCGGCTCAAGAAATTCCAATGCTCTGTACCTACTGGTTAAAAACTCCTTGAATTGACTAAACGTAGGCAGCGCATCTGATGCCGAGTTAGCCGACACATTAAGTTCCCATTGCCTGCGCGATTCGGGGTCCAATTTCAACGACAGCAGGTGGATAACAATGATGTCCCACGTTGACACGTCTATACCTAAATTCGACAGTGCGCTCAAACAATCGGTCGAGGTGTCCATAAGCTCCTTAAGGAACCCTGGTGACTCGGTCGTTGCACTCTTTTGACTTAACAATCGTTTAAGTATACAATGCGATAAATATTTTTTGTTGTTATATCGTTGCTCTAACTGATTCCAGCATCTAGCATAGTTTATGTCTGAAACAGGTATGTTACGCAACAACTGCTCTGCCTCCCCGGTTAGGTAACTTTTTAAATATTGTAGTTTTTGAACACTGTCTAACGAGTCATTGTTGTGTATCATTGAAACAAATAAGTCTCTGAACGTCGTCCACTCATGATATTTTCCCGAGAAGCTAGGAATACATAATTTGGGAAGTTTTACAACATTTTGTCTGAAAGAAGCGTTACTGTCATCATTACCCCTTGACTGACTAACCGAAGAACTACTACACTTAGCCAACCCATGTTTTAACTCGCATCTATAATCAGTATACTCTTCATCGGCTTTATCATAAACTTCCCCTGTAATATACGACCTTGCCTTTAAAGCTGTAAGGTCAGCCGTTCGCATTAACTCCTTGTGCCCGTTTCTAAATTCGGACCATAGTTGCTCTAACGCTTCCAATCTACTCTCTAAGTAATGTAAAGTTATGCGCTCCTTAGGCGATTTTTTGAAATTAGTTCTCGCTTTGAAAATACGGCTACATAAGTCATTCTGATAGTTAAGTATTGCGTCCATATTGTAAAGGTAACCAACTACTTAGCAATTTATCAATTTCAAAGACCAACTGTCTTGATCCAAACAAAAAACACTTAGAATAAATTAGAATCAAAACTCGCAAATTTTTACAAGTGTTTAGAACTTTGTCACACTTAGACAAAATCGGGCATGGATTCCCCGTTCCAACAGGAATTTGCTTAAAATTCTAAGTTAATACTAACTACAAATTATTCTATGTTAATACCCAATACAAATTTCTATTGCAATTATTTTAAGTTAATAGTCCATATAAAATTGTCGATGAAATTTTCTAAGTTCATGTAAACAAACAAATTCTTCAAAGTGAATATGCTTTTGGAAATAAAGTTCAAAATTCCGTAAAATTTTCACTAAACTGCTCCTTTTTGATAAGGTTGAAACTCGCGTGCAATATGAATTTAAAAGTACTCACGATTCGCACTTGCTCACTCACTCTCCACAGATACGTGACGTTACACTTCGTTGACCTTCCTTACGGCACCTACTGCCGTCTGCTTGCTCCAGGTGGCGCCACTCGCGCCCGTCCACGGAACAGCTGCAACTGCCTCCTGTATCGGCTCCACAGGATGTTTCCGACTACCCTTCGCTAGATGGCGCCACTTGCGCCTTTCAATGCTCCAAATCTTGATAAAATGTGCACACGAAACCGCCAGCTACTCAACGCTAGATGGCGTTGGCAACCTCAGTTAGCTGCTTTTCCCGGCCTTTGAAACAGCGAACCACTGTTAAGCTCGGGGACGAAGTGTAGTCCTCACAGACTACCAAAAAAAGCCACTCTTAAAGGCTATCCGATTCGTAGGACCAATGTACAATCACGTACTCTAGGGTCTCGAAAAGGATGCAAGAAATAAATACCGCGTTTAATAATAAACAGTCGTATATTTAGTCTCGCAAAATCTCCACACAAAATCTCAACAATTTCAAAACTAGCCTAACACCTTATGAAAACTACGGCAAACAAACGCTTGCGCGTTGTAGAAATCGGTCCGCACGTAACAGCGCCATCTACCGTGTACTTGGGTGAACCGCTCTGTAATGTGCTCTGTACACCAGGCCTATTATACTGTCAACGATTTCTTAAATGACAAAAATGCTTTTAAGCCAGTGATAGTTAAATCCTGTTAGTTTTAATATACATATGCTTCACTTAGCATATTTCCTTGTATAAATAGCTCTGTCGTTGCATTTTATGAAACATGATGCTGTTTCTCGCCGAAGAGTCATTTTAATCTTTGAAATTATTAATGTCCGGCAGCCTGAATATGTCATGCTCGCTTAAAGGGCTTTGCTTACGGCAGCGTCGTTGATCGGGTCGCCACCTTCCCTAACAGATGGTCGAGGGAGGCGATGGCTGAGATACACGTCATACTCGTGATCGGGTGCTGTTTGTGGAGTCCGGTCTGTTCATGCTTGCAAGGGCAAAGTAAATACCTTAATACTAGTGTTATTTTATTGTATGTAGATTGACGAGAGACATAATCCTGTTCTGGATTAGTTTTATTGTTATTGACGCTTAGAGACCTTATACATCTCTAACAATATTTAGTTTACTTATTTTAATTTTAGCGCTTAGAGATCATTTACATCTCTAAGGACTTTTAAATAATTGTTATTAATCGTATTTGGACGCTCAGAGACCATATACATCTCTGATATATTAAATTAATTTTATGTACTTTTTGTTTGTTCGGACAGATCGTATTCAATACGTCCTTAATATTTGTAAATTTATTTTTATTTAATTTTTAATCAGTATATTTTTTAATCATTATTATTAAGTAAGATTGTCAGTTTTTTTTTTATTGTATAAATTCACGCTTTGACTTGTAAAAGTGCCCTTGTGGCCTATTTGCAGAATAAATATTTGATTTTGATTTGATTGATTTTGATTTTGATTTTAAATAAATAAATAAAATATTTTATTTCGAACCCTTTTTGTCTGCCTGGCAAAGTCCTCCTATCTCTTTGTTCCATTTTTGCCGGTTTTCTATACACAGGTTCAGTGTTCCGTGCCTAAATTACTTCAACGGAACTCTTACATCAAATAGCTGGTCATCTTGAGTCGCATTTATTGAGCGGTATAGAATATGCTAATTAGACTAATCACGAAAGTAACCAAATTTGAATTTCTTATCTTAAATATTGATTGAGATCCTATTAAATATCTTGGAGAAGGCATTTTCTTTTTTTATTTATTCATATTTAGAAAAAAATACTGTCATCACAATTTAAGACGCGTCACAGAAACCTGTATAAGGTTCATACGTGCCGCGAATGCATTGCTAATTTCACAACATTTTTCAGTATATTCGGCAACATATATTCCCACGTTCTACTACCATACACATTGATATACTTTGGTATGAGGTACCTAGGTTGATAAGTTAAATTACGTAACTGTTTACATCAGCTTTTTTTGCTAATAAGTAGTTGTATTTTGTCATATTCTTCAAGTATTATAGACATTTTTATTTTATCGAAGATAGAAATTACTTTGCAATATCTAAAAATGCTTTCATCGTCTACAAATTTACGCACGTATGTAGGTATTATAGTTTTTAATATACTTATTTGAAGTTTGTATATGTGTCTTATGTAAGTTTTATATGTACGTCCGTAACTGCTTAAGCCATAATGAATCACCGAGTCGGCTAACGAAAGGTACAGCAGTTATATGGTAACTTGTATTTCAGTATATACATTTTGGCACGCAACGCAGTGCTCGTTACTTATTGCATACTAGCTATGCTTTTAAAAACCGTATAGACAGACAAAACTTTCGATTTCAAAAGCTGCGCTTAATCTTCAACGATGCCACAGACAGACACTCGTGTTAAGTGACACCCCTTGTTTGCGTCCAGAGTTGAAAATGAGTTATTTATTTATTCATTTATTGTATAACCATATACAGTATACTTGTAAATGCATGGGCGTACACGGTGTTACAGTAACATAGAAAGTGTACATGCTACCCTTAACGGGCATTACAATATAATTTTAATAACTATAGGTACATTTTTTATTACATTAGGTATTATTAAGTGATACATTATCTCATTTTGTGACATGAAAATTGTTTTCACTTCTCATGCTCTAAAAGTTCATCTTTACGCTTTGTATAAGAGACATAAAGTCGCTTTTTATGCTCTAGCTAGAGCCCCCGCCCTCGGCGCCGCCCCCGCGGTGGACGAGCACATAAGCTTGTATAAATTTAATAACATATCTTTAATTATATTTTTTTTCTCGCATTCGAAGTGAAAAGCAGTGTGTATAACTCGTGTATAAAAACTCATTTTATCCTTTACTTTATATCGACCCTCGCATGCGGCTCGGATCGATAAATTGTCTCGGATAAGTGGCTCGTTTTATGCACTTGTTGTACAATCTACTGTTATAAACTCATTATGACTAAAGGGTAAAACAGCCAATGCACACTGAAAATCCATATTGGGTTCAGAAGAAACATTCGTTCCATTACCATACAATTTTTATACACATTAATATGATTTATAGAACTACGTCATTATAAAAATTATAATTGGACCCTTTTAGACTGTAAGGACATAGTTAGATTTTTTCAAGAAGTTCAACCACGTCGCCAGTTTGATTCGCGTACTTTCCACATCATGGTCTTCCAGCCGCCTGCGAAGGAACTAAGCCCACAGATTATTACGAGTAGGCACGCAGCAGAGTTAGGTTCAAAACTAGTTTGTAACCGAGTAAGCCACTGATTGGAATTAATCTGGATAATCAATATCCAATCTATGATACTGTATTGCAATGTGTTGAAATGTAATGTAATCTATATTAATAATTTCGTGCAGGGGTACGGTAGACCCGAACGAGACCTGTCTCAAATTGAAGAACGTATAAAAATAACGATTTTTGAGTTGAACATATGTATCCGCAAAATTCGAATTGTCCCGTATTTTGCATTTAAAAGTGTTAATTTGATGACAAAACGTCGGCCATATTGCCCACAGACTATATTGCTATATTAAATTTGTTGGTTGACAGTGTCGGCTACGTTCGAAAATCGTGAACTATTTTTGCGTCCGGTATGTTGGCCAGGTTGCTGGGCTGCGTTCTGGGTGATGGGCCATCATCGCCCATTGTGTGGATTTGGCTAGCCGCGTCTGCAGCGTTTTGTTTTTGTAGTTTTCAAGCGTTCTATACACC
Source organism: Notocelia uddmanniana (assembly GCA_905163555.1). Taxonomy (NCBI): domain Eukaryota; kingdom Metazoa; phylum Arthropoda; class Insecta; order Lepidoptera; family Tortricidae; genus Notocelia; species Notocelia uddmanniana. The sequence continues at coordinate 20,382,239 of LR991067.1, forward strand.
TATCAGCCTAGCTAGCACGATAACTTATACCGTCACGTTATATGGGCGAAATGTATTAAAACGTCACATAAAACGTAACGGTATAATCTATCGTGCTAGCTAGACTGATTGTCACAACAACCGCCTTCAAAGCGAATGTATGGGGCCTGTTACATGGATTCATATCACGATAAGTATCACGTGAATATTAAAGCAGAATCCGTACAAATTTGAAAACTGCGATAATATTGACACCCTAGTATTGTGATAATATTAATCGTGTAAAGGACACCACTTGAATGTTTGCTGAGTCTGTCCGCCATCTTAAAGCTGCGTCTCTATTTTGTTTGTGACAAACTACTAGGTGACTTATGGCTTTTAAACGTCTAGCAAAATTCTATCCCTATCTCGCTCTATCTTATAACATAGTGGTACTAGGGGACTACTCCGAAATTCGAAATCCGAACTTCGTATGGTGCCGTCCCTTTCACTCATATAGTCTATGACAGGAGAGTGAAAGGGACGGCACCATACGAAGTTAGGATTTTGAATTTCGGAGTAGACCCTCAGCTCATGCCGTTCGCCGCGCTCGGACGTTAGAGGCGCTACTGCGAACCGAAAACGAAGTATCTGCCTCTCTCTCGCACATGTATATTCGAACGACAGAGAGGAAGATAGTTCGTTTTTGGTTCGCGGTAGGCCCTCAGGCGTCAACTTTAAAACGAATAGGGTATTTTACTATAAGAGAAAATAATTCAAAATGACTGAGGGTTCCGTACAACTAAAAAACAAATGTGATTTATCAATATATTGATATTTTTGGTAAAATATACTTCATAATAAACATTATCACTTAATTTCAAGTTCATAGGTCGATGGGAAGCTAAAAAATTATATGTGTGACAGACAACACACGGAATGTTCTTTGACTTTCTTCGACCGTCCGCCACGCTCGGACTAAGGTGCTACCAACCGAAAACTAAATATATATGCCTCTCTGTCGCACTTGCGTATTCGAGCGCGGAGAGGGAAATACTTCGTTTTCAGATCGTGGTAGGCCCTCTGGTCTGACGGCTCCTATTCCTGGATGGTGCGCGTATCGGAATGTGAAATACCTTTGGCAAAACGGAACAAGTTGTTAAATAGCTTCCATTAATTGGAGAAAATATTACCAACTGTTATTATTATCACGTGAAACACTGAATATTGAAGCAACATCCATAGGGGCCTGTTACATGGTTATTATTATCACGCGATATACTCATGTCACGATCCGTATCACGTGCAATGAATATTGAAGAAAAATCCATACGATTTTGAAAACCACGATAATATTGACACACCAGTATTGTGATAGTATTAAGTGTTTAACAGACCCCATACAATTTTGATGCTGATGATGATGATGATGATACAATTTTAAAAATCGCGATAATATTGAGTGTAAAGGGCCCCACTGAATAGAATTTGGCGGAGAATAGAGAGCTGCTATCGCGAAACGAAAACGAACGAACATCGTGTATTTCCCTCTGTGTCGCTCGAATTTGCAAGTGCGACAGAGAGGGAGATACACGAACTTCATTTGTTTTTCGCGTTAGCAGCTCTGACTTCGCACCAAAAATACTGACTGGCACATCAATATTTAACAATGCACATCTGAATTGAATTTTAATGAACGATTAGTATTTTAGCTATACAAATCAGTACTGATTACGGTGTAAAATTTTTTATGTGCCTTTAAATACTACCCTTATAAAAATGCTTAGGATTAACTTGCAAAGATACTAGCCTTTGCCCGTGACGTCGTTTGCGTAATCTTTTACTCCCAATTCCATATAATTCCATTCCATACTTTTATTCCCAATCCAGACTACAGACTATATTTCTATACGATTCGAAGTTTCATCATAATCCGTTGTTGTAATGTTTTTATTTTATACATTTTTGTACACTATTTCTTTCGTCGTTTGCATAACTGTCACGAATAAATGTTTTGTTTATTTCTTTCTTATTCATTTCACCCGAGCGAAGCCGGGCTTTCATCTAGTTATTTTATAATGCGCACTTCTAAGGTTTGGAATTCTCTGCCGGCGTCTGTATTTCCGAGTTCATATAACCTGGACCTTTTTAAGGCACGAGTGAATAGGCATCTTCTGGGTGAGCTGGCTTCATCGTCGGCCTCATCTTTGCCTCCTGGCTAGATGCTGGCCAAGAGCAATCCCGTTTTTAATAAAATAAAATAAAATGTATTTGTTTGGGAATAATAACAACATATGTAATGAATTACAGGTTTGAAGCCGAATAGTTATATAATAGCAGCAGTACTTATTACAGACGTATATCTTATATATTTCGAGATGATTATGACGGTTAGTTATCTGCCTCAACTGTCTGATGGCTATAAAAGGATTGATACTTGCAGGCTGGGGCGTAATTTTGGGAGGAGGGGATCATACAAGCTTCAACACAGACTTTTCAGCTCGGCGTGACGTCACGAGTCCCCACTCCCGACTGTGACGTGCTTTATGTTTGTCATATTTTGTTTGATTGACAAAAGAATAAATACGTAATCAATATATTTTGATAATCTAATTGTCGGTTAATTTTTTTACCCGCGACGCTACCCAATTTCGGTCTATGGTGCTGTATTAATCAATCCTAGATTGATAAGCACCGTTGGCGTAAATACTTTTACAATTCTTCTTTGAACAATCTCCTATAAGGTCTAGTTTTCTCTTTGTTTAGATCGACTAGATTGCCAGTAGCAATCACATAAACCCGTCTACCTAACTTATGTGACTTCCTGACCTGGCGGGGCGAGCCAATATAAGGCCCAAAATACCACCACCATGGCGGTTTTGGATACTGTCAATATTATATTTGCGCAGTAGTAATATTTTGCACGAGAAAGCCGGGTAGTACTGCATTCGTGTCGCCCCGCTTCCGCACATCCCGTGCAAGTGAGGAAGCACTGAAGCACTCATTTAAATGAAGGCGCAGTAAACAATCGACTGACAGCTGAAAGTTTTCTGATTTTTAACCGCATCCGCACTGACAATTCAGGAAGTAAACTTGGGCTGATGGATTCCAATTGGACAAGCAACTGAAATAATCATATATTTTTATATATGTTATATAATTTTTTTTTAAATAACATTAACATATTAAGCAGTCAGAAAGGAAGAAAGGGAAGGAAAGGTTCTCGAGTGGCAATCACGTACCGGAAGGCGTAACGTGGTTAGGCCCCCCACAAGGTGGACTGATGACCTGGTAAAGGTCGCGGGAGTCCGATGGATGCGGGTGGCGGAGGATCGGTCATTGTGGCACTCTTTGGGGGAGGCATATGTCCAGCAGTGGACGTCCTTCGGCTGGTATGATGATGATAAAAAAGTAGCCAATAACTAATCCATCAGTAAAACTCACAAATGATAAACTTAGAAGAAAATCTAACTTATAAATTAAACCGCTTAATAATTTTGTGACCAGTTTAAAGCTAGTTTGCAAGCCAAATAGCAGCTGATTGGATAGAAGCCTCTACAGGCGGTGTCCATTCCCGAAATCCGCAGCGGCAATAAAGTGGTGCGCAATAAATAACTGATACAACGCGAGCAAGTGGTCTGCAGTTTGCTGCGCTCGGTGCACGGACGAGTAAGTATTGGAGGAGGCATATCCTATTATTAAACGCATAATATTTGTTTATTTATTTAAAATTGAGTTCTTAATTAGGAAACTTCCTCACGTCTTTTGGAGTCAGATACCGCAAAGCTTAAAAACGAAAGTCATCATCATCATATCAGCCGAAGGAAACCAAACATTGTCGTCTTGAGACGCTGCGGAATATTGGACGAAAAGATGTGCAGTTAGCTTTCCGAACGCTGCCCAGCCGTGTCGGATTCGACGACTAACCTCTTTCTGGATTAGTTCACCAATCTAAAGTCGCTCAGCGAGCTAAGGAGAGTATTATGCTCGGTCGGTGTCTCTCTCAATGTTCGGATAAAAAACGATGTGATCCAACAGATAACCAAAGTCATCGACATAGCCCAAAGGATTAGCATGCTAAAGTGGCCGTGGGCCGATCACATCTGCCGCAGAACCGACAACCGCTGGGGCAGGCGTGTTCTGCAGTGGAGATCATGGCTTGGCAAACGCAAATGTATTGTTATTATTGAAATAAGTGATGATGATGATGAACGTAGTATAGGACGCCCTCCAGCTAGGTGGACAAATGACATATGGAAAATGACTGGCAGCGGTTGGAAACAAAAAACTCAGGACGAGTTCAGTGGCGTGCCATGAGAGAGGCCTATGGCCAGCAGTGGACGGAAGTGGGCTGATGATGATAATAAGTTCTCGAAACGGCTCCGGGGACGAAAAATCTATGTAGCTAGGTCTCATTCTCTGGAAAAACAATATTTTACAGGACAAATAGCCCAAATTATAACCGCCGTATTTGTCGGCACTTGCTCTTCCGAAAACAACAAAAATTGCCCCAGTTATGAATTCACCCAATATCCTTAATTTCGCCTTTTTCATAAAATAAAATAAAATAAACGCAACGAGATATATATAAAAAATATTGGTTCTATTGTAAACTCTTTGTAAGAGTTTCGCATCGAATGCGTGTCTTCGTAGTAGCAACTTGGAAGGTCGGGATCATTCGTGCGTGTCTCTACGTGTTCGCCCGAGTAATATTTGTAAAGCAAGCGCCGATAAAATTTACCACAAACGTAAGGTATATTACAAATATACACCAAGGAAATAAATAAGGACCACGATTCACACTGTCTCAACGAAAAGCAGACCTCACTGGGATATCGCTTTTGTTTCTCTGATTAATAAAGTACCGCCACCCCGGTAACGTCAAATTATAAATATATAATCGGGCATAAATACCTCCGTATCTTTATTTATTGTATGCCGATAACCACTATTACCAGACATTACAAATATGTAGCGTTTACAAACAGAACCGTGTTCGACAGCCCTGTTTTGGAATACAAAGGTACGACGACGCGCGAAGCAAGGAGTCATAGGAAAAACTGCGACCCTACGAGAGCCCAACGCGAGCAGAGCGAGCGAAGCGAGCGTGCCGCGGCAACGGCCGGCGAAGCGCCAGAAACTACACGGCTAAACGTGAGCCGCCATATTGTAAAACGTATTGCAATGACAATCCGGCCAATCGTTGACACGCCGTAATGCCGGCTCCACATGCTTGATGTTTGCCACAAACACCAAACACGTGCCAAACACCAACCTCAATCACTCAACACAGACACGGCATCCCCAGGCTTGGCGAACGTGGTGGTATATTCCGGGTTTGGTATGGTCCGGACAAGCGTTTGGATACGCAAACACGTTTGTCTAACATCCCTTGATTTGTGCAAAAAACCGACACCGACGCCGATCACTGGCAAACACAAACAAAAACAGACAAACACCTATCCACACGTTCGTGTTTGTTGTTTGTATTCGCTGTTTACCGTTGTCTGCCAAGCATGTGGAGCCGACATAAAACGGCTAGCCGTAATGTAAAATAGCAGATTATACAGTCTGCTTGCGACAGATATACAATACAATTACAAAAAGATTTATCCATAAGACTTGTCGCTCCGTGTAAAAGGGAGCCTGGCCACTCGCCAGCGCGGCTGCGGCGTGGGCCGACACAAATTGTGGACAACCTAATATCGTTCACGACTCATTTCAATAATATTAAAAGTCACATAATTCTCCATCTTCCTTTTATGCTCGGCTCGAGATGGTGAAAAGTCTTTTGGGCAACTTACTGAGAATTCCGTTATTTCGCGATGAAAAGGAGCTCTTTGATGTTCTTTCAGTATGGTTTTAATATTACCTATTTGGTGAATGTATGTACGATAATACGATTACACGAGTAGATTGTGTCATTCACAAAGACGCGCGCCACTATTTTTCGATTGAGTCCGTAATGCTCTCTGCTGATTGGTTGATGTATCGTAGCGTGCGTATGCACTCATACTACTCATAGCTAATTATTGTATATAGACACAACAATTAGCAAACAAAGTGCTAAAAGGTTGCACACTTGTACTGTAAGCGATTAGGAAGAAGAGTAATTTTGTATGAAGCAGTAACGCTGCTTACGAAAATTACAAATTTCAAATTATAGGGAATAATTGGAAAATGTAATGCTCCGAGAAGGTTTCGAACCTGCGACATCGCCAGATGTCGCAGGTTCGAAACCGCGGCCAATCGGAAGAACCAAGCACGTGCGCGAAATCCTTCACTAGTTCCCTCTTAAAATGCCTTAGGGAGGCGTACAGCGACATCTACCGTAGAAGACTTAGATTCCTATTAACGGCACTAACGTCTCAAATTACAATGAGAAATCGGCAGTAACGATCGACGATTTGAGACGTTGGTGCCGTTAATAGAAGTCGTTTCGTGCACGAGCTTGGTTGTTTTGATAGCTCTGAGGCTAGAGCGATTGGCCGCATATGCAAGATGTCGCAGGTTCGAATCCTGCTCGCCACAGGTTCGAAACCTGGTCACAAAATTTCACGAGAATCGGTTAAGAAATGCGACCTATCTCTATAGGCCGGAATTCCGCCCATCTGGGCATCCGGACATACGAAATCATTTTTCTCAAAGCTGACACGGAGATCTTCGTGTCACTTGGTCGATTAGATTAACTTGAATAATATGATTATTGTCGGGTAAGCCAATAAATGGGTAACCCAAGTGATTGGGTTATGAATGTGTTACCCTTTCGAACGGACTTTCCAGGCCAAGCCTAGGACACACCTCAAATGATTAACATGGAATGCTTCAGCTGTCCTTAAAATAACATAGATTTTTAGTCAGGCCGTGATTGGTAGTTGATGATAGTGTCCACTTGCCTGGCAATATGAGATGCTGACAGGGGAGCAGGTAGAGGGAGCGTGGACCACACCCCAGAGGGGCTTATGCTTGCAGATATTAAAGTGAAATACAATAAGGATAGTACATTCGCCATCGGACATAGTGGAGTGAACAATTATCCAAACACGACTCTATTGCCAAAACGTTGCGTGTTCAGATATTTTCGAACACTCTGAAGATTAAATAACAAACAAGGTACTGGTTTTTTGCCTTATTAGTGTTGGAAAACTTTGACACTTATTATGTCATTTCAGCCACTTGACGCCGTGAAACTTTTCTAGAAAATCACTTTGGTTATTACTGGCCAACGCCGTTTTGTAGAAATGATTTTATCTTGGGTTCAGTCCTAAAATTATATATTTTATTTTGCGTATTGGTTGTAAAAAAAGACTATAAAAAATAATAGGTACAGTCAACGGCAAATGTAGATGATAATTTTAGTACTTTTGTCGCACTAACGTAACAATACTGCGACAGTTGGCATACGTCAAAGTTGTGAAAGTGACAAGGTACTAAAATGATCATCTACTTTTGCTGTTTTGTTTTGATCATGGCCAATTAATCTTTACCTCTCCCTTGCCCTCGCGTTATCCCGGATACATCCTACAGGAAACAGGGCTCCGCTTATTACATTCTGTACAAAAGTTACGTAAAACTTATAGGCATAAGCCAAAAACCTCATAAATAAATAAATAAACAATCATACACAAATCGGCCTATTCCCAAACTCAAACTAACTTACACACACATTTTACATAACTTTACATAGCTTGTACTATGGGTATGTTTACATATTTTCCTTGCTGATAGCGATCCCGTAGCGTCCCTTCCGACAGGGCGGCGCCGGCAGCCGGCACTCGTTGGGGCTTTAGACGGTAGCCCAAGGCGTTTGCTGCGGTTAGTTCGTCATACGAGTCCTGGTCCCCCAACCGGGTGGGATGCATAAAAGCATTTCCCCAACGTAAAAAATAGGGGTTAAATGTACCTACTACTTTAGCCCCGCTTAATAAGTCGAATATGACTCACTTTTTGAGTATTAGCAGTGAAAAATACATTTCATACATTCACTACCGATAATGCAATGTGAACACAAGACATTATAAATTTTACGGATCTCTGAAACACAAACAGATAATACACCGTTTGATTTACTAAGCGTCACATTAAAGTTGCCACTTAATAATGACGCGAATTTAAGGCAATTTACACCTGCGGCCCTTTGTTCTTCATTAACTACCTTGGTATGAAAAGAGCATGTCTGCCTTGGAACTATAAGAAACATAAAAATGAAAAATTACTACATTCTCAAAAACCTGTGCAGGAAAATCTATCTTGCAGGAGCTGGTGATTTTTGGTTCGAAGAGGGTGAAATTAGCAATAATGACAGTTTACGATATACATTGCTATGCGCCGTAATGTTTTTTATTTATGTTTTCATGACTGTATTGGAAATCATTGGTGCAATCGTCGGAGACTTGCCTAAGGATGAGAAGAGTGACTGTGTAACTTTCGCTGTGAGCCATACTATAGTCATGATAAAGATATTTTCGGTAATGGGTAAAAGGTACATCGTTTCTGTTATTTCTTATTATGATCATCGCCATCGCTATTATGGTGAGCATTATATATATTTTTAATTTTAATATTACGTATACAGGGAGGAACAATATCATGAAATTATGTTGTCATTTAACAATCGACTTGTAATCATTAGAAATATGTGTTAGAAAGAAAAAAAATATTATTAAAATAATGGCTTTAAATATTAATAATAACTAAGTACTTATATTTTGAAGTGCCACATGTCACTAGCTTTCTTATGTATAAGATAGGGTTGAAACATGCTGTTTTTTTAATTGATTTTTAAAAAGCTAAAGCTCGAAAACGGTTACAAATATTAGTATAATTTATTTGGCAAAAGTATGTACCAAGGCTAACCTATTCCCTGTTTACAGGAAAGTCCATAGTTCTGTTCCACCCAGTATATGTCTTATAAAAGTTTAAATATGAACAAAAGGGAATGAGTTTTTTGTGTGTGTGTATGTAGGGTTCCGTAGCTGTTCACCCGTGACATTATGTAGATTTAAAACATCGAAGTCTTATATTTACTACCAGCAGCGTCGCAGTACGAGTAGGGACCAGTTACCCACCGCTGCCACGCGGGACTCGTCTAGGCGAAAGCCTGCTTTAATTATCCCTAAATATAAACTGACAAGAGACATGTAACTCTTTCCGAATTATGGCACCACGTAATTCAATAGATTACCTGCCGAAATAAAATATACTACCTGTGATCTCACTTTCGCCCGAAACCTCAAGTATTTCCTAGTCCAGACGGCCTTTTACTCGGGTACCGAATTTTTACAGGGATATTACTTATTGGAAATTAAAATTTCAATTAGTACCAATATTAGTTTATTTGTCAATTTATATAGCCTGTTGTTATTATATTTGACATTGTTATCGTGTATGACGATGTGTGATCAATGTAATCAAATTATATGATATCCAACCAAACACTAGTACACTAAAACAAGGATGTCAGATATTGCAGTATCGGTACATATCGAAATATTTTACTTTAAGCGAAATATTTAACTTAATGTAACTTTTATGTCATGGTTAATAGGAAGCAAGTCAAAGAGTTGAACAGCAAATTGGTTGAAATTTGCAAAGACCACGAAGAAGAAGACCGTGTGGCAGAGAATTATAGAATAATTAAAAAAAATGTGGCTGCATACGTTGTGTCTGTCTATGGGTCCCTGGCCTGTTTCGTCATTGAAGGCGTTCGGAAGATGATGACGGGTATATTGAATCATTATACTTTTGGATTCCATTTTGCACCTGTAGATTAGTGCAAAACTCTTTAATTTACAAACTCATTTTTTTAAAGTTTGCAAATCATCATGGTCTACTTATCTTTAAAAAATAAAACCAGAAGACTCATCATCAACACCTTTGATTTTCATGTATGATATCCATGAAAAATTTACGGAATTTCTCAATTATTCTGAGCACTCGTCTCACTCATCGATCGATAGAAGCCCACATTTTTTTATTAGCTAGTTATAAATTAAACAGGTCACTTAAAAGAGGTTTGTTGGTTCCAAGGAAATGTGAATAATTTTGTATTTCGCAGTATAAAAACCTTTGTATCTTATTCAATATGCTGATATGCATAGACGATTGAAAATAATACTTTTTACGTCAAATAGTTTACTTTTTCAGGATCTCACTTCATAACAATCGTGACGTACTGGCCATACTTCGACGACAATTCCGTCACAGCTGTCTCATTCAGATTCTTCACAACAGCAGTGCTCTGCGCTTTGATGGTCACTATGATATCCATCGACTCCTTCGCGATGGTCACTTTGATCATGTACAAGTACAAATTTGTCACGTTGAGGCACTATTTAGAGGGTTTGAGGGTTCAGTTTGATCGTAACAACTATACTGGTAACGAGGTTTATGCTACGGATCAGTTGCAAGCTGGTCTGATTAAAGGAATTGTGATGCACGCAGATCTTATAAGGTACTTTTAAACTTTGCTGGGCTATTGCCGAGGCAGCGATTCCATTGCATTTATTTTTAAGTATATATATAGAAAGGCAACAGTTACAGCAACACATTAATAATAATAATCGTATGGCATTTATTTTCGAACCGTGAGATCTTCGAGAAGACAAGTACGATTGCCAGTTTGTTGCACTTTTAGCACCACCCAGGGGTCACGTGTAGGGTACCGGTGGGTACTCCCTACGGACGTGGTGCAACTTCGACCCCCCTTTGTCAAGTGAGTGGGCAACTTGACTGTTAGATGTTCTAAGCCGCCCGAAGGCCTCTAACTTGGCTTAACGACTGCTGTCATAGACAACAGCCGGGATCAACGGCTTAACGTGCCTTCCAAAGCACGGGAGCGCTCAGTTAGTAACCACTCAAAGCGGTCACCCATCTAAGAACTGACCTGCGCCCACATTGCTTAACCTCGCTTACCGCAAGCGGTTCGCGGGCGCCGCTGGGCAGCAACACATTGATATTATTTTATAAAGTTCATGTGGAAAGTTTTGGGTTTCATCTTGGTTTGTCCCATTCGTTTTTAGTTTGATTCTTATTTAGTCTCATTCTTTAGGTACTCGTATTGTACATCATTTCTTTCCTCGTCTTGTTCATTGTCATTGTCCGTCATTGTCCTCTTTGGTCAAAATCTGTAACTTGTCTCTTTCTTAATAAGTTTTGTTTGATTATTATCTTCCTCGTTATTAGTATCAGTTTCATATTATTTTTATTCATATTCGTCAATAATAAGAAATTAATGACAAATACAGGATGAGATGAAATGAGAATGAAACTAAAAACTAGGTCATCCCAAGCCAAGAGGGTACTGTTTTGTTAAGTTTTACATATCCTGAAATCTGTCTGTACTCAAACATTGGACATATTATCCAATAGGTATTAATTAGCTGCTTGATGTGAAATAATGACTTCAAAATAATTAAGACTAGACTTTTTTTATTTCCCATTTCAAACAAAAATCATGTTCTAGGTTATCGAAAGACATAGACCGGTGTTTCGGCACAGTTCTAGCGTTCCAAGTATGCCAGAGCTCCGGTACCGCGGTGTCCTTGTTGCTACAGATAGCCGTGAGTTTGATTTTTTTATTACACTCCTTACTGACTTTGGGCGGAATCTATATGCGATATTTTTAACTTTACCGAGATATACATATGAACGCGGTTTAAGTGTCATACGAAACAAATGGTACAGAGACCCCTCCGTAACCCCCCGTGGCCCCTCCGTGTAATAATGACATTAGCGTATTGTAGGCTCTTTATTTTGATGAAACACAACTTTGTGTAGATATAGTGGACTTTCTGAGTATTATCAACAACAAGCGATAGAGGGATAGGTCTTTGTACTTATGTATATTTTTTATTACACGCCCGTTCAGGCCACTATGGCTGACGGACGCCAAAAACGGGAGACGTCGTAGCTGCCTGAATGTATGTAAATCTAAGTGTCAACAAAATCAAAAATAAATGTTTTTGTGATTTATTTCAGCTTTCAAAAGATTTGACGTTCGGCGCGGGAATGAAATTAATTTTATTTTTAGCGGCAATAATCTTTCTACTCGCTCTTTTCCTCTGCAATGCGGGTGAAATAACGTACCAGGTAATTAGGTGATTCGTTGTGTATTAAGGTAGGTTACACCAACTTACCTATACTGTTACAGACCAATCAACGTTAAAAATGGTGCCAGCAGCTGTCATCCCATACAAACTTGTCAAACTTTCTATAAAATCAGATTTTGTCGAACACCGCTTACAATTACAGATGTTTTGGTGCAACCAACTCTTAATCAACCCCAGTACAATCTTCAATAATTTAAATAGAAAGAGCAAGCTGGAGAGAAATTCAGACCCGAAAATTGTAATTGCTCACATACTTTAACCAAACAAACGTCTCAACTTTCGTGTTCGTTATTCAGGCATCGCTCCTATCCGACTCTTATTTCTACTGCGGCTGGCATCTGAGTTGTATGCGTGGTGACATACGCCGGCTGGCGCTGCTGGCGTGTGCGTCGGCGCAGCGCCCGCTCGTCATGAAGGCCTTCAAGATGCTGCACCTCACTTACGGGACCTTCATACAGGTGGGTATTCTGGCTATTATTTTCTTAATTAAATACTGACATAATAGACCTTTCCACCTGATTTCAAGTAATGACAGTGACCCACAGATGTAATGTAAGTAGCTCTGGTTCACTACTAGCTTATTCACTCTTGCTCTGAAGACAGTTAGACAGTAATTGTTGGAGAATACAGACGATGGAAGCGAATTCTAGCAGTTCGCATTAAGCAAGACTGGGCTAATCGCTTTGTGCGAATAAATGCTATGTTGTCAACGTAACGATGTATTTCTAGTCGTCGGATTTACTGGATCATGTCATTCAGGCATAGCTATCTTACTTCTGTATAGTATCCGTAAATACATCCAGCCTTATACTCGTATGTAGAGCAATAGATATTTCGCTCCGTTAGCACTGAGCACAGACCTCTTGTAGTGTCACCTATGGAACTTTTATTTAGGTTTGTGTGATCATATTCCTCTTGCTTATTGTCTTTCTAATTAAAGATATGACAATAACAGTAACTCTCCTACAATTTCTGTCAGTTTCCCCTCTCAACCCATACTCATTGTCTCTTTGTTCTTTCGACAGGACCCTTGGGTGTTTCTCAGGTCGTTGTATTTTAATTTGTTTTACTGACCCTTCTTCCCCTTTTTTAACCGACTTCAAGATTTCAAAAGAGGAGGTTATCAATTCGGTTGTATGTTTTTTTTTTGTTTTTTTTTTTTTATTGTTTGTTACTCCATAACTCCGTCATTTCTTAACCAATTTGGAAAATTCTTTTTTTGATTGTAAGTATATATATCCAAGTTGGTCCCGTTTCTATCAAAACGCAGTTCTGATGATGGGATCCACGAGGAATTGAGAGAACTCTTCAAATCTTTAAGGCAAACATATAGTGATTTTTGTGTTTTTATCAACAAATCAAGCATTTGCATCCAAAAATGTGACATTGGATGAAGTGGAACTGCTGATGATGATCAGAACAGAACTCTTCAACGACGAAAAGTTCACGTTTGGCGATTTGTCCTCCTAGCTGTGTTTGTTAAGCAAGTTCTATTTTCACGATAAATTTTTATCATGCTTGATTTCTGATGATGGGATCCATGAGGAATTGAGGGAACTCCTCAAATCTTAAAGGCAAACATATAGTGATTTTTGTGTTTTTATCAACAAATCGAGCATTATCATACAAAAATGTGACATTTGATGAAGTGGAACTGCTGACGATGATCAGAACAGAACTCTTCAACGACGAAAAGTTCACGTTTGGCGATTTGTCCTTCTAGCTGTGTTTGTTAAGCAAGTTCTATTTTCACGATTGATTTTTGTCATGCTCGAGTTCTGTTGATGGGATCCATTAGGAATCGAGGGAACTCCTCAAATGTGAAAGGCACACAGATAGTGATTTTAGTATTTTCATGAACTAATCAAGCATTTTCATTCATAAAAGTGACATTTGATGAAGTGGAACTGCTGACGATGATCAGAACGGAACTCTTCAACGACGCGTAGTTCACGTTTGGCGATTTGTTCTCTTGGAAAATTATTGGATCTCATGGAAAAATATTGTTTGTCAAGCAAGCAATATTTTTCCATGATTCCATGAGGAATTGAGGGTCTTACACCATTATAAACATACTTATAGCCATTTTTATTTTATTGTATGGAATCTAAGAGTGCACCATCTAAGTATAATAAACTTTCACCGTTGAAGTCGTTTTTTTTTCTTAAAATTTATTTTTGGATATTTTTCTTGAGTTTTTTTTTTTATGTTTGTCATACTGTCTGTTTTGTTTCTATCCGGATGTGCAGTCGTAACATAATGAGTTTACCATATAAATGTACTAGTGTCAATCCTTTCTTAACCTCAGGACCTTGGACTCTTACTCTGTTTCCTGCTTTCACCTTTTTCCGCTGTGGCATGTTTACACACCCTCTTCTTTATTACCTCCGAGATATAATTTATTTTAACCTCATTAATTTGTTTTACATTTCAGGTTCTCAGAGGGACATATTCAGTATTCGCCTTATTTTACGCCCAAAATGAATCTTCGTAGAACATTTCACACTGCAATGGCTTATTAGTGTTCATTTAGTAATCAAGGAAGATATTGAACAATACTGAAACCAATCCCACAGAGATGTATTTAAATAGGTCACTATGCTGAGTGGGTAACTTAGCCTTTGTTGTGTATGTTTTTGTTTACTTTTGTTACAGTGCTTGTTGTGAATAAATATTTGAATCTTGAATCTTATATAGATTCGCTTAATTGCATACACACACTTCTAATATGCTTAACACTGTAGCCCCTGTTACCCCAGCTCTAGAAAAATAAATAAAAGAATACATTGTTATCTATGTTCATTTTTTTTTAACCTTGTATATTTGTGATGTATTACGCGACTAAATCTAAGAGTATATAATACTCGTATACTTTTGACTGTATCTGTATTTCTCAATATTCTCTATGTGTGTATGTGTTCTCTGTATGTGTTATCAAATATGTGAAATCATCCTACAAATACAGAAAGCATTCAAAACTCCAAACTAAACCTTTATTTTGGACGTCTGCAAAAGTGATTTACCAGAAGAGAAACTTATGAAATACAAATTACATGTGTTGTACATACTAAGGATCAACAAAACTCTAGTAGCTTACATATACATATTACAGTCATGACAGTCATTAGAGCCCATAAGTGTGTTTCATTTCATTTCATTTTCATTTCATTTCACTGTGATACTCTTACGTAATATATCGAAATCTACAAATATTATACTAGCATATCGTTGAATGTGTAATATCTCGATATTTGTGTAATATCTCGATATTTTGATGAAAGGAAGGAGCACTTAGCCACTTTATGTAGTCGTAATTGTATGTTTAATTGTTTGTATAATCTGTAAGCTTATGTCAACGAAGTGTCTCCTAAAAGCAAAAAAACCTAACAAAAAAAACACAAATTGCTAGAGATTCGTATGCGTACTCAACATTATTCTACTCGTACGCAATACTTGGGCAAAACGGTAAGATTAAAGTTCCCGTGATATATTAGGTGTGGTGTGTCGCATTCGCTATGCGGGTCCGGCCTAGTATTATTCTCCTTTTCCGAGGCCAAATAAATTCACACGACGGAAATATAAGAAAATGGCGGGCCCCGAGGAATAACCAACGTATATGGTCCCGTTCTTTAATTTCCATGCATGGAATGGTTACCGTGTCAAGGACGCGGCTTTCTTAAACGATATTTTGTGCTTCGAGGACGGTTTTTAAAAAAATGTGAAATATACTGGTTTTTTTCACAACTTTCAACAACAATTTATACAATGACAACAATTTATTTTACTAGGTCGTGTTTATTGAATGATGTCGAGAGACGACGTGAATTCCGGAACCACACAATGGCCCATGATGGCCCAACATAAAGGACACAGTTATACGTTAAAGCGAGAAAGATGTTCAGCTCACAAAAATTACGTTTTCGCAATATATATTTCTTCTTTATTATTAATAAAAAATTTACTTATATTAACTGGGTTAAATGTCAATTTGGTTTCGGCGTTTCTTCTCGTGTTCTCGGCAGTAATCTTCTATTTCAGAAAAAAACTATTAGATGTTGGCTTATAAAAGTGCCGTTGCGGCCTAATTGCAGAATACCATATCAGCCCTAGGACGTCCACTGCTGGACATAGGCCTCCCCCAATTTCATGGGGGGTAAATGCCATAATCGCCACGCTTGGCATGCGGGTTGGCGATCGCAGTATCTCCACCGCACTCAAGGAATGCTGCTGCCCATTCCCCGGTGATCTTTTGCAGAATAAATAAAAATAAATAATAAATATTGGGCGACAATCTTATTGTACATAAATCGAATTAGTCCCTAACTAAGCAAAGCTTGTACTATGGGTACTAGACGACGATATACATACTTATATAGATAAATACATACTTCATCATCATTCATTAATCATAAAAGATACATTTATGGTTACAATATGGTAGTATACTGCCAAACTGCGTAACAGTTTGCTGGCAGTGCATTTGCTGTTGATATACAGTTGTGTCAAAAACATATGGCTATTTTATATTCATGCTATTGTCTTTAGAGACCTTAAAATACCTAATAACATGCAAGTTTAACCTTATATTATGTTATGTTATGTTAATGTAATCAGGACCATTAAGAACGGGTACTTACATTCTCATTGATCCTGACTACACTTTTCTAGTAATACCTTACTGACACTTGTCTTAAAAGTACTTAAATATGTACATAGAAAACATCCAAGACCCAGGAACAAATATCCGTTCTAAATGCACAAATAATGCCCTGGCCGGGCTTCGAACGCCGAGACCTCTAGCTTCGAAAAATTGGGGGATTCGGAGGCAGTGTCACTATCAACTAGGCTAAACAGACCGTCAAAGAGAGAAAAAATAAAGAATAAGGTTCATTTATTTCATTCATTGTCTGGTTCCGGAATTGAATCGGTTACTTATAATATTGTAGCTAAATGTATCAATAACAATAATATCAAACTATAGTTTATTTTTATTTTACCATTTATGTACTCTTTCATTTTTAAGTCATTGAAGGGTTGAACTAAACATATAATTAACTTGTACATAAATGCTGAATGATTATATTGGAATCTGATTGCAGTCACATTAAATTTATTACGTGTAATCCGTGTAATTGAGAGCTTTGGAATAAATCAACCTCTATTTACCACGGATCATCCTACAATTCCTACATAAGCCACTAAATTTCATTTCATTTCATATTAACTTGGCTGGAAATATGCGAATATCTGACGTCACGTATTTCTAAGATTACTTCAATATTTGCTTATAAGAAACACTTTTTTCACTGGTAAAATTTTGTATAGGAAGATAAAACGCTATATAGAGATAGATAGTGAAACATCATGAAAATACGGTTCAATTCCAAAAACGTCTAATTTTCTCTCTGGGTTGCTAGGTGGAAGGAAGCTCTGGGTAGCAGTTGCTTTAGAATCATCATCATGTCCGTCGAAGCACGTCCACTGCTGAAATAGGCCTTCTCCAATGAGTTCCACAATGACCAGTTCAGTGCCACCCGCATCCAGAGGAATCCCGCGACCTTTACCAGGGCATCCGTCCACCTTGTGGGGGACCTGCCCACGCTGCGTCTTCCAGTACGTCATCGCCACTTTTCGCCCCAACGGCCATATGGTCTACGTGCTATGTGCCCCCCCCACTGCCACTAAAGATTAGCGATTCAGATGTCTACTTCGGTTCTGCTGCGGATGGCCTTATTCCTGATGCGATCACCCAGTGAAACTCCCAGCATAGCCCCCTTCTATTGCTCTTTTTGTAACTTTGAGCCTTCTTAAGAGGCCCATAGGTAGTAAGCGACCTTGGGAATAGGCGAATAAAAAAAAATAGGCGCATTGAAATGTAGTCGAAAATTATCCTCCCGCTGGTTGATCAGGTACCGTTTTTAGTATGGAAAATGACATTAAGATTTACGCACGCTCGAAATATTACCACACATTACTTTACCACCCTTCTGGCTTATCTAAGTACCTACCTGTAAATACATATAGTTACATCCACGTAACGAAAAGGTTTTTTTCCGTTTTGGACCTTAAGTGCATTGAAATATAGTTCAAAATTGGTACACCTTTTCATTTCTCTCCAATAGGGAACCTGTCTTCATTATGATATGACACGACATTTCATGGAAAGGATTAACATGTGGTTTGAGTTTGACGAACGTATTAGATTAATTAATTATGTAAGATTGTAATTTGAATTGTGATGACAAAATTATTGGTAATTTCAATATTTTCACCAATAGAATTTATGTACATTACATTAGGTAATATGATACCGCATAAAAATAAAATTTCAATGGTACTCGTAATAAATCATCAAATATCCAGGAATTAGCAACATTAATATGCATTTGTAATTGGATGTTGTTTCGGTTCTAGTTTCATTAAATAAATGCATTTAAACGTACAACTACAAAAACCACGTAACAGATTTAGGCTGAATAATAATAATAATAAACAAGAGACGTGTGTAGCTGTGTTCATTTAATATGATATGTATTTGACAGCTCTTATGCTTAAAGCTGTGTGCCAGTTGTATGAAAAAATGCCCTTCATGAAATTTATTTAAATTATTGTTTAAATAGATCAAATAATATCCAGTACTCACATTGAACACAAGACGATACGAGTAATTAAGCAAATATGCCGTAACATTAAATTTAAGGGTGCTATAATTATATCGGGCTTTAGTAAAAAGATCCTCCCCACAACCCTTGTTCCTCCCAACAATTTGCCTCAACACCTTATTGAACTCCTTACCGTCGTTGTCAAATAGATACAAAACATATTTAAATTCAGTACGTTCACATAACAGACTCCCTACTCACATAACCGATTCGGCGCTGGACTGAAGTCCGCAATCGGCTATGTTGGTTTGATTTTCTTGCGGCTTTGCTTCTCGGAAGTTGCCAGGCAGTGGTTGCTGCCTGCAGTCAAGCGTGGAATCGTAACTTAATAATTCAATCTTCTCAATTTGCTTGTCAACCGACGAGGAGAGGCAAGGTTATGCGAAAAATTTAGGTAGTACACAGTAGTTACAGTAAAAGTAATCTACGTTCCTAAAGTGACAAAAATATAAAAACCAAACCAAATCAAATATTGTACATATTTCAGACCCTATGATCCATATATGTATTGTTAGTTACAATTTGACTTTAAAACTATGTAAGTATGTACTTACAATTACTTTATGCTAAGAACTACTTCACATATGCCACAGTAGTCCAGACCTGATGTACTCCGTGTCACAGTATGGGTCAATATATAAGTATGCCCTTACATTCTTGTCATTAAAGTTATTTTCGCTTATTTTATGCTTAACTTACGCTTAATATGTATCTTCAACATTTACTGTAACATCTCCGAGATTATGAAATTTCTCGCATCGCTTCGCTACTAACCATAGGTTAGAAACCTTTACTATACAGTTGTAATATAGAAAAGCTTATCTTTTAGGCACAAAACTTTTAACTACGTATAAGATATTCTTATACGTATATATGAGTACCTGTACTGTTTTGTATGTTAACAAAATACCGACACAGATTTTCCGTACTCTCCCGCTCTAACATGATCACTTGAGATTCTGAGATCCCTAAACGACGCCGAATTTCCCACCGTGAAGTTAATTGGACCTTTTACCTTTATGCACACTCAATCGACCCGGTGCGGAAGCGTTTAATAACCCAAATTACATGCTTTCTAATCTGAAATGGCTCGAGTATTATTTAAGTACAGTGAAGGACGTATAGGCCTATACGTAAACCTCTGAGCGATTTGTTAACATAAGTTAATGACGACAAATCGTTCAATCTGCGAGGAAGCAGCCAGTTGCGGACTCTATACTGGAAGCACACCACTCCTCATTTCGAACAAAAGAAGTACTTGTGGACTGTCAATATGTACGAGATGAGCATTGACAATAGTATTACTATCTAAAAATCAGGGTCCTTTTTAGCACAAAATCGAGTTCTGAGCGGTCACACTCTAAAATATTTTAGCAAAAAAAACTATGCGCAGCAAATATTAAGTTTATATTTGATTCTCGATTGAATTACTTATGCGCAAAAGGAGTTCCTCAGGAGGTACATCATGTAACCAGAAATACAATAGATTGCGGCCCAAACAGTCTGAAATTCCTAGGAGCAACGGGTATACGCAAGGAACTATAAGGGCTGCCACAATAGATCAATTTCTGGTAGAAGCGGCATAGAAAAGCCACAACTTACCAAACAAAAACATTATTATTTATTATAGACACAGCACCGGCCCTAGGGTATAGCCAGGATGGTTTGGTCGCTCTATAGCTGCCAAGTAAACAGTAGCGCCTTATTGAGGAGTCGTAAAAATAATGCGGAATAAATCGCTCTAGAATGACCTGCCTAGAGCCGAAATGTACTAAAGCGTTAATATAAAACGTGACAATAGAAAAAACCGGCCAATTACGAGGTTGGACTCGCGCACGAAGGGTTCCGTGCCATTATCTATAAAAACGGCAAAAAATCACGTTTGTTGTATTGGAGCCACCTTAAATGTTTATTTTATTCTGTTTTTTTAGTATTTGTTGTTTAGCGGCAACAGAAATACATCATCTGTGAAAATGTCAACTATTACGGTTCATGAGATACGGCCTGGTGACAGACGAGACAGACATACAGATGGACGCACAGCGGATTCTTAGTAATAAGGTCCCGTTTTACCCTTTGGGTACGGAACCCTAAAAAAGCAATCGTATCAGTCAGGCCAGGGCTAAGGCCAGCGTTGTATGTACAAGCATTTATATATGTGGTTAATTCAAAATTAGTATAACTTCGTATCATGTTCATACTCGTAGCACGAAGCATATCTAAACCTTCACTCTGAAATCCATGTAAAATTAGTAATTCCCTTGAAAGCTACGAGGTCTAGTAACACTCTTTCAACCTCACACGAGCAACAAAGGGAACAAACATTAGATGCGGGTCTTTACAATTTTGGCCACTGCGATAGGACATTCACAACCCGTATCGACTTAATTCACTACTCATGCCTTGTGTAACTTGGCCCCAAGATTCGAAACTAATGCGTAACGGGAGATTTTCCTTGTACTGGTTCGACGGAGATAAGTTGTCGGCGGTTGTCGGCTTCGTAAATACTTACCCAGCCAGGCCAAAGTGCTCACTGCCGCAATTTCGGTTAGTTCATACACTTTCCAAGCTTACCGAACAGAACTACTCGTGGTCTAGATTCTGAGAACTGTGCTAACTATATTACGTTTTGAGCAAACATGAGGCTTCGGTGAGATCTTCGGTCTAGATTTACACGTCGTACAGATCCATGCTTATCTAACGAACGCTAGTAAGTATCATGATTCTGACGAGGGGTATATTTGAACTATACGAGTAAATATTCATTACCTATTATATAAAGACTGGCTTTTGCCCGCGACTTCGTCCGCGTTCAATTAATTATATAGTCGGCTAATGGTGTAAACCTGATAACGTTATATTATGGAAGTTTACAGGAGTTACAAAAAAAATATTGAAATTAAAATATTTAACTCCTAAAAACGGGAAGAATATAATTAGGTTATTTTTTCCCCTAATTCCAGAATAAAAGACAGGGAAAACGTTTTGATTATCTATTTTTTATGATGACTTTTGTAATCTCACTGTATTTTGCAATCAAATAACGTTTTAAATTATGGATTTAGCAGTTTGTCGAGAAAAAGAAAGTAAATAGATCTAGAATGTAAAGTACCTAAGTTCCTAATATATATATATATATATAATTATATATGCATATACATATAAATGCTGTAAATCAAATGGTACTTAATATACAAAGAAACTTCTTGAAAAAACTAAATGAAATCTTCTGAAATAAAAATATCTATTGGGTGTTGTGCGAAAATATTCACTATGCGCAACAATTACTTCGCGTTACTTATGCACTCCTATTTTCTTGGGCGAATAAAACGGTTTAAATTTCGCTAAATTACATTTAAAATATAAAATAAAATTAACGCGGGCCTTAAACACGACTACACCTTGCGGTGGTCCAAGGGGAAGGCGCCCGGTCCTGCGCCACCCGCATCCAGCGGACTACAGCGACTTTCACCAGGTCATCAGTCTATCTTGTGTGGGGCCTACCTATGCTGCGCATTCCGGTAAGTGGTCGCCACTCGAGAACCTTTCCGCCCTAACGGGCATCGGTTCTACGTGCAATGTGCCCCGCCCACTGCCACTTAAGTTTAGCGATTCGAAGGGCTATGTCTGATAATTGGGTTCTATTGCGGATAGCCTCATTTCTGATGCGATGACGCTGAGATTCTCCCAGCATAGCCCTCTCCTTGTTTTTTGGTGACTTTACGCCCTCTAATGAGATAGTAAGCGACTACGTTTCAGTGCCCATTATGACATCACTGGCAACACACACCGGTCAAAGACTCTCGACTTGAACAACTTCAACATAGAAAAGTGAAAAAACCCCCCACATTTTCATTTCAAAGATCAATAGCTCAAAAATGGCTGAACAGATTGTAATGAAACATAGCTAAGAACACTCGCGATAAAATTATCTATAACACAAAAAACTAAACGAATAATTATCCGTTTGGGAGCTAAAATACCACTGACAGATACACAGACAGACACGTTATACTTATACATAACACTCCTCTCTTTTTGCATCAGGGGTTAAAAACTCCCGTAGAATTTTGATAAGAAGTTATTTTAAACCCAAAACAGTGATTGTATTGGATTTACAGCTTAAAATTCACGATATATTATTAGAAAACAATAAAAGTACATACCTTTGCGATGTCATACTTCTTCGTTTACACCAAAAACACGAATCAAAGTTATTATCTTTTGCCACACATCTAGGCAATCAAAATTCTTATGAAAATGGCGGGTATATTTTATTATTAACCGATAACTTTTAAATTCGTGGAGTTGACTCATCATGTGATTTAAGCAATTTGTTAAAATAACTGGCAGTAGCTTTTATTTTCAGACGATGCACCTTTTTTTGCTACATAATGGTAGGTTAAACGAAAAAATATTAAGAAATGGATTTAGCGTTTTCACTCTTAGCAAATGCTATTATACAGAAATCATTGCTATTCAATTGTTGTAGGCGCCCATTCAAACTCTTGCCCTCTTTTCACCCCTTTAGGAACGATTTCCGGAATAAAAACTATCCTATGTCACGTATAGTATAGTATAACAGTATATATACTCGTAGTATGGATACGTGGTTGAGGTTGTAGTTAGGTAGAATCTATATTTGAAAACGAGTCATTGATAAATTATTAATAAATAGTTTTAAAAAAATACCATTTTTTATATACATATAAATTAACTAACTTTACTAGATGAATTTATCTAGAAAATTTATATATAATTAGTGTATAACTAGTTATATAAAGATACGTGGTTGTGGTTGTAGTTAGGTAGAATCTATATTTGAAAACGAGTCATTGACAAGTTATTAATAAATAGTAAAAAAATAATTAAATTGTTTTACCATTTTTTTTATATACGAGTACATATAAATTAACTAACTTTTCTAGATGAATTCATCTAGGAAAGTTATATATAATTAGTGTATAACTAGCGTATAATTATACACAATTATTTTAAATCATATTTTTGCCAAATTCACGTCTACAAAGTGTCTTTGCCTATTAATATTTTTTTTTATATTTACTAACAGTTATAATAATCTTACCTTTTTATTATAATCTATCTCTTTATTAATTTTCCGTCTCAGGTTAAGTTTATTATTGCTATGAATTTATTGGAAACTGTTTTTTATCTTAGCGTGTATTTTATGAATTGTATTTAAATAAATTATAATTACTTGCTGCGCCCTAATAGGGTCCCAGTACTGCTTCTACCTAGCATTAAGTTGCATGTCTTTATTTGTATGTACATGGTTGCAAATAAATTTAAATTGAATTACATTTATTTACCCCCTTAAATTCGCCCAACGTTTCCGATGTGACACAAAATCCTTGAATAGCTCTCGACCATTTGACTAAGGATGTTGTTATAACTAGGTAAATTAATTTAATTATACGCAATAAGGTCCCATTTACAAAAAAGTATGCCTTAACATCATGTCATTTGTAATGGGTTACAATTTAATTAAGTAAGCATTATAATGTATATATTATGTATAATATTATCGTGAAATCAATTCATTGCCGTCTAAGGTGAAACGCGGCTCGAGATTTTTTTAATCTCTCAATAGTGCTCACTACTACTACTGTGAGTCCAGATTTCATTAAATATATGATTTGAAGATATTAGCAATCGAAAAGCGCTCCAAACTCTAACCCAATGGCTCCGCATGACTACCACCAGAATTCTATTGAACCATTCCCATAACTCAAGTAAAACAAGAATGGATTCAACCTCAATATGTGCCCAAGTGTGTCCGTATTCACTGAAGCAAAGTTAAAGGAGTAAAGTTTCCGAATTCGCCCCGGAGGCCGATCCAACTTCGCAGTTGCAATAAATAAGGATTTTAGCGACAAATTACCGCCGCCCGAACACGTCTCGCCCTTTTGCGGAGTTGGAAACTAGTGGAAAAAGAATACGTCACCGAACCGTTTGGCGCCAATGCAAACAAAGGTTCCGAAGCAATTTTCTAAAGAGCCCGTAAAGCTATGGACTAGGCTCCCTACGAGGTTTTATCTGTCTTGTAGATAGTTTTGCGATACCTATGTACCTTTCTTTGCCCATTCGTTGGCTTAAGTATTTTGTTTTGGAGAAAAAAATACTGAGTTGAACAACACGAACAATAATACCAAATTGTGTAACGGATGAAAGGATACTTTCGGTAGATTAGTAGAAGTCTAAGAAACGTACCATTTTTTTCTTACTTAACACAAACCTGTATATTTTTAGGGCTCTGGACACTTGACTCAAATAAAAATTAACATCACGCAAACGTATATCTTAATCAAAAAATAGTTTAAAAAAAGCTAAACCTATCTAAATGGTCGCGTACGTTACGGTTTTAGAAGGATTATCTCCCTCGGACGCTCCGGTTGTGGAATGAGCTCCCTGCCGAGGTTTTCCCGAGGAACTACAGTGTGGGATTCTTCAAGAAAGGAGTGTATATGTACATATTTAAAGGATCGGCAACGCGCATGTGACACCCCTGGAGGTGGAGGCGTTTATAGGCTGCGGAGACCGCTTACCATCAGGCGGGCTGTACGCTTGTTTGCCACCGACGTGGCATAAGAAAAGCTCACTCAGCAATCTAACAATATTCCACACAATCAGTTTTGCTAGAATTTTATTTGCAGGACCCTAAGGTTTTTTTTCTAGTTTTTATTATAACGTTTTGTTGGCGTAATTGATATATATTATATGACCCATGACAAATTACAGCATTCTATTAGTTACGGTTACTGAGCTAAGCCGCGGACAGACGGACAGACGGACGTTCCCTGTGTTTTATGTCGATAACTTAAAAAAAATGTAATGAAGACAACACAGTGAGCACAAAAAAAAAGCAGAACCGCATCCTGATGAATAGGTGCGATTGAATATCTGGTAATTCAGCATAATAAATGGCGCCCGCCTCGTGTTCCCGTCAACGCGCCAGCTTTGTTCCAAGGGGCATAATAAAGACATTTTCTAGAGTGATAGAGCGTTCGATATCTTATTACAGCGAGCCTGTAAACTGACGAAACGCGCCTCGACTCACTGCCTTTATGGCCCGCGCTCCCGATTTCACCTTCGAGAAATTTTCCTCCGAACCCACCCGCCAACGAAATTCAACTTTATCTCGAATGCTTTTAAGGTTATAATTGTATCCGATAGGAACCGAGACAATGTATATAGGCTGATATAGGCAGATTTTTTGTCGACTGTGATGTATAAAACGAAAGAGCGGGCGACTTGATTGAAAATCCCGTTAGAGGAGGCTCTCGAAGAAAGTTTTTCAACGCTGAAGACGTCTGGCGTTTGTGTTGTGAGCTCTCTGGTAGAGTTATTGCGCACTATTGGTTTGATTTGGAACGGGAATGGAGGTAGCGTAGTTACATTGTTTAAGGCCTTATTTATGAGAACGAACGCTTGCAGCGTCGCAAGCAAAAAGAGGTGGCTATGACTGTGCCCTGTGCAGGGTTCATGTTGCGATCTGCTTGAATCACTTTCCTGTAAGTCCTATGAAAACCAGATGGCGCAATAAATGAACAGGGTGTGGCCTGTAATAGGAGCGAAAAATTAAACGTTACACTATTGAGCTCTCTAGCAATTATTTATACGTTTTAATTGAAAAAAAAAGACGATTTGGATTCTTTTCACAAATATACCCTATATGTATTTTTTTACTCTACTGGAGCTATATTAATAACTATTTATTTAATAAACAGTAAAAAAAAGTCCCAAAAGTATCCTTAAAACCAAAAATGCAACAATGATTATGTGTCATAACTGTATGCTACCTCAAAGCAGTGACGGCCGCGCTATAATCTCGTGGTGCCAAGATCCATTACTTGCAGCCTGCAGGTCATAACTTAAGAACAAAATTTCTCCCAAGTGAAAAAAGATTTTTTTTTGACACAAGAGGTTATTGCAGATGCTCTAAGGAAGCAGCCTCTAATTTTTTGCTCCTATTACAGGCCACAGCCTGTATATGAACACCCTAAGCAACGGGATCATATCGGCGCATGCGTAGTCTATCTACAAACGCGGCTTTAAAAGCCCCTATCCACTGATGAATATGATTGACACTTAATGAGTGTTACGTACAATAATCAATCATTAGATTACAATCAAAATGCCAAAATCCCCAAAAACAAAATCACCCCAAAAGCCTTTGCACTCATAGACATCCTCGGTTTCCACCAGAATGCGTATTGTTTCACAAAGATAGGTCAATTTATATGGGGCTTACCTTATGTCCCTAGGTTAAAATCTTAACTAAGTAGGTAAGCATTATTAGAATGAATTGGGCTCCATACATATATATATAAGTAGTTTAAGTACAAGAGTTGCGAGCTGGAAACGTCTTCCACAGCCGTTTTTCGCTCGGCAACGACCTTCTAACTAATTGGGTACTACTGCCACATGTTAGAATTCATAACATGGTGTTATTATACGCATAGTAAACCCTCAAAATGTTGCAATAAATTACAAATTATCAAAATAAAAAAAAAACCTGCCCGCCCGCCGACCCGTATAAAAACCCTTCTTATGGGTCGTCAAGGCACGAGTGACGCCCCTGGTGTTGCAAGCGTCCTTAGGCGACGGTGACCACTTACCATGAGGTGGGCTGTCAGCTTGTTTGCCACCAAAATTGGTATAAAAAATTCTTAAAAAGATACATGACTTAAAACTTAAATTTTTTAATCGTCCAAGAGAAAATTAAGAGATACCAATGAAGTCCTTATAAAAAATAAAAAAAAATAAAAAAAATATTGGGGGACAATCTTACACAAATCGACCTAGTCCCAAACTAAGCAAAGCTTGTACTATGGGTACTAGACGACGACATTCATACTTATAAAGATAAATACATATTTAAATACATAGAAAACATCCAAGACCCAAGGACAAATATCCGTGAAAAATGCACAAATAAATGCCCTGGCCGGGATTCGAACCCGGGACCTCTAGCTTCGGAAGCAGAGTCACTACCAACTAGGCTAAACAAGCCGTCAAAATGTAATAAGTTACTGTCAAATAAATCATTTTTGGTAGAAGCTTTCATTGCCGACTGTACTTTTTCAACAGTCATCAACTACGCGTTGAGACGGTTCGAATGAAACCAAACATGGCGGGTTTATCTTTGTGTAGTTTAGTAGTCTCCATCATCAGCTCTGCTCTGAGGTATCATAATATTGCATTGTACATGCAATATTTCAGTCCAGTCGAATGCCGGCAAGTGGCTTGAAAAAAGGATTGCAAAGTTTGATGGCATCTTACATTCTAAATAAAAGCTTGTAAAATACAGAAAATTATTACATGATACTGTGTTCCTATGAGTGTACAGGGTGACTCGTAAGTCGTGAATCGTAACAACAGAATTATGCTCTTCATGATTCTGAACAACTTTTGCTATGGGAACAACCTTGTCCGTGCCAAAAATTATTTCATACATTGTTATGTCCAGACAAAATTCGAAACCTATGGAACAGCAGATATTTTTTTCGCACGGACAAGGTTGGTCTCAGAGGAAAAAACAAAACAAAATTATGAAGAGTATAGTAAGTTGCCATCAAACTTTGCAATCCTTTTTTCAGCCACTTTCCGGCATTCGGCTGAACTGAAATATGCACAACAAAACAGCGATTTACTTATTTTCTCATACAACGGTTGGTTCGAATATTATTACATATGTATAATGTTAATCTGTAGGAGCCGTTTCGAAAGCCGCTAGCGTGCCAGCCTGTAGCCGTACTCTATAATTATAGTTGGGCATATATACCTAGTCATTTTATCATGTCTACTAACTAAACGCAACTGCTGTGTAAACTGGTTCGAATGGCACCATATATTTTTGTCAAGTCGTCAATAAGACAGACCTGACGAAGCCTGCATTGCGGATTAAAATTGCATGTTAAAATTTTGTACTGAATATTAAATAAATTATTTTTTGTTATAAGACAGAAGTCTACTAGTTCGTTACTACAAAGGCCGAAAAGGAATGGATTGCCTGCCGAGTGTATCATAGAGTGTCGTCTATACGAGGTAGGCAAGCCCTAATCTAGCCGAATGTATAGTAATTTTCTCCAAAAAAAACGGGAAAATTTGAAATAATTTTAAGTACTAGCGGCTCTGTGAGCTGTAAACCTCGTGACTGATGTTTTTTACGTTTTCAAACCATATCTCTCATTCATCCAACCACCATTCAAGCGAAAAACCGAACACGCGGCTCTGCCATTTTTGAAAAATTCCCAAAATCTTAAGAAAATAAAAATATTAGAGGACAATTTTTACACAAGTCGAACTAGGTCCATAAAACTCAATAAGTCTTGTGTTATGTTAAAAATGAAACGTCAAATACTCCATATAATCACCAATGATTCCATGAGTTACCGAACTGCTAACTAACGGTAAAAATTGGCGTGAATAATACATAAGCTGCAAAACGCTCAGTGCTTCCCGTTCGGGTAGGTTGAAATCTGAAACAGTCAGATATTGGAGAGTTATAGCCTTAAACACGACTACACCTTGCGGTGGTCCAAGGGGAAGGCGCCCGGTCCTGCGCCACCCGCATCCAGCGGACTACAGCGACTTTCACCAGGTCATCAGTCTATCTTGTGTGGGGCCTACCTATGCTGCGCATTCCGGTAAGTGGTCGCCACTCGAGAACCTTTCCGCCCTAACGGGCATCGGTTCTACGTGCAATGTGCCCCGCCCACTGCCACTTAAGTTTAGCGATTCGAAGGGCTATGTCTGATAATTGGGTTCTATTGCGGATAGCCTCATTTCTGATGCGATGACGCTGAGATTCTCCCAGCATAGCCCTCTCCTTGTTTTTTGGTGACTTTACGCCCTCTAATGAGATAGTAAGCGACTACGTTTCAGTGCCCATTATGACATCACTGGCAACACACACCGGTCAAAGACTCTCGACTTGAACAACTTCAACATAGAAAAGTGAAAAAACCCCCCACATTTTCATTTCAAAGATCAATAGCTCAAAAATGGCTGAACAGATTGTAATGAAACATAGCTAAGAACACTCGCGATAAAATTATCTATAACACAAAAAACTAAACGAATAATTATCCGTTTGGGAGCTAAAATACCACTGACAGATACACAGACAGACACGTTATACTTATACATAACACTCCTCTCTTTTTGCATCAGGGGTTAAAAACTCCCGTAGAATTTTGATAAGAAGTTATTTTAAACCCAAAACAGTGATTGTATTGGATTTACAGCTTAAAATTCACGATATATTATTAGAAAACAATAAAAGTACATACCTTTGCGATGTCATACTTCTTCGTTTACACCAAAAACACGAATCAAAGTTATTATCTTTTGCCACACATCTAGGCAATCAAAATTCTTATGAAAATGGCGGGTATATTTTATTATTAACCGATAACTTTTAATTCGTGGAGTTGACTCATCATGTGATTTAAGCAATTTGTTAAAATAACTGGCAGTAGCTTTATTTTCAGACGATGCACCTTTTTTTGCTACATAATGGTAGGTTAAACGAAAAAATATTAAGAAATGGATTTAGCGTTTTCACTCTTAGCAAATGCTATTATACAGAAATCATTGCTATTCAATTGTTGTAGGCGCCCATTCAAACTCTTGCCCTCTTTTCACCCCTTTAGGAACGATTTCCGGAATAAAAACTATCCTATGTCACGTATAGTATAGTATAACAGTATATATACTCGTAGTATGGATACGTGGTTGAGGTTGTAGTTAGGTAGAATCTATATTTGAAAACGAGTCATTGATAAATTATTAATAAATAGTTTTAAAAAAATACCATTTTTTATATACATATAAATTAACTAACTTTACTAGATGAATTTATCTAGAAAATTTATATATAATTAGTGTATAACTAGTTATATAAAGATACGTGGTTGTGGTTGTAGTTAGGTAGAATCTATATTTGAAAACGAGTCATTGACAAGTTATTAATAAATAGTAAAAAAATAATTAAATTGTTTTACCATTTTTTTTATATACGAGTACATATAAATTAACTAACTTTTCTAGATGAATTCATCTAGGAAAGTTATATATAATTAGTGTATAACTAGCGTATAATTATACACAATTATTTTAAATCATATTTTTGCCAAATTCACGTCTACAAAGTGTCTTTGCCTATTAATATTTTTTTTTATATTTACTAACAGTTATAATAATCTTACCTTTTTATTATAATCTATCTCTTTATTAATTTTCCGTCTCAGGTTAAGTTTATTATTGCTATGAATTTATTGGAAACTGTTTTTTATCTTAGCGTGTATTTTATGAATTGTATTTAAATAAATTATAATTACTTGCTGCGCCCTAATAGGGTCCCAGTACTGCTTCTACCTAGCATTAAGTTGCATGTCTTTATTTGTATGTACATGGTTGCAAATAAATTTAAATTGAATTACATTTATTTACCCCCTTAAATTCGCCCAACGTTTCCGATGTGACACAAAATCCTTGAATAGCTCTCGACCATTTGACTAAGGATGTTGTTATAACTAGGTAAATTAATTTAATTATACGCAATAAGGTCCCATTTACAAAAAAGTATGCCTTAACATCATGTCATTTGTAATGGGTTACAATTTAATTAAGTAAGCATTATAATGTATATATTATGTATAATATTATCGTGAAATCAATTCATTGCCGTCTAAGGTGAAACGCGGCTCGAGATTTTTTTAATCTCTCAATAGTGCTCACTACTACTACTGTGAGTCCAGATTTCATTAAATATATGATTTGAAGATATTAGCAATCGAAAAGCGCTCCAAACTCTAACCCAATGGCTCCGCATGACTACCACCAGAATTCTATTGAACCATTCCCATAACTCAAGTAAAACAAGAATGGATTCAACCTCAATATGTGCCCAAGTGTGTCCGTATTCACTGAAGCAAAGTTAAAGGAGTAAAGTTTCCGAATTCGCCCCGGAGGCCGATCCAACTTCGCAGTTGCAATAAATAAGGATTTTAGCGACAAATTACCGCCGCCCGAACACGTCTCGCCCTTTTGCGGAGTTGGAAACTAGTGGAAAAAGAATACGTCACCGAACCGTTTGGCGCCAATGCAAACAAAGGTTCCGAAGCAATTTTCTAAAGAGCCCGTAAAGCTATGGACTAGGCTCCCTACGAGGTTTTATCTGTCTTGTAGATAGTTTTGCGATACCTATGTACCTTTCTTTGCCCATTCGTTGGCTTAAGTATTTTGTTTTGGAGAAAAAATACTGAGTTGAACAACACGAACAATAATACCAAATTGTGTAACGGATGAAAGGATACTTTCGGTAGATTAGTAGAAGTCTAAGAAACGTACCATTTTTTTCTTACTTAACACAAACCTGTATATTTTTAGGGCTCTGGACACTTGACTCAAATAAAAATTAACATCACGCAAACGTATATCTTAATCAAAAAATAGTTTAAAAAAAGCTAAACCTATCTAAATGGTCGCGTACGTTACGGTTTTAGAAGGATTATCTCCCTCGGACGCTCCGGTTGTGGAATGAGCTCCCTGCCGAGGTTTTCCCGAGGAACTACAGTGTGGGATTCTTCAAGAAAGGAGTGTATATGTACATATTTAAAGGATCGGCAACGCGCATGTGACACCCCTGGAGGTGGAGGCGTTTATAGGCTGCGGAGACCGCTTACCATCAGGCGGGCTGTACGCTTGTTTGCCACCGACGTGGCATAAGAAAAGCTCACTCAGCAATCTAACAATATTCCACACAATCAGTTTTGCTAGCAATTTTATTTGCAGGACCCTAAGGTTTTTTTTCTAGTTTTTATTATAACGTTTTGTTGGCGTAATTGATATATATTATATGACCCATGACAAATTACAGCATTCTATTAGTTACGGTTACTGAGCTAAGCCGCGGACAGACGGACAGACGGACGTTCCCTGTGTTTTATGTCGATAACTTAAAAAAAATGTAATGAAGACAACACAGTGAGCACAAAAAAAAAGCAGAACCGCATCCTGATGAATAGGTGCGATTGAATATCTGGTAATTCAGCATAATAAATGGCGCCCGCCTCGTGTTCCCGTCAACGCGCCAGCTTTGTTCCAAGGGGCATAATAAAGACATTTTCTAGAGTGATAGAGCGTTCGATATCTTATTACAGCGAGCCTGTAAACTGACGAAACGCGCCTCGACTCACTGCCTTTATGGCCCGCGCTCCCGATTTCACCTTCGAGAAATTTTCCTCCGAACCCACCCGCCAACGAAATTCAACTTATCTCGAATGCTTTTAAGGTTATAATTGTATCCGATAGGAACCGAGACAATGTATATAGGCTGATATAGGCAGATTTTTTGTCGACTGTGATGTATAAAACGAAAGAGCGGGCGACTTGATTGAAATCCGTTAGAGGAGGCTCTCGAAGAAAGTTTTTCAACGCTGAAGACGTCTGGCGTTTGTGTTGTGAGCTCTCTGGTAGAGTTAATGCGCACTATTGGTTTGATTTGGAACGGGAATGGAGGTAGCGTAGTTACATTGTTTAAGGCCTTATTTATGAGAACGAACGCTTGCAGCGTCGCAAGCAAAAAGAGGTGGCTATGACTGTGCCCTGTGCAGGGTTCATGTTGCGATCTGCTTGAATCACTTTCCTGTAAGTCCTATGAAAACCAGATGGCGCAATAAATGAACAGGGTGTGGCCTGTAATAGGAGCGAAAAATTAAACGTTACACTATTGAGCTCTCTAGCAATTATTATACGTTTTAATTGAAAAAAAAAGACGATTTGGATTCTTTTCACAAATATACCCTATATGTATTTTTTTTACTCTACTGGAGCTATATTAATAACTATTTATTTAATAAACAGTAAAAAAAAGTCCCAAAAGTATCCTTAAAACCAAAAATGCAACAATGATTATGTGTCATAACTGTATGCTACCTCAAAGCAGTGACGGCCGCGCTATAATCTCGTGGTGCCAAGATCCATTACTTGCAGCCTGCAGGTCATAACTTAAGAACAAAATTTCTCCCAGTGAAAAAAGATTTTTTTTTGACACAAGAGGTTATTGCAGATGCTCTAAGGAAGCAGCCTCTAATTTTTTGCTCCTATTACAGGCCACAGCCTGTATATGAACACCCTAAGCAACGGATCATATCGGCGCATGCGTAGTCTATCTACAAACGCGGCTTTAAAAGCCCCTATCCACTGATGAATATGATTGACACTTAATGAGTGTTACGTACAATAATCAATCATTAGATTACAATCAAAATGCCAAAATCCCCAAAAACAAAATCACCCCAAAAGCCTTTGCACTCATAGACATCCTCGGTTTCCACCAGAATGCGTATGTTTCACAAAGATAGGTCAATTTATATGGGGCTTACCTTATGTCCCTAGGTTAAATCTTAACTAAGTAGGTAAGCATTATTAGAATGAATTGGGCTCCATACATTATATATAAGTAGTTTAAGTACAAGAGTTGCGAGCTGGAAACGTCTTCCACAGCCGTTTTTCGCTCGGCAACGACCTTCTAACTAATTGGGTACTACTGCCACATGTTAGAATTCATAACATGGTGTTATTATACGCATAGTAAACCCTCAAAATGTTGCAATAAATTACAAATTATCAAAATAAAAAAAAAAACCTGCCCGCCCGCCGACCCGTATAAAAACCCTTCTTATGGGTCGTCAAGGCACGAGTGACGCCCCTGGTGTTGCAAGCGTCCTTAGGCGACGGTGACCACTTACCATGAGGTGGCTGTCAGCTTGTTTGCCACCAAAATTGGTATAAAAAATTCTTAAAAAGATACATGACTTAAAACTTAAATTTTTTAATCGTCCAAGAGAAAATTAAGAGATACCAATGAAGTCCTTATAAAAAATAAAAAAAAATAAAAAAAATATTGGGGGACAATCTTACACAAATCGACCTAGTCCCAAACTAAGCAAAGCTTGTACTATGGGTACTAGACGACGACATTCATACTTATAAAGATAAATACATATTTAAATACATAGAAAACATCCAAGACCCAAGGACAAATATCCGTGAAAAATGCACAAATAAATGCCCTGCCGGGATTCGAACCCGGGACCTCTAGCTTCGGAAGCAGAGTCCACTACCAACTAGGCTAAACAAGCCGTCAAAATGTAATAAGTTACTGTCAAATAAATCATTTTTGGTAGAAGCTTTCATTGCCGACTGTACTTTTTCAACAGTCATCAACTACGCGTTGAGACGGTTCGAATGAAACCAAACATGGCGGGTTTATCTTTGTGTAGTTTAGTAGTCTCCATCATCAGCTCTGCTCTGAGGTATCATAATATTGCATTGTACATGCAATATTTCAGTCCAGTCGAATGCCGGCAAGTGGCTTGAAAAAAGGATTGCAAAGTTTGATGGCATCTTACATTCTAATAAAAGCTTGTAAAATACAGAAAATTATTACATGATACTGTGTTCCTATGAGTGTACAGGGTGACTCGTAAGTCGTGAATCGTAACAACAGAATTATGCTCTTCATGATTCTGAACAACTTTTGCTATGGGAACAACCTTGTCCGTGCCAAAAATTATTTCATACATTGTTATGTCCAGACAAAATTCGAAACCTATGGAACAGCAGATATTTTTTTCGCACGGACAAGGTTGGTCTCAGAGGAAAAAACAAAACAAAATTATGAAGAGTATAGTAAGTTGCCATCAAACTTTGCAATCCTTTTTTCAGCCACTTTCCGGCATTCGGCTGAACTGAAATATGCACAACAAAACAGCGATTTACTTATTTTCTCATACAACGGTTGGTTCGAATATTATTACATATGTATAATGTTAATCTGTAGGAGCCGTTTCGAAAGCCGCTAGCGTGCCAGCCTGTAGCCGTACTCTATAATTATAGTTGGGCATATATACCTAGTCATTTTATCATGTCTACTAACTAAACGCAACTGCTGTGTAAACTGGTTCGAATGGCACCATATATTTTTGTCAAGTCGTCAATAAGACAGACCTGACGAAGCCTGCATTGCGGATTAAAATTGCATGTTAAAATTTTGTACTGAATATTAAATAAATTATTTTTTGTTATAAGACAGAAGTCTACTAGTTCGTTACTACAAAGGCCGAAAAGGAATGGATTGCCTGCCGAGTGTATCATAGAGTGTCGTCTATACGAGGTAGGCAAGCCCTAATCTAGCCGAATGTATAGTAATTTTCTCCAAAAAAAACGGGAAAATTTGAAATAATTTTAAGTACTAGCGGCTCTGTGAGCTGTAAACCTCGTGACTGATGTTTTTTACGTTTTCAAACCATATCTCTCATTCATCCAACCACCATTCAAGCGAAAAACCGAACACGCGGCTCTGCCATTTTTGAAAAATTCCCAAAATCTTAAGAAAATAAAAATATTAGAGGACAATTTTTACACAAGTCGAACTAGGTCCATAAAACTCAATAAGTCTTGTGTTATGTTAAAAATGAAACGTCAAATACTCCATATAATCACCAATGATTCCATGAGTTACCGAACTGCTAACTAACGGTAAAAATTGGCGTGAATAATACATAAGCTGCAAAACGCTCAGTGCTTCCCGTTCGGGTAGGTTGAAATCTGAAACAGTCAGATATTGGAGAGTTTTTGCAAGGGTATTCATACTTGCTAAGCAGCTTTGGATCAGTGATACCTACCCGTTTCTTCTATAGAAAGAAGCATTTTTTATAAGTGAACTCAACAGAGTTCATTGCAATGAAGTTTTATAGTTTAAACTATCAAAATCAATAAATTATTTTATTGATGATTGTAGCAGTTCAACTTAGTGAAATTAGCATTAGATATAAAACGAATAAATGGCAATGTATCTACCGTTATTCGGAGCGTTCGTGGCCCAGCGGCGCCCGCGTACCGCGTGCGGTATGCGAGGTTAAGCAATGTCGGGCGGGGTCAGTCCTTGGATGGGTGACCGCTTTGAGTGGTTACTAACTAACTGAGCAGTAGTTAAGCCAAGTTAGAGGCCTTCGGGCGGCTTGAGAACTTCTAACAGTCAAGTTGCCCACACACTTGACAAGCCTAATCCCAATAAGATCTAGTTTCCCCCTGGGGTTGGAAGGTCAGATGGCACTCGCTTCCGTAAAAACTAGTGCCTACGCCAATTCTTAGGATTAGGTAGCGGAACCCGGGCATCCTACAACTGTATCTACCTACCGTTACTCAATCACATGAAAAAAGGCTTGACGAATAGATGCAGTCTCACATATACAGGCTGTGTCCTCTAATAGGAGCAAAAAATTAAACAGTACACTATTGAGCTCTCCAGCAATTATTTCCAAATAGTTTCCATTGATAAATTAATGTATTTTTTTATGCAAATATAGCTTAGGTGTACTTTTTTACTCTACTGGAGTGATATTAATACCTATTTAGTTAAAAAACATTAAAAAATTATAAAAAAAAAAACATCCGAAAAATACCCTTTTCAACCAAAAATGCGACAACGATTATGAGTCATAACTTGAAGCAACCTCCAAATCAGCATTGACTGCCGCGCTATAATCTCTGGGTGCCAAGATCCATTAGGTACTTTAGATCAAAATTTCTCCCAATTGAAAAAAAAATATTTTTTTTGGACACAGGAGGTTAATGCAGATGCTCCAAGGGAACGTCCTTTAAATTTATAGCTGTATACGAGTATATAAACACCGTTTATTGGCTATGTGCACGTCAGAAACGTCAAGCGTCCCGGGACAATGTCAAACTCAGCGGTGTCAAATAATGACACATGAATATTTTATTTTATTTAGTAAACGAAAAAGATCCCTTACTGGAAATTTTACTGAAACAAATAAGAAAATAAATAAATAAATACAAACCAAACGAATCGTAGGAAACCGTTAAGAAACCACTAGGAAACGTGAAAGTAAATTTGACAGTCCCCGTCCCCGGTAAGTACACATTTCTGCCGTGGTATGCGCTGCGATCGCCTAGCTTACCCCCACCACCTACTTCGCACTTAGCCAATAACATGAATTAATAGACGTACTTACCAACTCTTAGCTCGAAAATCATACCTCAAGGAGATGTCATCGGAGTTAATACTTGAGTACTCGCAAAAGAAATCACGAGCAAACTAGTAAAATACATTAGGGACACTAAGGATGAGTTGCACCACACCGTCTGTAATCGTAAGCTGTGTTCGTTAAAATTTGAATCTATGGAAAGTTTGACAAGTTTCTATGGGATGACAGCTGTCGGCGCCATATTTAATGTTGATCGGTCGGTGATCGTAAGTTGGTGCAACCCAGCCTTAAAGTTACAGTGGTCAAAGGGTCAATGTATTTGTGAGCGACTTTACATTTATTTTTTACCAAATATGCAATGAAATATTGATGTTATGTTTCTTATAATTATAAATGGCTGCGAAGTATGACGTTTCAGGTGCGGCTAGGACAAGGTCGTTAATGGAATTTCATACACAGCTTGCAGGCCTAGGCCGGCAAAGTCCTCTTTTTTAATTTCCATTCCACATAAATATGTGGCACAAGCATCATGACATTCATGACATCCTCCACTCTGCGTATTAAAAATATAACTTTGTTTTTTTTTGTTATTTATTTCATTGCATATTTGAGAAAAGCACTATACATACCTTGGCGGGAAATATAGGGTTGCCCGCCTCAGCAGACCTATCCAGCCGAGCGAACTTTCGTCCCGGCCTTTGTAGTAATGTACTAATCTGTCTTCGAAGCGGCGAAGACAGATTAGTACAGATACAGATAGGCCGATTAATACAGATAGGCCGCTAGTCTTATTTACACTCGTACGAGATTCGTTTGCTGGTTTCACTACATTGCGCGGTTTGTCAGATCGATTGAACTCATTATACCGCGGTAACCCGCAATGTAATGCAATTCGCATGCGAGTCCCGTATCAGAAGGCCTACTCCGAACTTCGAAAATCGAACTTCGTGTCGTGCCGTCCCTTTCACTCTCGTGTTATACACTATATGACGGAAAGGGACGGCACGATACGAAGTTCGATTTTCGAAGTTCAGAGTAGTCTTTGCCTTAAATCTTCAGTTTAGGTAGATACCTGTGACGACCTGTTTAGCCTAGTTGGTAGTGACTCTGCCTCCGAAGCTAGAGGTCCCGGGTTCGAATCCCGGCCAGGGCATTTATTTGTGCATTTTTCACGGATATTTGTTCTTGGGTCTTGGATGTTTTCTATGTATTTAAGTATGTATTTACCTATATAAGTATGTATATCGTCGTCTAGTACCCATAGTACAAGCAATGCTTAGTTTGGGACTAGGTCGATTTGTGTAAGATTGTCCCCCAATATTATTATTATTAAAAAATACTACCGATTGCAGTTTTATCGCATACATAAATCTGAAGATTTTGTGACTAGCTTCCAATATCTACGGGTATTCCTTCCAGCACAACTCTTGATAGGTAGACGTTTTATGTTTTAGTAAGATTTATACTAACGGCTCTCCTACCTCATTCGTGATATTTTTACGTTTAATACGCACATAGCTTCGCAACCTTGAAAAAAATCTAAAGTCTTGTTGACAAAGAAATCCTTGAATTATCGAACCTGATTTCACGATTTTCAGTTGAGGTATGCGACCTCAGAGTAATCATTAGACTAGTGGTTAGTGACCTAGCCTATTACCATAGATAAAATAAGTAAGAATAGAGAGCTAACTCCATACATCATTTTTTACTTATTATTTCGTAGTCGACATCTAGCGTCAAATAGCGGAATTATCAGTACTGCCATAAAGATACTAGATGTCACTTATGTCGCTACTGACGAAAAGTGTTTGTTCTCAACAATTTACTGCTAATATTTAAAGCAGAATGAGTTCAAAACAGAGTTCCTGTTATAATATTAGCTAAAAATGGTTGAGCATTCGATTGTTCGTTCGTCACGGCGTCTATTGTCGAGTAGCAGTACTGCTAATTCCGCTATTTGACGCTAGATGTCGACTACGAAATAATAAGTAAAAAATGATGTATGATGACATATGGAGTTAGCTCTCTATTCTTACTTATTTTCTCTATGCTATTACGAATCGTATCTAGATGAACGAAAAAACCATTAACTATATAAAAAACCGGCCAAGTGCGAGTCCGATTCGCGCACGAAGGGTTCCATACCGTACTATTATCTATACAACATTAGACACTTTATTATATCCATTTTTTATTTAATTTAATATTATTATTTTTTATTTTATTTTTTATCAGTAATAAGAACGTTAAATAATATCAAGTAGAATTTTGGTCAAGTGCGAGTCAGATTTTAGTTTTCCCATATATTTTGAGACCCAGCGCCTGATGAACACAACGAGCAACTTTTTTTAAAAAAATATTTTGTATGGTAGCTCCCGTAAAAAATATTATCTTTTGTTTTTAGTATTTGTTGTTATAGCGGTAAAATACACCATCTGTGAAAATTTCAACTGTCTAACTATCGCGGTTCATGTGATACAGCCTGGTGACAGACCGACAGACAGACAGTTTAACCCTTTGGGTATGAAACCCTAACAAACATAAAATAAACTTAGCTAGAAAAAATTAAACTACGTAAAAAATACAGTACAGTATGCGGTTCTTCAAGAAAGGAGTGTATACATGCTTAAAGGATCGGTAACGCGCATGTGACACCCCTAGGAGTTGCAGGCGTCCATAGGCTGCGGTGACCGCTTACCATCAGGCGGGCCGTACGCTTGTTTGCCACCAACGTGGTACCAAAAAAAATTACTTTACTAATAAAAATCGGTCAAGAGCATATGTCGGGCCATGCTCAGTGTTGGGTTCCGTAGTTGGCCAATAAACTTAATAAAAATAAAAAACAATAACAAGCAATAAAGCATTGTTATTATTGCTTTATATATCCATACCGAATTGCAGCTTTCTAGCACTAACAATCACAGAGCAAAGAAATGGCGAAACTATAAGAGTTCCTAGTTGACTTCGGAACCCTAAAAATGGGTTCAACCTTGGAACTCGATGGTAGGGTGCCCAGAAGGCTGGCCGCATTACCGCGCTGAACAGCAATGCTGATGCGCTGAGCGAGGTACGCGCCAGCTTTTTGGTCACCCGAAGCCTCCATAAGGCGCTTCGCCAGCTCCTTAAAAGTGCTATGAGCACCAGGCCCCCACGGCCCTAGAGTTTCCACCCCAAACGACTCAAACAAGGATCGCATTGCTTTTTCTCCGAATTTACAATTTTAAATGACCATCAATCGCTTACTGAGAAGCGGTTTTAAAAAAACTAGGTCCAAATTTTTGATACGCTACCTACTTATTCGTACAATATGAACAGCGATCTAGTTATTAAAATGAAAAATGTAGATATCAACAACTTAGAAAAGTTGAAAAGCCCCCATTTTCATTTCAAAGTTCAATATCATAAAAACGGCTGAACCGATTTTGTTAAAACATGTCTAAGCTAACCTAACCCATCGCTAGAAAAATATGTTTTCGAATAAAAAACCGGACTCAAATCGGTTCATCCGTTAAAGAGCTACGGTGCCACAGAGAGACACACATAAACTTATATACAGACAGACACACACATACACATGTTAAACTTGTAACAGTTATAACCCCTTCTTGCGTTGCGTCGGATTCGGCGTTAAAAATAAGGGGAAGTGGGGCAGCTTGATAGGTACACCTTTTTAGGGTTCCGTACCCAAAGGGTAAAACGGGACCCTATTAGTAAGACTTCGCTGTCCATCCGTCTGTCTGTGAGTCCGTCTGTCACCAGGCTGTATCTCATGAACCGTGATAGTTAGGCAGTTGAAATTTTCACAGGATGATGTATTTCTGTTACTGCTATAACAACAACTACTAAAAACAAAATAAAATAAATATTTAAGGGAGCTCCCATGCAAAGAAACTTTTAAAATAATGCTTGTTGTTGTCACGCGCTGGGTCTCAAAATGTATAGGAGAACTAAAATCCGACGCGCTTATTTCTGATAAAAAATATTATTATTTAAATTAAATAAAAACGGTTACAATAGTGTCTAATGTTGTATAGGTTGTAACAAATAAATTTAATTGTTATTACGTGTACCGTAGCGACATCTATTGGAGCGCTCGGATATGTCTTCGCCTAAGCACGGGCAGCTTATTGAATCGATCAACAAAGCAGGTTAACTTGTTTTTTAGTTCCAAAATTCGTCACCGAAAGGTAAGAAGGCGCGCGCTGGTGTGTCTTTTTTTCCCGACAACTCTGATACTGTTCGGTCGACGTCCTGCTTGAATTGGAAAATAAAGGATTCCAAAATGGCGAAGTCAGCCACGTGTAGTGATTATATGCTCAGTGGCCACGTGCAAATCTAAATTTAATTTAGGGCCATAACGCCCAAGTACATTTTATTAACATTAGAAATGGCAGTGGGACGAATTAAAATGCAGTAAATCCCAATTATTTTTAGGTCTATCTACATCTTCACTTCCGTCCCCGGTCTCCGGAGAGGTGGCATAAGTAAATGCAAACTTAAATTACGTGTGTCACATATGCTGCGAGTGGTTCCTCACGCTGATGAAGCCCACCTGAACCTGCTTCCTTACAGCAGCCGCTGAGGAATACCAGTGTGTGTGTAAATGTGTAAGATTACGATAAAAGGTCAGTGTACCCATATTTTGTGATTTAAAGGGCCATATGCTCATTGGAACTAAGTGGACTTCTGTATTAACGTTGTTTAGTGCTTTAGGTACTCTCCATTGAACCTGAACTTTGACAAAAGTGATATTAAATAAGTTGCACTGCCGAATTGATTGTATTTTTATTTGAAATAATTCCCAGCAGCAAGGCGCCCTGAGGTTTTTTTAATTAATATAAAGAGTTTCATGCCAACCGAATTGGGTGGCTGGTGGTGACCTCATCCTTAGCGGTTACAAGGTAATAGTACGGAACCCTTCGTGCGCGAGGCCGACTCGCACTTGGCCGGTTTATTATGACTATTTTTGCCCACACAATGATTTATAAAAATGGCCCTTTCCCAAACATTAATTAACAAAATTCATAAAGATTAATTCATAATCAGTTACATTAAACATTATTCAAAATTCGAACGGGCGGATAAAGCGTCTTTGAATTCGGAGCAAAATGGCGGCTTTGTTGGAGCGAAGCGAACCGAAAACCGTGACAAATTAATTTAATAAACGACTTGCTTTGAGAGCTCCGCCTTCCTTGTAACCTTGTACAAAAATTCAATATTGAAACATCGTTGGCACTATGATATCTACTTTCTACTTGTAAACACAACGACAATTGAAGATACTGGTCGGTCTTATGTTTTTCTAAGTATTAAAAAAAACGATTGTGGAAAAGAAGTGGTGCAATAAAGAGGAATATTAATCTTCAATTAATGTTTGCGTTGTTTTAAATAAATAAAAAATATAGTTAAAAAAATACTTGTGACATACCTACCTAACATTGTTTTTTAGGGTTCCGTACCCAAAGGGTAAAACGGGACAATATTACTAAGACTCCGCTTTCCGTGCGTCTATCTGTCTGTCTGTCTGTCCGTCTGTCACCAGGCTGTATCTCATGAACCGTGATAGTTAGACAGTTGAAATTTTCATAGATGATGTATTTCTGTTGCCGCTATAATAACAAATAGTAAAAACAATATAAAATAAATATTTAATGGAGCTCCCATACAAAAAAAAACTTTTAAAAGTTGCTCGTTGTGTTCATCAGGCGCTGGGTATCAAAATGTATGGGAAAACTAAAATCCGACTCGCACTTGACCATAATTATACTTGATATTATTTAACGTTGTTATTTTATTACTGATAAAAAAATATTATTATTTAAATTATATTAATAAAGGTTACTTATAACAAAGTGTCTAATGTTGTACAGATAATAGTACGGAACCCTTCGTGGGCGAGTCCGACTCGCACTTGGCCGGTTTATTTATTATTATACCACGTTGGTTGCAAACAAACGTACGGCCCATCTGATGGTAAGCGGTCACCGCAGCCTATGGACGCCTGCAACTCCAGGATTGTCACATGCGCATTGGCGACCCTTAAAAATGTATACACTCCTGTCATGAAGAACCCCATACTCGTAACTGTAGTCCCTTTTTTTTTACGTTGGGGAAATGCGTTTTCGCATCCCGTCCTGTCGGGGAGGACGGGTATGACGGACTAACCGCGGCTAGATAGCCTTGGACTACCGTCTAAAAACAACAACGAAGTCCAGCTCCGCCTTGTATTGGGGCGCCGCAGAATCGCTCTTTGGCATTCAACCGCGTACGTCCCGGCGGGCGGCCCACCGGCTAGTAGGCCGCAGACAATATGAGGCGAGCGCCTCCAGTCTTGTGGAACGATTCTTACAGAGTATGCCCCGACTCCCTGTATGGTTCCAATAGTAACTGTAGTCCCTATGGGCCTGTAGGACCAAATTTTTTGCCACTTAGTACATCTTTATATCACGTGCAAACAAACGTACGGCCCACCGTAGCGCTCACCGTAGCCTATGGACGCCTGCCACTCCAGGGGTATCACATACACATTGCCAGCCCTTAGAAAATGAAGAATTGGGTGAGCTCGCTTCATCGTCGGCCTCATCTTTGTCCTCTGGCTAGATGCTGGCCAAGAGCAATCCCATTTATAATTTTTAAAAAAACGTTGCGGGTCGGAGGCGTTTTCGCGGTAATGCGAATGCTGTCCGGGGGACGGCGCACCAAAAAACCGTGCGGTATTGGGTAGCGCCGTAGAGCGGAAGCGGCGTGTGTGACATATGAAGCAGTAATCGACAGTCGACAGTTTCGAAAACATCCAAAATTCAAAACCGCTTCCGCCCCGCACCGCGCCGCGCCGTTGTGTTTCGAATCAAATGAGGGAAGAAACGTAAGACTTTGATCCCTTATTTGAGGGCAACAATTACACTTTTCTGAATAGCAGTGTGAAAATACAATTTTGGGAGCTCCTTTTGAGACGCAGAATCAATAGCTACATTCTGATCAGGGACTAGGGCCGGTGCTAAAAGCCTTCCATTGCAGAGCTCCTCAATATCCATAATGTAATTTGCCATATCACTAGTATGTATGTATGTAAGCATTTTATTGTACACAATAATATGTAGGTTAAAAACATATACACACAAAACACAAGCCAATTTGCCATTAAAGTGTTTTTGACCGAGCGAGCGACGCGAGCGAAGCGTCTCCGTTTCAGCTTTCGACAAAA
Organism: Notocelia uddmanniana; assembly: GCA_905163555.1. NCBI lineage: Eukaryota > Metazoa > Arthropoda > Insecta > Lepidoptera > Tortricidae > Notocelia > Notocelia uddmanniana. Next base: position 20,427,216 of record LR991067.1, read on the forward strand.
ATTATTTCGTATGTCTGTCTGTCTGCCGGCATGTTCTCCTCTACAAGTCGCATTTCTCAACAGATTCTCGTGAAATTCTGTGAGCAGGTTCGATAATTATATAGAATTATTTTGTCAAGTCAGTTTATGGAAATTCTGAAATTTGAAAAAAAAAACTTTTTTGAAGTCTGCAGCTCACAGAGCCAATAGTTCTAAAAGCAACTGACGATTCGACGAAAGTGCTTGTTGCTCTAGGCCTATTTGAATAAAGAATATTTTGACTTGACTTTGACTTTCTCCGAAACCCTCAAATTCGCGGAATAGTTTAATTAAACTCTGTATGTAGGTGACTCATCTTCACCTAGATACAATAGTACATTACTACCGAGGCCGGGACGAAAGGGGTTGCCGGCCGAAGACATATATACGGCCGAGCGAAGCGAGGCTGGATAGGTCTAAGGCGGGCAACCCCAAATTTCCCGCCGAGGTATGTATAGTGCTTTTCTCAAACATGCAATGAAATAAACAACAAAAAAAAACACATTTTATTTTTAATACGCATAGTGGCAGAATGTCATGATGCCTGTGCCACAAATTTATGTGGAATGGAATTAAAAAAGAGGAGCTTGCCGGCCTAGGCCTGCAAGATTTGTATGAAATTCCATTAGCGACATCTTGTCCTAGCCGCACCTGAAACGTCATACTTCGCAGCCTATTATAAGCAACATAACATCAATATTTCATTGCATGTTTGAGAAAAGTTTATTTAAACTATTTAGTACTACTAGTGGCTCTGTGAGCTGTAGACCTCGCAAAATTAGGTATATTGAGGTAATTACTTGATTTGAAAATACGAGTGTGTTAGGTAAGTATATTATCGATCGAATTGACTCAACAAAAGAATTGTATATAACATTTCTGATAAGAAATATGACCTGGAGAGGAAAACATCTCGATAAAAATAGGAAAAAAAAATTTTTTTTTTTTAAATTTCAAAAACTTTAAAAACTGGCTCCGATCAAAAAATTTTATCTAATCATCAAACCTGCTTACAAAATTTCACGACAATCGGTTTAGAAATGCGACCTGTAGAGGAGAACATCCGGACATACATACGAAATATTGTTGTTTTTTTTTTCAAACCTCAAAATTTTCAAAAATTGACTCGACATAAGAATTTTATATAACATTTCTGATGAGAAATGCGACCTGTAGAGGAAAACATCCGGACAGAAGTACGAAAAAAAAATTTTTTTTTTTTTCAAATTTCTAAAATTCCAAAAACTGGCTCCGACCAAAAAATTTTATCTAATCATAAAAACTGCTCACAAAATCTCACGAGAATCGGTTGAGAAATGCGACCTGTAGAGGAGAACATCCGGATTCCGGACAGACATACGAAAAAAAATTCGTCGAAGCTGAAACTAAGACGCTTCGCTCGCTTCGCTCGCTCGGTCAATTAAGCGGCAATGCTGGAAAGTCATTATTATTGTTATTTTGTTTTAGACAGGCAGCAGTCGCTGATACGTCTAAATTGAGTTCACTTAGCACAGGTTTACCTATATAGATCATAGATTATCAAATTTGTTTTTTTTTTAACTGGTTAACACTTCTGGCGTTCACTACTTCTGAGAGTAATTTGTTCCATGCCTTTACTATTCGATTAGGGATTAAGTTTTCGCAGATGCCGATTTCCTGAGAAAAACGACCTAGGGCAAATGATGATTACGGCAAACGTAACATCTATGGCAAATAAAATTATGGATTTCATTAGTAACCCTTTTCATTCGCTAACTAGGAAGCCAAGGATAAATAAAAGAACTCGATTGTTTTGTTTTTTTATTAACCCTCATCAAACACTATCTTTTTACCCTGGAATGGTAAAATGCCAGACTGTTTCTTCTTTGCCTCCCACGAGGGATGCAATTTCTCTACTTTGGGTTCTCCTGCGTCGTTATTCCTTCCTCTAAACTTAGAATCATTTCTACCTTTAAATGAGTCATTTCGTCCTTTAAATTGATTATTCCTGCCCTCAATTGGCTTATCAATTCGTCCTTTAAATTTAGTACTTTCACCATCTAATTTATCATTTCTACTCCTGAATTCCTCATTTGTGCCTCTGAACTGCGAAACATTCTTATTCTTAAATCCATCATTACCTCTATTATACCTGCCATCATCTGACTGATTTTTGTGTCTAAATCCGCCTGCATCATTGTGTCTGGATTTATTTTCTCTAAAATCTTGTCTGGGTTTGACATTCGGGACATGTCCAAACATAGCTGCTCTCCTCTCTTTTCTATTACCTTGTTTATGTATTTCTTTGAATTCATCAGGTTGTCTAGGCTCTGCTACTGACATATAATTTTCGCCTGTTGCCGTAATAAAGAACGGATCAACAATTTTAGTCTCTTTGACTTGTGATTCCTTCGACTCTTTCTTAAACTTCCTGGATTGTAATTTTTCGTTAAGATTTTTATTTTTATGCAGGTCTTTTGTTTTATTTGGGTTTTTGCTTTCTGGTTTTCTTCTATTTTTACCTAACTGATCGAAGGTGATGGCAGGGCTGACAGTTTTAATTTGTTTAGTGTCAACTTTAGATGGACTAGGTCTTACAAATTTGTCAAGTTTTCGCTTACTGTCACTCTCTACTTTTTCTTCTTCTTCTTCATTGGCACTCTCTTCTTCATTGCTACTTTCTCCTTCATTTTCATTATCATCTGACTCCTGACTAGTTTCCATTTTAGTTTCTCTTTCTACATCACTATCATCAGGGTGACTTTCACGTTCATCTTCCTCCTCCTTTTGATCATCAGAATCTGCTTTTTCAATGTCTGAATTAGCTTCATCTTCACCTGAATTGCCTTCATCATTACCTGATTCAGCTTGTTCATTTAATTCCATTTCCTCATTATCCTCAGAATCACTTTCAGCAATTTTCTTGCTTGTGTTCTTCTTAACAGCTTTAGTTTTACTTGTGTCAATGTTTTCAACATTCCATTTTCCTTCTGTAACCTTTTGCCTTTTATCTAAAATGAAAAGAAACACGTTACACTACAATGGACAAGTCTATAAATTAAAATTATTTAGTTCATACCAGTTGGAAACCATAATAGTGTCGCAATGACCATTCAAGCCTCTATCTATTTTTATCAAGTGGTATAATAATATTTGTCTGCCTACAGATCAAATATTTTTGCAAATATTAATGAAGCAAGACATTCAACATTGCTAATGTCAAAACACAAATCTGTTAAAATAACAGTTTTTATGTCATTGCCAATTGGCAACACTGTTTTTAGAAGCACAATTTTTTGTTCTCCGACTTCGGCGTTCTTTACAACTATTTATTTTAAAATTATTTTTGTTTTTTAGAACATTATTTGGACAGAGTTTAGCAAAAAAGATCAAAACCCATGCAATGTTATACACATATTTTATGCTGTATTACAAAAGGTTGAATCCTTTTCACCATACTCCATCCATTCACCCTAATAATCATTTAAAAAATATGGTAATAGAGTGAATAGGCTATTACTGAACCAGTGAGCAACATCTTAGGCTTTGTCATCCCTTTCCATCAGAGTTGAGACAAGGGCCAATAGCTGGACATATAAAAAAAATCGTAAAAAAAATTCAAGTGGAACCAAATATACATCAAAATTTACCTTTCTTCATTTTCTGATCCAACCGTGCTTCTCTCTTTAACTTCAACCGTTCATTCCGAGACATCAGCAGGTCCTTGATAGGTATACCGGAGAAGGTGTTCCTTATAATATTATACTTCTCTTGAAGACTCTTGTGAAGTAACAGTCTGGCACATGCCTTGTCTTGGTCTACTATTGGCTTATTTAAGTAGTCTTGGAGGTTGCCGGTGTGTGTGACAGTGAATCTTGCTACATCCCTTGGTTTGATTTTCTGTAATTAATTTTTTATACATTAGATGCAATAGATAGAGGAAGGTATGCACTTGAAACACCGATGCTCTTTGAGGAAGGCAGTGCGGTAAGAGCACTGCAGACTAAAGAGACTCGGGCATGAAATTTCAACAAGGAAGGCAATTTTATTTCAATATATACAATATTAACATCCAGGGAACAAGTTGCTGACAAAAATTCAATTGTTGTGACAAGATTGAGCTGACTGTATTTTTGTTTGGAAATCATCTACAAACTTTATAAAACACCTGATGTGTACTAACTGAATTGTGTTGGTGTAATAAGGCACATTACACATTACGCGCGGCACGTTCGACCGCGGCGAACCGCTGAACTAGGCGCGCGAACCGATTTTAGCCACCATTTTGACTACATTGCGGCAGCCGTACTAGGCAGGCAATCTATTTTGAACACAGTTTATACATGACAGCCATGGATTGCACTACTAATGCCATTCCATACATGACTTCGTTAAATTTATATTATTATGATAGTGTTTGCATTAAATCCACATTATTATACTAGTGGCTGTGTGAGCTGTAGACCTCGCGTTTTTTTTTTCAAATTTCAAAATTTCGTAAAACTGACTCGACAAAAAAAATCTGTATAATTATCGAACCTGCTCACAAACTTTCACGTGAATCGGTTCATAAAAACGACCTGTAGAGGAGAACATCCGGTCAGACAGACAGACATACGAAATAATTTTTGTCGAAAGCTAAAACGGAGACGCTTCGCTCGCTTTACGAGATGACACTTGTTGTTGTCCATCATTGCCGCGCGGGCCAACTTGCACACGTCCACACTACGCGCGAGCCGAGCACTGGAGCACTGACTAGCCTTTGCAGCTCGGTCGAGAACCGACAAAGATGAGCTCAGCCTGCGGCGCGTACGAGCCCGGCAATTTGAACATTGCCGAGTTAAGGGACGCCTTGAGCGCGCGGATGCCGCGGTCAAACGTGCCCCGCTCGCAGCCGCGCATAATGTTGACGCACCTTTTAATAAATGGTGCAGTCTAGTGTGTAGTGGGGCTAACGCGCGCCCGCGCCATGTTTTAGCAAGCCCTAACGGGCTCAAGCCACCACTGCAAATCAAATCTTTCCACTCCTAGAGTCTATGTACCTTCAAAATGAGAACTTCATTGACGGCAGATTCTGCTTTCCTTTTTAACTTCTCTTTCAGCTTTTCGGGGGCCTTTTTTCCAGCAACTGTCTTCGCCTTTCTTGTGAGCTTGTGTATGATTTGAATTCTAGCCTGATTTAGATTCTTTTTCAGCTGTATAACCTATAATTACAAAAAGATTTCATTTAAAAATTATATACAATAACAAGTAGAAATACAATGTAATATATCATGATTTATTTTCTCTCTACTGGTGAGTAAAGGATGATTCACAGTAGACCGTTCCGTGTCCGGGTCGGCCCGTTTTCTATGACAGCAAACGCAATGGCCGGCGTATTTCTCTAGAAGAAAACGGGCCGGCCCGGACACGGAACGGCCTACTGTGAATCATCCTTAAGGTTGCCAGAGCTCCCAAGGATAAAATGACTTAATGAAATGTAGTAAAGTAGTTCCAATTTTCAAATCAGGTCATAGAGATAATCCTTCTGATTATCGTCCAGTTTCTATCCTACCTGCGTTTAGCAAAATATTCGAAAAAATAATGCTTACGCAATTGGTTTCTCACTTTAATTCTCACAATATTTTGCACGCACAGCAGTTCGGCTTCACGAAGGGTAGGTCAACTACTGATGCAGGTGCAAGTTTATTAAAATTTATTTTGCAGTCTTGGGAAGAGTCGCACGACGCCATCGGAGTGTTCTGTGACCTTTCCAAGGCTTTTGATTGTGTAGATCATGGTACTTTAATTTGTAAACTTAAGTTTTATGGCATCAGAGGGCACGCATTAGATCTCATGAAGTCATACTTAACACAGAGAAATCAAAAGGTAGCGATAAATAAAGCCATTTCGTCAGAGACAGTGGTAGAGATGGGAGTACCTCAGGGGTCTATTCTAGGTCCGTTCCTGTTCCTTGTTTATGTAAATGATCTGCCATATATGGTAAGCCGAAGATCAGGCATTGTAATGTTCGCAGACGACACCTCATTACTGTTCAAGGTAAATAGGAGAGATACTGAACTCATTGAACCAAATAATACCCTCTCCATGATATCTGACTGGTTTGCTGCCAATAACTTAGTATTGAACCCGAAAAAAACGAAATGTATTAAATTCTCTCTTGCGAACTCATCAAACAGAAACTTATATACAAATATTAGACTTAATGGTCAAACATTAGAATTTGTTACTTCTACTGTATTCTTAGGTATTACATTGGACTCAAAATTGCAGTGGGGTTCCCATATAACAGCGATAGGAAGTAGGTTGAGCTCTGCTGCATTTGCAGTCAGGAGAATAAGGCAGCTTACCAATGTGGCAACGGCACGGTTAGTTTACTTTGCTTATTTTAATAGTATAATTACTTATGGTCTTATCTTATGGGGATCAGCTGCAGATATTGAAACTGTTTTTATTTTGCAAAAAAGGGCTATCCGAGCAATTTATAACTTGGGGTCACGTGAGTCATTAAGAGAATTTTTCAAAGAAATAGATATTCTAACCCTGCCGTCCCTATATATATTTGAAATAATAATGTATGTTAGGAAGAATTTGGGCAATTTTCCAACGAACGCTGATAAACCAATAGCCACGAGAAATACTGGGAAACTGAAAGTAACCTTCTATAGACTAGTAAAGGCGAAAAAGTCGTTCTTGGGAAATTGTATCAAATTCTACAATAAAATTCCTAAACACATTACTGAACTTAGTAATTCTAAATTCAAATCTGTAGTAAAACAAACACTTATTTCAAAAGCATATTATAAGATAAACGATTACATCATGGATAGGGATGTTTGGCAGTGATAGCGTCCTGCACGGGTAATCTATCGCGAAAATATGTTTTCTACTGTAGCATTGTTATTTCAGTTATTTTGTAGTAGCTGACACTGTAATTTATATTTAACTATACAATGTATATTGTTTTGAAAAAATGACACCTCGCCGAGTTTCTTACGCCGGTTCTTCTCGTGGCAGAGGTTTATTTTTCCGAACCGGTGGTAGTTTATTGACGTTCATAGGTGCATGTAATATGCCTAATTTGAAGAATAAACTACTTTTACTTTTTTACTTTTTACTTTTAAAATGGGCTGTGTTGAGAGGTTGGGACCTGCATTTGTGTCTAGCTGTTAATACAATGGATACGCATATCAAAGATGATACAATACAAATACTACTTAATTTCTCTTTATCAAAAAGGATCTGCAGTGTGCTTGTCTACGGGATACAACTCTGGGGGTCAGCTAGTAACCCAAATGAGAATATCATCCAGCACCTTCAGAATTGCATACTGAAAAGCTTATCAAATCCACCTCGGTTTATCACAAATGCAGAAATCCAAAACTATCTAAACATGAGTGATTTGTTAACCGACTCAGTGGGTCCCAAGATACAGGCTCAGCCTAGTTTGTGGCCCAATGGATAATGTCTGTATAATTTTGTATTCGTGTGCTTTGTGTAATAAACAATTATTATTATTATTATTATGAACACTGTGAAAGAAGCACCAAACACTACAAAAATTGCTTAAGAACCCAACCAAACCTGCTTTGACAGCCTGTTTAGCCCAGTTGATAGTGACACTGCCTCAGAAGCTAGAGGTACCGGGTATGAATCCCGGCCAGGGTATTATTTGTGCATTTAGCACGGATATTTGTTCCTGGGTCTTGGGTGTTTTCTATGTATTTATCTATATAAGTATGTATATCCTCGTCTAGTACCCATAGTACAAGCTTTGCTTAGTTTGGGACTAGGTTGATTTGTGTAAGATTGTCCCCCAATATTTATTTATTTATTTAAACCAGCTAGCAGTAAACCATACGATCAGAGATTATGTTAAGCAACTAAATAAACATGATATACTCAAACACAACAGTAAACCTTGAAAGGGAGATGTCTTATTTAAGAGGAGCAAATATCAAAGGTGACTCACTCCAAACGCCATCATCTAACTACACAAAACCTGCTAATAGTCAGAAAGACTGATTGCAGATACAGAAAAAGAGAAAAAAATACAGAGTGCTTGTTCTGTAGTCCAGAACATCAATAGGCTACAGTGCCTGCTTACTATCAGTCAGGCCGTATGCTTGTTAGCCACCGTAGTAGTGTAATAAAAAAAAAACAATGAAAACAGCATCGTGTGCTAAACTAACACTACAACGCATGTGTGATAATGATAATGGAAGTTTTTCACCAGATTTTGTACATTAAGTTAAATTAATTGTACATAATTTGGAGGGAGTGGTACTAACCTCATTGTTAAATGCTTGTTTAACCGCGCCGACCTCCATTATAGCTCACAACCCCAAAAAGTATACACACAGGAGGTTATGTTAAAATATCTACGTTTGAAGCATGTAATAGTCATATACATTGACCCATAGAAGGTCAGTGAAAAATAATTGTACTTTTAATATGTTTTCATACAACTAGTCGTAATGATCTCGCTGAATTATTTAAATGTTCAAATATAAAGTATACGTAAAACACCAATATTAATCTACGAAAACACCCAATACACCCATCGCACATTGACAGACCTGACAGTGACATGACAGTTGACCACTCCACTTGCATGACAATAGTGCCAAACTGTTCAAGCTACATTATAAATTTATTAATTTATTTAAATATCATAATATAACTAAATACCTTAACCTTTTTGATCGTTCGCTATATTTGTGTAGAATGTTTTGAATGAAAATATCGTTTCTGCATTTCTTACTGATATTTTTTGTATTTATCTAACGATATTTTCATTACAGCCGCGTTTTAAACCATGTCTCGATCACACTAATCAAATTTCGTTCGAAAACACGTACAGAAGTATTTTAATAACTTATAACATTAAAAAATACTTTTTAAGTAAAAATGAAAAAAGGTAATTTTATAATGCAATAATATGCAAATTATGTAGTACTAAAATACCATCTTGTTATTTCAACTAATTTATTTCAAATACTAATTACCGATTCAAGAACTGCAAGTGCAGACCAATGCAGACGACAGTGCTCCGTGCTCTGTAACATTGATTTCTGAACGAACACTAATTCTTTCGTGGGAACTGTCAATCCGCAATGTACGTAAATATTTTAAGTAAAATAAAATTGTAATTTATTAGTTGAATCTCGTGTTATTTTTTACGTCATTATCAACATTTCGTGAATTTGTTACTGTGGTGATATTATCCATTTCATATTTTAGCGCTTGCAGTTCACATTATCTGGTTTTTCAGCATGGCTCCCCGGTTCGAAATCGCGGTTGGTCTGCGAAAAGGCCACAAAACTACTAAAATCTCTGCCGGAAGGAAAGGCATTACCGACAAAGCCATCAGAATCCGCCCCGCCAGGCTAAAGGGGGTAAGTTGGTTATTATTTCCTATTATAATTGATCGCACTTGGGGTTATGTTTGTGTATTAAAGGAAACTCGAAATTATTTATTTTCCATACACTTCAATGCAAATGTTTTTTCTTGTGTAATCTATTCACATTATGGCAGAACAGTACAAACTGTCTGAAACATTGCAAGGCTTTCTTACTTGATAATCAAATGAGAGCACTAGTTCAAATGTTAGTTGCTGATAAATATCATCACTTTCTGTTTACCTATTAATCCCCTAAAATATTTTTTGAATCAGCAATTGGGTTTGCTGAAGAGAGGGAATTAATCCCATGCAGAAAGATGTGCAGTTATCATAAAAAAACTGCAGAAAAAGCAATTGCCAAAATAAATCAGTGAGTAGGGCAAATGGGACCTGGTTTGAGAATGTGCACCTGCATCTGCCACTGGTGTTTCAGCTGATGTATATGTTTACCAGTGGCTACACTTATGAGCAGGTGCAAAGAGGGACTTCTGAGAGGGGTTGTGCTCAAGTCATTTAGACAGACTCATGGACTGGTTCAACTACTGTTGAGAAGTCATATGTGTGTGTATTTTAGAAAAGGAAGAGGAACAACCCAAGGTTGGAAGCCCAGGCAAAATGGTACAAATTGATGAGTCCAAGTTTGGGAACAGGAAGATGGGTGAAAGGTCAGATTGGGTCCTTGGGATGATGGATGATAAAAGTGATGACTTGAGATTAGAAGTGTGTCCGGAGAACTTAAGGTCAGCTGATGTTTTGGTGCCAATTATAAAAAAGCATGTTCATGAAGGCTCCATAATGGTTGGGGTGTAGCAAAGGGTACGCAGGACTTAGAAAAAAAAAACATTGTCGCGATGTCATATTGACACCATATTTTTGTGATTGCATCTTATAGAATACGTTAAAATAAACATGTTTTATTTGAAAATTTTTTTTCTTAAATTAATAATTACCGAGATATTGGACTCCGAACACCGATCATTAGGTACACACCCGTATACTGCCTTCTCAAGGAGAAAAACCATAAGTGTCATTGTTTTCAATAGACTTATGGTTTTTTTCCTTGAGACGCAGTATAGATATTTATGACGCGTTGGGTGTATAGATATTTATGACGCGTTGTGTGTATAGATATTTATGACGCGTTGGGTGTATAGATATTTATAAAATTTTTTGGGAGAGGGGGCGGGGGGAATTATTACAGCACAGCAGCAAAAATCTCCCCCCCCCCCTGTGGCGAGGGCATTTAGACCGGCATCTGCCTGTTCTATTCTAAGGCAGGTCCGTGTAGGTACGACGACGAGCGAAGCGAGGAGGAGTGTTAGGTGCACTGCGATCCTACAGCGCGCGAGCCGAGCGAGCGAAGCGAGCGTGCCGCGGCAGCGGCCGGCGAAGCGCCAGAACCGACTTTTTTAACGGTTACTCTCCTTTTTATTGGAAACGTAGCTCAGGTGACCGTGTTTTGACAGACACGCAAGGGCGGAAGGCTGCGCTTTCCGCAGCGTCGAACCTAAGGCGGAGTCAGACCGCGGAGGTCGAAGGTTCGCGGAGTAGGCCTGAGGTCAGCGAGCAACGAGGCCAAAGAGCGAAGCGCAGGGGGGGAGGTGCCGAGCGTAGCGAGGCGGCGACGTCCCAAGCGAGCGATGGCCTCGTTAAGCGAGCGACCGGGCCGACGAAGCGGACCTTCGGGCGAAGCTCGCCCCCCCCCCCCCCTCCCCCCTCCCTCAACCCCCCTCCCCCTCAATATGAAATGTTCAGATTTATGTAAACGGCCAAAGTATTCAAAATTATGTATACGGCCAAAGTATTCAAAAATATGTATACGGCCAAAGTATTCAAAAATATGTAAACGAAATTTTCTAAGTCCAAATTTACAACCACATGAATTTCGCACTTTTCGTCAAAAATTTTCTAAGTCTTTTACAACTCCTATGAAATTTGCACTTTTCGTCAAAAAATTTCTAAGTCTTTTTATACTGCGTACCCTTTGGTACACCCGGACCCTCCATAATACATACAGATTATTGGAAAGCTTAAGATTGCCATCCTGGAACCATGTCAAGAAAGAGATCCCTAGCAAGAGTTTATGAATTTTAAAAAAAACCTTCCACAATGATATGGGAAACTTTACGGACTGGTTGTGGTATATGTGGAGAAATTAGAATAAATAAAATAGACTACAAGTGGGGTTGGGGAGGGTCCCTTCCCTTCCCCCTCCCTTACAATTATAGTGTGCATATATTCACAAAATTTTCTCAATTAAAAAAAAATGATAACTTCTCTTATGCTTTCTGCATTTTCCCTGATTTCAAAGTTACACTAATACCCTTTCTCCTCATAAAAAAAAAAATGGGTATTTTTGGCCATGCCAGATTGTACAGTCCTTCCCGTTGCACCTTTAATTGTCCCAAAATGTTTATTTGTCTTTTTTAATTCCAGCTCCAGACCAAGCACTCGAAGTTCGTGCGTGACCTGGTCCGTGAGGTCGTTGGACACGCGCAGTACGAGAAGAGGGCTATGGAGTTGCTGAAGGTAATCTATGTATTGATTTAACCCGTCATTTACCTTCCAAGTCGAGCCATCCAGTATTCAGCTCAACTTTAGAGTATGCAACACCGAGTTTAGCATAAATATTTTTTTATTAACCATACTCATGATTAGAATGCTTTCTACAAAATTTCAAGTATTTTTTTATACCACTTCGGTGGCAAAGAACCGTACGGCCCGCCTGATGGTAAGCGGTCACCGCAGCCTATGGACGCCTGCAACTAACTCCATGGGTGTAATGTTGCGGAAACGTATAAATAATTGGGCAGTTTCTATACTGAAATTGGTAATGAATATTATATAAATAATATAATATAATTAATATAACATTAATATTATATACCACGCCATGACAGTCAGATGATTTACGTCACTCTCGTCACAGGGGCTGTATATCAAAAACCGAATCAGAGCACCCCACTATCCACGTGGTCTTGTCCGCCCTACCCCTAGAGTGTATGTAAAAATTCGGAGGTGCGAAGAGAGCAGCCCTCGCCCGCCGTGACAAAGCGAGGGAACCGTGCGAGGTGTAGTGGCAGAGGCGAAGCTGTGGAGCCAAGTATGGATGACCGTGTTTTGTTACGCAAAGGCGGAAGGGCTGCTCGAGCGCCGAAGCTAAGGCAGAGTCGGACTGTCATGGCAATTACCGATTTTAGTATGGAAACTTTCAACTTTCCGATTTTTTTTCTCTTAAACCGTATGTCTCCGCAACTTGAAATTTTGTGGAAAGCTTTCTAATAGTGAGTACTATTTATAAAAAAAATATGAACACTATATTTGGTGTTGCATATTCTAAAGTCCTTCTGTACCATCTTAGTAATCCGCAAGCGGCGCACGGGCAACTCGCAGTCATCGAGCTTATGTCTGTATGCTGTGTACATGATTTAATTTTATTTAGATTGTAAGATCCGTTCCAATCCGAAGCGATGCGAGCCGTTTGGTGGAAATTATTCCTTATAGTTTTCAACATTTTTAGGGAAACTCCCTCTCTACGCCTCCCTAAGGCGTTGTAAGAGGGAACTATTGAGAGATTTCGTGGACGAGTTTGGTTGTTCCGATAGCTCAGAGGCTAGAGCGATTGGCCGCGTATGCCAGATATCGCAGTTTCGAATCCTGATCGGAGCATAAAATTTTTAAATTTTTTCCCTTTAATTTGAAATTTTCGTTAGCAGTGTTACTGTTTTAGTACAAAATTAACATTTTTAGGGTTCCGTAGCCAAAATGGCTAAAACGGAACCCTTATAGATTCGTCGTGTCTGTCCGTCCGTCCGTCCGTATGTCACAGCCGATTTACTTGGAGACTATGAGCACTACAATTATGAAATTTGGTAGGAAGGTGTATGCTATGAACCGCTATAGAAATATTATGTGTTTTACGAAAAAAATATGAAACGGGGGGGGGGGGGGGGGGCACCCCATACATGTAACATTTTTTTTTCACTGCACAGGCGTTATTAATGGATAGGCCATCAAAAATGACAGAGGTTTCTAAAAAACTTTTCCATTTAAGTCAACCATTGGTGAGATATTAGCTGTCAAAGTCGTAAAAAGTGAGTCCCCCCCCCCCTCCCTCTAAACTCCAACTATAAAGTTTAAAATTCTGAAAAAAAATCAAGATATACAATTATAAATACTTTCAAACGATTTTTGGTTTGAACCAGATAGGTTTAACGGTTTTTGAGTTATTGCTGAAAAACGGTCTTACAAAAGGACTTAAGTGCCGTGACTTCCCTATGAAGATACGACCTTTTTTTATTTACTGTATTCTATAGTGGTTTTAAATATACATTAGGAGGTGTCGGTACGGAACCCTTCTCTGTACGCGACCCTACATGCACTTGGCCAGTTTTTAAAACCAATCATCATCTTCCAAGTGTTTCCCGTATCACTAAACATAACCTAAGTTTAAAATTATCACATATATTATTATAGATTGTGATGCACATTATGTAATAGTTTTTGGAGGAGAGTGCTAACTTGGCAGCAGGTATAGCTTATGCCTGTACTGTGTTCGAACATTGCCATTTGTCGGCCTGTTTAGCCTAGTTGGTAGTGTCACTGCCGAAGCTAGAGGTCCTGAGTTCGAATCCCGGTAAGGGGATTTGTTTCTGTAGTGAGCAGAAACATTTGTTCCTGAGACTTGGATGTTTTCTATGTATTTAAGTATATATCTATTAAATATATCGTCGTCTAGTTCCCATAAAACAAGCCTCGTTTGGCTTGTTAAGCCTTGTTTATGGGACTAGTTCGGTTTGTGTAATTTAATGTTCCCTTAATAATAAATTCCCCCTAATATTAATATTTCCTTAATATTGCGGGTACGCAGCTGCTTTACCTCCACAAACTGGGTTTTGTATTTGTGAACGAAAACCGATACCCCCAAAATATTACCAAATAATACCTTTGTTTTAATTAAATATCAAATGATACCTTTGTTCCCAGGTGTCAAAGGACAAGCGTGCGCTGAAATTCCTCAAGCGCCGCCTGGGCACACACATCCGCGCTAAGAGGAAGCGTGAAGAACTCAGCAACGTGCTCACTCAAATGAGGAAGGCCGCTGCGCAAGCGCACCACGCCCATCACTAGTGATAATACAACTTAATACTATATTTGATGCGTTTTATTTACCGCAAAGAGGGAGCGTTCAAGTATTACGTGACGCAATTTTTGAAGATTTTTGACCCCCCTCCGCCCATGTAACGCGCCGTAACGTTTTTCTGTAACCCCCCTCCCCCTAGTAAAACGTTACGTAACCAGCAAGTGACCATTTTTACCTAGTGTTATGTCCTTATATTTGTTCCGTAATTAATTAATACGACAAATATTTAAAATAACACTATTATTTTAGAAACCATTTTTTAATGTCGGAATACACTTTCACAAGAAAACCATAAACTCGACTCCAAGCAGGTTGTATTGCTACACCTAGTGACCATTCCATTTGTAATTTTGAGAAAAAAATGTTTTAAAAATGCGTGAGAGAATCTACGCGACCGTTCTGAAGGGTTAAAAAAACAATGTTACGTAACGCGTAGTTCAAACCCCCCTCCGCCCCTGTAACGCATCGTAACGTTTCCACGTAACAAGATCCCCCCCTCCAAATTCGTTACGTAATACTTGAACGCTCCCAGATGGAGTTTCTCAAGGTTGCAATCCCATGATTCCCATGTCAGTATTCTAGTTCACACTTGTACTAATTGCGGGGGAAATGTAGTGCAATAAACATTTAATTTCTTTAAGCAGGCTTTTTTTCCAACTGGACGGCTAGCATAACTTGGCGCGCGAGATAGACTATCCGCCTCTTTCTAATTGGTACACACAGAAAGAGACGGATTGTCTATCTCGCGCGCCAAGTTGTGCTAGACGGGCAAATAGAGGATAAAAAGTTACGTAAAACCACATTTTTAAATTCTAGAAAACTATCCCTATCTATACATATAATAAAGCTGAAGAGGGTCGAAAGTCTGTACATGGAAGATATTCGAAAAAAAGTTGGCTGGGGATACTAAGAATCGATAACAGAACACGATCCAACAGTTTTTAGAATTTTTGTCTGTTTATATGAACGCGCATCACGTGAAAACGGCTGAATGGATTTTAATGAAAACTTTACTAATCTGTCGATTAAATACCCGGTCAGGTTTTAGGCTATAAAAATTGTGCAGATTTGGGTTAAAAGGGGGTAAAAAGAGGGGTTGAATTTTGTATAGGAACTCCTATAATCCATGAGTTACAGGTATGAAAATTAGTAAGCATATACTTGACGACAAAGGAAAAACATCCTCATTCAAAATTGTGAAATATTAAGGTAGAAACTGAAAAAAAAAGTAAACGCAAGCGCTGCGCCGCGGCGCTGCACAGTGCGCGTGCGCGCCAGCCACCACGGTATCTTCAAAATTTGAAAGCTATTAGCGTTTAGCCCTTAACCACTGACTTACGAATGAGGTACGTCGCGTAAACTGTTATTCGCTCATATAAGTATATATATTTTTTTGGTGGTTAGTCTTTAATGCCGGTTTTAGTATTTTCCTAGCATACAGTGACGCGACCAAAACAGATAAGAAGGAGCGTGTACGATATTGCTAAATAGTTATATTTATGTTCTTGACGTATGTGCTTCGTATGGTCAGTGTTAGTGTAACTTTTTTAACACGATTAACAATTAAAGTTTTATCGATAAAATCAACGGCGCGAGTATGAACACCTCACGAAAAAGACAAAAAGTTGAAAGTAGTCAAAAAATGCAGATCAGGCCATAGAATCGTTGCTCAACGAGTCAGATGATTCTTCGGCAGATGAAAACGATGACATTTTGTCTAACCGAAGTGATTCTTCTGGTGAAGAAGCCGGAGTCGAAGCTGCCGTTAAAAATTCATTGTAACTAATTTTTGAGAAAAAAACTTTCATAATTTTATAAAATCATCCTTTTTTACGTCTATTTTCGTTTTTGAGTTTTTGCTGATTTTTTATATTTGATCACTTTAATATCAGTACATAGAAATAAAGAAAGAAACATTTAGTCACAGACACACAGAAGACACACATACATGACAAAAATTAGAACCCAAAATAAAAACGTAGGTACACACAAATCACATATAATGCGTGTCCCCGCGGCAGTGAAACGGACACTGGCTCAGCATTATGCTGAGGTGCCGAACACCTATGTACAGCGCTGATTTTCAGCCAGTAATACCTAAGTCAAATATTGTTGTTTATAAAAACTACACACTTTTTATTTTTTTCTAATAAATGAGATATATATTAAAATAGTTGTTACCTAAAAACATAATAACCAATATAAATTTAAAAGACTAGACCACTTATTATAAACAGACGAATGTCATTCGTATGTAAGAAAACAACACGTCAGTGCTTAAAGGTTAAGTACCTAACTGTGACCCTGAACCCAAATTTCGGTCCCGTTCTAGATAGTCCTAGATATAAAATCTACATGTGTAACTTTGTAATCCAATTACTTTTGCGGATTACTTAATATTCAGTCACTTATACCACATAAATAGATAGATAACGAAAGAAAGATAGACACATGATGTCCTAAATAACCTATACATACATAGTGTGTAAAACTACGCTCTGGCGTCAGCCTCGCGTGCCTTGCCGCCCTCCACCACGCCTTCATTATCGCGTATAACACTATTGGCTTGATTTGGCGCACCCATCGGGCCTTCGGCCCTCAGCCTTATATGAAAAGCCCGCTCTATTGGGATGCTCGACCTTCGGCCTCGCGTGTCTTACCTCTCAACTTTGGGCCTTCGGCCCTCAGCTTTATAGAGCCCGCTGCTGGGATGCTTGATCTTCCGCTTGGCGTGTCTTAACACTCAGCTTCGGACCTTCGGCACTCAGCCTTATTAAGAGCCCGCTCTGTTGGGATGCTCGGTCTTCCGCCTCGCGTGTCTTAATACTCAGCTTCGGGCCTTCGGCCCTCATCCTTATTAAAGAGCCGCTCTATTAACTAACTACGGCCTTGCGTGCCTTACTACTCGATTTAGGGCCTTCGGCCGTTATGGTCGCTTATAAGATACACGATGTTGTCCTAAATAACCTATACATAGTGTGTATAACTACGCTCTGGCGTCAGTCTCGCGTGCCTTGCCGCCCTCCACCACGCCTTCATTATCGCGTATAACACTCTTGGTTTAACTTGGCGCGCCCATCGGGCCTTTGGCCCTCAGCCATACATAAGGAGGCCGCTGTGTGTGAATGATCGGCTTTCGGTCTTGCATCTGTTGCCGTTCTGCTTCGCATTTTCGGCCATTATCATTACGTAAAGAACCCACTCGGTTGGGACGCTCGGCCTTCGGTCTCGCGTGCCTTGCCGCTCTGCTTTGCGCCTTCGGCCCTCAGCCTTGCATAAGGAGCCTGATCTGTTGGAATGATAGGCCTGCATGTCTTGCCGGTCTGTTTAGGGCCTTTGGCCATAATACTTACATGAAGAACTCGCTCTGTTGGGACTACGTTTTACGGTAGAACTACGTAGCGAGACTTCTATCATTATAATTGTTATTTTTTGACGGGATTCATTCGTTTAGAATCGGTACATTTGATTTTCCAAATAAGCACTTTTTCATACGTTTGGACTATAGGATTTCTAGAGAATACACCCCTAAGGTCCTGGTGTCCTTTTTGACGCCGTTCAACCATTTCAGCTTGAGAAAAATTGTATGGGAAAACAAATAATTCTAAGGCGAGAACGAGTTCTACGCGGACGAAGTCGCGGGCAAAAGCTAGTTTCATATAAATAAAGCAATTTCAAAAGTTCCTCATTCTTAAAGAGAGTAAGTGACAAGTAAGGCGTCACAGCGTAACAAAACACGAGCACCGTTACTAAGACAAAACTAAAGAAAGTGAACTGATGTTCTTTGTGCGCTGACTGTCAAAATGTCATACTAGTGACGTCATTACTGCGATTTAGGCTTTCTTCACATTTTCGTGAATATTTAGAAAACTAATAGCTATAAAAATTTTGGTGTTTCTTGTTAACAAATCAACGAAATGAGTTGACTTCATGCTACCATACTACTTAAAAATTTGAAATGTCAATTAAGATTTTCTTATTTGTGGTCTTATCATAATAATAAAAAAAAATTAAGCCCCGTTCGCACTATATGCTTGAAACGCACAGACCGCGGCGCAACGTTGTTGCGGGGCGGAGGCGATTTTGCGGTAAACCGAACGCGGTCCGAGTCATGTCGCACCAAATAACCGCGTGGTATTCGGTAGCGGGATAGATCGAAGCATGAAGCAGTAGATCCCGGCTGCTGGCTAAGACACCAGTCGTTAAACCTAGTTCAAGGGCTTCGGGCGGCTTGAGAACTTCTAACAGTCAGTTGCCTACTGTACTGTCATCTCGAAGATCTCACGGTTCGAAATAATTGCCATACGATAAATAAATAAGAAACCGACCGCGTTAGTGTCCATGTCGGTGAGGTGATGTAAGCGAATGTGCTGTTGTCGCAGCTGCAGGTGCGTCCACGACTTGGCTGGAAGATAAAAGTATTTTCTCGAACATGCAATGAAATATTGATGTTATGTTCCTTATAATAGGCTGCGAAGTATGACGTTTCAGAGGGGCTAGTATGATCGCTTATATGTCGGACAAATAGCATTCGTCCCGTACTGTCAAGTATGTAAGTGCGAGAGGGACGAATGCTATATGTCCGACATATAAGCTATCATACTAGCCGGGCAGGTGCAGCTAGGACAAGAGGTCGTTAATAGAATTTCATACACAGCTTGCAGGCCTAGGCCGGCAAAGTCCTCTTTTTTAATTTCCATTCCACATAAATTTGTGGCACAGGCATCATGACATTCTGCCACTATGCGTATTAAAAATAAAACTTTGTTTTTATGTTGTTTATTTCATTGCATTTTTGAGAAAAGCACTGTACATACCTCGGCGGGAAACATGGGGTTGCCCGCCTCAGACCTATATGTCTTCGGCCGGCAACCCCTTTCGTCCCGGCCTCTGTAGTTGTGTGCTATGCTATAACAATAAATTGCTTCGCCCATGTATTGTAATATACTTAATAGATTACTAAAAATAGTCGACATTTTATAAAACTGTTATTTGAGTTCGAATCTACTTGCATGGTGAGTAGTCTCTTTTTACGGACTAATATGACTTAATTCGGCCAATTCAAAAGATTTTAAATACAATTAATCTTTCAACCGCCGTAGTCTGATATATAAGACAAAATATCCAGCACATTTTGCCGCAGTGATAAATAAGTCAAATGTCTGGCATGTTTTTTACAGGGTATCCGGCGGGTGCCGGCGGCGACAAAATTCACCTTTGACCCTCATTTGCAGCTTTCGTTGAGCTTTAATCGTAGTTGGTCCCATACAAACATTTAATGCCCTTTAAAAACTGGTCCAAATGGCATAGGTAGTTAATTTTTTTTTTCGAAACTACCCTATTATGTAAGGACCTAAACAACAAAAACAATATTATGTGAGCCAATTTAAGTATAAAATAAATAATATTTATTTAAGTACCTAATTAAATCTGCGTTGTTTATGTGAATAAGCTTGACGTATTGCAGGGGGTCTAGTATAGAGGTTATCATTATCAATAAACGTCAAGAACCTTGTATTGGATGAAGTACTACTTCGAAAGTAGGTACCTATTGTACTTAATTTGATCCTATACGACTGTTATATATAATTAAGACCTGGGACCTACTGCATAATAACATTAATAACTTTTAACGTATGTTATGAGCAGAAGTCTCTTTCTAATGAAACGGGTCTAGTCTGGAACCCAGTTTTTAGACACCTTCATCAGCATGTCAGCCGAAAAACGTCCACTGCTGGACATAGGCCTCCCCCAAAGACTTCCACAATGACCGGTCCTGCGCCACCCGCACCCAGCGGACACCAGCGACCTTTACCAGGTCATCGGTCCACCGTGTGGGGGGCCTCCCCACGCTACGCCTTCCGGTACGTGGTCGCCACTCGAGAACCTTTCCGCCCCAACGGCCATCGGTTCTACGTGCAATGTGCCCCGCCCACTGCCACTTAAGTATAGCGATTCGGAGGGCTATATCGGTCACTTTGGTTCTGCTGCGGATGACCTCATTCCTGATGCGATCACGCAGAGAAACTCCTAACATAGCTCTCTCCATTGCTCTTTGGGTGACTTTGAGCCTTCTTATGAGGCCCATAGTAGGTAAGCGACCACGTTTCAGTGCCATATGTCATCACTGGCAAGACTCTGAGGTTAGGCAGCTTCAGATGCCCGAAGGGCAAAACGCCCAGAAATGCGGGGCTCCGTCTACTCGCTTAATTTCTAACAGCTAGGGGTAGGTAGTTAAGAGTTTATATGTGAAAAAACCAACCACCCAGGTACTTAAGTCAGTCTAACTAACTAGGTATTTAAGTGGTTTGTCGGTTAGTAATAGACGAGTTTCGCGACCAGCTTCAGCTATCGACCACCGGAAGAAAAACTGTTTCTTCAATTAAACCTATAGCATTTTCTTAGTAGTTATATAGGTACTCAAAAGAAGCTGAGGAAGGTACTATATTATAATCGTTTGGCATTTATTTTTGAACCGTGAGATCTTCGAGAAGACAAGTACGGTTGCCAGTTTTTGTTGCACTTTTAGCACCACCCAAGGGTCACGTGTAGGGTAACGGTGGGTATAGGTACTCCCTACGGACGTGGTGCAACTTAGACCCCCAACTAGGAAGCAGGAAGGTACTAAATTAGGTAAATGATTGCTGTTTACGTGGCTCGCATTATTTTGTTTTTTAAAGTATTATTTAGTAGTTATTATTTAAAGTATGAAGGGCTGTCATTCACACTTACTTGTCAATTTACTGTGCTCTACATTGCTGGCAATTTAAATTTGGTTAGAAAGTTATCAAAGTCTGAATTTAAGATAATTAATTAAATTGAGGTCTTGGTTAAGTTAAATATCTATGTTACTTGCCGGTAACACACTGTATATCGTATATATTTTTTGATTTTATAGTTTCGTAAGACGAAACCATATTCTTTTATCGAAATGGATTTCGAAATAAGAAATATTATTCTTTTACCGAAACCAATTTCGAAAGAAGAAAAATAATTCTTATTTAAGATCTGGTTTCGAATTTTGGTTTCGTAAGTGGCCGAAGGGAAAAAACCAACCACCCAGGTACTTAAGTCAGTCTAACTAACTAGGTATTTAAGTGGTTTGTCGGTTAGTAATAGACGGGTTTCGGGACCAGCTTCAGCTATCGATCACCGGAAGAAAAACTGTTTCTTCAATTAAACCTATAGCATTTTCTTAGTAGTTATATAGGTACTCAAAAGAAGCTGAGGAAGGTACTATATTATAATCGTTTGGCATTTATTTTTGAACCGTGAGATCTTCGAGAAGACAAGTACGGTTGCCAGTTTTTGTTGCACTTTTAGCACCACCCAAGGGTCACGTGTAGGGTAACGGTGGGTATAGGTACTGCCTACGGACGGGTGCAACTTCGACCCCCAACTAGGAAGTAGGAAGGTACTAAATTAGGTAAATGATTGCTGTTTACGTGGCTCGCATTATTTTGCTTACTATTTACAGTATTCATTTTCCTAGTAAAAGTCTAGACGTCATATACTGTTTCCGTTATTACTTAATTAAATTTTATTTACGCACCGAAGGCGCGGTCGGCACACAAACAATTTACATCATTTGACCCTCGTGAGGCCAAGTTTTCATACTGATATCGTTTGATTGTTGGGGTCATGATGTAATAATACGTACTTTAATAGATCACTGCACTGGCTGTGGAAAATTAATAAAAATGTTTTAACACGGGTTCCGATTATTTTTGGTTCCGAGTTTTTGGAGCTACATAGGTATTTAGTTAGTACAGTGAACAGCAAAAGTAGATGATCATTTTAGTACCTTGTCACTTTCACTACTTTGACGCATCCCAATTGTAGCAGTATTGTTATGTTCAGTGATCGTAACTTTTGTAGCATTTTCGGTGCTCTCCGTTAACACCACTACGCTGCACCGCAAATGCTACAAAAGTTACGATCACTGAACATAACAATACTGCTACAATTGGGATGCGTCAAAGTAGTGAAAGTGACAAGGTACTAAAATGATCATCTACTTTTGCTGTTGACTGTACCTATACCCACTGACGGGACTCAAACTATCTCTATACCAAATTTCATCTAAATCGGTTTAGCGGTTTAAGCGTGAAGAGGTAACAGACAGACAGAGTTAATTTCGCATTTGTAATATATGATGTATGGATATGTACTTATCCAGCAGCCTATGTCCAGCAGTGGACGTCCTACGGCTGATATGGTGGTGGTGGATGTACTTATCATATCAGTATGGCGAGCAGTGGAAACGTCTTTCTAATAATAAATGTGACTATACTTGAAATTATTTGAATTGGCCGAATTGAATCAAAAAGTCCGTTCAAAAAGCGACTTTACAGTCCAAGCAAGAAGACACAATATATAATGACAGTTTTATAAAATATCGGACTTTTTAGATATGTAATTTCAACTACCTACACCAAGATCTAGGTCAAAATTGTATCAACATATCCCATGACAATCTATTGTGACTGGACTCTAGCTTATCTCCACTGTAAGTTACTTTATATCTAAAGTCAGATAATACTTCTGTTACATCAATACTGAACAAAATTCGATCAATCTCCTACATGACAACAATAAAACACAGAATTTAATAAAGTATTTTATTTATAATATCTTGTAGTTACTTAATAATCTGATGTTTTAAAGTCCAAATATACATTCCTAAATTCCTTAGAAAACCTCGCAATTCAATTTACTACCAAAGAACTACAAAATTATTGCTATCGCAAAGCCAATATTAGATATAATTTTATGCTCCTGAAATCTAAATAAATAACAAGAATATAGGTTTAAAACAAATATTTTCTCATTGGGGGACTAAATCACAAAATTTAATGTAAATTTGTACATACAATCCTTTTTTCAAACAATCTTTACACCAAGACAAAATATAACACAGGATAAAAAAAATGAAAAGGCATATCAAAATGTGTCATAACTAGTATACTATTAACTAAAATTGTCTTAACATTAAACATCCAAAATAAAAATAATGAATGTTATATTGAATACATTTATGAATATAAATGCAATTTCAGTATAGATGGCAACTCTGAAAATAATGGTAGATGGAACCTCATATATGGCCTAGTACAATTAGGCCACATATATGGAGTTTTGTTACATCAGTACAACAAAATTCGATAAACTTCTCCATGACAACAATAAAACACAAACTTTGATATGATAAAGTATTTTATTTATATCTTATAGTTACTTAGTGATTTGATGTTGTGTAGTCCAAATGCACCCCCCCTATCCTATAAATATATTTAGAAAATCTCTAATCACAATTAAATACAAACTACACATTTATTGCCATCGCAAAGCCGATATTAGATATAATTTTATGCTCCTGAAGTCTGAATAAACAAGAATATAGGTTTACAACAAATATTTTCTTATAGGGGACTAAATCACAAAATTTAAGGCAAATTTATACATACAATCCATTTTTCAAAAATCTTTACACCAAGACAAATAACACAAAATTATATATGAAATGGCATATCAAAATGTGACTAAACTAGTATACTATAAACTAAAATTGTCTTTAAACATTAACTACCCAAAATAAAAACAATGCATAATGTTATGTTGAATACTTTTATGAATGTAAATGCAATTTCAATATGGATGACAAGTCTGAAAATAATGGCAGAACCACATACATGACCATCAAGGGCACCAATATGTATAAATTTTTTCACATCATTCCATTGAAATAAGGTCGAAAAATGAATACATATTTATGCCCTTGACTATAAAAGTGGGCAGACTGTAGATTTAACCCATGCACTGCCTTTCATCACAACAAAAATGGTATAAAAGGCATAATTAAGCATTTCTTAACATGATGATGTTATTTTGCCACAACTACGCTTTTTGAGAATCAAGCATGGATAGGGTTAAGCCTATACTTGAATGAGATGTAGAAGTTATACTGATTCTTAAATGCTTATTTAAAAAAGATGTACATCAGTTCAGTTAAACAAATCACTGGAACTATTTCACATTAACCAGTACAATATAGTAATAACAAAACTGGAAGGTCCTATTTAAACTTAGTGAGATTATAGCTATCAACTAAATGACCTCAATACCTTTGACCTCCGCAGTTGCTAAGACAACACACATTTTCACATAACAAACACAAGATTCATGTTACATCAGCTGTGTCTGAAACATGAAAATATGCTAACAACTCGGGCTATCAAAGGGTTAAAAATCACAAGATAAAGAACTATGTAAGCATTACATATAACCTTTAAAGACAGAGGTCCTTAAAATTAAAACAAAAGCAGATTAAACTAATACGGAACATTTGAAAATAGATAAGACACTGATTCTCCATTATGCGTACGCCGGACCGCCTCAGCCAACATCATGGATACATCAATACACTGGATCTTAGGGCAATCCTGCATATGCTTGTCCTGGGGTATAGTGTTTGTCACAACTACAGCTTCTAGGCAGGCATTGTTGATCCTCGAAATAGCGGGACCGGAGAAGATTCCATGTGTGAGTATGGCATAAACTTTGATGGCACCAGCTTCTATCAGTTTCTCAGCTGCATGGCAGACAGTCCCGCAGGTATCGGCCATGTCATCAACCAGGATTGCTGTTCGGTCTTTTACATCACCGACAAGCACCATGGAAGCTACTTCATTAGCCTTCTTCCTCTCCTTATGGATCAGAGCAAACTCCACATTCAGACGATCAGCAATAGAAGTGACTCTCTTAGCACCACCGGCATCAGGTGATACCACAATACTGGTCTTCCAGTCAGGAATGTTCTCTTTAATCCACTTCAGTACAGCGGGCTCAGCAAAGAGGTTATCCACGGGTATATCAAAGAACCCTTGGATCTGCGACGCATGTAGGTCCATGGTGATGATGTGGTCGGCGCCGGACACTGAGAGAATGTTAGCGACGAGTTTCGCCGTGATCGGCGCTCGGCTTTTATCTTTTTTGTCCTGACGCGCGTATGGAAAGCACGGGATGACTGCTGTTACGCGCGATGCGGAAGCAATTTTACAAGCATTGATCATAATTAGGAGCTCCATTAAATTGTCATTGATCTCCCCGCTGCCGCTCTGCACGATATATACATCTTCGCCTCGCACCGACTCCCCGATCTCGACACACGTTTCCATGTTGCTAAATTTCTTGGTTACGACTTTACCCAGGTCGATTCCCAGCCGATCGACAATCTTCTGCGCCAAATCCGGGTGGGAGCTCCCGCTGAATACTTTAATGTTAGGCATTCTTGTGGTTAATGGCAAAACAAGGTTGTCTAACTTGTTAACTAATTGTTCTTCGCGCGATGCAGTTGATGGCATCAGCTCGGGACTGAAATGACCCGTTGACCGCCACTCGCGATATGTGCGACGCGAATAACAAGACGAACTATATATCAACGACTAATTAACGATAAGAGAAGTTTGTGGCAACGTGGGGACTTGCCACTCCGTCCCGTAAATACGCCGCACCGCACGCACTCGCGCTAGGCTAGCTCGTTTCTTCGCAAGTTTTTTTTTATGAACTTGACAGGCAAAAAGTGGTGTGACCAGCAACTTTCTTAAAGCCATTCCGGAAGTATGTTTTTTTTTTATCTATTAGGTTCTAAGGTTCTAAACTTAATAATTAAGTGTGTTATAAGTAGTTTAATGATACCCATTTTATTAAATTTAACGCTGACCTGCATAGCTAGCTCGATAATTTATACTGTCACGTAATATGGCCGTAATGTATAATTACGTACGTCACATAAAAGGTTGATTCAAAAGGGCCCTTTGCACAATTAATATTATCACAATACTGGGATGTTAATATTATCGCGGTATTCTCATTAGTTTGAATTTTGCTTCAATATTCATAAATATCAACGTCAATAGTATCGTGATATGGGTGTATCGCGTGATAATAATAAGCGTGTAGAAGGCCCCAAAGACCGAAATCAGGGGTTCAAGAACAGTGTGATCTTTCTCAACGTGGCGAAAGCCTTTGACATGGTCTGGCATAACGAATTGATATACAAGTTATATCTGATCGACCTGCCGGACAGACTCGTACTCAATATACCAGTTTTTTCTCAGGGACCGAAACTGTGTTTACAGATTAGAGGGAACGCACTCAGACCCAAACCACATCTGTCGTAGTTTATGGGAAGCTGCCAGTCGACGACAAGACTTCTCAATTTAGCTTTTCTGTCCCCCTTGGTGGAACTCGGGTGCTACCGCGAACTTCGAAAATCGAACTTCTCATCGTACCGTTCCTTTCCGTCATATAGAGTGTGACACGAGAGTGAAAGGGACGGCACGACACGAAGTTCGATGTTCGAACTTCGCGTTAGCACAGCAGCTCTAGAAATCCTTCCTCACAGACAGAGGGATGTGAGACGGATGTTATCATTAGTCATGTTATATTATAGGTAGTCTGTCGTTGTTGTTTACTTACAATACGTAGTATCTTCTTAGTAGCCTGTGTTTAAGAAAAGCTGAAGAATATCATTAATAATCATTTACCGCCCAACCACCTCGCAATCACAACGTGCCCTAAAATGTGATATATAGCAACGGCATTGTAAAAGCTTTGCTTAGTTACAAAATGTCTTCCAACGGAACTTTGAGCCAACTAAATGATTCAGATTCAGCTGGTAATGTAGATGTGAAAAATGAGCCATTCACACTCACAGACGTCCGCTACAGTTACTGCAAGGATTGGGTGGAGAAGCAGAACAGCGAAGGCACGAAACAATTGTCGCAACTGAATAAGAATGATATTCAGTTTATAATCCAGACTCACGCGGCTCGCAAGAAATTCAAGCTGTCAGCAGCTGAGGATGAAGGCACCGTACCGGCAGGTGTAGGAGAGACTTCCGTGAAGCCGAAGGCTGTGGTAAGATTTAAAAAAAATGTTCTTATAATATTATGATCTTTCTATCTTGACAATATTCCTTGAGGTCCTGCTTTATTTGTGTGTTGCTAATCTTTCGTGTGCAAATTCCCGCAGCGGGGCAGCGATAAATTGGCTACCTACTTTTGGCAGCCTCCATTTCAACATCTGGCAGGGGTTGGGAGGGGCACTTCATTCTAGTATCTGCTTTTTAGAAAAACTGCAATTTAACTACTTTTTTGTATCCATATACATATGTGGTTATATTTTTTGAACAAGGCAAAATACACTATCCTAGTCTATACAGATGTTTTGTTTATTGTGTTAAAATAACATGTCACATCAAACATAGTTATTTTTTGTATTAAACTTAAAAATTATTAAATAACATAGTTTGTCATTCCGATTTGCATTATATTTACCATACTATACACTATTTGTAAACACAGAACATCAAAAGTTAATAAAAAATTGGCTTTGAAGAGAGGCCCCGCATCAATTATACAAAATAGCTTATGTTACAAGCTTAGTTCAGAAAAAGATGCAACCGTAGCCTGTCGTTATTTAATGATTGATGATGTATGTGTTCTAACACACTGCACCTGCTGTCTGCTGCTGCTGCAGGCTTAGGCACTCAAATTAACATCAAAACAGAGTACTTAACCATTCTCCCTCAGGAGGAGACTGCCATGGACTTCCAGTAGTTACAATGTTAAAGTTAATAAGCATTAATACATTATAAAAAAATGTATTTTAATGATCAACTCTGAAACTACTGGACTAATTTTCCATGCAGTTGTCTCAAACACATATTTTGCTGGTTTATAATTTATTAATGATTCTTTTCCAATTTATTTATTTAATCGTATGGCATTTATTTATGAACTGTGAGATCTTTGAGAAGACAAGTATGGTTGCCAGTTTTTATGTTGCACTTTTAGCACCACCCAGGGGTCACGTGTAGGGTAACGGTGGGTACTCCCTATGGACGTGGTGCAACTTCGACCCCCCTTTGTCAAGCGAGTGGGCAACTTGACTGTTAGTTCTCAAGCCGCCCGAAGGCCTCTAACTTGGCTTAACGACTGCTTGGATCAACGCTTTCCAATTAAAAAGCTACAAATATTTTTGGTGGTAAGCTTATACCATAGCCTAGGGACACTTGCGACTCCAGAGCTGATGTTGCTTACTCTACATCTCACTAGATCCTCTCGAGAAATCCCAGGAGTTCTGGCAATATTACTCATCACCAGAAACTGAACACCACACCTATAGAGCAGGAAGTATTGCTACTTTGGCTATTATCTATAATTGTCTCTAATTTTCGTTAACATTGAACAGTGTGGCTTGGTTTGGCTAGTTTTGTGGAACCCATTGTGTGTAAGTTAGGTACTACATACCTTTTCTCTCTCTGCTTCTCCTCTCTCTCCTTATCTATTGTTTTCATATTAAGGAATTTCATAATCACTACTGATAAATTATTGGGAGTTAGGTGTTTTGTTTTCTTCATGTTGTGTATGAATAAGCTTCAAAACAAAAATGTTTATTGTTTTGTACATCAACGTAGATTCTATTTTGGCAGACACTGACCACTCTGATAGTCACTAAAATTGTGTATGTTCCAGTTTTATTTTGTACAAAGGTATATGACTTGTCGATACTCACACCTTTTGACCCAGGGGCGTAGCTACCGCCGTGTCAGACGTATCAATGGTACGCCCCCCCCCCCCTTCATTTGCCCCCCCTAAGTTCAACCAAGTTAAAAGAAAAAGGAACTGGCGACGCAGCAACCGTGTGTAATAATAATAATATAACTCGAAAACTAAAACCTATATACAATAAATTTGGTGCATTTATTAAAACCCCTTAGCTTGTCTAAAATCCAAAGTTTCATAAACGCAGCTCAAACAGTTATTGACATATTAATGTTTAAAAACCGGCATTTTTATGGCTGACTTAACAACCTAAATCACTTCCAGATGACCTAGAAAGTTGAGATTTGGCGTCCAGGTGGATAATTGTGTATGTACAAAGAAATCCGAAAAGTAAAAAATATAGACTGGAAATAAAATAAAATTGGGCGATTCGTTGTTTTTTTTACAAAAATATATTTATAATTGATAATATAAGCCAACTTCTCATTCTGCACCAAAAGGAGTCAAGAGCCAAGTCTGGCACTTGATTGTTTAAGTAGACTAAAACCGATTTATTGCGGCTTAATGCATTTTGCGCTTTCAAATACACCACCACCACCACCACCACATCAGCCCTAGGACGTCCACTGCTGGACATAGGCCTCCCCCAATTTCACAGGACACCCCCAGGAGCACTCAGGGTCGCTGCTCCCTAACAGCTCGCCACAAGCTGCCCTATTATTATTAAAGTAGCTAAAAAACACATTTACAATTTTTTTAAACTGCTCTGTTAATATTCTTTAATAAGATTGGCATGTCAGCACAGAATAGAATTACATACTTATACTGTCCGTTAGGTATTCATAAAATATTAAACACATTTCTTTTTTCAAATAAATAAAGAATGATGAAGATAAAGCCAGCTAAAGTTAACCCACTTCTAAACTTTCACGCACTTTCTATTTGTATTTTTTTATAAAATAAAATATGTATATATATACATACATATAATCACGCCTGTTTCCCAGAGGGGTAATTAGAGATCATGGATTTCCATTTGCTTCGATTCTGACATACAACTTTCGCTTCATGAACTCTCATAACATTCTTCATGCATGCGCGCCGATTTACTCGTAGGGTACTCTTCCACCACCACATCAGCCCTAGGTCGTCCACTGCTGGACATAGGCCTCCCCCAATTTCATGGGGGGTAAATGCCATAATCGCCACGCTTGGCATGCGGGTTGGCGATCGCAGTATCTCCACCGCACTCTAGGAATGCGGTACTCTTGATATAGGGTACTCTTGACCTGGCCTTTCTGCAAAATGTCTCTGATTTGGTCGGAGTACGTTCGCCGAGGTCATAAAATATGTATTTACTTAATATTTTTTAATAATCTAACTAAAGGTCTAATTATAATTGTTGCTATTTGAACTAACAATAGCAGTTCATTACTAGATTATCATATAATCCAAGTTTAACCTCAGATGAACTCCTTACAGTTCGAAGAACTATTATATTAATCTGCGCTTACAGTTCTATTTTTTTTTATACCTAGTCGTCGGTGGCATAAAGTATATGCTGATAATACGCGTAACTCATGGGGACATGTTTCTTTTAGAAATTAATACACATTTCACTTCTTCTCAGGAAGATTTTAAATATGTTTCCTACCGTGTTATTTCAGAAACTGAACAAGCTGCGTAGCACGGATGTGCGCATGGAATGTGGTTGGCCGTCCTGCAGCCAGCTTGCCTTTGATGATTACCAGGAGTTTCAAACACACTGCCGTAACCACATCTCTGATTTGCAGGTCACTGAAGAACATGGGAACAGTAAGTAACATTCGCAATAATTCATAATAGACTTAAGTCAGTGCATGAATATTTGCAGGTTCTGGCACTAATCAACCCAGTCACAATTTAGTACATATAACTAAACACGGACATTTACACATTAATCGTACTAAACGGGAAATCATCTTCTCTAATTGAATGTGACACAAATAATAAAACAAAAGCTTAAATTTAAATTTATTTATTTAACTCATCGTTTCGCATGTGTTGTAACATCCGAATTGTTAATCGGATGTGTTGTAATTGTAAAGCTGCGTAAGCATTTTGTGCTCTCCTCGAGCGGCGAGCTGCATACTAGCAAAACATTTGCACATAAACCTGTTACTAAATTCTTTGTACTTTACCGAATCATCAAGAAGTAATTGCGTTAGTGGTGGATGAAACAAATGTACATAACTCTTAATTCATGTGGTGCTCAAATTTGTACGCGTCTCAAGCACAAATAAGTTAGAGGGGCATGCACGGCGCAGATACAGGAAAAGGTACCAGGTACCCTCATGAAGGAGGTCCCTAGTGCTCGTTTTCAAACTTAAAATGTACTGCCACCTCGCCCAGAGTGCCCCCGACTGATATTCTCCCCTGGGCACGCACACCGATGCGCCTTTGAGCACTCTCTGACCGGATCGCCGTGAGCTACTCGCGGTCGCGCGAGGCGCGGACGCATTTGAGCGAACCGACTTCAATAGAAGGAAGGAGGTTCTCAGTTCGTCTGCATGTTTTTTTTAAATGTATGTATGTTCCCCGATAAGTCTCGACCACGTTGGCCGATTTTGATAATTCTACATTTATTTATTAGGACCTTCAACAATAAGTACACTTTTACATATTTATAAAATACACATACAACTTAAAACTAAGTGCCTTATTTATTACAGAAGGACACCACATGCACTAAATTACAGTTAATTTTGACAGAAATGTGTTCCTAGCTCTTGCTATTTATTTATAAAATGACTACCTTATCAACCAAACTTGTAAAGAAAAGTTGGTCCCATATAAATTTAAGGAAATAACGGTCTTTATTAAAGCAAATAAATAACAGAATAATATAAAAAAGAACAGACTGTTGTATGTGGAGAGGGGTTAGAGGGCGATGTTGGATAGAGCTGCCCCGTTGTTGAAGCCGAAAAAATGATTTACAGAATACACGTACTTCTGGCTGGGATCATCGATATAATAATTTTAAATAAAAAAAAGGTTTAATATAAATTTGGTGAAGGTCTGATGATGGGATCCTGGAGAAATTGAGGGAACTCCTCAAGTTTGATAGGCACGCGTATGGCGATTTCGGTATTTTCTGTAGTTAATTGGAGTCGATTTTATTTGGGTATAAATTATTTACTAATAGGTCCCTCAGTATATTGGCTCTGAGTTATATCTTTATACTTTCCAGTTACTTACTCTTGCCTCTGGGACTCGTGCAAGCACTCTAACTCTGACTACGACGAGCTGTGCCGCCACATGAGCTACCACGCCTACCACGCGCGGCTGCTCGGCATCGGCTTTAACGCGCGAGCCACGCTGAGTCTGACGCGGTGCAAGAAGGACTCCACCACCAGGAACAAGCTGCCCCTGCTGCCGACGGACTACTGCTGCTTGTGGGTCGACTGCGAGGCCAAGTTTAAAGCTGTACAGGTAGGATAAAAA
The DNA here is from genome assembly GCA_905163555.1 of Notocelia uddmanniana. NCBI lineage: Eukaryota > Metazoa > Arthropoda > Insecta > Lepidoptera > Tortricidae > Notocelia > Notocelia uddmanniana. The sequence goes on from LR991067.1 coordinate 20,459,813, forward strand.
AAAATCTAATGCCACTTTGTCACTCTCTCAATTAATTTGTCATTCTATTATTGTTACTTTTACATAAATTGTTATTTTTGCAATGTCGCACTCTAATAATAACACTTTTTTTTATTAAAAATGGGATTGCTCTTGGCCAGCATCTAGCCAGGGGGCAAAGATGAGGCCGACGATGAAGCGAGCTCACCCAGAAGATGCCTCTTCACTCGTTCCTTAAAAAGGTCTGGGTTATATGAACTCGGGAGCTTTTTCGTTAACGTCAAAGCCGTGTGGTGTTTGTTTGTTTGGATCGTTACATCTAGCAATTAGTTTTACCTTATCTTATTCATGCAGTAACACTATAAATATAATTTATAATACAATTTTATAATGCTCGACTTAATTCAATATTATTATTATTTTACTTGAATAAAATAGATACTCAGAATTTGTCAGTAAATTTATTAAGATCGTATTCTAACCTTCCAGGCATTCCTAGACCACGTCAAACTCCACATATACTACTTGGGCCCGCGCTTTATATGTTCCTGGGCGGGTTGTGGTGCTTCGTTCCCTCGGCGAGAAGTGCTGAACACACATGCTCGCTCCCATACAGGGGAAAGACTGCTGGCTTGCTACCATTGTGGAAGACATTTTGCCTCTAATAGGAAAATCACGGACCACTGTAGAAGACAGGTTAGTAGAATAGAAAGATATTTATTCGGATAACATATCATTACAAGTAACCCCCACCACCACCATATCAGCCGAAGGACGTCCACTGCTGGACACTGGCCAGGCATATTACAAGTAACACAACTTAAGGACTATCAAACAGAGGTGGACTGGGGTCAATCAACGCATATAGTATTAAGGTCTAATAAAGCTTCTAGGGAGCCCCAAACTTTCTAGACTACTCCAAACTTCTGAATCAGCAAACCTGGATCACACCGAAACTAGCGCGTATCAAACAAAGACTACAATATTGTATTGGATTAGAATTCTCCTAGCTCTTTAGCAGACTCCAAACCTTGAATACTGTTTGACGACCAATTTACCCAAGTTGGTAGTAACCCTGCCTATGAAGCTGACGATCCTGGGTTCGAATCCCGGTCTGGGCGATAAACTTGAATATTTGGGTCAATCAACTTTTTTTTGTCCCTTAGATTTTTCATTATTATTTTTTACCACGACATGTATATTGCATAAAATCCTATATAATCTTATAACCAGATAAACAGTCTATTTGAACTTAACTGTAGCATCTCGTAGAAACTCGAATTGTGGAAGAAAACATTGACAAACCACTATTTTCATACAAATTTGGGGGACAATCGGTGAAAATGAAGGTAAATTAATATTTTTAGTACCATTGTCGTGTAGTGCATTGCTGTAATGCAGTAGCCGATGAATGCAACAAAAATTAATAACAGCAGAAGTCGTGTTTTCGATTTGTTAGCTAGCCGTCCAATACGCATTTGGTCCAATACGCAGTTCGTCCAAATATAACTGAAATTCTCATTTCGTCCAAAACGCTTTTCGTCCAACACGCTTTTTGTCCAACACGCTTTTTGTCCAACACGCTTTTTGTCCAACACGCAGTTTGTCCAATACGCAGTATGTCCAAGACGCTCTTTGACCACCACGCATTTGGTCATATACGCAGCATGTCCAATACGCAGTATGTCCATCATGCTTGGGGTGGATTTTTGATGTCGATACCTCGTTTTATTATGGGCATATGGGGCATACAAATGTCGCCGTCGCGAAACGTCAAAAATCAACTCTTTTTCGTTCAACACGCATTTGGTCCAACACACCATAGTCAACGAATCCCGTGGAAGGCTGGCACAGCCGACTTAACAAAAAAGTTCCTGCGAAGCCGAATTTGCTGCTGTTAATTGATATTTTAAAGAAAGAAGGGCGACATTATGACATTCATATCAAAAGAACAGTACCGATGAATAGAAGAAGAAGATAACGCGACATTCGCTTCAACAAGTATTTGAAAAAAAAATTGCAATTGTTGAAAAAGTGTAAGTTATAGCAATAGAATTTTTGGATATATTCAAAAAAGGTTCCGTAATATTTTTTCTTTTTTTTGTTTATAAATGTTACTGTTTTTATTTATGGAAGGGTAAATATTATGTTCTGCTTAATGTAAGTGTATTAAATAAAAATAAGTACCAATAAAGGTTTATACCTATCAATATTTGTTTCGTTTTAATCCATACTAATATGTGGCGTTCCATAGCAAAAGGGTCCTTATGGCCATTTCTAGTGCTAGTTACGGAGATATTGACGTTTTAGTAAAATGCTTCAAATTTATCAATTTTTTGTTGTAAGCAAAATAGTACAATTTTCATATATGTAGGCGTATTTGTAGCTCGGTTTCATTAGTGTATTTTAAGTATTCTTTTTTTGTTCGAAAGAAGAGTATGTTTTCTAGGGAAATCGCCGTTGTTGTTTCATGACGTTCAAATTAATCTCGACCGTAGGGTGGTAGACCACTTTTTTGGCCCACTGTACATGCAAAATTTCAGCAGGCCTATGATGGTTGCATTTTGTCATGGTTGCATCATAGGCCTGCTGCTCTTATCAAAAACCGGGAACTTGAATTTAAAATTGACGAATAGCGATATGGACGAATGGCGATATGGACGAATAGCGATATGGACGAATGGCGATATGGACGAGTAGCGATATGGACGAATGGCGATATGGACGAGTAGCGATATGGACGAATAGCGATATGGACGAACAGCGGCATGGACGAACTGCGTTAACAACATCTGACGGACTGCATAATGGACGAACTGCGTATTGGACCAAATGCGTATTGGACGGCTAGCTAACAAATCGTGTTTTCTTGTAATTTACTTTTAAACTATTTCCGAGTTCTTAGAACTTAAACCTTTTTAAGGCGCGAGAAATCGGCATCTTCTAGGGGAGCTCGCTTCATCGTCGGCCTCATCTTTGCCCCCTGGCTAGATGCTGGCCAAGAGCAATCCAATTTTTAATAAAAAAAAATAGTAGTAAACATGTGGATAGTAAAAAGTTGATTCACCCATTTGTTTCTGGGTTTGGACTTTGAGTGGGTCTGGGGGATGTACTGGGTGACATATACATCGTGATACAAAATATGTGTATATGTGTATATGATTCTATCTCTAATTATGGACCACTTTTACTATCGAACCAAACTTGTCCGCCCGAAAAAAAGTGCCGTTTCATAGGTAAAGGCCTTCAGTCGACTATCCGAATTGTATGAAGAAGCACAATTTTCGGCACGAGCGAACTTTGTCCCATATTAAAAGTTGTTCACAATCATGGGTAGAGATTAATTTTATTCACCCAGTATATTAAATAAATCTGGGACTAGTTCGCTTTGTGTAAATCTGTCTCTTCAATATTTTTTATTAAATATTATTATTTATAATAATGATTATTTCAGAATGTGCCCCTAACGAACGAGCACACTTGCTTGGTATGCGGCGTCAGCTTCGCCACAGAGTACTTGCGCTCCCAACATTACCGCCAACATATCTCGCAGTACGCTTGCACGCTGTGCGACATGTCCGCGCCAACGTTGGGCACGTTGGCCCAACATGTTCGGTACAGACATCTGCCGGACCACTGCAGAACGCATGCTTGTACGCAATGCGATCACAAGTGAGTTTCATAACTTGTCTAACATATACTACCCTCATTAGCAATATAAGCAGGGGTCGGAGAAAAGTGCGGATGACTTAAAAATGACGTAATCTTGCACACAGGATGTATTTAAACTTCCGTGTGACATGTAGTAACGAAGTAGTATTAATGAAGTAACAAAATAATCATAAATAAATCAATGGAATTCGCCGAATGAAATAAATTTGACGAAATTTGTTACCATAAGGTACGATTATTTGAAATTAATTAGGACAAATCTGTGGGAACCTCAGGTAAATTGGGAACAGTAGGGAGAGATTAGGAAAAAAAAAACAAAAAAGAGAATTTGATTTTATTATATTAAAATATTAAAAAATATATATATTATTAATGACTATTTTTCTAACAAATCTATTATTTAAAACGGAAAATTGCCACAATATTCGAGTAAAGATGACATTTTACAGCGTTTTTTATTCGTTTGTAAATATAAATTTTAGCTAAATATAATCGTGAAGATACAATAGCCAAACAATAACGTAGTCAATTTATGTATTGTTCATCTGATTGACAATGTGTCTGTCAAAAACGTACTTACTCATTTCAGTGGCGTAATCGTTTAATAAAGAGGTTGATAAATGGTAAGTGATAATTGTTATTGAAAATCAAAAATTCTGTTTGAAATCACCTATAAGTGGTTTGACGTCATCCGCACTTTTGCCCGACCCCTGAATATAAGTAGTAGGTACTTACGCTCCCGACATTACCGCCAACTCGCAGTACGCTTGCACGCTGTGCGACATGTCCGCGCCAACATTGGGCACGTTGGCCCAACATGTCCGGTACAGACATCTGCCGGACCACTGCAGAACGCATGCTTGTACGCAATGCGATCACAAGTGAATTTCATAACTTGTCCAACATATACTACCCCCATTAGCAATATAAATAGTGCTTGTGCTCCCAACATTACCGCCAACACATCTCGCAGTACGCTTGCACGCTGTGCGAAATGTCCGCGCCAACGTTGGCCCAACATGTCCGGTACAGACATCTGCCGGAGCACTGCAGAACGCACGCTTGTACGCAATGCGATCATAAGTGAGTTTCACAACTTGTCCAACATATACTACCCTTATTAGTAATATATATTAATATTATATTTATAAACCGATGCGTCCAAAGTTGAAACGGCCGTTTTATTTTTAATCAACTTCAATAGAAGGAAGGAGGTTCTCAGTTCGTCTGCACGTTGGTTTTTTACATATAAATATGTATGTTCTCCGATAATTACCGACCACGTAGGCCAATTTTGATAATTCTTTTTTGTTTCAAAGCAGGTACCCCTAAGTTGGTCCCATTAAAATTTGGCGAAGGTCTGATGATGGAATCCAGGAGGAATCGAGGGAGCTCCTCAAATTTGATAGGCGGTATTTTTGGCAGTGAATTGGAGTCGGTTTTATTTGGGCATAAATTATTGAGCTCATAGATCGACGAATCCAGCAAAGTAATAACTAGTCTGTTCCAACTCTTTATTTCAGATCAATGACAAAATCCGACCTACGCAAACACATGCAAACGCACACACGTAAAAAGAAACGGAAAGATAACGACAGTGACTTCTCAGCATCCGATGAAGAACCGAGAAAGAAGATAGGAAGGAAATATGCGTGCCACATGTGCCCGGAGAATGCGAGTAAAGTGTTCACCAGAGGGGGCAGACTGACGACGCATTTGGTGAAGGTGCATGGATTTCAGTGGCCTTTTGGACATAGTAGGTTTAGGTGAGTATTATCTGTCAGTGAAGCAGAAGTGATAGTAATGGAATGATGAGATGAAGACGTATGTCAAATGTGCTCCAAGAAGGAGATAAGTGTTCTCCGTCAATGGCGGCACGTCTAATAAAGAAGTTCAGAGCCTTTCTTTTACCGACAATTATGGCTTCGTTCCGTTTTTTTTTTTTTTTTTTTTCGAGATTTGATGTATTTTAATTTTCATAGAAATATATCTGTCTTGGGGAGAATAAGCTTAATATATAAAACTAAGTTGAGTTTGTTCGAACTCGAGAACGGCTGGACCGATTTTTCATGGTTTTTGATTTGTTGTATTTGTTTCTGTCCCCAATAGCAGAATGAAAATGAAAAAAAATGAAAATGTTTATTGGTTTTTATAAAAAAAATTGACACAAATATGGCAGAATAACTATTAAAACATCGGTAAAATGTACAAAAAACAAAACACATTTCAAACGGGTCGAGAGCGGTACGAACGTATTAATAATTATTAAAGTTGTGATAAAGATATTTAAAAAAAAAACTTTTTATTTGATTATTTTCCATTTTTACTATTACTTTATCGTGTGGCTGTGTTCTACGAATACCACATTTCGGATTGTTACTGAATCACAAAATGTCATACTTAGAGAATTTGAAGGGCTGGTAAATGAAGTTGTGTGATTGTACTGTCTAAGTAATACAATTTTTCCTTTTGTAGAAATAGATTTTGGAGTAATTTCTGGAGTAAATACATTTGAAATTCTATTAAGTATATTATATCTTAGGTCCGATACTGCTATTGTCTCCAGTATATAATTATTTGGCCATTAACTGGCTTCAATAGATGGATGTAAATGTAACTGAAATAAGTAAATTTTAGATTATGAGAAAGAACATTAAAAAATAATAATAATCGTATGGCATTTATATTTCGAACCGTGAGATCTTCGTTCGTAGGGAGTACCCTTGTTACCCTATCGTGTAGCGCTGCGCGGTGCTAAAAGTGCATCAAAACTGGCAACCGTACTGCCTTCACGAAGAGCAATTATTGTGAAAGTACAACACGCAGCTGGCAACATAGGCCGTATCGGACCGATAATATCGTGCAATGAGAACACGCTCTTAGTATTAATTTATTTAGATTCATGTATGGTTTACAGGTATCAAATAAGCGAAGACGGTATGTACCGCCTGACAACAACGCGGTACGAATTTCTGGAAGTTTCCAGGAAAATAGTCGACGGTTACAGTGGACCCAAGGATTCTCTCTCAAACACATTCGAGTTCAATCTCGAACAAAAAGCCAAAGCGACATCCACTACACCGACTTGCTTCGAGATCTCGCTAAAAGGCAATGAAGATATTAAGTCTGAACCAAAAGAAGATAAGAATACAGTCGAAATTACAATGTGCGATGTCGATGAGGAAGGCAACATTCTTTGCTCGGAGGTTATTAAGTCTGATGTGTTTTACACCAAATGAAAATAAATTATGTTGGAATAATGTCAAAAATCAGAGTGACATTTGTTTCTAAATTTTGTGATACCAATTTTTAAGCTATCAATGGTTTTTAGCCAGAAGACGTAGTGGCCAGTAGGATGGCAACATTAACCCTTTCCCATTAAGGCTACAAAAAACAATATATATACTCAAAATAGTTACGTTATGTTGATTCATTTCAAGACGTGTCACTTTTTTTACGAAAATGCAATGTAATGTGAGCCTTTAATCAGAGAACTAAGATTGAAATTCTATTGACACGTATGTGGTCGATGAAACGTACTACGCCTGGAAAAGGGTTCAGTGATTGATTTACAAAAGCGTTTTGACAAATATTCCCCGTATGAATATGTCATTTTTATTTGCATGTCAAACTTATTCGCACGAAATAAAAGTATACTTTACGTTAATATTTTTAAATTAAACTTTCGAACAACTTATTTAGTATAAACGATAACGATAGTCTTCAATATTGTTGAAAGTAGTTACAACTGAATCGTGCCTACGAAAAAAATAAGCGTCTTTACCAAAAATGTATCTTCTTGATTTACCTCAATTATGTTACCACCTATTAAATATAATGAAACTGGTCTCTCACGTCTTTAAGGTCGAATATCGCTCGACATGTTTCAGACCAGTTCGCGGTCCTTAATCATGAGTACCTATCGCGGCGGCGTGTGCCCGTGCCCTGCCCGCTCACACTCATGATTAAGGACCGCGATCCGGTCTGAAACATGTCGAGCGATATTCGACTTTAAATACGTGAGTGCTCCGTTTCATTATATTTAATATGTCTCAAACTCACGGTAGTTTTCTATATATATATATTATTTACCACCTGTTGTCACAGATGTAAGTTATATGAAAACAATAAAACAAAATCAAAGACAACATTTTTTTATTTTTTTAAACTCTCTATTAACCGGTCAGCTTCTCTGAACCCTGCCTCTATGGCACCATGGACGGCGGTGTGTCTATGGTGTGATGTCGCTTCACCCGCGAAACATACAATGGGGAATGTGTTGCCATGGTAGAGAGGTTCGCTTAACGTTATGGCGCCGCCGCCATTTTCTTCGTTTGCAACACTGCGGTAGGCGTACGCGCCTCTTGTTAGGGGATTTGAGGCCCATTGAGTCCTGAAAAAAAAAGGTATATAGGGGAGATAGAAAAAAAAAGTGAACTTATTTCATTAATCTTTTCACCGTCATTGCCACAGCAGATTCCGTAAGTTGTTTCACTCGCGGCAAAGTATTTTAGCAAAAGTCTGAAATTTAACCTTGCTTTATTGCGCGTAGGTTGCCTTTACATCGACTTGATATAATAAATTAATAAATATTGGGGGACAATCTTACACAAATCGACCTAGCCCCAAACTAAGCAAAGCTTGTACTATGGGTACTAGACGACGATATACATACTTATATAGATAAACACATACTTAAATACATAGAAAACATCCAAGACCCAGGATATGACCCATAATCCAAAACGTCACAAATGTCAGTTCAGTACAATTGCAATTTGAAAGCGGAGGCGAAGATCTGTCTCTGAACAGGTGAAGATCTGTCAGATAATATCACTTATCTCTCTCAAACTCTAGGAGCACGTCTCTAGCTACATTTAAATTAATCAAACGAATAATGGAATGCATTGGGAGTAGGTCCCCAGTCACTGTCCTATTTATGGACATGAGTAAGGCATTCGATTTCGTTTGTCACAAGCGTATGCTAATAAAACTATATAGATATGGTATTCGTGGTCCCGCACTAGAATGGATAGAGTCATACTTAACCAACAGAAGCCAGTGTGTGGAAACCCAAGGATATTGCCCAGTGAACAAAACTGTAAATAATTATAGATCAACCTTTATCCACAATGAATTTGGTGTACCTCAGGGCAGTATCCTGGGTCCTCTTCTCTTCCTATTGTACATAAACGATTTACCCAATGTACTATCACATGAGTGCTTATTATTCGCTGATGACACCACCATAATAATTGAAGGACAGGACAAGCATGTCTACTATGACGTTATTAATTCAACCCTGGTGGAAGCAATCAACTGGTTAAGTGACAACAACCTCAAAGTAAATCTAGCTAAAACCAATTACATTCAATTCCGAACCGTTAAAGGTTATACGAGTAAATTAAGCATAAACTATCAAGGAGAAACAATACAAGAGACGCGGTATACAAAGTTTTTGGGCATCACTGTTGATTCATGCTGCAGATGGAGTGAACATGTCAATACTGTGTGTACTAAAGTCAATAAATTTGTATTTGCATTGAGAAAAGTTAGCCAAGTAGTGTCAATTCAAGCAGCTTTAACAGCATATAATGGCTATATAGCACCAAGTCTTAGATATGGTATCGTAATCTGGGGCAACTCAGTAGACAAAGGCAAACTATTTTTAATCCAAAAACGCTGTATAAGAGCAATGTTCGGCTTAAGGCGAACTGACACGTGTCGGCCATATTTTAAGAATAATCACATCCTAACTCTGACATCCTTATATATATATGAAACTTGTGTGTTTGTATACCAACATAAAGATATGTTCCATCTCAAGCAGGACTCTGTACCTCATAAAATAAGATGTCAGTATATACATAAATTATACAGACCACCCGCCAGGTTGAAACTCATCTCCAAGAATACCCACATGATGTGTATAGAGATCTACAACAAATTACCTGATTCCTTTAAAAACCTGAACCTCAGCAGATTTAAACGTGTTATGAAACAGTGGCTAGTGGACAAATGTTTTTATTGTCTGAATGAATATTTTATGGACATTCCTTAAACGTGTTATTCTGTATGGTATACTGTATTATTTAATTCCACTCATCATAACAAAAAAAAAATTGTATTTGACATGTATTCTGACATAGGACCTATTTAATATGATCTCATTACCTATTTTTTTATCTTGTTTTGTAGTGTGTAAAGTGTGTACACCTGTTATGGTAATATTTAATGGGACCAGCTGTGTAGCAATAGCAATAAGAACTGCAACAGTAGAAACCTAAATATGTCACACAATAAATTTCATTTCAAACTCACTGATTTGTGCATTAGTGAGTGGATCTGCTTTACTCTGATATCTGTGGATATGAATATGAATATAGGTGGCCAAGCACACGAGAGCTACGTACTCATATCCCGATCCCGACTACGCTTCATACCTTACAATATTCTTCACCGGTGTCACCTTGAATTTCTTCCTTAAAACATCAAGTACTTTCTCCACCCCAGCTTTAACCCCTTCTTGACTAACTTTCTCCATCTTCTCCGCTCCTTCTCCATGCAACCAAGCTAGCAGAACATTAGGCTGATTCTCCACTGTCATAAAACCAAATATCTCTGTGGCCCACTGGTCTTCTTTAGAGAACTGAGCCCTGTCTTCTTCTTGCCAAAGAAGAGTGAAGGTGGCAGGTGATTTTGGCCACCACGGCTTTTCGAATTCGATGTAGATTTTGCCGAGAACGCAGAATTGAAGGTTGTTTATAGTGTTTATCTTCTCGGCGGGTAGCGGGGGATTGAAGAGTTGAGTGTGCCTGGAAAATATTGATTCCGTTTTGATAGTTACACAGGTACAATATGAGTTAAGGAAGAAAGGAGTGTATAAATTTTTAAACGGTCGGCAACGCGCATCTCACACCTCTGGAGTTACAGGCGTCCATAGGCTGCCGTGACCGCTTACCATCAGGCGGGCCTTACGCCTAAGCTGTTTGCCACCGACGTGGTATATAAAAAAAAGTCTTGATCGATAGTGGCGTAACTATGTAAATACTCGCAAAACTCGGATACTCGATTGAAATGGTTTTGTTTGAAATAATAATCATGGCTTATCTCGTCACCCACCGCTATTCCAATTTAAAACTTGACTTTAAAAACTCAAGTTTTCAAGCGTTCCCCTGGCAGTTTTCCCACTCGAAACATGACCTTCCCTGGAATACAGATGCAGACCGCTTTTTTCCATTGGGCACTCTGGGCACATGCGATCGAAAAACCCTCCCCCCTAGTTCCTGACTACTTCTATTCTAACAAAATAGTGTATTACCCTGTGCCCGGTGCCTCCGATAGGATAAAGACGTCCCCGTATAGATCTATGCAAAACTATCAAACATTAGGTACAGACTGATAGTGAAAAACTTACCTCTCTTTTAACACCGCCACGGACACAGTAACAATGACGCTCTTGGCCGCATACAGGCTGCCATCCTTACACTTAACCTGTACTAGGGGATTTCCAGGATCCCCTTGGGTGCTGCTCCATTTAATGCTCTCCACTTCTTTGTTCAGGAGAATATTGGCTGGAATTGCTTTGGATATGTCTGGGTACTTGTTCTGAGAAAATACCAGAGTCTTGTGAATACTTTAAATAATATGGTACCTAAGGACCATAACCTTAACATAAGGGACACCCGGCGACATCGAAACAGAAAGTGCTTATATTTTACGAGACCTAAACTTACCAAGAGAACATCCAAAATACTGGCATAACCCCTCCCCTTCCAATGGAGCCAAAACTCCCCTTCGGAGTTCCAGAATTCCTCAACTCCCTTCAACGATTTTCCTTGCTTGGGGTCTTTCTCCCCACCCAGATGATTGTTCTTTTCAAACCACTTTAGGAACATATTCGTCAGCTTCGGGTCTTTTGTAAGAGTTGGGTTGGATTTGGTACTGTGGAAGAAACAAGAGAAGTTAGGGAACTGGTTGGGCTCTCAGACGCAATGAACAGTGGCGGAGCAAACGCAAAATTTGATGTGGGCAAGATACATTTTGCGGGGCCCTCAGCCGACTTTGAATTTTTTAACTAGTGTCAAAACCTCCGGCGCGCGAGACCCATTGGGCCGCGAGGCCGTGGGCGGTGGCCTACATCCACACCTAACGCCGCCTCTGGCAATGAAGAAAGTCGTTGTATCGCGCTCCCCGCCGTACCTACACACAACTTGCGACCGATTTTGCTGCGAAGCGCGTCACATGAGAAATCTGACGACATGCTGCACAGACGTCACGCAGCGCGCTACAAAGACATATGCTGTCATCGCACCTGGACCCTCGGTTAAAGTGAATGAACGTATCCAAGTACAACTTACGCATTCCTCACGCATTCAGCTATACCCATCTTACTATTCTTAACCGCCTTGGCCACTTCTCCATTAAACGCGTCGACGATGCCTTCACCCGTGTCATTCGGCACCAGATCTCCGTTTGAAAGCACGAACCACTTATTCTCTGGTCCTGCTGGTCTGCCTAGTAGACCTAGGGGGTTCGCTAACTCGAACACTACGTTGTCTTTCTCACCGTGGCACCTGGAAAACGATATCATTTCTGGTTGGGTATAGGATTCTTTGGACTCTACGAGTATGCTTCTGTTCTGGTTGTGGTGCGATCATCAATAAGGTTGTCTCTTACGTATCGCTGGTGTTCGCGGAAGTTAACACTTCATCTGATATTTCAAAATTACACTCTATAGAGCCTTAGGTATGGAACCTTAGGTAGTAAGGAATTGGGGTTCGTCAAGGAACGGACAAATTGACTAATTTTCACGAAACACTTTTCGACAAAACACTCTACAAAGGAAGGGCTTATTGCAATATTGAGTTTGTCAAGTGAATGGACACTCCCAATTAACACACACCAAACAACAACCATCGCCCGAAGCTCCCAACGGTATGAATTGAAGTTATCACCGGTTTAACGTGCATTTCCAAGAACGGAAGTGCTCAGATAGTATTAGTACATGCTTACCAGGCAGCTCCTCAAGTCGAGATCGCCGCTATAGGTACCTACCGATTTATCACACCCCACAACAATCGTATATCCTACTGTGTTGGAGCCCGAAGTCTGCTTGCTACCGGATCCCAGGTGCAGGTGCGAGTGAATGCCACCGGACCTTGTAACCCAGAGGGTAGAGTCCATTTGTCAAATGAGTAAGCACCTTGAAGTGGGGCTATGCAACGCCGGTAAGTGACACTTACCAAGCAGCCCCCAGGTCCACCAACCCCTCTCCAAAGGGTACGGAGTTGATCCTGCCGCCGATCCTGTCGGCCGCCTCCAGTCCTAGCACCTTCACTCCGGCGTCGTGCAGACGTCGGATCGCTGCTATACCCGACGCACCGCAACCCACTACCACGACATCCATTATTTGTCTGCGGGCAACAAAAAAGTTAGACTTTAGCTAATCGCAGCCGTTCCTTACTAAGTAAATCTACCAAGTAGGGAAAAATCTTTTGAGATCTAAAATTGGGATTTGGTGCTAAAACGGACCCCGGGAACCCTTCAAATAGAATCGGGGAAAAAGCTTGGAGGATGACGATGAATTACCCATTTAAGGTTCCTCCGCACGCTCGACTGAACTGAGGGCCTACTCCGAACTTCGAAAGTCGCACTTCGTGTCGTGCCGTCCCTTTCACTCTCATGTTACACTATATGACGGAAAGGGACGGCACTATACGAAGTTCGATTTTCGAAGTTCGGATACTCCATACTTAAAAGTAGTTTCGTTCTCATTTTAAAACGCCGTGCAGAAATATCATGAAAATGTGTATGCAATGCAGTATAGAATAACAAAAAATATACAGCGTATTTTGAGTTTTTTAGGTCTTGTATAAAAACTTTAATAATCGCTGTATTTTTCTATTATAATTTCATGCAACAGAAAATAATTTCCGGCCTAGATATGCTGGATCGCATTGTGTTTACGACGTTTCATGTTATTGCAGGATATCGATTTAAAATGAGAGCGAAACTGCATTTGTATGGAGAAACCAATAGAAACGAGCTTTAATGTAAAATGTAGTGATTATATTCTCTTTGCTTTCCTGCGGACTCTCAAAGTCCATTACCAAAATAAACTTCTGCGTGTCTGTCTGCCTGTGATTACTCTGGTTACCAGTGATTAGACAGACAATTTATATCAAAAATAAGTAAACGTACGTACGTTATAAATTGTTATACGTGCATTAGAAATGTACGTAATTCTAATTACAAATTAAAATAAACAACTTAAGCGCATAATTCCTATAATATTGTTTACAAAATAATGTCACAATACCTACCTACACAAAACTTCTTACGTCAAACATTATCTACTCAAGTATCTGTTTATACCTACATGCGCTTACGCCGCTTATAAACTTAATTACGAATGTGTTAATGTTTTCATTTTGTAATTTGTAAGTAGAGTATATGAAATTGAAATAGGTACCTGCTCATTAATAAAATTCAAGGAAAACATCGAGAGTAAACCTGTGTAGGTACATCTAGTACGAAGAAAATCGAAGGTGTAATATATATATATTTTGTGAATTCCCGAACCCGGGCTTGGCCATCAGCGTCGTCGGGACTACTGCCCATACCTTCTCATCTGTGAGAGAAGGAATATGCCTACCACTGGCCTGTATCTTATAGGTTGATGATAGGCTCTTGAAGAACCGAAACAAAATAGCGGCTTACTGTTTCAAATTAAAACTAACCTAAAAACACGACGCGAACGAGTCAACACAAAGTCAAGGTTACCATAGACAAAGCAGTTAAACTTCTAAAAACACGCTATAATATTAAAATTATTCATTGAATATACTATCGTTACTAAAAAACTAGTAAATGGGTCAGACACAGTGGAGAAAACAATGGTCTCTCCTGTGGCCAATAGTGACAATACCTAGTTAACGGCTTCTGTGTGTGTATATAGGTTATGTTTTGTATGGAGACGCCGTTTGTGCAGGTTATGAGTACAAACTAAAATAACGTTAAATAGCCCTTTTAGTTATGTCCACAGGAAATTCGCGAACCTAAATCAGTGTGTGACCCAAACAAATGCATAATAGATTATAAAAAACTTACGACATTTTCTTCGATATAAGAACCGCGCACTTTGAGCGACAGAACACTTCTGGCCATGATTTATCTGTTTTGACCCCGGGTTAAATACCTAAGTGATCGAAAGTTATCAATATTTAAACAATAATTTGATAATGTGTTTGATATGTTGTTGATGAATGTAGAGTTCGTAAGTAGAGTTTAATTAACTGAGCGAACAGTTTATGGAGATTTTTCAAAAAAGCTCACAGAACTACTTGTGTTACAATGTATAACATAGTGTACCTAGCGATATATATAGTAAATCATCAAATTGTCAAACAAAAGTAAATTCAAAAATATGATCAAAATCTTAAACTTATTAGGGTTGTAAGTTTCAAAAAAATATGTTACGTTTTTTACCGTCCAAAAGTATATTAAATCTAGCATTACGATTCTTATGTATATAATAAACAATAAATTGTACGACGACTATGTATGTACCTATATACCTTAACGCAATATTTCACGACCAAAACAGCAAATTACTTATTATTCCATATAACGAAAGGTAGGACGGAGATTATCAACTGTGACATCACTTTTAAGTGTCAATTAGTATGAAACCTTGCCAGTGTCTGAACACTAAAACAATACAATATAGTACAATATAGCTACTGATGGCTAATATATTGTACTTTTGCCTCTCATATTTGTCTTTTGTGTTACTCTGATTGTAGAATAGACAAACTCCATTTTTTTAACTGGTTAAAAACGAGTTAACTTTTAAAACCTCTTGCATTGATTTATTCCAACATTAATATTGCGTCCCTCTCAGTATGCACTAGCACGAAATAGACGGATGTGGTAGCCGATGAAACCTAAAACTTGCCTAAAGGTCGTTATTTTACGCGGTTAATTAAAATAAAAGTAAGTATCTGATACTAAGAAGTTGCGGTCAACCTCTACTATGAACTGACCACATAGACTAGAGACTCGAGCATAAAAATAGCAATTAACAAAATAGTGTTTTGGTAAGCGAGCGTTGCTCGGTATCTTTCGTATTTTTCCCGAAGATGAGACTAATCTAGATCGATTTTTAGCCCCCGTAAACAAAAGAATCAAAAATTTAATTGAAATCGCCGCCGAATTTAAAAAAAATTAGAGCCGTTTCCGAGATCCCCGAAATAAATAATGATATATTAAGCATTAGTACCTGGATCACCGAGCTTTGCTCGTGTTTCCCGGATAACGGGATTTTTCCCGAAGTGAGACCTAGATATTTGCTTCGTTCCCGGAAACCCATATATTGTAAAATTCCTTAAAATCGTTAGAGTGGTTTTCGAGATTTCAATTACAAACAAATAAATAAATATACAAATGTTGCTCGATTAATATTATAGGATAGAATTAATTAATCTGTGCCTCTTAGTCCAGTAACTTTATACATCAGAGCTTGCGTCAAACCGGTAGTTCTGATTCTGACTTGTTTATGATGTTGAACCAATGAGCTATTAGAACTCTTGTCATACTCATATTGTAGCAAATTTAGTCTACTTTAAAAACGTCCGAAGAGGGTACTATCAAAAACTAGTCCTTTAGGGTTATAATCGCCAAAATCTGAAAATTTTCTTTCGCTTTTTATAGATTTTTGACAAAGTTGCGTTCGGCGCTCGAGGTCACAAATTTGGATTATTCATTGGGCTAACATCATAACGAAATCCGCAAATCAGATTTGACGCAAAGTACCCCGTTCTTTCAGGAGACTAATGTTACTGGACTATCTATTTTACACCTTTTAAAGAGTTAATGAGTTTCAATTTTATCCTAAGTCTGTGGCATGCGCAGTCGCCGACTAGATTCGCAACATTCTTGCGCACAACGGGCCGCCCGCGGGGTGACCATAAACAATCTTCCCAACCGGATATTACCGGATTCCTCGCACATTCGTAATTTGAATACGGAAACAACGGTCAGTTGTGGCAGTTCTCAGAAATAACACGTTGACGTTTTGTTATAATTATTTGTGTAAATTCTTGACAAACTTAGGTCCGCGGGCGTCTAGAGTTGCGCCCGCTCGGTCTTTAAAAAGAGGCAGAGCGCTCCGATCTCGGTCAATCGGTCTTAGGAACTAGTTCGGTCTTTTAGGTCCTTTAGTTCCGGACTCCGTAGCAAGTTTTGAGTTCTGGAAATGTTTCGATCTATGACTGACGCGGAACTGAATTTACTAAATTACTCGAATTAAATATTACAACTATTGTTACATGGACTTTATTGAAATATTGTAGGGTATGGAGTTAATATATATTTGATTTTCCTTCATACTTTTCAGGCTTAGGACGGTCATTCTTATTAGAACGGCGTATTTAATAATCAAATATTTACAATGATTATGGATTTTACTATTTACATTGATTTAAGAATTTTGACTGAGAGATATTTACAATTATTAGGTACTTTTTTTTGTTTTTTGTTTTTGTATTTTTTTTCATTGTTATAGTTCTTTATCTATTTACATATTACGGTAATAATTCAAAAAAGTATTTAGATGTACATACACTCCTATTTTCGTAAACTTGATTGATGCAGCGAGAAAGTCAGTAATAACAGACGCAAATTGAATTTTGAAAATATTTGCCACAACAATAATAATAACATCGACATCGCTACCTCGCATTAATAAACTAAACTGGACTGTAATCCGTGTTTATATGGCTTATTGTCTTTTGACCTTACAGGGCTCCAAACAATTTTTAAGAATATTCGTAGTTTGTTCTACTAGGTATCTTATTCAAATTGTAATGGACATCGGAATTGCTTTCTGTAATGTATGGGGCTGGAGCCTAAACTGTCAAATACGACTGATTCTTTCCGCGCTACGTATTAAGGTTTAAAACAAGCTGACGACGTAACAACGCGAAGACATCTATCTCACTTGCGTAGGATACGCTTCGCAAGAATACTGCTACCGCGTTCGCACCGAGCGCTCTTTCGTTCGCTCCGTTTCGTCGCTCAACTCGCTCATACGTTCACCGCATCGAGCACCGATTGGCGACACTACAACTGAACTGAGCTAAAGGACCGAAGACAGATTTAGATCGTATAGGTGGAACTAGTTCATTTCGGTCCGTGACGGGATTTCATTCCTTTTAGTTCTTAGTTCCCGACCGACTCAAGCCTACGGGCGTCAAATAAAGTCTATTGTCTGATCTGTCTTGCCATCATCATCTTATCAGTCGAACGAAAGACGTCCGCTGCTGGACATAGGCCACCACCAACCATCGGACCAACCACCTGATTTGTCAATTGAGCTGTAAACCTCGTGATTATTTTTCAAATTTCAAAATTTCCTAAAACTGGCTTGACAAAAAAATCTATATAATGATCGAACCTCCTCACAAAAGTTTAGTGGAATCGGTTGAGAGATGCGACTTGTAGAGGAGAACAACCGGAAATCCGGACATGTGGACATCCGGACATAAGAAATCATTTTTGTCGAAGCTTTCATTTCACTCGGTCGATGTAAATCATGGTTACCCTACAACACATGCAAGTTTTTCAATCACACCGGACAACGTACTTAAGTAACTTCAGAAGACGTGGCCATCTTGTAGCTAAACATGTTCATAATCACAGTTCATAGTACTTGTAAACATAGAGAAAAACAACGCAGCATATCATTTAAATTAAAATCATAACAAAAATTGTAAAAAAATTAAAAGGGACAAAATTATTTACCTACTGTGCAAACATCAAAATAAAATAAGTACAACTAAATAACAATAACAGCATTCGTGTTCGGACTTATCGTTAAAAGGCGTTGCTCTTCCGGGCAACGTGTCTAAGCATTTTCCAAAAAGTTTGGTAACATATCAAAGCGTATAAATAAATACATACCTATGTGGTATAATTATTTATTATTTATTTATTATAACGAGCTTCACAGTCGCATTTCAACGCGATGTCACCGACTTCAAAAATTGGGCCGTGGGCCTGCCTACGCTACGTCTTCCGGTACGAGGTCGCCACTCGAGAACCTTTCCGCCCCAACGGCCATCGGTTCTACGTGCTATGTGCAGACCAACCATGCTATGACCTGCAAGTTGGTCCCATATAATTGTAGTAAAAATCTGGTGACGAGTTCCATGACGAATTGAAGTCAGTTTTTTTGTCAAAAGTTTGCTTGACTACCATTAGGACCCAATTTTTTGAGAAAAAATGTCTTCTCAAGTTATGTGGTTAGAACGAGTTGCGCCGGATATCCTTGTACTGTTGCTAACAAGACACCACGGGGCTTCTTTCCGTGGCTTTAGGGGTGTCTGTCGTGCTTCAAAGGTCTGAGAATAGAATAGAATAGAATAGAATAGAATCTTTATTTGCTTAGAATAAGTAGGTACATCAATGTCCATAGTTGTTATATGACAATAAGTATCTTATTCTGCTATTTGTATTGTGTAATACTAGCATGCAAATATCTTAAATAATTGTTAAATGTCTTGAGACAGGAAATCTTTTACATTGTAATAGTTCTTTACAGTTAATAGCTTGATTAATTGGTTTTTAAATCTATTTAGAGGTAGCTCTTTCAAACATTTCGGTAACTTATTATATACTAGATGAAAGCCCGGCTTCGCTCGGGTGAAATAAAGTAAACATTTATTCGTGACAGTTATGCAAACGACGAAAGAAATAGTGTACAAAAATGTATAAAGTAAAAACTTTACAACAACGGATTATGATAAAACTTCGTATAGAAATATAGTCTGTAGTCTGGATTAACATATGGAATAGGGAGTAAAAGATTACGCTGACGACGTCACGGGCAAAGGCTAGTATCTTTGCAAGTTAATCCTAAGCATTTTTATAAGGGTAGTATTTAAAGGCACATAAAATTTTTGACACCGTAATCAGTACTGATTTGTATAGCTAAAATACTAATCGTTCATTAAAATTCAGTTCAGATGTGCAATTGTAAAATATTGATGTGCCAGTCAGTATTTTTGGTACGAAGTCAGAGCTGCTAACGCGAACGAAAACAAATGAAGTTCGTGTATCTCTCTCTCTCTCTCTGTCGAACTTGCAAAATCGAGCGACACAGAGGGAAATACACGATGTTCGTTCGTTTTCGTTTCGCGGTAGCAGCTCTCTATTTTCCGCCAAATTCTATTAAGTGGGGCCCTTTACACTCAATATTATGTGTCAATATTATCGCGAATTTTAAAATTTTATATATATATTTATTTTTTTATATGTTTTATTTTATTATTTTTTATATCGAGTATATCGCGTGATAATAATAACCATGTAACAGGCCCCTATGGATGTTGCTTCAATATTCAGTGTTTCGCGTGATAATAATAACAGTTGGTAATATTTTCTCCAATTAATGGAAGCTATTTAACAACTTGTTCCGTTTTGCCAAAGGTATTTCACATTCCGATACGCGCACCAACCAGGAATGGGAGTCGTCAGACCAGAGGGCCTACCGCGATCTGAAAACGAAGTATTTCCCTCTCCGCGCTCGAATATGCATGTGCAACAGAGAGGCATATATATTTAGTTTTCGGTTGGTAGCACCTTAGTCCGAGCGCGGCGGACGATTGAAGAAAGTCAAAGAACATTCCTTGTGTGGTCTGTCACACATATAATTATTTAACTTCCCATCGACCTATGAACTTGAAATCAGGTGATAATGTTTATTATGAAGTATATTTTACCAAAAATATCAATATATTGATAAATCACATTTGTTTTTTAGTTGTACGGAACCCTCAGTGTGCGACTGCGACGCACTTGGCTAGTTTTTATTACATTTTGAATTTTATTTCTCTTATAGTAAAATACCCTATTCGTTTTAAAGTTGACGCCTGAGGGCCTACCGCGAACCAAAAACGAACTACCTTCCTCTCTGTCGTTCGAATATATATGTGCGAGAGGGAGGCAGATACTTCGTTTTCGGTTAGCGGTAGCACCTCTAACGTCCGAGCGCGGCGAACGGCATGAGCTGGGGGTCTACTCCGAAATTCAAAATCCTAACTTCGTATGGTGCCGTCCCTTTCACTCTCCTGTCATAGACTATATGAGTGAAAGGGACGGCACCATACGGAGTTCGGATTTCGAATTTCGGAGTAGACCCCCAGTACCACTAAGTTATAAGACAGAGCAAGATAGGGATAGAATTTTGCTAGACGTTTAAAAGCCATAAGTCACCTAGTAGTTTGTCACAACAAAATAGAGACGCAGCTTTAAGATGGCGGACAGACTCAGCAAACATTCAAGTGGTGTCCTTTACACGATTAATTTTATCACAATCCTGGGGTGTCAATATTATCGCAGTTTTCAATTTGTATGGATTCTGCTTTAATTTTCACGTGATACTTATCGTGATATGAATCCAAGTAACAGGCCCCATACATTCGCTTTGAAGGCGGTTGTTGTGACAATCAGTCTAGCTAGCACGATAGATTATACCGTTACGTTTTATGTGACGTTTTAATACATTTCGCCCATATAACTTGACGGTATAAGTTATCGTGCTAGCTAGGCTGATAGGTGTATAGAACGCTTGAAAACTACAAAACAAAACGCTGCAGACGCGGCTAGCCGAATCCACACAATGGGCGATGATGGCCCATCACCCAGAACGCAGCCCAGCAACCTGGCCAACTTACCGGACGCAAAAATAGTTCACGATTTTCGAACGTAGCCGACACTGTCAACCAACAAATTTAATATAGCAATATAGTCTGTGGGCAATATGGCCGACGTTTTGTCATCAAATTAACACTTTTAAATGCAAAATACGCGACAATCCGAATTTTGCGGATACATATGTTTAACTCAAAAATCGTTATTTTTATACGTTCTTCAATTTGAGACAGGTCTCGTTCGGGTCTACCGTACCCCTGCACGAAATTATTAATATAGATTGTCATGCACATAACAAAGCAGTGACTAGAGTACAGTGCTGTCCTAGGCTGAGAGAGTTAGGGTACCAGTAAAATGTCATCTCGGTCATATTTGGAGCAGCCCGACTGAGACTCTTTAATCTTTGAAGACCGCAGCCATAATAACCACCACCACTACCATATCAGCCGATGGACGTCCACTAATCCACTGCTGGACATAGGCCTCCCTCAATTTCATGGGTGGGGGGGGGGGGGAGGAAGGGGGGGAGGATAAATGCCATAATCGTCACGCTTGGCATGGGTAGGTGATCGCAGTATCTCCACCGTACTCCAGGGATGCTGCTGCCCGTCCTCCGGAGGTCTAACTATAATAACACCACTAAGTACATAATTGCTTGGGAGGTATGTTGCGTTGTATTTCTGGTGGTGAAATAGTGAGTAAAGTCGCTAGTGATCCCTCGTATTTTCACTATGGAAAATGACATTTAACTTACGCACGCTCGCGTTGCGTTATTACGCCGCCGTCAACATAAAAGCACGGCAACGCAAGCTTTTTTATACCACGGCATCTGTTCTGCTTACCATCAGACACGCCGTATTCTTGTCGGTTGTGGTATAAAAGAACTAAACCATACAAAATAATAAATAAATAAATAAATATTGGGGGACAATCTTACACAAATCGACCTAGTCCCAAACTAAGCAAAGCTTGTACTATGGGTACTAGACGACGATATACATACTTATATAGATAAATACGTACTTAAATACATAGAAAACATCCAAGACCCAAGAACAAATATCCGTGAAAAATGCACAAATAAATGCCCTGGCCGGGATTCGAACCCGGGACCTCTAGCTTCGGAGGCAGAGTCACTACCAACTAGGCTAAACAGGTCGTCAAAATATACAAATTGTGCATTGTCCACGTGTTACAGTTTTTGTGAGTGCACCTGTAGCAGGTGGGACGCACGGGCCAAGCACCGGGTGTTACGAGTACATCCTGCCATGTATGTGCGGCTTCGGTTCCAGCTGTGCTACCGCGAACTTCGAAAATCGAACTTCGTGTCGTGCCGTCCCTTTCACTCTCGTGTTATACTCTATATGACGGAAAGGGACGGTACGATACGAAGTTCGATTTTCGAAGTTCGCGGTAGCACCCCAGGTTTTTGTCAAATGTCAATATGGACTGAGCTGAGGTCGAGCACGTGCCATGCAAATTAAGTTGTAATTAACTTTTATTTACGAAAAACTTAAACGTTTACATGCGACATCTTTAAATTTAGTCAGAGTGCAGTTAAATAGGTCTGTTTTGGGTGAAATTTCATATGCCTACCTAGTATGTAATATTATAGCTCAAGAGCAAGGTATAGTTTGTCTGAGCATTCTGCTCAATGCTCATTAGGGTTCCGTAGTCAACTAGGAACCCTTATAGTTTCGCCATGTCTGTCCGTCCGTCTGTCCGTCCGTCCGTCCGCGGATAATCTCAGTGACCGTTAGCACTAGAAAGCTGAAATTTGGTACTAATATGTATATCAATTACGCCGACAAAGTGGTAAAATAAAAAGTGGAAAAAAATATTTTATTAGGGTACCTCCCCTATACGTAAAGTGGGGAGTGATTTTTTTTTTCATTTTAACCCTAACGTGTGATATATTGTTAGATAGGTATTTAAAAATAAATAGGGGTTTACTAAAATCATTTTTTGATAATGTTAATAATTTCGGAAATAATCGCTCCAGAAGTAAAAAAAAATGTGTGAAAAAAATCTCAAAAGTAGAACTTTATAAAAACTTTGTAGGAAAATTATTTTGAACTTGATAGGTTGAATAGTTTTTGAAAAAATTACAAAAATAATTTCTGAACTAAGTTTGTAATTTAACCGTATAAACAGGTGTTTATTGTACCTGTCATTTCTACAAAATCACAATGAAATGACGTGCTTTTTAGGGTTTTGTGTTTCTGTACTTAATATGTCAACTTAATGTGACGGACGGAAAACTACGGAACCCTACACTGAGCGTGGCCCGACACGCTCTTGGCCGGTTTTTTAAATGTAAAATCACTACTAATACGATCTAGTTTTCGTGTGATTTTTCCCCTGGCATTTTCATTTGCGTGGGGTACAACGCAAAATTGCAGTACGCACATTGAATATTCTCTTCCTCTTAATGAACAATCCCGAGATTGCAATTATATCATTTGACTTTAATTTTATCGTTGTTCTGCTTCCACCTCAAAACAGTATCACATGAAATGATGGAAGCTCTCCAGGAGCATTTTTCTCGTTTGAATTGTATAGTCATTGTCAAAATAATTAATCAGTTTTCGTTTGAATGAACATCTCTTGAAAATCATCTTATTTAATGTCAGCAGATGGTCCAAACCAACAAGTTTTGTATCAGCATCTTGAACCTACCCGCGCCTATCACATGGCTCCCATATGCCGATTAAATTGCAAACTTGCTCACTCCAGCACATTTAATTAAGTAAGTGCAAAAAACAACACGCTACATAGACCAAATTAACTTTATGTTATTGCTATAAGCTTCATAAACGAGTTGTTAAGTGTACATGGTAGACTTAGTATTAAAACTAACATAACTCTTGGCATATATAATTTAGTATAAAACTGGCGATAATTACTACATCTGTTACAGTATTTTCTGGATGTAGGGCACATGTCTGTCCTTTAAACATTTAACTACATAGATATATGTCGGCCTGTTTAGCCTAGTTGGTAGTGTCACTGCTTCCGAAGCTAGAGGTCCAGGGTTCGAATCCCGGTAAGGGCATTTGTCTCTGTGGAGACTTGGATGTTTTCTATTTATTTAAGTATACATACATATTTATCTATTAAATATATCGTCGTCTAGTACCCATAACACAAGCCTTATTGAGCTTACTATGGGACTAGTTGGATTTGTGTTAAAAAGAAATGTTTTCTAATATTTATTATTTATTTAATATTAAAAAAAAATGTATCTAAATCGCTTTAAACTATAGTTTACATATGCATGTATACATTGTACAAATAGACGATGGCAGAATGTTACATTAACATCTTACTGTAGATATGATCAGCAAAAAAAAACGAGTTTTGTATTCTAGGGCCAGCATATAATGCTGGCTGCATTTCTTAGGCGTTTTCAATAGAAATATAAAACAGGAAACACCAACAACCCAAATTCAAGCGACACCGTTCAATTCCAACAAAATCTTCATCGCTCTCTCTGTTCCCTTAATTTAATACCCAAGATTACGTAGACTGTGTTTGTTGTTGAGTAAAGTGGTGCAAATTCCAATGTTATCAGTTTATCAATTCCCTGACGTGATGGACGCGTCCCTCGGTGGCGCCTACTTTCCGATCGAGAAATGGCATGTCTCATTCATCTTCCTAAAGGATACTGACTGTGTGCTATTGATAAATTAAATTGATAAATTACGGAACTACAGCTTTTTAGCCACTCACGTGCTCTCCGCAACTAGGGTTGCGACTTGGGAAAACGTACAGTGCTCTCGCAACACTAGTTGCGAGTTGGAGTTCCAACGGTTTTTAAATTGTTGCTATGCGGAACATGTAAAGAACGCTTTTTAATTGAGTTATATAGGTAGAGTATGAATGTGGCAACATTAAAAAAAATTAAAACCGCAGTCTAAGGAACAATTTTTATAAAATATAAAAGTTGTTTTCATGACCATCGAAGTTCGGTACGTCAGCGAGAGAGCTCGCGATTAAAAAATGCTGTGAGCAATCAATTGTGCATTTTTTAATTGGTATTATATACCAAATTAATGCTGGTTTACTGCTTCATAAGACGAAGCATATATTTCGATACTAATTAAAATGGAATGTAATAAATTCTTCCAACAAAGTACGTTGAGTGATGAAAATTTTGAGAGGTTAATTTTAAATCGTACATTATTATGTGATTATGCCATATTTCTGTACTAGGCTATTAAAATCAATAAATGCGTCTATTCAAATCAACATAAATCCACTTTTAATGAACAATTAGGTATGTTCTATGCAGGATTAGGTGAATGAACTTGTGACGTCTATAAATACTATTGTACGCAACTGTGGTTGCACAAGGCACTTCCGCCGATTCGCGTCGGATCCACGTATTATGTCATAAGGCGTGGTGCACACTGGGCTATTGTCGCAGAATGGTTTAATTTAGTTTATTCATTTTAGATAGGTTCTTTTACGCATACTAAGTGGCGGCCCATTACCAATGTAACTGCTTACCTTTTATTTATGAATGTATGAAGTAGAGGTAGGGTTCACTTTTACTTGTTCAACTGATCATATAAATTTATAAAATTCACATATTCCATGTAATGGTTCAAATAAGAATGTATGGTTTTCTTTTTTCAAAAAACCAGTTCTGATTTTGGCTCGTATTTACCGTTATCTCAGTTATTTGTAGCTCGCATATAAACTATTGTATAGTCGTTTTAACTTAACACCCAAAAATTTGCAGTGAAAACCACGTACCAATAAAAAATACTTACCTCACAAAATAAGTGTATGAATTTTGTTGTTACTTGTGATGTATTTTTTTCAAATATTAATTTAATTTAATTTCTTAAATTTTCATTGTAATTTTACTCGTTAGTGGTTATGGGATGTGTCAGACAAGGATTCAATAATTATTTGTGCAATAAGAGAGCAGTCGTTTTTTTACGACGAGTAATAATTTCGAATCCCGAGGTAGCGAAGGATGCCTTAGTCGAATCACTAGGGAGCGTGGCAAGTGATTCTATGATAGATTTTATAGCGTATCAAGGGATTTGAATACACGATATGCATATAGGTAACTTTGCTCTCGTGTACCACACACATACCACATCACATAAAACTTATCACCTCAGCAATGAGAACCTGTTAGAGTTAAAAAAAACTTGTTGGGGTGCCAAATAAATATATGTCCTATGTCCAGCAGTGGACGTCCTTCGGCTGACATATGAAATTACAATATAGTCAGTTCTGGTACCGTACCTACTACTACTATACTACGCAACGCAAAAGAGGGGGGTTATAAGTTTAATGTGTATATCTCTCTATGGCATCGTAGCTTTTATTTAAACTGGTGAACTATTTGGTTGTCTTTTTTTCAGAGCAGGATTTCCAAGAGAAATTTAGTAGTATCTTATAGCCGTGGATCAATATGACTGAAGCAACTATAAATGCGTAAACACGAGGTCATTGAGATCTGATATGTCGAGCCAAAAAGTTGCAACTATTATGGTGTGTATATAAAAAATACTGCATTTTTAACTCCTCGAATTTATAATAAGTTAATAACATAACTTTTCTCTCGGGAAACGATAATATTAGTAAAACATGTTTTATCAAAATCGGTTCAGCCTTTGTTGAGATATATAACTTTGAAATGAAAATATCGGCGGTTTTCCAACTTTTCTACTTTGTCAGTTATTCTATATCACGACAGCCAATGATATTTAAAATAAAATGCCAAACGTTATTATTACTTCAAGAATATATAAGTAATTAAAGTCACCATGAGTGTACCGCTGTTAATTTCGTATTAGCATTGTATAAGTCATAAGTTAAGGATCTGTAACTATTCGTAATTGATTTAATAAGAAATGTAAATTTCGTAATTTCAATATTGACGATCACTGCGTGACCTGTGGTTTCGTTGCGCACCAGTGTATCCCGTCCTATATCGCCGCCATGATTAAATTTTGACAGCGCAGGTCCGCCGGAGTATGTCCGTTAGTTTGAGTCCGGACCTTTGCGTGGGTTTTTGTATACTTTTGAAATGAGAACAAAAATATAAATCGAGTTGTAATCGGTCGAATATCTATTAAGTTGTGAAGTGTAACATGTGTAGTATATGTGTTAAGAGTTTTATGTGGTTTGAAGTGTATGGAATTATTTTTAATCGGGCGTCAAAAGCGGCACTCATTACGTTAGGTATGTAAGGCTATTTTTTGTTATTGATAATTTGTGACAGAAATTGTTGCGATTTTGACAAAATTGGCACTTGTTATTTAAAGATTTATAGTGTCTCTATTTACGTCTGACAATATTTTTGTACTCGTTTGCCTAAATTATTCATACAAAAATCACAAACAAACTACACTGTTTTGCGGCGAATTGAAAAACTGACAATGTAAACATTGCAAATGAAAAAGGTTTTATGCAAAATATTTCCCCGGGATCATATACTTTATTTGGTATCAATCGAAGCGTAAACTATTACAGTTTTAAATAAACATAACATTTACATATGTTATCGATTTAGATTTTAAAATAAAAATATATTTATTGCAAAAGATCTCATTCGAAACGGTATGTAAAGTTTGTGACTTTTTTAAAAAATATTTTACTATGGTGACATATGTAATTAATTATATAAACAAATTGCCTGTTCCTTTAGCTTTATAACATAAAAAGAATCATAGCATAAAGTTTAGACGAAGCCAGGCAACCGATTTATTAACAACACAAGACAATGCGCTGCTAATGCTCGGTGAATCTTGAGCACTTTAGACTACCTTTTTTTTTAACGCGAGCACTTGAGTGGTTAGAACTGTACAATGGTGTGGAGTATCTAGTTATATACTTCATTTAGGTGGCCGGGATTATTCAAGAATAATATGGTGTAGTGTTTTTATGAGAGCTAATATTGAGCTAAGGTTTATTCTTAGTTTATGTTATGTACTGTATTGTTCTGTAAAACTGTTTTTTCGGCAGGAATTTAGAATCAAAATTAATAATGAGGCTTTTTGGATACCTAACCCAATTTTAAATTATGAAATTGGGTGCCATCTTCGATTCTGTTAAAATTTATTTCATGGCTATAAATAATTATGCTGTAAAAAATAAAATGAATGAATAATAAAAATGTGTCTAAAAATCACGATTATTAATTATGTATTTCAGAGTGTTTCAATTGATATCACACTTAATAGACTTAGAAAATATATAATGAAGGACCAAAAAATAGAAGATTATGAACACATCAGGGATAATTACAATATGTACTTAATTCATGACTAATATGTATCCTACCTACTTGTCATAACTATGCCAAGGCTATGCTACACGAGGAATGAAATAGGTAAATACAACCATTGTTTCTAAAATAGAGGATTGTTTTATCACCCACTTGAAGAGATGAGAAAAACTTATCACCATAAAAAACAAGCACCCATCCTAAACACCGCATACAATGTTTACGAATTCCATTATCATAAACATCTCGAGACAATCCACTAAATTGCAAACAATTAACAGTTACTTCTTGTAAACAATGTCTATTGAAAGTTATTTGTTTTGGCAACGATCTATTATGACCTGCGCTTGAGGTGCACCCTGCGCTTAATAACTGACATAATTACGCAGGTAAGAGAAGGGGGCTGCCCAGCCGGCTGGTTGGTGTATTCAGTAAGCTCGCGGCCGCCGTCAAGACGCGTCGTTAGTACAGAGCCGGTTACTCATGGCTGGGAACAGGTCCGCGGTATGGCTAGCCGCGGTTTAAGAGCGACATGTTGAAGCATGCTCAGCGGCCGCCGGCGGCTAACGATGTCGACCAACGCTATCAGAACATGCCTCGGCGGCCGCACCATCATTTACCCCTCAACGTCTCTACCTTGGATTCCTCCAAGCATTCCGTTGGAGGGACGTCGGCGAGCGTTAGTCCCGCCGGGCAGCCTAACCCAACTAATGTGTCAGTGTTGTCTCCTGTACCTGTCGCGTCTCCGCCAAAGATAGCCAATGGGAACGCGAACGGAGCGAGAACCACGACCCATGGGAAATCGAGGAGCATCAGAGCAGCCACTGAGGAAGCTCTGACGTCTCTAGCTCTCCTCTGCCTCGTCAGTCTCCTGCTAGCTTTGCTGGCGTTGCTGTTCCTTCTGAAGATATCAGCGCCAGCTACTAGCGCTCCCGAAGAGTTCGCCGTAGTGTACGAAGTGACGTTAGCCCTGTGTGCTTTGACGCTCTCTCTCAACCTGTGCTGCCTTCTCGTGTGTGCTATACAGTTCCTGTTTGCCGTGAAGCTGGTGCATTCTCCATCGGCTCCCAACGGAAGGTAAGTCTAGTCTATCATGTCACAAAATTCAATCCGTCAAGCGACCGCGGCGCCTTAACCGTTAAGAACGCTTCGAAACTGGTTATATACACGTTCAGCACTTTAACGCGTGTAAAGATTACGTTCAGACTTGCCCTGGCACGTTGGGGCTAGTCCAAGAGCAAACAGTCTTATCTGAATTCTGGTTATCTTGCACAACGCATAACTGTACGAAAACGTGGTGCCTTTTGGCTTTATGGATTTTGTAATTAATTAAAGTTCGTTAGACGTAACTGTAGTCGGATTCTTATATGTTAAGAAGTTTTTTTGGTTTTGTATTATAATTTTATCTTATCGATGCCCTCCGCTGGTTGCGGCAGGTGTTTAACGGTTGGTGATGGCGGTTATTGAATGGAACCGCAAAAAAGCGGTATCAAACGGTCGTCTGCGCGGTAAATCGCACGCCGTAGCACAAATTGCGGTTAGACGCTTGTTTTTTATCATTCTAGTAGCCCTATCAGTTGTTTGGCAATGTTTCTAGTAACCACACGACGTGCATAGCTTGGCATGTTAGAACAATTATGATGTAGGCACCTAGTTAAGTGGCTTAAGCGATTCTTTGTAGGTTTGTTTACCTACAAATTTGGAAAAAGAACTGGTATTTCTTAGCATTTATCAATAAGTTGATTAGATCAATAATAGCCATTAAAAGAAAACTATACTCACTACTTCCCAAACTTTAAGCAAAGTTTCTTCCATCATTTGCATCATGCCACTGCTGAGGAAATCCTGGAATCTACTCGAACAACAGTTCCTATACAGAAGTCCGTGTATATACTCCAAACGCCTTTGTCTAAGTAAATGAATGTTTAGATATACCTACCCGTAAAGCAATAGACAAATCACAGAATAATGTCTGGAACTTGCTTTTCTCGGCTTCTCGAGTTTTCCGTAAAAATGAGTTTTCACGGAAATAAGACTTACATCGCTGGATCGAAATCATTAAAACATTCAATAACCCATTTACAAACTGCTGCAATGTTGCTCGTAGCATTCATACACATAACATACATATTATTTTGTTATATTTTGGCATTTTCCTATCATCAAAAGCCTCTGAACCTGTCGTAGCGTCGTGTATTCGAGGCCGGACCGGTCTACTTGATGAGACAATGTTACGGAATTTGTAATTGAACGCTTTTCCCATTAGTTAACTCGAGTAACTAAGAAGTTTTGTGACACCTATTACTAAGTTAAAATAGAGTGGTAATTACGTTTTAACGTTTTACATTTATTTAGTCTGCAGTAATTGGTTATGGTTCTTAGGTATGTGTGTACTTCGTAATATCTTGACTTTATAACACTCGTGTAATATAAACGTTTTATACAAGATACTTTTTCAACTGGAAAATAGTTCAAGTAATATCCACTAACCATACCAAACTTTCCTAGAAGTTCGTTTTATAAATTTTGGTGCGTAGCAGTAGGCATTTTATCACTGCATTATGCAAAGTCAAGCCAAAAGGAATCCAACGCAAACATCAATAAAAACTACCTGGTGATAAGTGTGTTGTAAATAAATAAGACAGATGGGAAAAACTTATTGGTAAAGATAAAAATATTTGATAGAAAACAAATCTACAACACAAACCTTTCAGCATCGCTAGAACAGCGCTAAGCTAGAGCCATTCTCTTACAAACGGAGTCTTCCGCAATGCTATATATGTTGTATGTATGTCCGCCTGACCGCATACTTGCGAGAGCACTGGAACACGCGAATAACTATTGCCATCCATTTTGTAATTGTGGTATATATTTAGAGTTTACGAGTGTTTACAATCATTTATAGTAAAGGTAGAGTTAGATGAGATTCAAAATCTTAAGTTAACTCCCCGACATGCGTTTGTCTATACTGTAAATATTTTTACAAGCGAAATTATAATTTGCAACCGAACATGAAACAATTGAAAAAAAAAAGATCACCCCGGGCGGGATTATTTTCGGGATTGTTTCATTTTCGGTTCGTTTGTCTATAATTGCTACATCTCTGCTAGCTTGCATCTTAATTAGATATTTATACGTTAACTGTACACACTTGAGACAATCCTTGGAAAAAAAACATGCCCTCAAAAATAATTTAAGGAATGCCACTGCCAATGTTTTATTTTTGATGCTCCAGGTAGGTGAAATCCCAAAATATAACAATGAACACCTAGTCAGGGTTCAAACGAGAGCATTTCATTTCAAAATGTATTTATGCTAGAAACAAATCTGACGACAATACGCGCGTCGAATTTCGTCCAATATTTCAGCGCATTAGGCAACTGGAAAGGTCTCAAGTTAATCAAAAGAAAAACATTTTTATGAAGTGTTTAGTTTAACGAAATAACTAATCGAACAAGAACCAACTACCTGTCTATAGTTAATACACTCAAGACCAAATGAACGGGTACCTACACTTTTTATAGAAATTCGAAATTAAGCGAATAATATGACACGGATGATGAAACCAGTCGCAGTTTTTCATTTGCTTTGTAACTATTATCCTAAAGAGTAAAAAGAATCTGAAAATTATCAAGTATCAACAAGGCACAATTGCTTCAGTTCCCGTGGTTACAGTAGCAACTTGAAATTTCGATCCAACAAAATAAAGTAGGGTTAAAACAGAATTCTTCACATAAACAACAAAGTGACTAGACTGGAAGACCCTTATACAGAAACATTTTTCTTGTTACCAAGTGTCAACCTGTTGGACAGTTATGTTTTTTACATCCCTCCAATTATTTCCAAGGGGCGTATGAATACACACGTGAAAACCGGAAATGCAGTATTTCGTTTTTTTTTGTGAGTCATCAAATCCCATCCACATTCATGATTTGTACTTCATCGCGAGCTTCTCCCTAGTAAAAGACTAATAAATGTGTAGTACATTATACAAAACTACTATACCTACGCAACTGGATATCAGTGAATGATTTATGTTATGAATATAGGCTTGTCTGTCACTGTCACATACAGGCTAAATACTGCAACCAAATGTGGCGGAACATATGGTGGAGATGCTGGGATCTGACATTAATGTAATGTAGTCCAGAAATTAAACAGTTGACAGCAGGCTTATTAATAAACACGAATAAATAATAATAATATTTTTTAAATAGTAGTAATATTATTATTTAATTTATATTTTACTTTTATGTAAGTACGTACCTAATGTAAAAAAAAACCTTGACTAAGGCAATTGAGGAGAATAATAATATTAAATATTAAGGGAAAATCTTACACAAATTGAAGAAACCCCATAGTAAGTTCAATAAGGCATGTATTATGGGAACTAGACTATACATACACACACACACACACACATAGAAAATATCCAAGTGTTTTTCACTGCCTTTATTATTAAGATTATGTAATGATTATCGTTCCTGTTTATATTCATTGTTATTTCTTATTTTATTTGTTCATCTATTATTTTGTAATCTTAGTGGCCTGTAAAAACTATTTTTACACCAATAAAGAATCTAAATTTAAGAGACTCATAAACAAACATTCATGCTCATCGCAAATAGTTGACCTAGCCGGGATGCAAACCCAGGACCGTGAAATTTTTAGGCAGGATCACTAAACACTGGGCTAAAGCGGTAATTCCAAATTGAAAATCACCCACCCACACCCAGAACAACCGCACCCAGTAAGTCTATATCCTATTATATAGACAGTAAAATCTTGTATAGAAAGCCCCCTAGTCAAGTATAAGTAATTTTTTATTTAATTAACCGACGAATGGATTTTGTTTGAAAGAACGAAAATATATTTGCCTCTATTTATAAATAATCACTAATCACATAGGTATCTAATAATCATCCTAAAATAAACAATATTTACATATAATACATTCACCGGTATGAACAGTAAGTGTCAACTATATATCTTAGGAGTCAATCATTGCGACGTTTACCTTACTATTTTTTGTCTAATAGCAAAACCATGTGGAGTAGGTAGCGATATTATTAACTAGCTTTTGCCCGCGACTTCGTCTTCGTAGAACTCATTCTCGCTTTAGAATTATTTGTTTTCCCATACATCTTTCACCCTTCTTTACACCCCCTTGAGAAATGATTACTTTCAATATGTCATGTTCTTTACCGCGCACGGACAAAATTTTAATAGAAATCCTATTTTCAAAACGAATCATCGTCATCATCATATCAGCCGAAAGACGTCCACTGCTGGACATAGGCCTCCCGCAAAGAGTAACACAATGACCGATCCTGCGCCATCATTATTTTGAGAATATGAAAAATACCTACGTTCATCGCGATAGTAAGAATAAAAACTCCAATTAATTTGGAGAAGAGGTTAACCTAACCCTAAAACAGTAAATTTATTGGATTTACAGCTCAAAAGCCACTAAAGATTAATAAAAACCAATAATAGTACCAATAGTAGTGCCTTTGCGATGTTATACTTCTTCGTTTACACCAATAACACCAAACACAGTTATCTTTTGAGAGAACACACATCTAAGCGATCAAAATTCTTACGAAAATGGCGGGTATATTGGAGTTAGTCGATAACTTTTAAAGTCGTGGAGGGAACTCATCATGGTATTTAAGCAATTTGTTAAAATAACTGGCAGTGGTAGCTGTCTTTCTCAGGTGATGCATCTTTTTTTTGCTACATAATGGTAGGTAAAACGATAAAATGTTAAGAAATGGATTTAGCTGGTTAACACTCATAGCAAACGATATTATAGAAATAATTGCTATTTAATTTTTACCCCCCTTTTAACCCCCTAAATAACGATTTCCGGAATAAAAACTATCCTATGTCCTTTCCCGGGACTCTAACTATCTCTATACCAAATTTCATCTAAATCGGTTTAGCGGTTTAAGCGTGAAGAGGCAACAGACAGACAGACAGACTGGTGACTTTCGCATTTATAATATTAGGATGGAAGTATGGATTTGTATTTAATTAAATAAATTACATAATTTCTTCCGCGTACGAGTGAGTAAGCGACCTTGAAATAAAGAGCTTATGCAAATTCCAAACCAGATAATTTGAAAGGTCATGTTACTCATGTTGGTCATTGTCGTATTTAACACGCCGTATTTGCTATTCTTTTATAACGTGTTTCTTGTTTTTCGTAAGATGGGAATGGTATCTTCTTAAGTTTTTCACCTATATAACTTTTATGTAAGTAAAATCTAATGATATCTCCACGTCTGCAGATATAGAAATAAACGCTTAGTACACTTAAGTAGTAAATACCTCGCTAGTCGCTACAGCAATTCAATGACACATTTAAATCACATTCACTTTAATACGTTACGACTGCAGGGTACTAACATTGTTACTATACTCTTTCACCTAACATTTTCCAATTTACTTATTTCTTGGAAACAATTTGAATCATATTCAATGCATATCACGCATGCAGCGATGTCATTCACAACTTCACCGTACCATATATTTTGTATAACTTGACCCCAGATTCTTAACAACTGTTTGTAATCAGAGACCAAGATACTGGATCACTCGAAACAAGTTGTCTGTAGCTTTGAGAATACCGGAGCTGTTATTCACATTCACAACGCTTCACCACCTCATATCAAGTAGTTTAGGTGTAAGTCAGAGCCCCGATTACGCTTTCTTAAGGCGAATCCTCTGCACGGTCTGGTAAAAAGTTACAAACAAGGGCCTGAAACTAAGCAACTGAAACGTAAAAAATAACGTAACGTATAACTATGTATCAGAAAGTTTTACTCATTATAAATTTCATCATTTAAAATGCTTTTAGAACAATAAATACTTAAGAAAAAAATTCAAACAACGCGATTTATGGACCTTAATTTCGTTACTGCTTCTAAATTATAAGTGATATCTTGACCGCTCTTTCGAGAAACTAATCAAAATAAGATAATCTAAAACTCCATTGTTACTTTTTTTAATACTGATCCGTTTTATCAAAAAAGTATCTAATTTTCGCAAGTTTCTCGCATATCAATCGCACATCAGCGGTCGAACGAAACTGACTTTTTACGACTAAATTCCCTTATTTATGAATCTCAGCACTAAAATACACTAGATACACTATTTTGATTATATATTTGTATAAATCTATTCTTAAGCTGTGAATTTACCGTAAGTTTATACGTGTGAAATAAACGTATTAAATTGAATTGGAATAGCGATGAGCGGTGAGATGAGGTGAAACAAGTGGTGAATAGCATAAATGTGTAGTTTGATGCTTTGCCCAGTAGAATGCGTTGAATGGGGCAGTAACCTTGCCTTATGCAACTGCACTGCGGGGCCAGTCTTTCCCACAAACTTACTGTTAGGGTTCGTTATAAATATAATAAGAATATTTTATTAGTCGTATAGTTACTAAAATATATCATTCGTGACGAGCTGTTGATGTTTTGGATTGTAAAATTGCCCCGGCAACCGTATTATAGTTAACATTGCCTGCAATTAAGGCAATATGTCGGCGACTGTCGGACTTTCAGCTGTTTATAAAAGCCTTATTTTAACTTCATCTATAATTAAGTATGTGTGTTTGTATGTATCAATGTAATCAAATTTTGCTAGTCGGTTTTCAATTTTCATCCATTTTCATTTGTTGTATCTTAGAAGGTGGAAATCTTTAATGGTTTAGGTGAAAGGAGACTATATAAAAAAAAAACAATATATTTTAAAATGATTTTTGTTATCGAGCTTTTGAAAAAATCGCTATCGCCTTCTTGACAACCAATATTCTCTGATTCTGATTAATTAAACTCCGTAATTTCAAAATAAAATTATGTACTATCAAAGAGGATATTTTTGTCCATGGCACTATCTACCGGCTGGAGAAACGCTGGAACACATACATGGCAGGAGCAAATGTATGCCGACATCACCTGCATACTATCTAGATTAGTAAATCTAGATATTTTTAACGAACCAGCCTCCAAGCTTGACTAGTTTTTCTATTGCACCTGGCCTGCTGGCCATAAATTGTGTTATACTATTTACCAGTTTACTCACCACCAGAATAACGACCTCTATATTAGTAACAACTATTCATAACTGAAGATCAAGCTTATACTGGTTGTTTGTGGAATTGTGAACGTGTTGTGTACTTGGATCGTCCAGGAAACAGGTTTCCAGGCATTTGATCTAAGCCTAGCGAGATACTTGTCAATTATAAAACGAGAAACAAAGTAGTCCAGCACGAAGGACCATTTTATAATGCGATGTAAAAAATTAAAATTGTGTGAGAACGCGCTTTGATCACTTTTAGATCAGTAGGGATGAGCGTTAATTATATAGTAGTCTGGTTTAATTATTGCCTATTACAATGCGTTAATGAAGGCTTGGCCGTCGCCAAAATTTTATCTTGCTCGCTCGGTAGTGTTAGCTCGATATACGAAAATGGCCATAAAAAGCGTTTTTTAAAAACGGATCATTATTTTTAAAAAGCGGCGTCAGTCGCGCGTTGCCTAACTATTATAAACTTTTCACGCCTTTTTTGAGGAGTCATTGAGTATTGCGGGGTTGATAGTATAGTTTGATTAAAGTCCTCAATCATCATAACTTGGTAACCCGCAATGTAGCTATTTAAGCTTGCGATTCTTGTACGCGTGTAAATCAATCTTAAGTTCCAGATTCTATCTCTGAATCTCAAACTTAATAAATTATTATAAATTGCAAATCATGTTCAAATGCAAGGCATCGTCCTCCTTTCCGTTATTATTCTAATTTTATAAAACTTACTGTTCGTTCCCATTTCTTGCTCATCTCAAAACATAATCAAAGGTACCTGCTAAAAATACTCCCATCCGAATAAACCGGTTGTTTCGTTTAATTCGGCGGGTAACGGAATGTTTACAAAATGCAATCAGATGAAAGGGATTATTCCAGATTCAAATGCATACAACAACATTGACTGGTTGCGCCTTCCAGTTATTTTATGTATTATCTTTTCAAAAAAAATTCGTCATCCAGCGGCGCCCGCTTACGCTTAGTCCGC
This sequence comes from Notocelia uddmanniana, assembly GCA_905163555.1. Taxonomy (NCBI): domain Eukaryota; kingdom Metazoa; phylum Arthropoda; class Insecta; order Lepidoptera; family Tortricidae; genus Notocelia; species Notocelia uddmanniana. Next base: position 20,497,507 of record LR991067.1, read on the forward strand.
CGGGGTCAAACCTTATATGGGTGAAGATACTAACTGAATGCTCTCGTGCTTTGAGGCACTTTAAGCCGTTGATCCCACAGCGGAAAGCACGTTAAGCCAAGTTAGGGGCCTTCGGGCGGCTTGAGAACTTCTTACACTCAAGTTGACCACTCATTTGACAAGCCTAATATCAATAAGTTCTAGCTTCCCTCTTGGGTTGGAAGGCAGCCGCTTCCGTAAAAACTAGTGCCAATTCTTGGGATAAGGTAGCAGGCCCAGGTCATCCTTCAGGATGCTATTGTATTAGGATAACGCGAGCATGATAATGATATAATTTTTTTTATACGATAATGGTGACAACAAAAACGTACGGTTTGCCTAATGATAAGCGAAAATCCGCAGCCTCCGAGATGCCGTTTATTTATTTGAGGATTTGCGCCGTTGTCATAGACATTTGTCTAGCGACAACGCACTGAAATATACCGCGTCTATTACCAAGAACACCCGTCAAGTGCGAGTCCGACTCCGGCCCGTACAACGATCGTGGACCCGCATCGACCTCGTTAATTCAGGAGAAATTGAACGCCATAACGGGTATAACGCCATCTATCGGAGCATTATACAAATTCAGAAATTCAGAAAAAAAAAAAATCAGAAATGTTTTTTATGAAATAAATATATATATACAGTACCGTCAAAAAGTTTAGGACCAAACACAATTTTTAGTTTCATTTTCATAAATTATTACGCAAACCAAACAAGGCACAAAGATTGCAATGGACTGTTTCTCCAAGGATTGGACTTTTGCAAACTGGTCGAGAGTACTACGGACAGATGAATCAAGGTTGAATGAATAATGAATCAATTGTATTTGTGAGAAACGAGTTCTAAACAAAATAGTAGTGTTTAGAATGAACATCATACCTAAATTAATTATTATTCATAAATTCACTCCCCCCCGTTTAGCCTCGTGTGGTGCCGGGTTAGAATAGCACCACCCCCTTTCTTCCCTCGGGTGTCGTAAGAGGCGACTATGGGAACCAGGTTGAATTGTGTTTTGGGAGATCACATTTTCTCCATCTATAAACCTACAATTGCTCAAAGTGGCACTGATGAACTTAATGTTCGTGTGCTCTGCCTACCCCTTTTGGGAATATAGGCGTGAGTTTATGTATGTATGTAAATTCACTCCATCTTACGTTCACCAGATTCTGATAATCAAAACCTACTAGTATAATCCCATTTTCTGATTGTGACTTTTTTATTTGCCAAAGGTTCAAATACATAGTAGCTTATGAATTATGATTTATGAACATGAATCAGAAATTTTCATAACATTGTTAAATTAAAAGTAAAACTCACAACGTCGGTAACTAAAAGATAAATTGAATTTAACTATCGTTAAAGTACAAGCTGATCTCAAATATCGTAACGAAATAGAGTAATTTCAAGATTTTCAAGTCGCGTGGGAATTTTGGCTTTTGTTCTCCGATTTCTTTGTTAAGTTAATTGACTGTGAGGAATTTTAGTAATGTGCTTTTTTTCAGACAAATCTAAGTACCTTTTTTTCACGTGGAGAAAACCTGCGATCCAGGTACCCAGTCATCGGGGAATGACTGGGTTATGTGGTATTTCTATCCACTAAAAACTCCACGGTGACCGCCGTCTGCGCTCGAATGCGGAGGACTCCAGGATCTCAGTACTGAACGCACTGGAGCCCCCCCTTGCGCTTTACTCCTTTTGGATCATGTCAAACGCCGTCACCTTCCCTGGGGTTGATAGTCGGGTGTTGTGGTCCCCGCCACATGGTTACTCGCAACGCCTTTTACGACAGGCGGGGGAGACCGTAGACCTATTCTTGCCCGAGTCTACACACAAAACTAAGTACTGTGTATGTTCTTTTGATGGAGTGCAGTAATTGATATCATTACTAGATTACGGTAAACCATCTTCTCATTGAACGCCCGGAAATGACAGTTCAAGTGCATGAATGACGCAAGTGCGATAGCACAGCACAAGTGATAGCACAAGTGGTATAGCACAGATTCTCGAATTACTTAAATATTTTAGGTTTGCACTCGAGTTGCAGTTTGTATGATACGGCCGCAAAAACACTCATCCTCAGGGAAACGCCCAAAGAATTCGAAGCATCTCATCCGTAGTGACCATAATACGCGAGTTTAACTGTTTATATTGATCCTACTAATATTATAAACGCGAAAGTTTGTAAGTAAGGATGGATGTTATTTACTCTTTCACGTAAAAACTACTGAATGGATTTTAATGAAACTTTACAATAACATAGCTTATACATCAGAATAACACATAGGCTACAATTTTTAAAGATATTGTGTGCATTGTCCAAATACTAATCCTGCGCAGACGAAGTCGTGGGCACCAACACCTGACAATTGAAAAAAATAATTAAAAACTGTTCTTTTTTAATAAGCAATCTTTGTTAAACCTAACTTCAATAAATAGAATAATTTTTAAGAAAAAAAAACCGACTTCAATGGGGAGGCCGGTGAAAGATTATTATACTTAGATGGCGCACTCTTAGATTCCATACAAGAAAATAAAAATGTCTATAAGTATGTTTCTAATAGTAGAAGACTAAGTACCCTCAATTCCTCATGGAATTATGGAAAAACCTTGCTTGCTTGACAAACAAAACGAAGAGAACAAATCGCCAAACGTGAACTACGCGTCGTTGACGAGTTCCGTTCTGATCATCATCAGCAGTTCCACTTCATCAAATGTCACTTTTATGAATGAAAATGCTTGAGTAGGTCATGAAAATACTAAAATCACTATTTGTGTGCCTTTCACATTTGAGGAGTTCCCTCGATTCCTAATGGATCCCATCATCAGAACTCGAGCATGACAAAAATTAATCGTGAAAATAGAACTTGCTTAACAAACACAGTCGTCGTTGAAGAGTTCTGTTCTGATCATCATCAGCAGTTCCACTTCATCCAATGTCACATTTTTGGATGCAAATGCTTGATTTGTTGATAAAAACACAAAAATCACTATATGTTTGCCTTAAAGATTTGAGACGTTCCCTCAATTTCTCATGGATCCCATCATCAGAACTGCGTTTTGACAAAAACGAGACCAACTTGGATATATATACTTACAATCAAAAAAAGAATTTTTCAAATCAGTTAAGAAATGACGGAGTTATGAAGTAACAATCATAAAAAAAAAATTCAAATCGCTTGTGGGTCTACTCCTCAGAAAGGGCTTGACCGATCTGCTTCAAATTTGGCAAAATGAAAAAGAGAGTGCACAACTCTGAAATCATAAAAACCAGACTGACCACGGGGAGGAATAATCACCGAACACAAATTATTTTCTTCTGTTTCCGAGTTTTACTCATATGATGATTTACTTTTGTTATTGTGCCTGTTGTGAATAAATATTTGAAACTTGAATCTTGATGTCCACATGTCCACATGTCTTGATGTCCATACGTACAACCACGCTCCGCTCAACATTTGCAACCTGCAGAATGTATTACATACCCAGTATAGTCAGTGACAGCGGTGACAGCTAAGGTAGCCGAATTTACTTTACACCACACCTTGCCAAAAAGCGCGTTTTTCTGCACGCTATGCGTCCGGAAAAACTCACTTTTTGGTCAAGTGGTGACGTAAAATTGTGTAAAAAACACGGGTCGTAAAACAGAAAGCCCTCTCTCGCATATTTATGACCCTCGCCTGCGGCTCGGGCCTCAAATGTTTGCGATATCTGCCTTTCTTTGTTTTACAACCCTTGCATCGTAAAAAGCTATTTACGGAGAAATCAGAATGTGGTTATTACAGTATATTTGGCTACGTTGAATGCTTCGAATTTTGAAACACTTTTTAACTTTTTTTTTAATTTAATGTTGGTTAATGTTAATTACAGCACCACCACTAGTATGGTATTTCACTGATAGTCAAATCGGCAACTTTTTACTAAACGTCAAAAACGCTCCGTTAATATGAAGTTTGGAGGGAAATGTGCCTAATACTCGTAACGTCACAGTTTTCTATAGTCAAACTGCGTACTTTTTCATGTTTATATATTTAAAAATCTTTAAAATTGCATAAATAAGCCGTAGTTTGATTTTTTTCGAGTATCTTCGTATGTCTTGTTTATTGGTAACTTAAAAAAAATGTGTTGTTAAATAACCTATTGTTTCTTTCTGCTACTAACTATTTATTTATTTTTATTTATTAACTATTATTTGGACCCGGGTATGTCCTAAAACTACGACCAAGACCACCGGGGAATGGGCAGAAGCATTCCTTGAGTGCGGTGGAGATACTGCGATCGCCAACCCGCATGCCAAGCGTGGCGATTATGGCATTTACCCCCCATGAAATTGGGGGAGGCCTATGTCCAGCAGTGGACGTCCTAGGGCTGATATGGTGGTGGTGGTGGTATTTATATATTTGATAAAAACGTTTACATGACATTAGAGTACCTAGAAAACTCCCGTGAGTTTGAGACATATTAAATATAATGAAACGGGTCACTCACGTCTTAAAGGTCGAATATCGCTCGACATGTTTCAGACCGGTTCGCGGTCCTTAATCATGAGCACCTATCGCGGCGGCGGTTTTCTTAGCACTTGTCTGAAACATGTCGAGCGATATTCGACCTTTAAGACGTGAGTGACCCGTTTCATTATATTTAATATTAGAGTACCTATAGTATAACCAATGCGTCACGAAACTTAGACTAACAAATTATCTTTTACAATACATAATAGGTAACAAAAACAAATACATTACATTGGATCTATATGTATATAACGATGACTGTACCTACTCATTTTGTAGTCACCCTCCATTTAAATCAAATCGGTACAGACTTCCCATCAGCAGTTTCTTTAGAAAAACATCTTTTGACGCTCCCCACAAGTCACATCCTTTTCTTTGACCGTGAGAAAGTGTTTTTTTAGAACGCCTTTCTCGTAATATTGACGAAAGATTTAAGAGTCGTGCCTTATGATTGTTGTGATTGCTGTTTTATATCATTGAAAACTGATTTTTTATTCAGTCTTCAAATAATATATTTGAGGATCTCAAAAGATGAATAATAAAGTTGACATGAAATACAGGACAAGATGTATTAAAAAGTACTTACGTTAGTCGCTATCAAATATACCTGAACAGTCAGTGTCAAAAGTAACTACACGCATATGAAGGGTTCAAAAGCTCTTATACCCTTATTGTAAAGCCTTTTGAACTTTTCTTTTTCGTAGATACTTTTGATACTGACTGTACAAGGAGGGTCTAGAAATATACACTTGCAGTCTTATGTCCTCAATAATTTTTATAACAATTTTCGAACTCGACTGTACTCGTCAGGCTTTTTAAAAATATCTCTACATGCACTCTAAAGCGTTGCAATACATATTGCATTTTCGCCGATCTAGTATGCCCCATTTCAGCTCAATCAAGTGGCTGAAAAAAGGATTGCAATTCTGAGGATAGCATACCTACTTTTTTACTACATACTCGTACATACGAACAGTGCAAGTTGAATGAAAGCAGATATTTCGGCAGAATGCGTTTTTTAAATCGTTGGATATTTTATGATGTTTTTGTGTAAAACAAAGCGATTTTTTTATGATACTATGAGCCAATTCACCTACTTTTTTTTTCAAGAATGCTGTTACAAGGGCTTAAGTGTAAAAGCAAAGTTCGGTTTAACCTACATAACTAAAAATGTTTTGAAGAAGCGTTGAAGTAAACAAACACGATCGAATTGCATATACATGAATGCTGTCAAGACGTTACAGAAATTCAAGAAGAGTCGCAAAAGCGTTACCGATTCTTTATTTATGGATTTAATAACAGGCTTATACCCTAAAAAATATAATAAGTTGAAGTTATTTTGTTAGATTTAGAAATACGTATTTAGTCTTTTTAGATTTTCAATAAAAAATGAAGATATAGCCCGTTATAGATCCGCATACGTACGGCTACGAGATAGTACCTAGTAACTGTAATGCAGGTTCTCTTAGCACAGAGGGCCTACTCCGAACTTCGTATCGTGCCTTCCCTTTCCGTCATATAGTGTACAACACGAGAGTGAAAGGGACGACATGACACGAAGTTCGATTTTCGAAGTTCGGAGTAGACCCTCAGCGCTCAATTTGTCGCGTCAAAACAAAATGATGATAATAAAGGTTCCGAAAAATAAATGATCCTCCAGTGATCTATGGCCGATTGTAATACTAATTATGCTGCGTTACAGAAAAATAAACACAAAACATACCGAAAAAAATATATTTTGCTCACATAATAATTCAACGTAAACATAACTATACATCTACCTGAAAAACTAAACTTCCAAAAAAATACTAAACGCCCGAAAAAAATATATTTTCTAAATAAATATTTCATTTCAGAAAACCGTGTTCTGCTAAAATGAACGCGTTCAGATAAATACTAACTTGAGTCTTGTAACAGTCGAGGGAGTGCCGAGCCTCCGTTCATCGCTGAATGAACCGCACGAGGTCGGGTCGCCGCAAATATTTTAGACCGGTTCTCGTACGCGGGCACAGTAAACATACCTACCTACTACGACTACGCTATCGACGAGAGAATCTCGAATAGGCATTAATTGCTTCAAAGATGAAGTTAACTTCCTGCCTCGCACAGTTAAACTGTCGAATGAACTGTCGCCTGCGGTATTTCCGGACCGATACGACCTTCAAACCTTCAAGAAAAGAGCATACTCCCCATCTTAAAGGCCGGCAACGCAAGTGCGTTGTAAGTCCAACCCATCTGGTGTTGTGCTGGGTGTCCATGGGCGGCGCTAATCGCTTAACATCAGGTGATTCTTCTGCTCGTTTGCCTATTTCATAAAAAAAGTTAAAGTAAAAGAGGTTTATTTGTGATCTGCTAAGAAATTCAAAGGTAATATCAGTGATATGTGAAGTGCTCTACCCGCACTGGGTCAGCATGCCGCGCTAGTGCCGATCCCTCTTATCCATGAAAGAAGGCCTGTGCCCAGCAGTGGGACGTATATAGACTGATTATGATGATGACGAACGAACAGGCGCAGATAGAGAATTTTGTTCAGAGGGGAGGCAATTCTGGCATTGCCTCCTGTCCTGACTGGTCCAGGGGAGGACAATTCCAGCCAGGAGAGGGCAATTCAAGTAAAGGAGGTAGGGGGGGGGGGGGAGGAGGGTTCAATGGGAGGACGACATGGTTTTTCCTTTAAAACTTGCACTTAATGGACGATTCACACCAAACGGCCGGAGTCTGCGCGCACGCCACCAGAGGCAAAGGAATTCGAACCCTCCATACAGAAGCTAGACTTCGTATCCAAACGGCAGCGGCTAGCAGAGCAGTTCGAATTCCTTTGACTCTAGTGGGGTGCGCACCGACTCCAGCCGTTTGGTGTGAATCGTCCATAAATTGCAACGAGTTATCTATACCAATGGACAGTTAACTGTAATACTAATAGTACTAGACTAGACATTGTGATACCAGTCAGGTAGGTTAATTAATCATTATTATACTAGAGACGAAATTGCTCGCGCGAACCGTATGGCGCGATAAGAGAGCCGAGAGATTACAATTCATCATGCCTCACGAGTACCATACAACGTTTTTCAACACATTTGCATGAAAAATAAATCCATAAAAAAATGTTATTCGTGCCATTAGTACCATTATTACTGCGCTTAGCGTTACTGTGACAATCTGTGAGTGCTATATCTCTATTCTCACGTTAATACGACACGAGATTTACGTATCCAATTCGCTAATATCAATTTTAAGTCTTATAAAATTAGGTTGGTTTTCAGTTGATCATTCAGTAATGTCATTGTTGGTGGTTTTATAGGGATTGAATTGTGTATTTAATGTGTAACCGAGCCGTTTATGACACTGATGTTGCTACTGCATTCAATAAGGATCAACTAGAGCCCCATTTTCTATAAGAATGTTATCCAAGATAATACTATCTTACGAATATAACGATTTCATTTATATTTCCTGTAAGCATTTACAAACAAAAACAATTTCAGTTCCTGTAAACAGGTAATTTAAACTATATTGCTAAATTCTGCCCTTTTTATTTATAATAATAATATACTTATTTACAAGATACGATTAAAAACACAAACCACACCACTAGATGCTCCAGCTCCAGCCTGGCTAGCTCGATAACTTATACCGTCACGTTATATGGCCGAAATGTATGAAAACGTCACATAAATCGTGAAGCTATAAGTTATCGTGCTAGCTAGGCACAGGTAGGGTCAAATTAGTGACGGACGCTTGCTGGCAATGGAAACAAACTCTTATGTTCTTATTTATGAAACAAACGGGCGCTATCATGATCTTAATACGGCACTTACTTTAGGAATGCTGCACTTTGCCGAAATCTCCGCTTTAATGTTTTGTAACGTTATTGTGGACATTCTTTTGAATACCTATCGACTTAAATTTTAGCTGTTGATTTTTATTTTTAACCCCCGACGCGTAACGCAAAACAGCGGTGTTATATGTTTGACATGTGTATCTGACGTATCTGTGTATGTCTGTCTGTGGCATCGTAGCTCTTAAACGGGTGAACCAGTTTGAAAGCAGGTTTTCCAGCGACGGTTCGTAGACTTGTTTTATCAAAATCGTTTTTGAGATATAGAACTTTGCAATGAAAATTTCGGGGGCTTTCAACTTTTCTAAATTGACTATTATACAGGCTTGGACTTCATTACAAACTATAAACTACTCACATATATTTAAAATTTAAATCAGATAAATAGATCTACCAGTTATTTTCAGTTACTTATATATAACTTGTTTTCATAATACGACATTTCAGTGATAGTCAAATGTAGGGAAATGTGTCTAATGACGTCACAATTTTCTATGGTCAAACGACGTCCTCTTTTCATGTTTAAGTATTTAAAAATCTTTTAAATTGCATAAATAAGTTATAATTGATTTTTACCGAGTATTTTTGTATGATTTGGTAACGTAAAAGAATTATTTTTTAGTTTTATGAAATACCCTATTATGATCCATGAATTGATTACCTATCTGTATAAATAATTATACCACACACATCGCCACAGAAAACATTAAAACACCGCTATAAATACATTACTACTTAACTGATCCAAACGTTTTGAACAAAATCTGTTTTCTGCATCATATTATTTGACACCGCACAATCTATAACGTTGTTTCAAGATTTATAGAGTCCAAATTAGATCAGAAAATATACACAACTTAAGCTACTTTTATAAAATCAAAGATCCTTGGACAAGGCCGCATTGAATGGACCTGAATTATTTCCGGTGAATACTTTCTTAGAACTCTACATATGATAAATTACCTTATGTTGTACATATAGAGTTCCATTTTGAATGGTTTAGATTTTAATGTGGCCTGGAGCAAAAACTGATTTGTTGAGGTTCTTCGGTCCTAGCGTCGAATATTTTATGTTAGAGTAATTATAAATATCTAAGATTAGTTACGTCAATTTAGTTCTATTAGTTAGGTTTAGTTTAGTTATTATTTGACGTAACTAATCTGATAAATATTTATAATTACTCTATAATAAGATAATTAGTAATATAGTTGCCAATATATATATATATATATATATATATATATAGTTATCTCAAAAGTAACTTTCGCAGCCTATAATTATTTTAAATACATATTTTATTTTGCGTTTTGCACCGAAAAAATGTTTCTTTTTAGCCCAGTTAGGGTAGCTTCGCCGGTTCTCGTCCGATTAGTGGAGTTGCCAACTTTGTGGCGGGAAAATAATATGTTGAACTATAGCAATTTATACGAATAATATTTCTTTTTAATGGAAATATACTCTATTTTTCGCCAAGTTTAAGTTTTAACTAATAACATACACCGTTATTCTTGTAAAAGATGATAAATGAAAAAGTATGGTTTTTGCCGGTTCTCGTCCGATTGTCCCGGTTCTCGTCCACGCGGTGCCAGTTCTCGTCTATAGGAAAAGAGGAGTGATTCATACACTCAAAAACCAATTCCTGAGTATAAAACCTTTAATGCGTAGGTACTTAGCTATTTATCTTACAATGTTTTAATAGTTAGCTTTTGTTATTAAGAAATAAAGAAATGATCAACTTATTTTTTATAGATAAAAAAGGTAATTATTGAGTGAGCCACTGTAGCATGCAACTTTCAATCTAGAGGTCGCGGGTGTGCACCCCGGCTCTTTTTAAATTTAATAGCAGTTTTTCGGTGAAGGAAACCATCGTGAGGAAAGCGGTCTCATCCCAACTAGGGCTAGTTTCTCCTCTGAGTTGGAAGGTCAAATGGCAGTTGCTTTCGTAAAACTAGTGCTTACGCCAAATCTTACGAATAATTGTGAAAGCGGAACCCGGGGTCTTTAGAGCATAACCAGGAAAAACGTTATGAGGATGATCATGCATAAGCATTTGACCCTATCTCAGCTGATGGTAAGTGATGATGAGGTCAAGGGTGTAAAACGCGTACCTAGATAATACTGCCCATTCACTCATCTTGAAAAGATCTAAGTTGTAAATAATGAAATGGAAATAGATTTTCCCGAAAATTATTCCACTCTTTAGCTGTCTTCGTAAGATAACTAGAATCAAAACGCTTCGTGCACATCAGAAGCATGTCAACATTGTTGTTAACAACATAAGGGTCAAACCATGTCGTCCACGCGTTGTCCTAAGATGCCAAAATGGTCAGGGAGGGATTAATTCGTGTAATCCTAGCACACCAATATGCAGGCGAATTTCCTACGATGATTTATACATTGCATCTTAGCTTCAACCAAGTCCAAGTTAGATACTAATGAGCTTCCTGGCACGCTTATCAATCAAAGCCAAGCCAGCTGATATTAAGCAAATCCATCTCCGAGCTGGCAGCAGTACTGCATATACCCTACCTGTACTTAATAGTTTTATAATTTGCCCAGGTGTGAAGTACCGCTTCACCTTAGAGAGGTTGTCAAGTTTTTGCTGGGTTCCTGCAGTTTACACCAAGGATTCAATGTAGGACCCAAAGTTCATATTGGACATGCTGCTCATGCCAAGGAGCTGTAGATGGTCAGAAATTGGCAAATTGGTATGAATACACTCCGGAAAGTTGGGAGTCGAGACGTTCACTCTGTTTAATAGTGATGAGACACGTCTGTGCCTTGGATGTATAGAATTTGACTTTATTAGCATCGCCCCTCTGAAACTACTCTAAAAGTCAATTCCGATTCATAATATCCTGTTGACGAGATTGGACTACATCTTTATTGGCCTGTGCTTTGGAAAGATATCTGACTACAACAGTGCTATCATCGGCATACCCACAGGTACCAGTCATAAGTCGTTTATATGCAATAAAAATAAGCTAGCAGGCAGAATAGGTCCCTGAGGGGCACTGACATCTAAAGCCATTTGGATCGATGTGTAGCCTTCTGCTTGTAAGACCACACGGGTCAATTGCCCGTTCAGGAAATCATCTATCCAGTTGCTTAGGCCAAATTATATCCTGATATATATTCATAATAAATAATAGACTGATAACTTGGTGAACAAGCTTCCTGCTTGTGAAGCTTGTTCACTAGGCTAGCATGCCTCGTGAACTGAAAACAAAGTATCTCGCTCTCTGTCAGTCGGATATGCAAGTGCGACAGAGAGTCAGCTACCTCGTTTTTGGTTCGCGGTGGCGCCTCTGTCTTAAGCTCTAGAGATACCTCCTGTTGCATGTGTTGCTATAACGCCTAGAACCAGGCATATTCCACCAAAAGTTATCGTGAAACAATACTTACCTTTGGTAAACTCCCCATGTAAGTTGTTAGAGTCATTGCCACAGCGAATATTGAAAGAAAGAAAACACTGTCATATATAATATTTAAGTTAAATAATTGTAGAACAACTTTTATGCCCGACTATACATACAATGGGCCATGATGATCCTATGTAAAGGAAGCAGTTGTGCGTTAAAGGGAGATAGACATATTTTCATCTCGTTCCACCGTATAACTGCATCCTGTACGTTGGCCATCATGGTCCATGGTGTGGATCCGGCATTAAATAGGTTCTAGATTTGTGAAGATAAAGTAAGAACAAAAATAATTTAATTGAATGTTGATTTCCTATCAACTTACGTCATCGTACTCTAGTCTTTTTTATGGCTAAAATTTGACAGCTAACGTCATCAGTAAAGCAGTGGACCTTATGTACCTAATACCTATATATATATATGTATTCATTTCAATAATTATTCTGTACCTTGATTACCTTGCTGCAGCTTGATCTGATTTCAATAGACGAGAACCGGACCTACGCGAAAATCCAGAAAAATGACCCCAAGCCGGTTATCCGTCCACGTAGACGAAAACTGGCAAATACGCAAAATTGATGGTCCGGTTCCCGTCCACTAAATTTATACAGGTTTTAGGTAAAATAAGTATAATTAACACTCACTATTTTCTTCGTTATGTATATTACTAGTAATATGTGCCAAAAATATCACTGCAAATAGTTAATAACAATAATAAAACTTACTTTAAAGTTTTCCTTACACACTATTTTTTTTTGTAGTTTGGCGTGGTTTTCGAGGCTCTAAAATGTGGTGTAAACTTTCGTTAATTATATCTTAGTCACACGTTGTTAAATAACGTTTGTTTATAGTTAGCATTGTAGGTTCGGTATTAAGGAACGCAAAGAGCCAAAACTTGTGCGGGTAATTGTTTATATACTCCTATTCTATGCATTTGTAAGGAAGAAGTCACTCAAAAGGACGAGAACCGGCGCTGGACGGAGAACCGGCGAAGCTACCCTATTCACTGGTAGAGAGAGATAGCCGCCAGTTTACACTCTATATACTATAGAGTCTATAGTATTGTACAATAAAGTTTTTTTTTATACCGTCTTAATTAGTTACCTATTAGGTATGTTAATATGTTAGTTATTTCATTATGTTTGTTAGTCTAGGTGTAAAGAAAAAAAAAAATTTTTTAGAGGAAATAGGAAATAAATTGCTTTAGTTAGCTCTAGCTTCGTAGCAAAACTTGTAACTTATAATAAGTGTTTTTATCACATTTCCTGTATAAGTACTATTGACCATAAATATGCATAGACGCTGTAATATTGATCATTTTACACAGGAAGGCGGTTATGGCTTCATTATCTAGTAAACATTTTAGCATAGCAAGTATTTGTGATACACATTAAACTTTCTTAACTACTGGAAAGGAACACAACGAAAAAGTAGGGTATTTACGCCGGTTACACGACCAGCGTCAGTTTGTCACCACCCAAACTTAAACTCCGAAGTAGCTGGTCGTTAACTGACATAAAGACCATATTTTCATTAATTTTCACCGTATGATTTCGAGGATTTGTGTTTGTTTAACAGATTTATACGTGCGTATTAAACTTCCTAGGTCCTAAAAACTAACTCTTCAAAATTATTTATTTTGCATTTTAAGTGCACAGTTTTGCTATAAAGTAAAATAAAATGCAGTCGGCCCAACCACCACTTTCGAGTCAGCTAGCTGGATCTTGGCGATACCACCTTGGATGGCAAGTCGCGGGTAGTCTACGGTAAAATCGGTCCGACCAGAAGCCTCAGTTGTGCATGAGTTCGGCACATCAACCAGCATCTACCCTGAGCACCTGAGGAGCTCGGTACCTATTGATTTGGGTATTTGAACCCAATACCTCCGAGGCAGATGTGGCCAGGCACGGGGGCAGTATTAGGGTTTAAACAAATATAAAATTATTGTTTAAATTGTTTAAACAACACAAAGGTATTAACGTTACGCGACGCTAAAATACACGCCACAGTTAAAAAAACATGTCGAGCCATGCTTAGTGTAGGGTTCCGTAGTTGCCTGACGAATTCAATAAAAAAAAAATCAATAACAGGCAAAAGGGAATACCTTCGCAGCGTTTTATACGTCTTTTACTAAGAAGAAAAGACTTTTTACGATAACTTAAAAACGGCTTAACTGATCATGTCCACTATAGTTTTTGTTGGAAGTCTTTATTGAGCTGTACTTTCATGATTTTACAATCACAGAGCAAAGCTTCGGACAGACAGACGGATAGACAGAAGGACATGGCGAAACTATAATGGTTCCTAGTTGACTACGGAACACTAAAAAGACAAATACTTAAATATGTGGATGAATACTAATGCATAATAAGTACTTAGCAGTAGAATTTTTTCGAGTAGCAGCCTACATGGAAAACAATGTACCAAAGTAGAAATGCAGGAATCTACTAAATGTGTTTAGATAAGCCAAGATAAAATTCCGATAAGATTGGTCATTTTAAGTCTATCTCTAAGACGCTATAGGTAAGTCCATGAAAGGAAGACATTTATTAAAAGTACAACCTGGAAGCCTAGCTAAATTCCATACAGCCTTCTATGAATGAATTTGTTCCACTCGGCCTTGACGATGGGAGAATTTGAAAAATTTCGAAGCTAACCGTTAAGTGCTGCTTTATTTAGAAAAGATCCTAAGTGTTATGTTACCACAAGCCCAACGCACAAAACATGTTAGTTGTAGAACACTGTCTGTAAACAAAAGACTCGAGCTGTGTGACGACCGAACTCGTTTGACGTTTGGCGCCGTGACGTGACGGACTATATTCGTCTACGCCAATGTATTTTGTTAATATATCCCCTAAGGGTCTTTTTCGCTTGACAAAATATCGTGAATTTACGGTCTGATTGCCGACAAAAGGGATACAAGATACATCATCTCGGTTACACTAGTGTTAGATGAATAGTATACTTGAAGTTTGTGTAAATCACATATATTTATTTATTTCTTTTCGAATTTCACTCATAAGTACAAGGGTTATTTTATCATCCATACATACTTATGATGCATTGGTATGATGGTTTATTAAATAAAAAAAACACGTGCGTCATGACCTGTAAATTTCTAAGTGTTTAGACCGACAAACGATAAAATGGCATCCAACATGTTGCCTCACGATTAATCCCAAAATATCGATAAAAACGTACGTTAGACAAGTTATAATTTGATAGCACCTTATACTGCGAGTGAAGAAGTTAAAACGATTCCATCACCCATTGTGGTCATTGAACACAACGTCACGGTGACACATTTGCGTGGGACGCCGGGGTCAAACGGCCTACGCGCGCCGACGAATACCGTACATGGTTAAACGGTTAAACTTATTGGGTGATAACCATTGATGACTACTGGGTGATAACTAAGACTGCGTATAAAATTAGGAATACGATTTTGTCAATATCATGAGTTGACTAGAAGAGAGTGCCCTATGGCATCAAGTTTTCCGTGTAAGACAGTTTCATAAATCCCTGGAGTGCTGGTGGAGATACTGCGATCGCCAATACGCATGCAAAGCGTGGCGATTATGGCATTTACTCCCCATGAAATTGGGAGAGGCCTATGTCCAGCAGTGGGCGTCGTAGTTGAATAAAGTATATCTTGTTAAGCGCCTTTAAAGAAGTTAGGTCTATATTACCAGTCTTCTTTTACTTTATGACTTCGTTCGTTCGTTTATTTCATCTGATCCTATGTTATCTCTAGCGTAGTAATCTTTGGATTACTTAATTTTTTGTTAATCTTATTCTTTACAATTGTTTTGTATCAATGAAGAGCGGTGCCTCTTAACACAGGTATAACTTACTTAAAAAGAGGCATCAACAGCTGTTTTGTAATGTGTAATAATTGTGATTGAATACATTATTTTATTATTTATTATTATTCACCTTATTTATTTCTTTTTCTTAGGTTAGATTTTTTACAATAAATTTATACAAGTAAAATAGAAAAATATACATACAAAATATAAAAGCATTATAAAAAACCTAACCTATAGGGTGCCGCCGGCAGCGAGGCGAGCCTAAGCTACCGGTGGTTAGGGCGACAGAGAGAGGAACCTCCGGACTATCCGCGCCGTGTCCAGGAGTACCGCCTTCTGTATTTGACCCTTGACCCAGCCATCTAACGAGAGTCTCTTGAGATGTTGGTCGAGACTCTTCGCTATTAGACCGTTCACAGAGACGACTATCGGAACAATAATCGTTGAATCAACATCCCACATGGCGGTTACCTCATGTGCCAAGTCTAGGTACTTGCTGACTTTGTCCATCTCAGCTTTCACGAGGTTCTCGTCATGGGGGATGGTGATGTCAACGAGCACTGCCTGGCGCTTCAATCGATCTGTCAGCACGATATCGGGCTTGTTGGCTACAATAGTCCTGTCCGTGATGACAGATCGATCCCAATAGAGCGTTGCACGACCATTTTCGAGAACTGGTGCAGGTGTGTACTTATAATACGGCACTTCGAAGTCCACAAGACCGTATAAAAGAGCTGGTGAATAATCCTGGCCACAAGTTATGTCTGTGCAAGTACTCGTCGTTAGCAAGATGACTACAACCAGAAATAATATGCCTGAGTGACTCTCCGGGACGGCGGCATGCCCGACAAATGTCGACCGTACCATCCTTCAGGATATATTTCCGGTAGTTGTTCGTCATGATAACCTTACCCACAGACAAAACCTTCAGTTTCCCTTAAAAAGATCCCCAAAACGTAGCCAGTTCACCGATGCGAGCAGGTCTACGTCGGGCCCCGTAAGGGCCTTGTAGAACCGCCCATGTAGCTCCTTACTCTTCCATACCGCCCTGCGGTCCTCGGTGCTTAGTACTTTAAATCTGCGCCAGTTCTCGTTTGTCATGGAGAGCGGGGTGAAAGATGTGTCTACTGCCACTACATCACGATGCATCCCACACTCACGGTTTAGAAAGTAATCCCTGAGACTGCACACCTCGCGGTTGTGAAGGTATTTGGCATTTAAGAAGCCGCGACCTCCAAGCTTCCGCGGGATGTACAGTCTCATAACAGAAGATCGTGGGTGTAGCATACGGTTCGCAGTGAGCAGTACACGCACCCTTCGATCCAGGAAATCGAGCTCAGTCTGAGTCCACCTTAATAAAAAAAATTTAATCGTATGGCATTTATTTACGAACCGTGAGATCTTCGAGAAGACAAGTACGGTTGCCAGTTATGTTGCACTTATAGCACCACCCAGGGGTCACGTGTAGGGTAACGGTGGATACTTCCCTACGGACGTGGTGCAACTTCGACCCCCCTTTGTCTAGTGAGTGGGCAACTTGACTGTTAGAAGTTCTCAAGCCGCCCGAAGGCCTCTAACTTGGCTTAACGACTGCTGTCGTAGACAGCAGCTAGGATCAACGGCTTAACGTGCCTTCCAAAGCACGGGAGCGCTCAGTTAGTAACCACTCAAAGCGGTCACCCATCCAAGAACTGACCTGCGCCCACATTGCTTAACCTCGCATACCGCACGCGGCACGCGGGCGCCGCTGGGCCACGAGCGCTCTACACGCGCACCTTAATATGCCAAAGGAGTATGTGAGCAAGGGCATCACCCAGGCGTTGAAGGCGCGAACCCTATTGCCGCCCGACAAAAAACTATTGAGTACTTTTGTCAGGCGACAGAAGAAGCGCTCCTTCACCGCTCGTTTGATGTCTTCACCCTCGATACCCAAAGACTGACACACCAAGATACTTATAGGTTTCTGCTTCGGAGAGAGATCTGAGAGCCATTGACTCAAAATATGTAAATTTGTGGAATTTACAATTTTCCCCCGCTGTACATGCATGACCGCACATTTATCGACACCAAATTCCATTTTGATGGCACTACTGAAGACCCCTGTGGTTATCAGTAGCTCCAAGGTCATGTTTATTTGGTGCAAATAGTTTAAGGTTGTCCATGTAGAGCAGATGAGAAATGACCTCACCCTCTCTCCGTAGCTGGCAACCTAGTCCTGAATCCTTCAGCAGGGTACTGAGCAGATTCAGCGCTAGACAAAACCACAGGGGACTCAGACTATCACCCTGAAAAATACCTCGCTCAATCCTGATGGAATCCTGCGGGCCAGAGGGGCCCTCGCCTCCCCCGGGTTGACGAAGGACTGTGGTCCACTGCCCCATGCAAGCAACTAAGAAGGATCTCAGAACTGCATCCACTTTATACAGTTCTAAGATCCTCCTCAGCCATGAATGAGGCACCGAATCATAGGCCTTCTTATAGTCAATCCAGGCGGCCGAGAGGGTCCGTTTCGCCGGACTCGTTGGCAAATGGTCATGTCTATGAGGAGGAGCTCTTTAGTACTACGTGACCCAACCCTACATCCATTTTGAGCGGGGGCCAGAATGTTGTTCGCTACAATATGCGTGTTAATTTTTGCTCTCAAAATGGATGTAAGGAGCTTGTATAGCGTCGGCAAGCACGTGATGGGTCTGTAGTTCTTCGCTTCCGTGGTACTACCGGATTTAGAGCAAGGAGGTAACACCAGTTGTTAAGGGAGGCGGCAGGGAACCGAGCTCGAGGGCTTGCTGTAACTGTGCTGCCAAACGCGCGTGTGAGCATCGAAACCATTTTAGCCAGAAGTTGTGCAATCCATCCGGTCCGGGACTTTTCCAGTTCGGAGCCGTACGGATGGCACAACTAACGTTTTCGGGGGTAATGGTGACAGACCCCATGGGTTCGATGGACTCACACTCACGCTCGACAACATCCATCCAGGCGCCCTCGGTGTGCTCGACAGGCACCGACCAAATACTACGCCAAAAGTTAACCATGGCAGTAGCATCCGGTGCTGTCCGTCAAACACACGATGGGCGGTTCCCTCCCATTTCCGGTATACCTGAGAGGGTCCCTCTGTTTCGCCGGACTCGTTGGCAAATGGTCATGTCTATGAGGAGGAGCTCTTTAGTACCACGTGACCCAACCCTACATCCATTTTGAGCGGGGGCCAGAATGTTGTTCGCAACAATATACGTGTTAATTTTTGCTCTCAAAATGGATGTAAGGAGCTTGTATAGCGTCGGCAAGCACGTGATGGGTCTGTAGTTCTTCGCTTCCGTGGTACTACCGGATTTAGAGCAAGGAGGTAACACCAGTTGTTAAGGGAGGCGGCAGGGAACCGAGCTCGAGGGCTTGCTGGAACTGTGCTGCCAAACGCGCGTGTGAGCATCGAAACCATTTTAGCCAGAAGTTGTGCAATCCATCCGGTCCGGGACTTTTCCAGTTCGGAGCCGTACGGATGGCACAACTAACGTTTTCGGGGGTAATGGTGACAGACCCCATGGGTTCGATGGACTCACACTCACGCTTGACAACATCCATCCAGGCGCCCTCAGTGTGCTCGACAGGCACCGACCAAAGACTACGCCAAAAGTTAACCATGGCAGTAGCATCCGGTGCTGTCCGTCAAACACACGATGGGCGGTTCCCTCCCATTTCCGGTATACCTTCCTTTGGTCGCTTTGGAAAAGGCGATTCAGCTGGTATCGGTCCACACGCTCTCTGTAGCGACGAATACGGCTTGCCCATGCATAAACTTTCTGCTTCAGAAATTCAATGCGTTCCGTGACACAGGCCATGTAATCACGGGGCCTTACACCAGTCCCCGCGGATGCCTGGTTCACGAAGCGCATTACTCGGGGGCGGCTATTGCCCCCTCTGAAGCAGATCAGCTTTGCAATGAGAGTCCTATACGTGTCAATACGCCGCTCAATTCGTACCTGCCAAGTATGGAAACTCCCGGCGGTCCTAGGTGCACGGTCAGCGTCCAGAAACTTGACGCGAGCAACACGGCACGTCGCTATGGCCCCGCAGTACATAATTGAGTGCGTATCAATCAAATCTTCACTAGCCCGTAACTACGGGACTAGGAGATCGTTCAGGGCTCCCATTAACGCTAGATTGCGTCTATTCACGGGCAAGGGTGGTAGTCGCGGCCTAGAACTGGTTGTGGAGCGATACCGCGTAATCGCCTCTTCCAAAGCCCTCCTCAATTGCCCATGGGCCTGGGTACTCACACTCTGATTCGCACAGTCCCCGTCGGTACTGAGATCGACCCGCGGTGCCCCCGTTGCCGTGTCGGGTGCGGGTATCGGAGCCGGCAACGTGGCGGGTGGGTCCCGCGCCGAAACGGAGGCTGCACGAGCAGAGAGTGCCGCCAGACGGAGCCGATCAAGCGTTATTATTATTATGACTTACATTTATTGCACAGCGAAGCGAACACCGTAAACGAATGCATCTAAATAACAGTTAGATTACTCGTGGAAACTCTACTACCTCTATAACATAAGACTTACAATCAATGGATCACTGATTGAAACAAGTTTACAAATTACTGCAGTTATTTTGTCATTCCACAAAGAAACCCGTAAAGTGTCATAATGAATTAAGCCCCATAAAGATAGCTGACTTAGCTTGTTTGTTAAGAAAGTAAACCGATACTTTCCTTACCTTAAAATAACGTCAAAAATCGTTATTTTAAGGTTATAAGGTTCATGTTGCAGTAAACGAATAGCTGCCGTGTCGTGTATGTGTATAAAAAAAGCAAGTCAAGTAAAGAAATCGTACAAATGAGTTTGTCTTAGAAAATTAACCGACGTGCTTAAATACGACTAAGCAGTGTTAATATACTACGTGAATAAAATGTATACTATACATATAGAAGAAAAAATGTGTAATTATATAGTTTTTTAAAGCATTTGAAAAAAATTAGGTTTCTTTTTCCTGTAATCTTTTTAGGGTATTTGATTTTTTGCACATTGCTCGTAGAACTGCCATCAGCGTTGGGCGGCAAAAGTTCTCGTGTCCCCAGCCCAGAGACACCCACAAGGTCGACTGATAACCTGGTAAAGGTCGTGGGAGTCTGCTGTATGCGGGTGGCACTGGATCGGTCATTGTGGCACTCTTTGGAAGAGTCACATGTCCAGCAGTGGGACGTCCTTCGGCTGATATGTGTAGCCGAACTTACTTTTCTATCGCAGATCTTAAAATTCTATCGCAGGTGGGGCAGTAAAGTTGACCAGACAGTTTTACTTCTTATTCTTTAATTCTTATATTGTTACTAAATTATGATGTCAATCGCCTTCAATGATCTGATCGTCAAACTTTTTGAAAACAAAACGCAAACTTAAAATGGTAAAATTACGAAAGCCCAGCAAATTCCATTTCGCCGTTTTACAATAACATTCCATGGGGCGTTTTTTGCCCTCTTTTGATCAAGCATTCGCTAGCCAGGTATTGGAAAAAATGTATATTCACACGCATATCTTGTATCCTGCTCTCGCATACAAGAGCCTCTGCGTGAGACAAGGATGGGACGTAATCGGGTAGTTAAATTTGTATTATGTGCGATTCTGATATTATTGTTAGTTATTTTTGGAATAATAACTTTAGTAGCCAGGAATCGTGAGAAATTGAAAAGATATCCTTGATTTATTCGTAGCGCAATTTTGTATTTTCATACATGTATAATTGCACCCTTGTATTACTATAAAGGGTAGGTAGAGACATTATCATTTCAAGCAGTTGTAGATTATTCAAAGATGTGATAGAGTCAGCGACTAGCTAATTTAGCGAATCGTTTTGTAACCAATTCGAGGAGTTGATAAATCGAAATGATAGTTTCGCGTTTTTTAAAGGATTCCCATTCAATAACTACCAAATAAGATGCATACGACCCACTGTTTCTTTATTGCCTAAACATTTTTTCTATGATTGACTGACCAGCGATTGGCCCTGGTCTCGCCTGATGGAAAGCGATGACAAGGCCTAAGATGTTGCTCACTGGTTCAGTAATAGCCTTTTCACTCATCTTAGTATATTTTATCATTATCCTAGCCTAGCGTTAGTCCAGTACCACCACCACCATCCACCATATCAGCCGATGGACGTCCACTGTTGGACATAGGCCTCCCCCAATTTTATGGGGGGTAAATGCCATAATCGCCACGCTTGGCACGCCGGTTGGCGATCGCAGCACCTCCACCGCACTCCAGGGATGCTGCTGCCCATCCCCCGGTGGTATTGGTCGTAGTTTTAGGACATACCCGGGTCCAAGTACAGTGCAGTTTGCGCAGTTTACAGTAGCCCAGTACAGTTTGCGGAAACTTGTGAAAATCGACTCATCAAAAGTTTTTTTGTCAAAAACGATCATTTTTCTAAAACCCGTGTGATGCCGGGTAGAATAGCACCTCCCTCTCTTCCCTTGGGTGTCGTGTAAGAGTCGACTATAGGAACCAGGTTGAAAAGTGTTGTTGGCGATAGGCTAGCAACTTTACTGCAATATCACATTTCTCCATTCAGAAACCTACAATAGCTAAAAGTGGCACTGATTAATTTTCGTGTGCTCTGCCTACCCCTTTTATGCATAAAGGCGTGAGGAAATATATGTATGTAGGCTCATTTAAAAAAAAAACTGCATAACGGACACAGAGTATGTTACGTGAAAGTGTTCCGAAAAAGTGACGATTTGAGAATCTCCCCCTTTTTTTAATGGTTAAAAAATCAACAATATCTACAGTATTAGATTAACGTACTTTGATTCTTTTCCTTAAAGAGCGGACTTAAGTATAGTTTAGAAGCGGTACCTAGCAAATTTCAAGTAAAAATCGGAATATTTTTTACATCTGAAATTGTTAGATAGATACCAAAGTTTCATTTAGTTATATATTTTTCAGAATTATTCTTCAGAGCCCTTAAAAACCGGGCATAGTTTTGATGGCTTCACTAGGTTGTTCGTGACACTCCGTCTATATATATTTTTTTTACTTGGTCTGAGTATGTACCTAAACGCGGATCGAACCGCGCGATCTCGCCAACTATTAAATAAACCCACGAGGTTTCCAATGGTGGCACATATGTACACATTATATGTAAACAAATTAAGAATAAATAAAAAAAAACCAACTCTCTATCAGACCGCGTGGAGGATTTGAGAATATTGGGTAAACATTCACTTTTCACCTTGGACTCATGGATGCATAAATCACTCCTTAGAAGCCTTACATCTAAGCTTGTTACTGAGACGCGTGAGGAGTTATCACGCTGCGCTAACTATACCTGCATACATGTATGTAACATACTGTTTCATGTATGTCACTAAGGTCCCTTTTTCTTGGAACGGCACTTTAGACGATCTCGGTTAAGGCAGTAGCGAAGGTTTTATAAAATTCGATATTTAATTTTAACTTACATAGGCCAAAACAAACTAAGGGAGTGTTCATTGATTACGTCAAACGCTCTCCGTTCTGCTTAAATGCATTAAAAGGAATCTTAATTGTTTTTAGGTATTTAGAAAGTAGCTAGGTAAAAATAAATGAAAATATATTAACTGTAAATCAATATATTTTCATTTCTATTTGCCAATAACGTTTATTCGATTTGTAACCATACTTTTTGGCGTGACCTGCTGACTTTTCATCTCAGAAGTACATACATGCTCTTACCTCTAACCGAAATTCGAACCCAGCACTAAATTACCGCCAGCCAGGAGTGCTACATTTCTGCTTAGCTATAATTACATAAATAATACCATCTTCGTAAATCGTGAAAACTATAACGAAATTGACCTAGTAGTTTCCATGATCAATGTTGTCTAAAGTCAGATCTGAGGTTACATTAATAAGGAAATAAAGCACTATTCTTATGGTAGTAACGCAATATTTGATAATGCTGTCTTTCATCTAAGAAAGCTTTCATTATGAAGCGCTGTCAAAAAATGTTGACGTCACTTTCGTTTGAATCCTCCGACGCTGCTACTGTCATTATTACGACTATGCATATTTAACATCACTCTTAATTACATATAAATAGGGTCCAATTCACTAAATTCACTTAACAACAGGTTGCACCTTGCGACCTTGACTCATGCAGGTATAGACGTTCATTCAAAAGAAAAAGGTTTTAAGACCATAAAGGACCGTTCACATTACCTTGCGCATGTCGGACAAATTTAGAGTGAATACTCGTCCTTTTCTCGTGAAAATCAATTATTAGTAAATGCACGCATGATAAAACATCGTCCATCATTACAGGACATTGTGGGCGTTGTGTCTCAGCCAGGTGACAACCCTTGTGTAGAAGTGATTATTAAAGAACAAGTGCGGGTAGTTCGAAAAATCACAAGATGTTGATACCCGCTCACGGCAGTCAGCTCGCGACCAAGGATGTTCTGACACATCCGAAACGTCGGGTAAACCTAAAAAAAGTGATTAAAATTAAGTAGGAGTGAAAGTTGTGGGTTGAAAGTCTAACGGCAGGTTCCGACGGAATCGTGGTCAAATGAATTAATGGCGAAGAATATGTTTGTCATGTGATCCTAGGAATATGTTGTGATACTTGTGATGTGTTTCCACGCTATCCGAGATGAGGACGGCCTAAACACGGCAATTCTTAGTCGTAGTGGGTACGCTCCATGGTAAGATATTTCTGTGGATCGTTTTTATATAAAGGCTGCTTGAGATTTACGAGTCGATTGTGGATTCCTGAGCTCCCAATGTAAATAAGTGGGGCAGCCAACGTAAATTGTCAGTTCCTGTTCCGTTCGAAATACCTTTTGAGTAAGGAGACTTCCTTAAGTAAGTAAAGCTTATTCCAAAAATTATTACACTGTTTAGTTGGCTATTAGAACTTGCTAAAGTAAATATCTACTTATAAACAACAATTCTGACTCTACTACTAGCTCTACATACTGTCTGGTCTTGACAATTACACAGAGTTAGTTTGCTATTTCAAGTTTATCGGCATTTCTTAGTATTATGATTCTATGGGAGTAACGATTTCCAGTTTCTCCTATCCAAATATCTATGCACTAAGAATCTAAATACATATATCGATGTCAAGAATTGTTACAAAACGATGATAAATGAAATGTCACAATAGTAGTTAGTATGTAAGTTCATCAGCGTTTTAATCAGTAAGTACGTGGCCTGTTGTAATTGTAGGTCTCTAAAATGAGCCTATTCTACTCGTATATTTCTCTCTTTAAACCAATTTAAATATAGGTCCTTTAAGTCTTGAGTCACCGTAGCCAATATATATTTAAGTATGAAGTATGTATTTCTTATAAGATTAGACTCGGTAATTGAAGCAACATACCCGTACGTTAGAAAGTCATAATTTTGTAATTTGAACTGACTTTCTTCTGTAAGCAACACCGAGATTTTCTACAATTTTCATTTCGTTGCAGTCAATTTCTCAGTATTTGTTTATAAGCGGTTCTTATCGCGTTAAATCGATATGGGGTCACAGATAACGTTTGTAGTGTAAATAGGCCATCATGCAAATTCGATTTTGCCACGGTCATACTTAATGCAGTTCATTTGTTGCTCTCACTTTTATTACACAGATATTTTATTAGCCTAAACTTATGAAGAAGCTTATACTTATTATAGAATTAAAATGTTATCGCATTTCTTCTATATGATAAATGGTTCAGTGGATTTGGTATTATCAATAAAGCTACACATTTTTTCAATAAATTTGAATTGACTCTTGAAACTGAATTACAATATACCACGCAAAATTATGATTAAATGTTATTTAGTTACTCTTGCATAACATTTTCTTGTTCAATTTCTCACAACAAAGCACACCAG
Source organism: Notocelia uddmanniana (assembly GCA_905163555.1). NCBI lineage: Eukaryota > Metazoa > Arthropoda > Insecta > Lepidoptera > Tortricidae > Notocelia > Notocelia uddmanniana. The sequence continues at coordinate 20,522,959 of LR991067.1, forward strand.
TAATAAAATCCTATAGTGTTATTTACTTCAATAGGTATAAGAATGCTTACAATAACTAAAGCTCAAACACGAACACAGAAAGCTAAACGTACAGACCTGTTGTCTGGAATTCAAACCGGTCCACGACTGGGGAGAGTTGATAACGTAATCTTATCTGAACTATTTATTTTGGTATTGTGGTGATGTTATTGATAAAAATGTTGCCAGGTAATTGACGTAGTTTCATTGAGGTGATCTCGATTTTATTACAGGTACCTACAAAAACTGTCCGGGCATTTTTCTACCGGGGCAATTTAGTGAGTTAATTAACGTATATGTTTCAATGCTTTTAACATACGAAAATAAAGATTATATTTCTATCAACATCACACAAATGCCAATTACAGATAGTTTTATAGATAGTGTTTCTAAAGCTGTACACGTACAAGTGACTTGTTCTGGGACATTTCAGGTTAGTGACTATGGAGTTTCTGTAGGCGCCTGTTATAAACTCATGGATTTCATAACAAGTCTAGACAGTATTTTCATGCGCTTTCCATACAAACAATTTTCGGCCCCTTTGCAAGTGTGTATTATTATACGTCAATACAATAACTTTTCACCATAATATAAGTTAATCTGATGGATGACATAGTTGCAGTTTTAAAGTCTTGAAAAGCCTGTATGTCTAAAGACGACATTTTATAAAAAATATTTTAGAGACTTGATTAATATGACCCGTGCACAAAGCACAGTCGGCCAGTTGTATTGTCACGTAACGATGACAAAAACCTGGTCCGACTAAAATAAAATGATTATCTGTTTCTTGTTTCTAATTTAGGTGGTGACCTAGAGACCGACTGGATTAACATATTCTCATGGAGAATGTCACAATGTGTGAGATAATTAAGGAAATCGTATCGTTTTTTAAAAACGATGTGTTGGCCGACCATATTTATATCACTTAGTCAATACAATGGATTTTTAATTTCTGAAAAGGAGATCGTCATTTAGATTTTGTATTGTAAATTTTTGATAGATATACGAGTAGGTACCGCTATTAAAACATAATCGTACAGTGAGTTTATAAATAAATGTACGTTTATAAAGCTATAAAAATATTCGAGTGACCTTATGCCCGTAACAATAAACTCATGTCCTCTTTTTGATAATTTTGTGCATGCACATATTTTTAAACTCGACTGTACAAACAAAAATCAAACAGTGGTCGTGCTTTAACAATAAAGGCATATTCAGGAGATCAATCTGAGACATACATTACATTCGAAATTTACTTTTATGAGCAAGCGCCGAGTTAACGTATCAGACAACGCGCGCCCAACACATTGAAACCAAATTGAATGAATGAATGATTTATTGCTCACTGTATACAAGGTAGATGGTAAGCAGGTAAAAGGTTTCAACAGTTTCCCTGTGCGGGCATAGAATATTAATATTTAACATATAAAACATTATACAATAATATTACTACTAAATGCTAATTAAATTTAATTATTTTAAGCACATACACTATCAAAAAATTCTTTAATGTTTTTAATGAGCCAATTCTTTAATTTACACTTAAACAAGTTCCCTTCTAACATCTTTATATCGCTAGGCACTTCATTAAATACACGTATTGCCGTGATAAACGTGCTTTTGTGATACATCGTATTATTTGCGTTCGGACGCAGTAGATTGTATTTATACTTAAAAAAAAAGAATAAATACAATCAATACAAGCAAATTATTAACAATGTCAATACCTATACCTAAACAAAATTTTTTTATAAATTATTTATAAATATGTATTTGAACTGTAAATTAAACTATTTAATGGTGTCTGTCATAAATTTCTTATATGAGTAATATGATTTACTTATGAGTCAATCTTTAAGTTTACTGCGGAAACTAGTATAATTATTAACAAATAGGCAAATTAGATTCAGACATGTATGTCTATGACAACGCCCAAATCTTTCAGAGCACCTTGTTTATTACGATAAGCTTAGTTATATATGTCACAAGGTACAAGCGAACTTATTGTCGTTGGCGCGTACGCCATTGTTAAGGACAGCTAATACAATTGGTATATGCGATTCACGGCGTAATAATGATACCTATAACCTATAAGCTCCTAGTCCGCTGGAGGATCGGTCATTGTGACATTTGGGGTGATTTGGGGGAGGGTTACGTCCAGCAGTGGACGTCCTTCGGTTGATGTGATGATGATGATAAGCTACGCTACGACTATAAGGTAATTTTACCCTGAGGATGTTACATCTGTTATATTATCTAATAGCGGCTACCATTGACCTGTGCAATATAAGATACGCAAATAAAAGTTCGTCCTTAAGAATTAGACATTAAAATAATAATAACCTATATTACTCACCAGCTGCGGGCAAACGGTCCTGCAACGGCCCGACATGCTTCGCTGAGCGCCCGCACAGCATGTGAACTTAGCTGTTTGACATACAAACACAATAAGACAATAACAATAAAGTATTTCAATTAGGATGTCATGTCAATACAATATTACAGCAAACAGTATCTCACGTGGGGGAGAGGGGAGAAAAGAGGGTTCGCGACTTAATCGAAATATCGCAAAATTCTCCTTACGTGTTTAATGGACGCCTCCTATAACGTAAAATATATAACCGGCACCACGGAACCACGGATTGTTCTGTGGTAAATCTGTTTTAGGGCTTCTTATACGTGCTAATAACAATAGTAATAAAATCTTTCACGGGTAGGTACGAGTATTATAAGGATTGATCAGATAATAGCAATGTAATTAGGTATGTTCCTAATTGCTAAAGGTTCTTCGGCGCGTGCCGTTAAGAGACAGATTATTGGTATGAACACATAAGTAACTAACTACGTACACTATGTTTTCAAACTCGTACACAGGAAATAAGACTCATAAATATGTACGTTTGATATTTTGAAAAAACCATCCGTGTTGACGATATGATTTTTATTCTAATTTCGCAAAAAGGTCCATGGGCAGGCGAAAAGCGCGGCATATCGAGCTACCACTAGCGAGCGAGCAAGGCAACAATTGGGAAGTTGCATACGCCTTAAACACCAAACCTAAGTTATATTGTTCTGACCTACGCTAAATCTTAACAGAGAAATAATCCATAGTACCGCCACGTATACCGTTACGTCGCCGAGCGGATTTCCCGTCGTGATCGTAACTGGATTACATATACTTAGCAATCTATATTGCCTTGATAAAATGTCTCGTAGGCCGTATATCTTTACGTCGATTTGGTCGTTACTTCGTGGTATACCTACCCATATCATATCCTGTATCATGGTTACCCTTGAACATAATTGGCAAATGTGCATCTACCTACAGATGCCTAGTTAACAAAGCCAAGCTACAATTGTACAAGTTTAACACTGGTCAAATGGATAGGTTTTCGGCCAGAGCCTAATAGTGTTCCCAGTATTGACTTGTAGAATCTTCTGTCGGCCTCTTTAGCCTAGTTGGTAGTGTCATTGCCTCCGAAGCTAGAGGTCCCGGGTTCGATTCCCGGTAAGGGCATTTGTTTCTGTGGTGAGCAGAGACATTTGTTCCTGAGACTTGGATGTTTTCTATGTATTTAAATATATATATCTATTAAATATATCGTCGTCTAGTACCCATAACACAAGCCTTATTGAGCTTACTGTGGGACTAGTTCGATTTGTGTAAAAAATGTCCTCTAATATTTATTTATTTATTTAGAATTGACCACTTGCATTGCCATTTGAACTAGTTTTTAGGGGGCAAAAAAAGTTTATATGGGATCAACTAGAATTAGAGCACAACAAAAGGAACAAAAGGTACACCTGATGCCCGTTTCAAGAAGCTAAAAGTCACAATTTTGAACCGGCCAAATAGGCCTCGCGTATTGGGCACATACAGGTCACTTGAACGTCAGTGTCTCAGAATGCCTCCGATAATAACCGTAGAGCGGTTGGAGTGACCGCTCTAGGGGTGCCTAAATGCCAACTGAGAAAATATCAAGGGGATTATAAAACACTGAAAGCGCCTTTAGAGTAGCCCGGGATGAAACGCTCCATTTTGATCGGAGCCTAGGGTCGGTGGTGTGTAGCGGAACTAAACGAGATAAGACTATGCTTTGGAATGCGCGTTAAGCCGCTGATCCCGGCTGCTGTCATAGACGGGTTAAGCCAAGTTAGAAGTCTTCGGGCGGCTTGAAAACCTCTAACAGGCAATTTGCCCAATCCATTGATAAATGTAATAAGTGCAATAAGTTCTAGTTTTCCCCTTGGTTGGAAGATCAGATCGCAGTCGCTTCTGTAAAAACTAGAGACTACGCCCACTCTTGAGATTAGGTAGCGGACTCCGGGAATCCTTCAGGATGCAACTGTACATTCCGTAGCATGATAGATCATATAACCTATCGTGCTGGGCAGAACTCCGAAAGATGTCAAAGATTTACGTCATATCTATGTCGTAAATAATAGCTCGGAAAATAAATGACGTCTCTAATCTTAGTAGCGTAGGAAATGAGGAAGTAGCACTTGTCATAAATAAATGTATGAACGGAGTGAACAGGTGAGGTGTCCGTTACAATTTATGTGACCCGAGTGAAAAGGGGTACAAGTTTCATGCAATTGTATGGGACCTGTGCCCTTTTTATCGTGAGTCGTTGGATATAACGAGTTCTGGTTCAATTTCCCCTTGGCATGAACGGGTGCGTGTGGTAAATTGTTAGCAAATCATTTAAAGCAGTTATAGCAGTTATCAGGAATAGGGTTTTACACGTAAAACGATGGTGAGGGCTAGGATATTGCTGTTTATGATCGACCAATCTCAATTTGAAAAAGGGGCCTTCATTATCTTAGACGGTTAACGCAATTCTTCGAAAAAAATGCGTGTATTTTGCAAATTTCACCTTCTTCCGCACGTGAGATGAAAGTTAGGCTTTACCCTCTGAATACCTCACGTAATTAATGGACGTTCACTAACTGCATGAAAGTAACATTCGTGTAGCAAGGCGTTAATTTAGTATATTTCTTTCCGTAGTTGTTTTTTTAATGGAAGCATAATAAAAAGTCAAAATAAGTCTAAGTATCCATAACATTACTAGGTAGTCTAGGTACCAATGTCAAATAATGTTCAGTTGAACAACTGTATCGGAGTTTTTATTTACGCTCATCGTGTTGTAAAATATTTTACAGTACATATGGTGCCACTTTACCGCACGAGTGCGATAATCAGCAGATTACGTGCATATGTCGAAACTTTAAAGAGCCATATGTGCTGTAAAACGTTGTACGATACTCGTGTCGATTTAAAACACTCCCTTCGGTCGTGTTTCAATTTATCACCACTCGTTGTGAATTTCCTGTTATCTGCACTTGTATCGTAATGTACTATTATAGAACGAACGATTAATCAGTAAATATTGTAAAAATTGTCCAAACATTCAGGTAGGTACCTATACGTACATGTAACTACTACAACTACAAAAACACGTACAAAACAACAAAAACACGTACAAAACAACAAAAACACGTACAAAACAACAAAAATACGTACAAAATTATACAATCGTAGAGAGCACAGAACCTAATTCAACGACTAAAAATGGTATTCATAACAATTCTATCTCAACATCTGTGTCTCGTTCGTACCATATGCAAAAATAGCGCATGAACCAAGACGATTCAAAGATCATTTCAATGGGTCAAGAACGTGTTCCGAATTGGACCCCTGGTGTTGTTATTTCTGAGGCTTGTTTGGGATAAATCTCTATTTGCTAACCTTCGATACTTGCTAATTTGTGTATAATCGAGACACGAAAGGTTTTCGACTTTATGTATATATCAATAAGGCTCAAAAGTAAGGAATTTTTCATTGGTGACCGTTCTTTTGCGTGCATGATCGTCACTTAAGTGTGAACTTTGCTAAACTTCACTTTTTATTTGACGTTCTTGTGTAAAGTCTATATTTACGAAATTATGTAAGGCTGAGCCTTGTAATTGCAACTACCTGGGTATTGCAACTAACTTATATACTTATATGTCCCTCTAAGATCATTGTATTTAACAACTTTTTTTTCCTGCTAGTTTCACGCGTGTTCGTTGTGGGAGCTATTTGTTGCAATAACCAGATAGGTAGTTGCAATTAGATACAAGACTCCATCTCACAGTCATATGATAATTTTAATTATTTGAAAAAGTGAGATGGGGATGCATATATCAGAGCGGAAAGAGCCCCTGCGCCCCGCGACTATCTCTGTACATGCGCACTAGATAGTGTTGCGAATGACAACATGTTGATTCTACTTTTATGCCGGCGACTTGCGACTGCCTACCTACATCCTTCCATGCCAAACACGCCTTCGTGAAATATACATCTGCCTGTAATGTTATCCGTCTCGAAGGACCATTTTCGAAACACCGGCTAATGACTCTAATGAGTAATATTCAGCTTCTGAATATGTATTTTTTCTTCTTTTCAAGGTCAAACAAGTACCTGCAGAAGTCAGCGATTACCAGAGTATGCGCTGTAGGGGGATTCTTCATATCAATACCAGTGTTTTTAACAGGTTAGTTACCATTCTTATTCACTGCACTTAACATTAGGATTGGAATTTGCTGCCGTCGTCTGTATTCCCTGATAAATACAATCTGGGTCTCTTCAAGGCAAGTGTGACAAAGCTATTCTATTACTGAACCAGTGACCAGTGAGCAGCATCTTAGGCCTTGTCATCGCTTTCCATCAGGTGAGACTATCCTATGAAAGCATAGATAGGTATGTGTTGTCAGAATTCTTAAGGTCAAACTTTCCACGCTATCAGTTTTTCGGCAAGTGGCTGAAAAAGTATTGCAAATTGTGAGGAACACACATAATGCAAGTTAAATAAAAGCTTGTAAAAACAGAGAACCGATTCGACAGCAATTATTTTAGGACTTTTAACAAAACCCAAAAGTCAATTAAATTGTACTACCTACCTACACAAGAATAAGAGAATATCTCTACTACGCTAAGTCCGCGCTTACGCCCAAGCGATATGCTCCGCGGCAAATCTAACGTCGCCTTTTACACGGTTATTATAATCACAATATTATACTGGGATGTCAATATTATAATTGTTTGAATTGTACTTCAATATTCACGTGATACATATCGTCATATGAGTGTATCGCGTGATAATATTAACCTTTGTTTTTTTTTTCAGGAATAATCCTGTACACATTCATCCAGTTCCACTCGACGCCGGCGATAGTGACGTCGGTGTTTATTGGAGTAGGCATCATTTTTTGCGGCTGCGCGATGGTGCACAACGTCTTCGTGTGGCAGAAGGAGAAGACTAACCTAGTCAAGGTAATTGTATTACGAGTTACGAGTATCTATTTAGTATTTGTTTAATTAGGGTGACGCCACCAGTGTTGGCCACTTTAAGCTGACAAGCACCAGTACTGGACAGTTGGACACTTCATTCATAATTCAACGATCATACGGTTTTAAATTGTTTGTTGTATAAAAAATGTATAACTCTTATTTTCTTTTAAATAAGAGTCAAGGTGCATCATTGGTCCTTGTCCATTACTGGTGCTGTCAGCCAAGGTGCTTTCGTGCTTTGGAAGGCACGTTAAGCCGTTGATCCCGGCTGCTGTCTATGATAGAAGTCGTTAAGCCAAGTTAGAGGCCTTCGGGCGGCTTGAGAACTTCTAACAATCAAGTTGCCCACTCACTTGACAAGCCTAATCCCAATAAGGTCTAGTTTCCCCCTTGGGTTGGAAGGTCATATGGCAGTCGCTTTCGTAAAAACTAGTGCCTACGCCAATTCTTGGGATTAGTAGGGGACCTCGGGCATCCTTCAGGATGCAATTGTACTGGACATAACGCTAGGATGATGATGATGATTATGTTTAATTAGAATAATTAGGTAATAACGGCACGAGTACGAGTATATCTAATAGTCAGGGGTCGCAATTCTCGTAGCACTTTTGAGCTGTCATAGGGACTTCTCATTTATCGACTTCCGATATACAAATATATGTCGATAAATACAGAATATTAAAAGTGTAAAGTAAACAACACGCAGTCTTAGTACTGGCCAGCGCGTTCAACAGAACTACAGCAGAGGGTGGTGGATCTATTATTTTAGTGAAAAATGGTTTGACTTTTAAGGAACGTAGAGACATCTCAGGCTGTTCTGTTGATCGTGTTTGCGAGATTGCTTGTGCAGAGATGGATCAGTATCTGATAATTTGCATTTATAAACCACCATCAGGTGATTTAACATCTTTTATAGAAATTATGGAGGATGTACTCAGTAAAGCAACAAGTGGTAAAAAGTCAGTAGTGGTCTGCGGCGACTTTAATATCGATATTTTATCACAATCAGTTGAAAAAGACAAGTACATCACTCTTTTGAAATCTTTCAATTTTGACTACTTGTTTGAAGTACCTACCAGAGTTACTCCGACCTCGGCCACTTGTATAGATAATATTTGGTTAAACAGTTCTCATATAGACAGTAGCATAGTGAATGGAGTTCGTTCGGATCATAAAGCTCAGATGGTCAAGCTACCTTGCGAAGTAAAACATCCAGATCGCGTTATAGAAATAAGACCGCTGAGTAGAAGTAGACTAGAATTACTAAAGTCTAATCTACTAGTCGCCATGCCGAACACCCAGGTACAATCAAATGATCCGAATGATCAATTCAAAATGCTTCTGAATACAGTGTGTAACGAATTTAATAAGACATGTAGTAAAAAGCGTATTAAGATAAACAATAAAATGAGATTTAATGAGTGGGCAACTACCGGAATTCGGAAAAGTAGAGATAACTTATATCAACTTTATGAAAGGAGATCTTGCACCACTGACGAATGTTTCCATCAGTATGTTAGGGATTATTCCAAATTGTTTAAAACAGTGTGCACAAAAGCAAAAGCAATGCACTTGAATAATAAAATTAAGTCCTCAGATAATAAAGCCAAGACAGTCTGGAAAATAATTAACACAGAGACTGGGAAGGGAAATAATAAAGAGTCCACAATTTCTTTGAAAGTAAAGGATAATTTAATAACTGATGCAGTAAAAGTAGCTGATGAATTTAATAATTTCTTTTCTAAAATTCCTATAGTCACTACTCAAAGTTTAGCATCGTGTACCACAAAAGCTGAATCCCTTCTGAATGACAACGTAAAATTAGAATCACTAACTTATTTCAAATTTCATCATGTTTCTCCTCTAGATGTACTAAAGTCCTTTGAAATGTTAAAAATAAAGAGCACTGAGGACTTATGGGGCGTGTCAGTCAAGGTACTGGAATCTATTCTGGAGGTCGTTGCACCAACTCTAGCTCTCATTTTTAATAACTGTATAGACTATGGCATTTTTCCAGACTTAATGAAATGTAGTAAAGTAGTTCCAATTTTCAAATCAGGTCATAGAGATAATCCTTCTGATTATCGTCCAGTTTCTATCCTACCTGCGTTTAGCAAAATATTCGAAAAAATAATGCTTACGCAATTGGTTTCTCACTTTAATTCTCACAATATTTTGCACTCACAGCAGTTCGGCTTCACGAAGGGTAGGTCAACTACTGATGCAGGTGCAAGTTTATTAAAATTTATTTTGCAGTCTTGGGAAGAGTCGCACGACGCCATCGGAGTGTTCTGTGACCTTTCCAAGGCTTTTGATTGTGTAGATCATGGTACTTTAATTTGTAAACTTAAGTTTTATGGCATCAGAGGGCATGCATTAGATCTCATGAAGTCATATTTAACACAGAGAAATCAAAAGGTAGCGATAAATAAAGCCATTTCGTCAGAGACAGTGGTAGAGATGGGGGTACCTCAGGGGTCTATTCTAGGTCCGTTCCTGTTCCTTGTTTATGTAAATGATCTGCCATATATGGTAAGCCGAAGATCAGGCATTGTAATGTTCGCAGACGACACCTCATTACTGTTCAAGGTAAATAGGAGAGATACTGAACTCATTGAACCAAATAATACCCTCTCCATGATATCTGACTGGTTTGCTGCCAATAACTTAGTATTGAACCCAAAAAAAACGAAATGTATGAAATTCTCTCTAGCGAACTCATCAAACAGAAACTTAGATACAAATATTAAACTTAATGGTCAAACATTAGAATTTGTTACTTCTACTGTATTCTTAGGTATTACATTGGACTCAAAATTGCAGTGGGGTTCCCATATAACAGCGATAGGAAGTAGGTTGAGCTCTGCTGCATTTGCAGTCAGGAGAATAAGGCAGCTTACCAATGTGGCAACGGCACGGTTAGTTTACTTTGCTTATTTTAATAGTATAATTACTTATGGTCTTATCTTGTGGGGATCAGCTGCAGATATTGAAACTGTTTTTATTTTGCAAAAAAGGGCTATCCGAGCAATTTATAACTTGGGGTCGCGTGATTCATTAAGAGAATTTTTCAAAGAAATAGATATTCTAACCCTGCCGTCCCTATACATATTTGAAATAATAATGTATGTTAGGAAGAATTTGGGCAATTTTCCAACGAACGCTGATAAACCAATAGCCACGAGAAATACTGGGAAACTCAAAATAACCTTCTATAGACTAGTAAAGGCGAAAAAGTCGTTCTTGGGAAATTGTATCAAATTCTACAATAAAATTCCTAAACACATTACTGAACTTAGCAATTCTAAATTCAAATCTGTAGTAAAACAAACACTTATTTCAAGAGCATATTATAAGATAAACGATTACATCATGGATAGGGATGTTTGGCAGTGATAGCGTCCTGCACGGGTAATCTATCGCGAAAATATATTTTCTACTGTAGCATTGTTATTTAAGTAATTTTGTAGTAGCTGACACTGTAATTTTATATTTAACTATACAATGTATATTGTTTTGAAAAAATGACACCTCGCCGAGTTTCTTACGCCGGTTCTTCTCGTGGCAGAGGTATATTTTTCCGAACCGGTGGTAGTTTATTGACGTTCATAGGTGCATGTAATATGCCTAATTTGAAGAATAAACTACTTTTACTTTTTTACTTTTACTTTTACTTCTTATCGCGAATGAGCGATCTCTTCGAGATAACCTTTGGATGCCTACTTATTGGAAATTTTAAATAGGAATTATTATAATAATACTTTATTGTTCCTTATAAATAATTTGTGGATTTCTTATTACGAGGCTTTAATTTAATTTTCAAAACAAGAATTGCCTTCGTACCTAATGATATCATGTTATGTAGGTACTGGCCATAAATCGGATGACCTTTAATTAGTATTTTTATAGACATATGCAAACAAACAAACACAAACACTGAACTGAACTAATTAAATGTCAAATTGTTAACTATTAACTTGTCATTGTTTTCATTGCATATCTCTATTTCACATTTTCAACTACTCAAGTTATCTGAAAGACATCGCTCTTTAGCGATAAGACCGCATGTTGTTTACCTCTACTGTTAATCTTCATCAACATGTTGTGTTCTATAATGTATCGATATAATATGTAGATCGTAAGTCGATAAATGAGAAGTCTCTATGACAGCTCAAAAGTGCTACGAGAATTCCGACTCCTGCTAATACTCGTAGTAGTAATTTATTCCAGTTACAGAAGTATTCCACCATAGATATAACTTTCTTACAACTTGGGAGTTGATCAATGGGATTCGGGCGCTACGTCTGACATGTTAGTTCTTAGCGTGTGGAACCGAGCGATATCAAATGAGGATGCGACATGTGACTGATCGAGCTCGTATCTATATTTAGAGACTTCTTTGGGTTACCAAACCACCGAAACATTTAGGAATCAAACCTATTACCTATATTGTGCTGGAAGCCTTTGAAGTTTTGATTTTACATACCAAGGTTCAATCATCATCATCATGATCAGCCTATATACGTCCCAGTCTATACGCCCATACAACCAACACACGCGGGTTTGAACTAAAGCTCAAGTTCTGATTTGTACCATTTTGATTTACAGGCGTTTCGTACTGACATGAACACGTCTCAAAATCAGTCGTCCAACGGGGTGCTGATGAACGGTCACCTGAACAGCAGTGGCGCGGGCAACCTGAGCTTCCACAGGCCGGGCCCTTATTCACATCCCATTACGCTGCTCCAACAGGGACCTTATATTATTAGGTGAGTCTTGGTTTCTAACCTTGAAGCTTGAAACGTACAGAGCACGGTGCAGCGTCGTTGCGGGGCGGTGACGGCTTTCCAGCAAAGCGAACGCGGTCCGGGGATGTCGCACCAAAAAACCGCGCGGTACCTATTCGGTAACGCGGTAGAGCGTGGCGTGTGTGACATATGTATGAAGCAGTAATCGACAGTCGACAGTTTCGGAAAGATCTAAAATGCAAAACCACCTCCACCCCGCACCTCACTGAGCGCTCTGTGCATTTCAAGCTTCAATAATGTTTTAGGAGGTACGTACTGCTTGCGTCCCCCCAAACAAGAGTACAAGGAAACTAAGCTGCCAATAATAGTCGCCTCATTCTACTGGTAAAGCAGGGCCACTATATTATTACGTTATTGGTGGTACAAATCTTCTGTCAGTTTTTATACAACGACGATGACAAATACGCTTACGGCCTGACTAATGGTAAACAGCGTAGCCTATGGATGCTTGTGATTCCAGAATGATCACAAGCGCACCCCTTTATTGACTTGAGAATCTGCTGTGTTGACAACCTAGAAACATATGCAGATCCCTCACTCTCAACATAGCATATCCTTGGCAACTGTGGGGTTCGTCCTCACCCACAAAGGAACAAAATACCACATACGTATAGAACAAGGTAATTCGATCCCAGAAGATGCCTGTTCACTCTTACCTTGAAGACATCGAGGTTATATGTTTCCGGAAATACAGATTAGAAAGGATTTTTTAAATCGCAAAGTGCGGCATGTAGGGAATTCAACTACATGTGGGTATAGGTGGAATCCCATACGGCGCCTAGTACTCCATAAAGAAAAATCGAAGGGGGGACAAGGTCATGAAGCTCAGCAGCACACTCTCCAACCTAAAAAAAGATGACATGATGCTCTGCAGTGCCTCTCTTAAAACACCTAGGTATCCGCCTTCTTTTAGTCAGAGATCAGAGTGCTGACAGACACGGCCTGAAATTGTAAGGACGTGTTAATTTTAGGGCGTCTTTGCTTTATCTTCCGTCGTTCCAGCGACGCGTCCGGCTCAGACCCATTTCAAAGCTGTCTCTTTCTATTTAAGAGTTTCACTCTTGTCGGTGCAATTCTCTTCAGTCCGTTCTACTTAATGCCAGTTTCTTGACTTCTCGATACGACCCGACGTCTGCCTTTTTCTTGGTCTGGTCAAAATAACTAATCCTCGGCCTTCCTCTTCCTCTCCTTTCCTCAGTTTTCCCCGACATTATCGCGTGTATTAGATCGTCGTGTCGTATCAAGTGACCTATCATTTTCCCTCTCCGAGTTTCCATTGTATGAAATATATGTCTTTTCTCCTTTACCCTGTCCAATACTTCCTCATTGGTGACTTTTTCTGTCCAGTATATGCAAAGCAGTGAAGTGCCTAATACGTCTCTCTTTTCTTTTATCTAGCCCGCTTTTCACTATTAGACGCTAGCGTCTCTCTTAGGATGGAGCCTATATTTCAGGGCGTCTTTGCTCCGTCTGCCATCCGTTTCAGCAATTCGCTTTCCAAATTTCTTGCATCCAGATCTGCTGGTTTGATGGCCGACGCTACTGTATTTGGAGTGAGGCTTCCATTCCAAGACACGTTTGCTCCAACTCCCATCGTTTTGGTCCGGCTCAGGCCCATTCCAATGAAGTACGGTCTATTGAAATGTCACAGAAAGATATGTCTTTCGACGTAATGTTATACGGGCACTTGGATAGATGTTTCCAAGGGCCCTCGTGCCACTGCTGCAGGGACCGTTCTCCGTAGTTCCGTTTACTGTGTCACAAAGAGAAAGAAGTTTGCAACAGGTGTGAGAAATGAAGCTATCCATATTAAGCGATATTCTTCTCTTTTCAGGCCACCAACGAGCACACCTCCAGGCGAGGGAGCAGCGACTCCCGGCGTGCCGGCAGCCACGATCGATCTAAGCCACGACACGCACGAACTCAGCACTCTAGTCTGATGAGACTCAGCAACTCAGGATTAGAGCCTGAGCCAATATATAATCACTGAAGAATCGCTGACCAGAAATATGCACAGGGTCTTAGAACTGACCCATCAGTACTCACAGTCGAAGCCTGTGCCGATACAGACCCACCGATAACCGATGGTGGGCTAGCACAACATGAAATTGCATCTCTCAAACTGCAAATTTGAAAGAGGAAGGCAGATTTACTCGGCTCGCGTCATGGCGCGGCTTTCTTTGTGCTAGCCCATCTACTATTTAAGCGGGTACGTGCAACGTTGCACGGCTGAGCTTTTTGGGACTTTGTACTAATATAATGCTGTAGGCACCTTTGCACATGAAACTGCGGAGTGCCGTGTATTACCTTACATACATGTGAATAGGTCTAGCTGAGGTGATGCGTGACAAAACGACGGAACGGGGACCGTAATCCCTATGGAGTACCTACTTTCCATAAGTTTCGATCTGAATGGGAAGTAATGGCCTGTTGGTTTATGATCGTCGATCAGCAATTCAGCATGGCCGCACAACACTAATAAAAATCTATCTCTGAGTGAATTTTGGAGGTTATAAGAAATGGATATATCGAGTACTTCTTCGCTAACATTCACAATTTTCAATTATTTTAACTAAATTGAACATATTTGTGCGCCTTAACTTTTCGGACGTGTGTCCGTCTATCTCTGCCTTTGTGGAGCTGTGCGATTAAGTTTAGTTCCATAGAAAATTTAACCTAACTATCATAAAGTAGGAAGAATCCCGAGCCATTCACTGTCGACGCCATCACCAGGACTTGAGGGCCTACGCGAACCGAAATTCGTTCCTGTATCTCACTCTGTTTCACTTACAATTTCTAGCGACATAGAGGAACGAAGTCTGTTTTTGGTTCGCAGCATGGTCTAAGGAAACGAGGTTTAATCTGATACTCCGGATTGTGAGACAAGCTTACGTCACTGTACACACACAACTCACACTACGACCGCTAACCATCGATAAGCTCGGTAGCAGTGTTGGTCGAAATTCCTCTAATTCGAACCAAGCGCTTTGCATCATCCTTCATAATTCGCACTTCTAAGGTTTGGAATTCTCTGCCGGCGTCTGTATCTCCGAGTTCATATAACCTGGACCTTTTTAAGGCATGAGTGAATAGGCATCTTCTGGGTGAGCTCGCTTCATCATCGGCCTCATCTTTGCTCCCTGGCTAGATGCTGGCCAAGAGCAATCCCATTTTTAATAAAAAATAAAAATGTCATGCCTGGTATAATTGTGTCATGGTTCGCAGTAGATTTTGTCCTTTTCCTATTATGAACAATCACAAAAAGGAACTGCTGCCGTTTCTAGAATTACCAATGAACACTTAATTCTGGAATACACCTGCTTATTTATAAGCACGGTTCTTACAAGTATAATCTGTACATTAGGTTTAAGTATAAGTATGTGTAATCCAGGCTTAACATTCAAGCTGTTGCTTTCAAAACATCAACAGGAGACGTAATTATAACGACATAACATTGTTGCTTCTAACGGCAGAATTTCCATGCATTTATATTGTAAACAGACCAAACCCAATCCATGAATGACCATTATTTTACAAATTTTACAGCAGTGTGTTCTAGTGTTATGACGTTATTTTATAAAGAAATCAATTGTAACTTTCGACTGTATACACCTATTCGTAAATGTCCGCTATAACTACAGTTTACGAGAAAAAAGATTAGGCCTCTGACAGCTGTCATCCGAGTACAAATAATGTCATCCTACGTCAAAAATGACTAGTCAAAAGACCAGTCTTATTTCTCGTAGACTGTACTTTAGCTTTAAAACGGCGTTTACGTTCGTTTGTCGTTATCTGTCAATTTGACATTTGTTTTTAAAAAACCAGCGGATTGTATTGGGGATATACCTACCTAACGTACATTATATTAAGTGGATACTTCCTAGTTCAAACGTTGACAAACCGTTTATTTTCATCACTAAATAGAGTTACCATCAATGTAAAATAAACCCAAACAAAACACTATTATTTCTGCGAATAAACGCCGTCCGGGGCACGTCGCACCAATAAACCGCGCGGTAGAGCGGAGGTTCCGTGTGCGACATATGAAACAGTAATCGACAGTCGACAGTTTCGAGAAGGTCAAAAATGCAACCGCCTCCGCCCCGCGCTCGCTGTTTGCGTTTCGAGCTTTATGAATTGGGGCTACAAGATATTTCCTTGCTCCGCCTCCATTTACTCGTGCGTATTTTTGTCTCACATTTACGCGTGCTCAAGGTAGAGCACCCACGAGATGGTCTGATGCTGTAAAGAAGGTGGTTGGCGGCAGTACGCAGAGTGCGACTCACATGGCTTATGACCGCACTCTATGGAGACAGAGTATACGTGGTCGCGATCCTCAATTCCTCAGTACCTAATGAGGACCGAGGAAGAAGATTTTTGTCTCAAGGAATTACAATAATCACGCTTTATGCGTGTACCTACTCGTACTTATATCCCTTATATCAGTATCCAAAATAACACAAAGTACTTTATACATGTTATACGGAAATGACTTAAATAAAAGCCAAAACTATGTTTTTATTTATACCACTTCGGTGGCAAACAAGCGTACGGCCCGCATGATCATAATCGGTCACCGCAGCCTATGGACGCCTGCAACTCCAGGGGTGTCACATGCCCGTTGCCGACCCTTTAAAAATGTATACGCTTCTTTTCTTGAACAACCCCATACTGTAGTCCCTCGGGAATACCTCAGCAGGGAGCTTATTCAATCAATCAAGTGTCAACTTTGCGACTCAGTTTGACAAAGTCCCAATTGACGTTAAGTTGATGAAGTCATTTCAGTAGTGCCATTGTTGATACTTCATGCATCTAAGAGATATTAAAATACGCACGTGGAAATACCGTCCTAACATTTACAAAAAATGCATTATACGCATCGCTCGCCATATTTCTTTTCCTATCGTCAAATAGAGAATCTGAAAATGAATCCTTAGCATGGTAAACTTAATTTAAAAATGTTCTCCCCTCCTAGTTCACATTGTGTCAATGTGAGAGATTGTGTATTGCGCCTTTATGGACGATTGACACCAAACGGCCGGAGTCGGCGCGCACGCCACCAGAGTCATAGGAATTCGAACCCTCCATACAGAAGCTAGACTGAGCATCCAAACGGCAGCGGCAGCCGGTGCGCGCCGACTCCAGCTATTGGGGCCTGTTACACGGTTATTATTACGCGATACACTCATATCACGATCCGTATCACGTGCTGTTTAATGGATATTGACGCAAAATCTAAACAATTTTTAGAACCGCGATAATATTGACACACCTGTATTGTGATAATATTAAGCGTGTAACAGATTCCATTAGGTGTGAATCGTCCATTATGTGTAGGTACAGTCAACAGCAAAGTAGATGATCCTTTCAGTACCTTGTCACTTTCACTACTTTGACGCATCCCAAGTGTCGCAGTATTGTTACGTTAGTGCGATAAAATATATACTAAAGAGATCATCTACATTTGCTGTTGACTGTACATTTCTTTCTAGCGAGTGTGTGTGTCGATAAACGGTACCGTGCTAAGGTATATATTTGTATATTTATGGTAGTTGTAAATATTCATCACAACTTTGTGATTTGCCATGTTTTGAGCTTTCAATCTTTTGGTTGCTTTGAATGACTGAGATTTGAAATTTTCGTGTGTTAGGATTGAGATTATTAATAATATATTAATGTTAAGATAGTTTCTGTGTATTATTTAAATATATTGTACCTATATAATATATATTTTTTTTTTACATTTTTCGACCTTTCGATCCACTATCTAATAGTACAGTCAAAAACATTACACTCCTTTTTTGGGAAGTCGCTTAAAAGCCCACTGTGTCCGTCCAGCAAACCAGTGTTATGTCAGAACTAAGCAACTTAGAAAAGTTTGATAAACCCCCGACATTTTTTTACAAAGTTCAATATCTCAAAGATGGCTTAACCAATTTTGATAAAACATAGATAAATATTTGTGGGCAATCATTACTCATTACACAAAAGTCGACCTAACTAGATCTAAACTAAGCAAAGCTTGAACTATCCACAATGTGACGATATACCAGGATGTTTTTTATTGAATTCCGTTAATTGCGAGGGCCCATTCCTGAGATGAAATAAAGTTATCTTCTCTAAGACACTAGTATTCCAATTCGTACCATTTCGAAGATATTGAAGAAATCATTTTCGTTAATTAACACCCCTAGTATAGTATAAAAGATCCTTAACAATTAAATAATGTTGACGTGCGTGTCATTCGAATTCCGAATATTGTCATACTTGACATTAACTTTTGCTTAACTTCACGTTAACTCTTAAGGCCGTTTTGCGTTCTCCCTTGGTAACATAATTATTTTGTATGAAAATGAAAAAATATTTTTTTCTTGAATTTTGATAAACTAAATATCCTATGTCGTTTCTATGGCTATACAGGACTATATACTTGGAGGAACGGAAATCGATAAAAATATTGTGTATAAATATAAATAAAATAAATAACCGACCCCACCCGACCTCTAAAAACGAATTCGAATCTGTTTATCAGTGCAAGAGCTACGGTGCCAGAGACATACCTTACTATTTCCTATACATGTCGATGCTCATAATACAAGTTAAGTCTTGTTTTTATTTCAAGACAAAGAAAAAATAAGGAGTCCTTTTTTCGTTTTAGTTACAAGCCATTTTGCAATAGTCCTCTGATAGTAGGTAAAACTGGCGTGCAATCTATTCAACTATTCTCATCGACTTTGGTTTTCTACCAAATAATCAGCTTTGGCTTACCTACATGCAAATATGTTAGACGCCACAGCAGTGTTAGTGCATACATGAAATCAAATAAAAACACAGAAAGAAATAGTTTCACATTTATTGAGCATTAAGTATGACGACAGAATACAATAATAAAATATCAAGATATAGGTACACATTATGTTACATAATTAAAGGATAATTTAATAAAAAACCAATAGAAAATAACAATTATATAATGATTGGTACGGCGATGAATTTACAAGAATATCTGCACTCTGCACACCAAATAGAGTCATGCATAGGTAGACAGTGTTGCGGGCAGACAATGTTACGTAGTAAATTAAATCGTTCCTAGAGAAAAGCGACCTTAGTACGGATCAGGGGCCTTTCAGCTCGAAGTACGATTTCTTCTAAGAGCTCGTTCCCACTATGTCGGATGTCGTGGCGATTTTTAATCGTGTGTCGTTGCCGCTGTTCTCACTATGTCGGATGTCGGATCCGGATTTCAATCGGGTGTCGGCGGTACTGTTCCCACTAGTCGTCTGTCGTGCACGATCGCAGCTGGCGTGTATTTTTCGAGTGGGTAGCGAGGCTTAGTACAAGATGAACGTCGACGAAATGTTTGTGGTTTTGTATTATTTGCGAAAGAAACGATTAGAGGCAGTTAAAAAAAGGAGATATTGGGTACACCCAATTCTCAGGGAAAGATTTACCTTAGGAATATTTCAGAATTTGATAGCTGAATTAAGAAGTGATGAAGTGAAATTTTTCAATTATTTTAGAATGTCTATAAGTACATTCAACGATCTACTATCTGCGGGCGGCGCGGGCGAAATCGTTCCGACATCCGACAAAATGTGAACAGCGCTATATTCACTCGTACGCGAGCGAGACACGACACGATTTTTTTCCGGGCTGGGAGGGCTGGCAAAACGCACGACATTTTATGTCGTATCCGACACAAAATCGTTGTCGGACGAGTGTGAACAGCTTCATATAAAATGTTCTGCCAGTGGAACGTACGATTAAAAATCGCCACGACATCCGACATAGTGGGAACGAGCTCTCAGGAGATGTTAGTTTAACTTGTTTGTACCAGATGTCACTGGGTACTATCTCTATCGCAATTGCATATTGGAGTGGTGACAGAGATGCAGCGGTCATGCGGTTAGTTCTTACTAAATACCACAGTGGCGCTACGATCTATGTGGAGTATTTCATTGATATCTCTATCTCAGTATATATATTGTACTTTGTGGTACGGATCCCGCTTACGCTATTATTAAACAATCATCCTGCTAATACAATAATGGTATAAGCGCCAATAGCGCTAAAGGTTCATTTCACTAAGAACGACATTTGTTTATTCTATGTAACTATGTTACATATAGAAGTAAGTACTAAGCAACAACGCACTCTTCGACTGGGTCGGGCCGGAACGTCGAAATTTTAAATGCGATCGATACCCTCTTAAATCCTCGCGTACTTGTACGGCTACAAATTAAGATAGCACTCCCGTGGGGCTAGTATGATCGCTTATATGTCGGACATATAGCATTCGTCCCTCTCGCACTTACATACTTGACAGTACGGGACGAATGCTATATGTCCGACATATAAGCGATCATACTAGCCCTGCTGGACCTGACATAAGTAACTGCCGAATGTACTTCGCTAATTACAAACTGCGGATGCGCGAACAGCGAATGTAGGAGTTAGAGGTCTACTCCGAAATTCGAAATCCGAACTTCGCATTGTGCCGTCCCTTTCATATATATAGTGTATGACAGGAGAGTGAAAAGGATGGCACCATACGAAGTTTGTATTTCAAATTTCGGAGTAGACCCCAGCTTCCCCAGCAGAGCATTTACATAATCATTTAAAAATACGTAACTTCAAATATCGAAATATTTTCCCCTCCGACTGTCGAGAGGTCGCAGTGTACGGATGTACCGTCGCGGGCAATTACACTCGACCTGAGGAATAATCCCGGACCCCGGATCCGGGACCCGGGTATGTCCTAAAACTACGACCAAGACCACCGGGGAATGGGCAGCAGCATTCCTTGAGTGCGGTGGAGATACTGCGATCGCCAACCCGCATGCCAAGCGTGGCGATTATGGCATTTACCCCCCATGAAATTGGGGGAGGCCTATGTCCAGCAGTGGACGTCCTAGGGCTGATATGGTGGTGGTGGTGGTGGAGGAATAATTCCCGGCGAAGAGTTCAAAACATGTCGCCCGGAATGACAGTCGATATAATGATATAATGTCCAGTCATAACCGTTACAGTGATATAGTTATAAACATAACTCAAGAAAGTTTAATCTCAAGTATTTAACTGTAGTATTTGGCTCACCTAGTACCTACATGGCACCATTAAAAATTGGCAAGTACCGTACGTATTCCGTGTTTGTTTCATCATCATCACGAAGAGGAAGAATCAGAGCAAGTGGGGCTGGTTGTGAAACTGCGACGTTTAGAAGCAGCAAAACTACGACTATCCGTGGTTTCAGAACTAGTCTTGCTACCTGTCATTTTGATCCCACGGTTTGTAGGACGCGGACGATTTTTCATCCCACGGTTTGAAGGCCGCTTACGATTTTTCGTCCCACGGATCAACGGCCGCTTATTTTTGATCCTATTCGCACGCTTCTTGGCAACCCTCCTGCGTGTAGGACTAGCATGAGCGATGTAAAAAGACCTCAACGTCTTTGTATTGCATATTTGGGCGATCAAATGCTCAGCGCGATCTTTTGCTAGTCTTTGAATAATCACACGTCTTGGCAAGAGGAGATATTTGTTTGCCACATTTCTTTTTTTACTGCTATTCCTGGTAACGCTTACGCTTGGACCTGGATCGCTGCTATCGCCTTCTTCTTTTATAGAAATAGTTTCAATGGATTTATTGGCGATATTACTCATTTCTGTGAAGATTTTCTGCAATCCGGGGTCTCCGAATTGCTCTGCAATATCCATTTCTTGATAAAAATAGGTACAAAGTTTTATCAAAATTCGGTATTCTTCTCTAAAACTTGTAAGATGCTCGTAAATGTCAATGACAAAATATTTTGACACAAAGAGAATATTACTCTAGTTTTGACTGTCATTCAGGCCAGTAACCAGTTGTATTGATGATTAGAAAAGAGTATTTGGTGTCGGTAAAATAGGATTCATATTCATTGATCCTCATGGGAGGAGGCCTGTTGAATTCGTTGTGTGGTCACAGATAAGTATGGTGAATGATGAAGAAGGGAAAGGGGCACTGAGAGGCCTGTGCCCAGCAGTGGGCCGTATGATGATGATGTTATGACATAACATACCTACATAAACTCATGACGGTATACCCCCAAAAGGGAAAAGGCCAAAGGGGTAAGGCAGAGTACATGAAATTTAATTTTCAGTGTCACTTATCAATTTTGGTATATTGGGTGGGCCTACCTATTCATATTTTTCTCTCCCTTGCACACATTCTCTTCCAAAATAAATGATTTCGTTAAAACTCAAATTAAGTATTATTTGTTTAATAGCTTACTAACCGTTCTGCTCCGGGTACCATGGACTATCACAGCTTGGCAATCATTCTGGCGAACCACCTTTTGATGGTGAAATCACGCTTCTGGTATTTGAGCAAATATTCGTGTTGCATATATCTCTTTCTTTAATATCGCAAAAGAAAGGGAGGCACACCCGAAGTTCCACCTTCCACCATGACACAGTTGCTTTGAACAGATTACATGTTCTTTTTAAACCATTGGCGTAGATTTATAGGATACTAGCTTTTGCCCGCGACTCCGTCCGCGTGCAACTCGTTATATTACAGAAATAATTGCTATTAAATTGTTGTAGGCGCAGGCTTAAGAGTGCGCAGTACGCTCGGTTCTCCATACAAACGTATTTATGCTCTTATTTTAAAACGCCATGCTAGAATAACATGAACCTTTGTATACACAATGGGATCCGGCATATAATGGAGAAAAAATACAGCGGTTATTAAGGTTTTCATACAAGCCGTAAAAAACTCAAAAAACCGCTGTATTTTTTTTTCTTTTAAAATTTCTAGCAAAAAAATAATAATTTCCGACCTAGATATGCCGGATCCCATTGTGTATACAAATTTTAATGTTATTCTAGCATGGCGTTTTAAAATGAGAGGGTAAATACGTTTGTATGGAGAACCGAGCCAGACCGAGCGTACTGCGCCCTCTTAAATATCGCTCACCCAAACAAACTTCTACCCCCCTTTTCACACCCTAAGGAATGATTGCCGAAATAAAAACTATCCTATGTCCTTTCGCGGGACTCAAACTATCTCTATACAAAGTTTCATCTAAATCGGTTAAGTGGTTTAAGCGTGAACATGTAACAGACAGACAGAGTTACTTTCACATTTATAATAATAGTAAGAAGTATGATTTTTCTTCCGTTTTGGACTTTTCTCTGCATGATCATTGTTCCAGTGCAAAAACTCACACTTCTGGCTACCCATTACGTGGTCAAAATATACAACATGTAGAACGCCAAAGACGGCAAATCACACCATCGGAAGTTCTTGCCACTGACGCCACCGACGTCAATTGACGTTCGTTCAAAAACTATGAAATACCACTCCTAAAACCCTTTATGATGTTTTGGAATTATTAGCTTAACTTTATTGTATGGCTCTGGCGTCAGAGGCACGGCGTATTACTTCGCCTCAAAGCAGGCTAGCAACACTAGATCCCAAAGCCACGAGTGCGAGAATACTCAGACTATCGTAACTATAAATATTTAGTATTTACGTACAAAAACGGTATAGAATCGTGACTCACGGTCGGCAACGAACATGACATGTGACACCCCTGGAGTTGCAGCGTCCATAGGCTGCGGTGACCGCTTACCATCAGGCGGGCCGTACGCTTGTTCGCCACCGACGTGGTATAAAAAATATCGTCATCTCTTACAATCGAGGAAACAGGATTTGTATAAATACAACTCATACACCCACTTAATTACGTTGATATCGACTGTCTTCTCATATCGATGTAATTGAGCCTCGTTAATGACAAGGGCGAAAGAGCGTTTAGATAATTCTGACTTAGCTGTACCCGCCTCGCATACAAACTTCTATCGCGTCACGTTCACGAGGTCACGTTTCTCAGCAGCTGACTGTACGCGGATTTTAACTATGTACCTGAGGCCGGTTTAAGTAAGCCACAAGTAACAAATTTAACAGGCAACACTGGTCAAAATACACTCCGCCCACTGTCACTTAAGTGGTAGTGGGCGGGGCACATAGTACCTAGAACCGATGGCCGTTGGGGCGGAAATGTTCTCGGGTGGCGACCACGTACCGGAAGGCGTAGCGTGGGCAGGCGCCCCACACGGTGGACTGATGACCTGGTAAGGGTCGCGGGTGTCTGTTATTGTGGAAGTCTTTGGGGGAGGCCTATGTCCAGCAGTGGACGTTTTTCGGCTGACATGATGATGATGACTGGTCAAAATGGCCGGTCGTTATTGGCCAAGCGCGTGTCAAACGTCTTAGTGTTGCCCTAATGTTTCACTAGACCTAATCCATTTGAAGGCTAATGCGCCATGAAACTTAAGCTTATAAATATCTATCTAGGCGACGAAACGGCGTGGCCCCGTTGCATCGTCGTCTCCGGTGTAGGATTCGGTAGGTTGCCCCGGAACCGTCGAAACACGACACCCTTCGGCCACAAGTCAGCACACGCGATGGTCTCCTGCAGCGGCCGCGGCACGCGCACCACAAAAGAGCTGAAGTGCACGTAGTAGACCATAATCCCTATACTTAATATTATAAATGCGAAAGTTTAGATGTTTGTCATTGAATCACGCAAAAACGGATGAACAGATTAAGATGATTTGTATGCTAATAGTATATAATCTGGATTCACTTATATATGTATACGTATATTATAAGTGTACTTTTTGTATCTTATTCCTTCGGATTGTTGACGCTATTTTTGAGCACAACCTTTTCGCAATTAGTTCTACTTTGCGTGTACATCAAAATGCATTTGTGATACTTTGGCATTGTTTTTATTCATATGCTTAAGAGGGTACGAACGAAAAGTTGGTGTTTTAGCAAACTTTAGGTTTTCTCAAAGGTCATATTTTTGTTCAAATGCTTACATTGTTAACGTAAACTACTGTTTTGTATAGATTAACTCTTATTCTAGACCATAGCAATGCTATAATTCTATTTCTATAAACGGTTATTTAAAACAACCAGGTTTTTGTCGACGTGTTTTCCAAAAACACGCGTCAGAGCTATCTTTTAGCTAGGATATTTCCCTTTTAAACTTACAAAAATGTTCTAATGTCTACTTTTTTCAATAGGATATATAGTCTTTTAGTACATAGCAAACGCAATAGTTCTAAAATATGCGTTTTTACTATTCAAAAAAAATTGTACAGAATGTCTAATTTGGTTTGATTAAACATTTTTTTTCTCACGTATTTGATGATGTTTACGAAGTAAAATATTTTATTATAAAACTACAGGAATTGTTTTATTTTTTGTATTTTTTTCAACGCTCATAGATTAGCCATTTAGTTTAGTCCATTTTTTAAAAACCACTATATAACCGCGCGCGAAAACTTCGTTTGATCCATTACGCGCCGGGCCTTCCCAAAGAACGGACGTATCGCTCTCGTCGCTGCCTAAAGGTCGATGACCGAGCGTACCCGACTCGCGCCGCGCCTGAGCTTTAGTGCGTCCACTACATATTGATACTTGGTAAATAATATTACATGCTAAGTAAGTTTATATATTTTATATTTTCTTAATGGACTAAAGCTTTTATTTAACTTGTACTGTTCTTATGTAAGTAAGTATATAAATAAATAAATTTCCATCAAAATTTGCAATCATTTTTTCAGCTACTTGCCGGTATCGGATTAAGCTGAAATTTGGCATACTTATGTAAGTTAGATAACAACACATTATCATGGTACCACCGAGCTGATCTGATGATGTAGACAGAAAGTGGCCATGGCAACTCCTAAACCACACAAGATAAACACGTCGTGTTTGAACTTATTCGGACCGTCTCAACAAGTAGTTGACGATTGTCGAAAAAAGTAGTTAGCAATAAAATATTTTAACAAAAACTACATTATTCACAGAAACTTATTTCAGAAATGGGCAATAAACGCAAATTATTTGAAACGAAAAAATTCAATAATACTGCGGCCAGACAAGCAAAAAGGTACCAATATTTTTCATACGTATTATTTATGTTTATACTGCCTAGGTGTTATGTAAGTTACAAACGTATAATTTTTTCTTTGAATAAATCATTCTCGTCTTGTTATCACGCTGCTGTCGTAGCATTTAACACCGGTAAGCTTCAAACCAACTTATACTAGTGGCTTCGTGAGCTGTAGACCTCGCATTTTTTTTCTAAATGTCAAAAATTCGACCGAGAAATGCCATCTGTAGAGAACACCATTCGGACATACATACGATAAAATTTTGTATATTTTTTTCAAATTTCAAAATTTCCAAAAACTGTCTCGTTAAAAAAATTCTATATAACATTTCTGATGAGAAATGCGACCTGTACATCAAAAAATCCGGACAGACAGACACAGACATACGAAAGAATTTTTGTCGAAACTTGAAACGGAGACGCTTCGCTCCGTTCGCTCGCTCGGTCAATAAGACCAACTTTGACAAAAGTCCATCAAAGTTTTGGAATTGAAACGATGTGACCGTGTGTTTTACCGAAGACGTAATCGTCGGTCGGGCTTAAAGAAAAAAATCGTGTCCCGAAATGTTGAAACCGGCCAAGTGCACGCGGGCCACGCACAATAAGGGTTCCGTACTGACACCTCCTAATCTACATTTAAAACCACAATATAATACATTTAATCACATACGATAGTATCTTCATAGGAAACTTACGACAGTTACGACACTTACGCCCTTTTGTTTTGGCAAGACAGTTTTTCAGCAATGATTCAAAAACTGTTAAACCTATCTTGTTCAAACCAAAAATCATTGAAGGGATTTGCTAATGTATATTATCTTGATTTTTGTCATAATTTTAAACTTCATCGTATGGAAATTAGAGGATAGAGGACACACTTTTTACGACTTTGACATCTAATACCTCACCAACGGTTGACTTAAATGAAAAATTTTTTTAGAAACCTCTATGTCATTTTTAAAGATCTATTCATACCCCACACGCCTATGTACATTGAAAAAAAATGTTACATGTATGGGGTCCGGATCCCATCAAAAACATAAATGTAAAATGGGCACTTTTCTAAAATACCATAAAAGCTGTTGGATATTTAAGAAAACTGCCAAGTTAAAGCTCAAAATGCATTAAGCCGCAGTAAATTAGTTTTACTGGAAACAATGTAGTGCCGGACTTGGCACCATTTCAGAGAATCCAAGGAACTTGGCACCTATTTAGATCTCAATTCTTTTGTCCGTGAAGACGACCACCAAGCATCGCATATTCTTAATATTGAACCTGGCTCCCATTTTCACATTTATGTTTTTGATGGGTTAATACTTTCAACGATTTTTAGTTTGAACAAGATAGGTTAAATGGTTTTTGAGTTATTGCTGAAAAACTGTCTTGCCAAAACAAAAGGGCGTAGGTGTCGTGAGTTTCCTATGAAGATACGACCTTTTTTGATTCAATGTATTGTATAGTGGTTCTAAATGTAGATATATTAGGAGGTGTCGGTACGGAGCCCTTCTTTGTGCATGGTCCGACACGCACTTGGCCGGTTTTATTTTGAAAAGATGTGTAGTATATATATATTTTTTTTATCACAAGGTCGTAATGGTAGGCTTTTCTCTTTGTCTAGGTTATTCTGTACAAATTATAACATTTTCTTCCAGGTTTGCAAAAGGAGAGCTAACACCAGCTCTGCTCTGCGCAACTCGTTAAGCCTCATGTTTACTCGTACTCCTTAAGCAAGTCGCGGCTATAATACTATTTCTCTTTATTTTTTTTTATTTATTTATTTTTTTTTTTATTTTTTTTTTCTCTTGATGTCATGGAAAAACGTGAATAAAATTAAATGATTGACAAAAAATTTATTTCGTTTTCAGCCAAAAAATATATGTCTATTTCCGGTATGGACAGGAGCAGAGTTTAAGACTGTAATAATTAATAAAGCTGACCGGTTTTGGAAGGAGAAAATGGATCCAAAATTAAAGTTCTTTTATCAGAAATATCTTTTCCCCGGAATGGTTGATGGTCAATGCCAATTAGTAACATACGTACCTACGAGACACTTAATAAGTGCGTACATAATTTTAATAAAATAAAACATGTAAAACTCATCAATTTTATTTTTTCCTAGCTCACTATAAAGTAAAAGTATAACAATGATCAAGAAGTGTCGGTTCAACCGGCGTCACTCGAACCGCACGCACACAGTAAACATTTTAGTGTGGGTGGTAATCATGGCCGCTCACAGGCGATCGCGACTATGATGAGTTGTAACGAAATGTTTGTACCCTCTTAAATACAAAAACAGCTGTTTCAATGCACACTTTGTATCGTCGGTGTACCATTTAATTTTGTCGTGCGTTATTTTTTACGTAATTGTTGACCCTTCACACCATAAAAACTGTTTGATATAAGAGATCACTTGAGCTGGGCAGCCCAATCGTCAGCATAGACAGTTGGAGCATCTTAGATGAACACTTAGAAGTGGGTCGAAAGTCTGTACATGGAAGATATTCGAAAAAAAGTTGGCTGGGGATACTTAGAATCGATAACAGAAATCGTTTCAACAGTTTTAAGAATTTGTGTCTGTTTGTCTGTCTGTTAATATGTCTAGGCATCACGTGAAAACGAACGAATGAAGTATAATTTACCCTCATTAATATGGCAACTGGATCTTCGGCGACGACATAGCTACGCCTTCGGCCTCGCATGCCTTGCCACTCTCCTTCGGCTTTTCAGTCATCAACCTTACATGAAGAATCTACTCTGTTGGGAGGCTCGGCCTTCAGCCTCGCGTGTCTCGCCTCTCTGCTTCAGGCCTTCGGCCCTCAGCCTTACATGAGAAGTTCGCTCTGTGTGATTATTCTCGCATGCCTTGCCGCTCTGCTTCCGGCCTTCGGTCATCATACTTACATGAAGAACTCGCTCTGTCGGGATAACGTTTTACGGCAGAACTGCGTAGCGAGACTTTTACCATTGTACAATGTACATATAACGTTTTTGACGAGATTCATTCGTCTAGAATCGGTACATTTGATATTCCGAAATAAGCATCATTCTTTTTGACAATAGGATTTCTAGGGAATGTCATATTGAATGTAATCATTTCTTAAGGGGGTGTAAAGAAGGGTAAAAGATTGTATCATCATCATCATCAGAGGCGTTATAGCCGCGGGTGGGCCCTAGGCTAGCCTGGTCAAGCAAATATCTCCAGACCGATCTATTCGTGGCTTTCCTTCTCCAACATATCACCCCTAAGTTCCTGGTGTCCACCAGAGCTTGAGAAAGATTGTATGGGAAAACCTCAGATCATAGAAAGAAATAGATGTGAAACGGGGGCGTGGCGCATGTCGCCGCGACATGGTCAAAAAACAGTGTAAATGATAACATATGAAAAAGCGTTATATTTTCTGCGAGTTGTACATTGAACGTTTTGTACAATAATCACACCGTACCGTGATAAGCCACGGCGCAATGTATCATACCGCTGTAGCTTTGGTCGCTGAGTGAATTATTTAGTGGTGCGCAGGCGCTGGCCCGCTGTTTGACTCCGCCTACTAGAGTGGTGCCAGTTAAAATAGCAGTTTATGCGTCATCGATAAAATAGGAATAGAATGTTGAACTAGTAATTTCCTATCAACGGTAAATTCACAAATCAATATTTAATAAACACAACTTTGTTTCAAAAGACTGCAGACCAAAGACCAACATCTAACTTGATCTTATTAACCGACTTTGATATAAGAAAGAAGGTTCTCACTGTTTTCAGTTCGTATTAATGTTTTTTTAATGTATTATCGCTATAATGCCTTACTATGTTATACAACTTTGGTGATTATATGAACACCATGTAAACTGGCCATTTCAATAGTCATCAATATCTTAACATAATAATTTAAAGATCGATGTCGATAAAATATCATTTAACGTTTGTCTCCCTCTAGTGTTCATTGCCTGTTTGAGGGGTGCGTAAAGCCAATCGCAGCGCTTGTTTGCATGATGTCGTAAGCTCGGCAGCACCGCCCGAGGTTTTGTTTTTACACGGTTCAATGTGTGTGTGTGGACTTGGTGGGAGAAAACTGGAGACATTGGTTTTCGTTGAAAGGAAGCAGTATGGCACTTCTCCCTTTTTTATGTTCTGAGGGGAAAACCAATCATTCTAAGGCGAGAACTAATTATACGCGGACGAAGTCGCGGGCAAAAGCTAGTTACACATAAATCTGGAGGCATCATATTATTTATTAAATTAACAGCATTTTATTTTATTTTACGTTCATGTTATATAAAACTAAAAGAACATTGTTTCTAAAAATGTAACCTGTGTCTTCATTATCTCCCTCTGCGGCACGGTTGACCATCATACTCGCTTGCGACCTTGCTTTGCTCTGAAATAGGACAAACATTCCGGTTATCCATACTAATATTATAAGCGCGAAAGTACCTCTGTATGTATGTAAACTCTTTGTTTATTTATTGAATATAACGTCATTTACAGCATACACCAAACATTACGTAGAAATAAATTGGATTTACAATTAAAAACTGTGTTATCGTTTATCGTAGTCAATAATAATAACATCCTGGCGGGTGCTGTCTCGTGTGCGTCCCATGACACGGGCAGGGACAGCATCCGCTCTGTATACCTCTTGCATTTTATTAATTTGTCAAAAGGGCCTCTACGTGTTGGCTACGAGGTACTTAGGCTCCGCGCACGCCTTCCAAAGGTCCAGGACACAACTGTCCCGTGAGCAGAAACGACATACAAATAGTAATAATAATAAAGGACGTAGCAAAGCGGTGTCTGTCAGAAGACACGCGTCCACGAATTGCCATTCCCGTCGAGGCATCTAGTGATTTTCTCAAAAAATGCAATAAAGTTAAAAAATATATATGTAAGAAAAATCCAAATTAAATTCTAAGGATTCAGTAGTAAAAACCCGCGCGGCCAGGGAAGGACAACTTAATTTTTTAGTGGCGGCGCGTAAGAATTTTCGCTGGGCAACCCGGAGCAAAAAAGTACCTACCTTAACATTTATAATTTGTCTTTAAAAGCAAAGGTATACTGAAGCGTGCGCTATTTGTGTTATTGAGCGCAACCCCTTGCAGTAAGTGTATAGTTGTATACCACTTTTGCCATACTTGTCAATTCATCACTGACATCACGTAAATAATGTATGTCTAGTCGAGTATGACAAAAGCGGCTTTGAGAAAAGCCTTTTGAGCAGCATTCACGCCTAAACTTAATTAAATTATTTACAATTAAATAACTGACGAAAACAAAAAAAAATACCTGCAACTACGCCTTCCTCGCAACGGAACAACGATTGTTAATGCAAGCTACCTTGTAGATCTAAATTCCACTGGTTAAAAGATTAATTAATTATTTATGCACTAATCTTATCAAAACAACAAATCATAACACCAAACATTCATACTATTCGTATTTGTAGAGTAACCGGGCAAATGTAAACTCTGTATTGCCACCCCATTCCGTTATTCACCCAAGAATCCAAAAAACGGGCACTTTCGTTGCGAAATTCTTGGAAAATAATTAAATGATTGAGTTCAAACTACGTTAGACCATTGTGTTTTATGATACAATTTATTTTGATTTTAAATTATAAATAATTGAATTTTATATTTTGCGCAATCCATTCCACACAATTTTCGATGAGAGTAAAGTATGGCAACTAGTGCGCCAAATTCAGGTTTCTAAATTGCTAAGCCATTTATTCTAATATAAACCTTATCATTTTTAAGTCAAGGTCTAAATTCGAATGAGACACCTTACCGTAACACGATAATAATCGGCTTTCTTTCGGCGGCCATTTTACGATTTTGATTTACGAACGTAGTGCGTGCAATTTCAATGACACCCGGAATTTTATGAATGAGATGGCTAGGTAAGGCAAGACAAAATACGAGGGCTTCTCTTAGCGTTAGCGACCAAGCTAAGTTTGCACCTGGTGCGTATGGCGCCGCATACAAATGAGATGCAAACTCAGATTGGTCGAGAAGTACGTGCGTAGTAAATAGTGAATGTAGTGAGTGTTGAAATTTATTGTGAAGCTAAGATACTTATAGTCAATTTGTCCATGGTGACATGACGTGTTTATGTAATAAATATTTCGTATTTTTATTGATGGATGATTTATGATGAGTTTTATATATTGTACCAAAAAATTTAGGCAAGCTGGTGGGAATCGTATTGTAGGAGCGCTCCGCCACTGAGTTTTTATCCCGGAAATCAACCCCTAAGGGGGTAAAATGGGGGACGGATGTTTGTATGGAGGTACGATTGCTGTGTAGCAGTTTGTGGAAATAATAATATTGATATATATAGGTTATATTAGGTCAAATCGACACCAGGCGTGCTTAAGGTAAAGCACCCACGAGATGATCTGATGCTGTGAAGATGGTTGGCAGCAGTATGCAGCCTACAACCCATGGCATATGACCCTCTATGGAGATAGCATATGTGATCCCTAGTAATAGGTTATTAGAACTTACCGTTTAATTCCCTGGTACAGTCCAGTGTAGTAGCCGCTCATATACCAGCTAAGCAGCATGGAGGATACCGCCTGGTCTTCAGTGTCGATGCGCTCTTGAGGCATTGCCATGGGAGGTGGAGGCGGCATCGGTAGGTCTAGGGAGCCGAGCTGCAAAATACACAATGACATATTTTGTGGGCACAACTAAATAACATTAGCCTCCAATACAACGGTTATTGCAAAACTAAACGATTGCATTCGACTGATTAGTGAAACTTCAATATGGACAGGTCCATCTTGTAGATAACTGTAAATTTACCCAAACAAATATTATATCATAAGGTCTGAAATATGTTAGCCTAGCTTCTAAAATTACTTAAAATATTTTCTTCACAGTTAAAGGTGTGTTCGTGAGCGTCGCCAGAGTACCGCGTGCGGTATGAAAGGTAAAGCAACTCTTGGATAGGTGAAAGCTTTCAGTGGTTATTAATTGAGCGCTCCTGTGCTTTGTAAGGCATGCTAAGCCATTGCTCTTGGCTAATGTCTGACAGCAATAATTGAGCCAAAGTTAGAGGCCTTCGGGCGACTTGAGATCTTCTAACAGTCAAGTTGCCCACTGGCTTGTCAAGTAGCCTAATCTCAATAAACTCTAGTTTCCCCCTTAGATTGAAAGGTCAGATGGCAGTCGCTCCCATTAAAACTATTTTCTACGCCAACTCTTGGAATTAGGTAACAGACCCCGGGCATCCTTCAGGATGCAACTGGACTGGGATAACGCTGGGATTACGATGACTTACTTCACAGATAGCAATCAGAATCAACGGTTTTTGCATCAAACTTACATTAGCCATCATACTGAGATTCGGCATTGAGAACGGCATTTCAGGAATTTCGCAAAAATTCGGCGGTTTCTGACTCTTCTTCTTCTTGGGTGACTTCTGTCTTCTTTCATAAGAATATTCTGAAAGACGAAAATTGGATATTTGACTATTGAATTTAAAATTTACAACAGCGTACAGTCAGCGTCATATAGTACGTAGCAGCCAAATTTACCAAATAGTTCAGTACACTATATATTTTGTATGGTGTACCGAACTATTTCACCACTTTGGCTGCTACGTACTATACTATATGACGCTGACTGTTCAATAATCACATGTATTGAACATCCTGCAGGAGTCTCATTCTTAACTATACAGATTTCTTAAAATGATATTTATACAGCTCTGCAGGTTCCCATGACAATAAGTCATAACATAACATAGGAATATGGGCAATTGACCTCCCTAAAACCGGTACTAGGTAAAAAAATAGTCCCGCCTCTGTTGAAATTAGCTATTTAAACCACCCGGGCATGGGCAGCAGCATCCCTGGAGTGCGGTGGATCGCCAACGCGCATGCCAAGCGTGGCGATTATGGCATTTACCCCCCATGAAATTGGGGGAGGCCAATGTCCAGCAGTGGGCGTCCTATAGCTGATATGGTGATAGTGGTGTCATCATCATCATCATAATGTCAGCCGAAAGACGTCCACTGCTGGACATAGGCCTCCCCCAAAGACTTCCACAATGACCGATCCTGCGCCACCCGCATCCAGCGGACACCCGCGACCTTCACCAGGTCATCAGTCCACCGTGTGGGGGATAGTGGTGTATTTGTATTGTAATACCTGTGCTGCCAGGGCTAGGCGCCCTGTCACTCCCCACCTCCTTCCACTCCAAGTCAGGCTGGCCCTCATTCTTCTCCAGTGTTGCCTGTTCTATCTGTTTCTGACGCTCCTCCTTACCGAGACTGGGGAGGAGGGTGCTTATGGATACTATCTCGCAGTTCTCATATCCTGAAATAGAAAATATTCATTTCAACAGATTTTATGTCTGTATTTTTAAAGTAGTCTTGGCTGAGACCATGGAGGATTTAAATACAATGCTCAATGACCTCAGTAAAGCCTCCGAGCGAGTTGGTCTAACGATGAACATGGACAAGAAGAAGATCATGTCAAATGCCCATGTAGCACCAACTCCCGTAACAATCGGACACGTTACGAGGGTAAAACTGAAAGTTTCGGGAATAGAAGAAAATATGCAGTATAAGTGAGTTTATTTATTTTTATTGTTTTTCAAAATATTCTCCTTTGTATTTCATGCACTTATGCATGCGTTCAAACCAGTCCATAAAGCACTTTTTGAACTCTGAAGTAGGGGTCGACAAAATGGCTATTTTATAGGCCTCCACTGCTTCTTCTGGCGTCTGAAACCGCTGACCACGCAGTTTGTCCTTGATTCTGGGGAATGTAAAAAAGTCGTTGGGACTTAAGTCAGGGCTATATGGAGGGTGGTCCAATATTTCGACTTTTTCACCGTCCAGGTACTCAGTTGTTGTCCGAGCGGTGTGTGGGCTGGCGTTGTCGTGGTGAAGGATGATGCGACGACTAGGGTTTGTTTTTCGGAGTTCAGCAAAGACGTTCGGCAAACAAATAGTGGTGTACCAATCAGCATTGACTGTTCTACGATCCTCAAGAGCCACAGTAGCTACGTGACCAGATTTAGAGATAAACGTAGCCACCATCTTCTTAGCCGTACTGCGAGAACGAACAACTTTTGTGGGTTTGAGCTCGTCTTCGAAGACCCATACTCGGGATTGGTTTTTAGTTTCAGGCTCATAAGCGTATATCCACGACTCGTCACCTGATACTATGCTAAAAACAGCATTTGAGCGTCCCTTGTTAAATCTTTTCAAAGTTTTGCGGCACCAATTGACACGGACTATTTTCTGCTCGTCAGACAATAGGTGAGGTATCCAACGGGAAAATAACTTTTTCACGCCTAATTCTTCTTTTAAAATAATTTGTATTTGACTCATTCCAATACCCAGGTGCTCTTGAATTTCCCGATATGTCACATGTCGGTCTTCATTTATCAGACGACGCACAACATCGAAGTTTTCTTGCGTGACTGCCGATTTTGGTCGACCTTCACGCACTTCGTCGGTGAGGGATACACGGCCACGTTGAAATTCTGAATACCACCTGTATATTGTAGTCTTTGAAGGAGCTTCAATATTAAAAGCAGCAACCATCCGCTCTTCACATTGTTTTTGTGTTAGTCCACTTTTAAAGTCATAATAAATCATAGCTCTGAAATTTTCACGGCACAATTCCATTTTAAGCAGTGACTCGACGACTTCAATAAACAATTGAAACCGAACCATACTTTTTTTTTTCTAAGTGGCCAGTGTGTTGAGATAAGGAAACTTCAGAGATTATAAAAAGGTATAATACATGTTAAAAATAAATTAATAAGTATTCGATTCCCGCCACTTTCAGTGCAAGCCTCGTACGCTCGAAGTTGTAGACGATTACATATACCTAGGACAGACTGTCCAGTTAGGTAAGTCCAACTTCGAGCAAGAGGTTAATCGTTGAATCCGACTCGGCTGGGCAGCGTTCGGGAAGCTACGACACATCTTTTTGTCCAATATTCCGCAAGTTCTCAAGACGAAAGTCTTTGACCAGTGTGTGTTGCCAGTGATGACATATGGTAGGTACTGAAACGTGGTCGCTTACTATGGGCCTCATAAGAAGGCTCAAAGTCACCCAAAGAGCAATGGAGAGGGCTATGCTGAGAGTTTCTCTGCATGATCGCATCAGAAATGAGGCCATCCGCAGCAGAACCAAAGTGACCGATATAGCCCTTCAAATCGCACCACGTCCGTAGGGAGTAGCCACCGTTACCCACACGTGACCCCTGGGTAGTGCTTTGTAAGGCATGCTAAGCAAATTAAGAAGCCAAAGTTAGATGCCTTGTGAGGGAGGGGTGGATCTTCTAACAGTCAAGTTGCCCAGTTGACTGACAGAAACTGGCTTGACAAGTAGCCTAATCTTAATACGTGACCCCTGGGTGGTGCTAAAAGTGCAACAAACTGGCAACCAAATTGTCTTCTCGAAGATCTCACGGTTCGAAAATAAATGCCATACAATTATTATTATTAGTAAAGAGGTTCACAGTTGTTTGGACAATGTAGTAGGAGTAGGATCTCCCGCATATTCATTTGTATATTTTCATGACTGAAAAGTTCAAACATGATAAATCAAAAGACAGACTTTTGTTTCTTCAAGTTGATGTTCAAGCTGCTGTGTGATCCTGAGGCTTACAAAATTGTATGTGTATGTAATTGAAATAACACCATATTATGAACAAAATTGCTAAGACATCACATTATATTTTGATAATGTATGGTTGCCATGCACATAGTAAGATATTGAGATGAAGGGTGGAGTGATCAAGCGACAAAATGGTCAGGGCCTATTGAAAAACCATGGGTTGCCAGAAGAAAAGATGGACCAACAATATTATAAACATAGCAGAAGAAAATTTGTTAAAATGTGCTACTAAGAGAAATGAAGAAATATGGTGGAGGCTTTTACCCAAAAAGAAAGAGAGACCACATTTTTATATAAAGCAGGCAGGCAAGCTATGTAGATAAGTATAACAGATGGACATTACGAACCACAAAATTGCTAGGCCCCACTGGAAAAAGTAAGTAAGACAAGTACTGGATGAGCACCACCCAAGTCAGACAAAAATGGAGGAGGCTTTTACCCCATAGGGGATAGGGTAAAAGCCTCCTCCATCTTTTTCCATAGAGTGAAATAATGTATAATCTAATTATCTAGTGTAACTTTTAAAAACTGTACAGATAAAATAATAATGTAATATTGCCTGGTAGAGGTACTTATAAAATTAACTCAACTAAACTTAGTTCACCCTTTGTATCTATTTTATTTGAGCAAGACATTAAAAATAAAATAAATGTGCTTTCTTAAAAACTTATTACCTAGGAACTTTTCTTACCTAGGAACCTAACTATGCACTCCTGTTCATTGATGATGCGAAGCACAAACGCCTCATACACCTGCCCGTCATCCTCGTAGCGGGCTCTGCAAGCCATGCCTGCCTTCCATTCCTTGCCCGTCTTTGATGAGCTGGTCCCGCCCTGTTTGCCTTTCCCTTTCTTATTCTGTTTTTGTTCTAAAAATAAATTGCAAACCGGTAGACATGTGTATTCTGCATATCCTAACCTATGGTGCCCAAACATGGTCACTCATGGAGAGTCAAGTCTAAATTGAAGGCTTGTCAATGGGGGATAAAACTGTACTAATACGAGGACAGATTACACCCTATAAAAACAAGGCCAAAAAGTGTAATCATGGCCATGGCTACTTTAGGGAAAAGTTCAACTAAAGTACAATTTTTCTCATGTGTAGTTGTAGTTGAACTAAAGAACAAGGTTTTTTATGTGGCCACTGTAGGGAAAAGTTAAACTAAAGAACAATGTTTTTTTATGTGGGCACTATAGGGAAAGTTGAACTAAAGAACAAATACAATGGTTTTTTTATGTGGCCGCTATAGGGGAAAAGTTGAACTAAAGAACAAATTTTTTTTTTTTTTAATCCGATTATCATTATAAATTGTTCTGTACTGAATTCGTCTAGTTAGAGGATTTCAAAGCTTACCTTCGCGACTTCCCGACTGTGTGTTAGTCGACATAGCCAATCGTTTTGCAACCTCTGCGTTTGCTATCTTCAATGCTTTATCATAGGCGTTATTAAGCTTGCTGTCATCCCAGACGTCCTCTTCACCCCCATCCTCATGTTCCGACGCAGACTAAAATGAAAATGAACAAATTTAAACTAATATCTTGACGGAAAAAGCAATACAATTAGTCCACACTAAGATAAACGGTTTCAAACTTACAGCCATACGTGTGCCCCTCTCAAATAGAATCTTGTTCGCTGACATAATTTTGTGATTTGGAAAGTGCAGTTTGTGTAAAAAACTAATGTATTTATGTGTTTTTATAGTATTTTTAACACGCTCAAGATAAAGCGGCTTTATTTTTTCTTTTCTGACATCTATCAGTGTGAGTGTCACTATATTATATTGTCAGTTTGACACACTGCACTGACACTGACAATTTGTCACTACAAAATTCATCGAGAGACCCAGAGGCTGGGCAAGTTTGCAGCTCAATATCAATGCAAATGCAATGCAATATTCATTCAAAGTTATTTCAGTTGTTCATTTTTCAAAGCTCTAAACTGGATATAGTAAAAGATGGCGCACAAAAATAAGGATATATATCTAATGTTTTATTTATACGCTGTATTTTCATATGGTAGCCCTGAACAAAATGCCAAACGTCAACATCGAATCGAAAATGGCAGACTTGGCGTCTTGTGTATAACTAGACATTCTTTAATTTCGTAAATACTAGTTCATTAGCATTTTATACGCTATTGTAGCTTATTTCAAACTTTTGTCCTATTTTATGACACTAATCTAAACGTTTACAAGTTGACAGCGATACCAACTGTAGTATTATTGTTCCCAATCATGTTAGGCATTGAGAGTTCTAATATTTTATAACTCTATCGTACCGCGAGTTACAAAGTATTTGTAAATAATGTTTTAGTAATATTTTTTGAGTAAAATATATTGTTCTACGCGATGGAAGACGTTAAAGTGTGTCGAATATGTCTTGTTATGGGTGTAAAGATGTATAGCTTGCATTCGTACCCGTTGTATGGCTACTTTGAATCTCTTATTGGAATTAACGTAAGTAACAAAAATATGCTTATATATTTTTTTAAATTCTTCTCTACTTATTAATCCTAGTGTTAAAATACCGGCCAAGTGCGAGTCGGATTCGCGTACGAAGGGTTCCGTACTATTATTTATACAACATTAGACACTTTATTATAAATATTTTACTATCAGTAATAAGAACGTTAAATAAAATCAAGTAGAATTTTGGTCAAGTGCTAGTCGGATTTTAGTTTTCCCATACATTTTGAGACCCAGCGCCTGATGAACACAACAAGCAATTTTTTAAAAGTTTTTTTGATGGGAACTCCCTTAAATATTAATTTTATTTTGTTTTTAGTATTTGTTGTTATAGCGGCAACAGATATACATCATTTGTGAAAATTTCAACTGTGGAACTATCATAGTTCATGAGATACAGTCTGGTGACAGGCGGACAGACAGACAGACAGACAGATGGACGGACAGCAGAGTCTTAGTAATAGGGTTCCTTTTTTACCCTTTGGGTACGGAACCCTAAAGGAAACAACAATACTGTTTCTATTTTAACCAATCCTAATTCAAATTTAAACTTTGATTTTATTTTTGGCACAATAAAACCGTTTTAATATAGTTTTTTTTATTTCGCCGTTTGATCAAAGCACCTTAGATATTAGATATGATATAAGTTTAATTTATTTTGGGGTTTGCCAAAGGGCACACAGAATAAAAAAATAATAAATAAAAAACTGTAATGTTATATATATGTAAAATGCAATAACTTAAAATGGTTAAATTAGTATGCTCTTAAAATTGACATTTAACATTTCCGATTGAAACTTCCAAAATTGATACTTGTAGTAAAGATATTGATTATTAATAATAATCAATATTATTATCTTGTTTCTTTTTGATAGATATTTTTTTCTTCACTCCCTAGATAAATGTTAATATTTTTTCCAGCCTCTAAGCATGTTGGAACTGCCTCCGTATGGCTGTTATGAATGCACTGCGTTAATGAAAAAGCTATACCATTTCAAGGAGAGATGTCTCACTGGCCAGGCGGAGCTATATGCTATATTACAGGCTACAGGGAAGGTAGTAATGATTTAAAATAAAATATAAATAAGGTAAAAGATGATTCTGTAACGCAAAATATGGATATAATCATTGCACCACACTTCACATGGTCTATTCTGTCCTACCTCATAGAGTGTTTTTGCAAACACGGAGCCCTCGCCCGCCGTAACAAAGTCCAGGTAACGTGGACACCTGAGCGGCTAAGGCTGGTCGCCATTGTGACCAGCAAGCCAAAGCTGTGAGGGTGAGCATGGGTGCCTGCACTTTGTTACGCAAGGCCGGAAGGGCTGCACTTCTCGCAGCGCCGTAGCAGTTCCTACGGTACATTTGCGTGATAGTTAAACATTAACTTTTTGAAAGTATTATATTTTAAATCATCATATAAGCCGATCGACGTCCACTGCTGTACATAGGCCTCCCCTAGAGAGTACCACAATGACCGGTTCTGCGCCACCCGCATCCAGCAGACTCCCACGACCTCTACCAGGTCATCAGTCCACCTTTTGGGGGGCCTACCCACGCTGCGCTAATTAAATCGGGAGATAATATTATTACATTGTTTTAAATTCTTTTTACAGTTAATTTTATTGAAGTATACTTATATAAACTATTGCGGCACCCGCATCCAACGGACTTTACCAGGTCATAAGTCCACCTTGTGGGGGGCCTACCCACGGTGAGCCTTCCGGTACGTGGTCGCCACTTGAGAACCTTTCCGCCCCAATGGCCATTGGTTCTACATGCAATGTGCCCCCCCACTGCCACTTAAGTGTAGCGATTCGAAGGGCTATGTCGGTTACTTTGGTTCTACTGCGGATGGCCTCATTTCTGATGCCATCATAAATAAATAAATAAACAAATAAATATTGGTGGACATTTTTTACACAAATCGAACTAGTCCCAAGGTAAGCTCAATAAGGCTTGTGTTATGGGTACTAGACGACGATATATCTAATAGATATACACTTAAATACATAGAAAACATCCAAGTCTCAGGACCAAATGTCTCTGCTCACCACAAAAACAAATGCCCTTACCGGGAATCGAACCCGGAACCTCTAGCTTCGGAGGCAATGGCACTACCAACTAGGCTAAACAGGCCGACAAAGCAGGCATCATGCAGAGATACTCCCAGCATAGCCCTCTCCATTGCTCTTTGGGTGACTTTGAGTCTTCTTATGAGACCCATAGTAAGCGACCACATTTCTGTGCTATATGTCATCTCTGGCAACACACACTGGTCGAAGACTTTCGTCTTGAGACACTGCGGCATATTGGACGAAAAGATTAGGATATGGTGCCTGCATACCAAAAGTTAGTCTGTGTGCTGGTTTGCCACTACTTAGTATAAAAAAGTAGCAATTAAAACGGATCACTTCGTAAGAGAATTCGATACAAAGCATACCCATTTTATTTGCTTATGACCATATTATGGTTTTCCACCCCAACGGCTCTACGTGCAATGTGTCCCGCCCACCGCCACTTAAGGTTCTCGAGTGGCGACCACGTACAGGAAGGCGCAGCGTGGGTAGATCCACACAAGGTGGAC
This sequence comes from Notocelia uddmanniana, assembly GCA_905163555.1. Taxonomy (NCBI): domain Eukaryota; kingdom Metazoa; phylum Arthropoda; class Insecta; order Lepidoptera; family Tortricidae; genus Notocelia; species Notocelia uddmanniana. The sequence continues at coordinate 20,564,761 of LR991067.1, forward strand.
TGGTAAAGGTCGTGGGCGTCCCTTGGATGCGGGTGGCGCAGGACCGGTAATGACCGGCACTCTTTGGGGAAGGCCTCATAAGCTAGCTATGGACGTCCTTCGGCTGATGTGATGATATTGTTTTTTACCCATTGAATTCTCTTATCTACAGATCACAGCGGAAGCATTAAACAGCATAGATCGCCACCAATTAAGACTAGCCTCAAATCTAACCATATACCATGACAATAATATAAAATCCCTCATTCATGATGACAAACTAGAAATTAAAATAGAATCATCTAAACCAGATACTGAAAATTATGTCATAGAAGTAGACTGCATTAAACAAGAAGATTATGGTGATGATTTTCTGATGACAAATATGTCAAGTGATGATGACGAGCCACTCTCTGTACGGAAGAGTGTGAAGGAGAAAAAGAAGTTAGAGAAGAAGAAGAGAGGACGGAAGAGGAAAGAAGTTAGTACGGATTGTAATGGAGATTTGCAGCATGTTGAGGTAAGGGAAATTCTTAAGGAATAAAATGGTATGTAAGAATGGGATTTTCTGTCACAGGTAGATAATATCCCATCAAAAACATAAATGTGAAAATGGGTGCCAAGTTCAATATTAAGAATATGCGATGCTTGGTTGTCGTCTTCACCGACAAAAGAATTGAGATCTAAATGGGTGCCAAGTACCGTAGATTCTCTGAAATGGTGCCAAGTCCGGCACTGCATTGTTTACAGTACAACTAATTTTCTCAAACATGCGCCTAAATGTATGCATTAATGTCACGAAAAGACGACATGAAGTTACCTGTTTATGGCTTCCTGGCCAAGAAGTAATGTATGGAGAGTCTATGAAACTAACATTATTGTCCGCTGCTCTAACTTTTTAAATTTGCTTACTAAAATCAACTGATAAAGGAAATATTACATAGAGCCAACCGCCGACGATTTTGTATATAAATAATAAATAAATATTGGGGGACAATCTTACACAAATCGACCTAGTCCCAAACTAAGCAAAGCTTGTACTATGGGTACTAGACGACGATATACATACTTATATAGATAAATACATACTTAAATACATAGAAAACATCCAAGACCCAAGAACAAAATATCCGTGATAAATGCACAAATAAATGCCCTGGCCGGGATTCGAACCCGGGACCTCTAGCTTCGGAGGCAAAGTCACTACCAACTAGGCTAAACAGGTCGTCGGTTAATAAATGACGGAGTTCTGAGGTAACTAGCATAAATAATAATAATAATAAAAGTACTAAAAAAATCACTGTTTTCAGATTATTTCTGGTGTATACATATAATTACTAAGCTGCATGCCAAATTTCAGCTTTCTAGGTTATCTGGAAGTGGGTTAGGTTTTTGATTACTAGTCAGTCAGTCAGTAATAATACGGGATAAGCAATATACAGGGTGGCCCATACAAATCGGTCAGTATGGGAAAGTCTAAAACTATAAGACATACGAAGATTTGTTCTTAGGAACCATGTTACCGATTTTACAAGTAGAGAGGTACAAACAACCATAGAGACAATTTTACATGCCTGAACTTGTTGAATATTGTAACGGTGGTCACTTTGAACACCTACTATGATAAATTAAAGTATGTGAAAAAAATGCATTTTATTCATTTTAGACATTATGTTTCTTAGAGACATTTACTGCTTAAGACCTACACAAACGATATCTGAATAGAAATAGTGTAAGTTTATTTTTTCAAAACAACCGGGTTCGATTCCCTAGCTGGGTACAGTGTTTTTTTTTTCAAATGTATGAATGCAGTTTTTCTTTTTATCAAAATCGGTGACATGGTTCCTAAGAACAAATCTTCGTATGTCTTATAGTTTCAGACTTTCCCATACTGACCGATTTGAATGGGCCACCCTGTACAGGATGATCAATCCAAATGGGTCAGTGGGGGGAAGACAGAAACTATGTAAGATAGCAAAATCTGATCTTAGAAACCATGGCGTCGATCTGACTCACTCCTCAGTTCAGGAATCGAACCCGTCTTATTGAAGAAATAAAACTTATTATTTAATTATGCATTTCATTCATTTTAGATATCATGTTTCATAGTAACATTTACCTGTTTATGATCTACACAATTGATATCGAAATAGAATAAAGTTTTTTTATCTTTAAAACTAGCGGATACTATTCCCGAACCGAGTACAAGTTCCTATCTGTTATAGTTTCTGATTTCTCCCTACTGACCCATTTGGATTCATATCCGGTATATAGTAGTATGTACCCGGGTATGTCCTAAAACTACGACCAAGACCACCGGGGAATGGGCAGCAGCATTCCTAGAGTGCGGTGGAGATACTGCGATCGCCAACCCGCATGCCAAGCGTGGCGATTATGGCATTTACCCCCCATGAAATTGGGGGAGGCCTATGTCCAGCAGTGGACGTCCTAGGGCTGATATGGTGGTGGTGGATATAGTATGCTTTACTGCGTATTTTTGACAAGTTGCATAAGATTTTGTCTCTTTTATCCACTCAATCTTACAGACCACTGACCTATCAAAGGTACCAGAGACCGAGCTCCCAGAGGTACCAGAGAATGCAGAGGTTGCAGAAGTCCCAGAGGACGCAGACCTCCCAGATGTCCCGAAAAAGAAGCGCGGCAGGCCGCGGCTAGCGGAGGTTAAAGAGACGAAAGAAGCGAAGACACGGAGGACCAGGAATACGGGGGGAGTGGGGGTGGATGATATTGATTTGGAGGAGTATGTCACCGTTGTCAAGTTAACTGTGAGTATAATAATAATAATCATCATTTATTCACACGCAAGTTATTGTTATTTTTATATACAACGACGGTGACAAACAAGCTTACGGCCCGCCTGGTGGTAAGCAGACACATTAGCCTGGGACTCCAGAAGAATCGCAAGCGTACTTATTGATTTGAGGATTCCCTGTCTTGACAGAGAAAGACATATGATTATGCAGGTCCCACACCAAACACAGCGCACCCTCGGGAGCTCCGGCGCTTTTCTCAACACAGTCAGTCTCAACGCACTTACAACCCCTCTGGTGTTGCGAGTTTCCATGGGCGGCGCTAATCGCTTACCATCAGGCGATTCGTCTGCTCGTTTGCCACCTGTCATAAAAAAAAAATAGTCACCACCAGGAACACAACACCACATACCTATAGAGGAAGTAGTGGTATTATTATATCTGCGGGCTACTGTAAGGTACTTGGGAGGTACTTCCCCAGTTGGGCTGCTCCATATATGACCAAGTTGACGATCCGCTGTGCCCTACTTTTCTATACGACTACTAACTACTATGAATTGTTGTGGAATAATTTACAGCCAAAAAAATTTTGGAACAGAATCTGTGTTAGTGCCTACATCATTGAGGAGTTCCATATATCATCTGTGGTCATCTTCATCAGTTCCGCTTCACCAAATTTGTGGTTTCCGAGAGCAAATGCATTTGCGTTATGCGTTAACTGCAGAAAATATTGAAATCGCCATACGCGCCTCGAGAAGCTTTTTCGATTCCTCCTAGATCCCATCATCAGACCTTCACCAACTTTATATGGGCCCAACTTGAGGGTCCTGCTTTGAAACAAAATATTAATTATCAGAATCGGCCAACGTGGTCAAGAGTTATCGGGGAACAGACATACATAAAAAAAACAAACGCAGACGAACTGAGAACCTCCTTCTATTGAAATCGGTTAATAGATACCTAGTTGGTTACGAAGTTCTGTTACTCGATTTGCAAACTCTTTTCTTGCGTTAAAACAAATGCTACCGAAAAAATAAAAAATGACATATAATGGCGGGTTGTCAGTTATAATTTTATAGCACACACAACACTTATCTCGTCATATTTATAATGGATTGGGGTCTAAAAGAAAATCGTGTCGCTGTAATTGCGTTGCACAAATGCGGGCATCCGCCAAACGTGATTTTGGAGTTGCTTCAAAATCTGAAAATCAACAAACAATTCGTTTATCATACCATTAATAGGTACAATAGTACCCTGAGCTTTGATGACCGCAAGAGTTCTGGAAGACCACGCACCGTTCAGACCCCAGCTCTAATAAAGGCAGTGAAGGCGAGAATCGCAAGAAACCCCGTTCGGAAGCAAAAGTTGTTGGCAATTCAGATGTCTGTGAAGAGAAGCTCCCTTAAAAAAGTTATCAATCAAGACCTTAGACTACACGCTTATCGTAGACGGAAAGGTCATTTGCTTAATGGACGATTGAAGACTATGAGGCTGAATATTAGTCGCGTGCTACTGAAGCGGTACGCACAAAATGGCCACCGAAATATATTATTTACAGACGCTAAAATTTTACCATTGAAGAATGTTGTAACCGCCAGAATGACAGAGTGTATGGAAAAAACAGTCAAGAAGCGAGTGTAGCTGTTCCGAGAGTGCAACGAGGCCATCATCCCTCTTATGTCATGATTTGGTTAGGTGTGTCATACTCAGGGTTAACACAGGTCCATTTCTGTGAAAAAGGTGTCAAAACTGGGGCTAAAGTTTACCAGGAAACCGTTCTGGAACCAATAGTGAAGCCTTTAAGCCACTCTCTATTTCAAAACCAGTCCTGGGTCTGTCAACAAGACTCAGCCCCTGCACATAAGGCAAAAACAACTCAAGCCTGGTTTCGAAGCAACAAAATTGACTTCATTGCCCACGAAGACTGGCCCTCCTCCAGCCCGGACCTCAACCCCCTAGATTATGCTATATGGCAGGTTATTGAGGAGAAAGCCTGTGCTAAACCCCACACAAATCTTGACTCCCTCAAGCGGGCCATAGTCAAGACAGTGACGGAATTAGATATGACAACTGTGCGTGCCGCTATTGATGACTGGCCTCGTCGTCTGAAGGCCTGTGTAGACGACGCAAGTCCACAGCCTATCGTCTGCGATAGCTCGGTGGAAACAGAGGTTCTTGCCGCACCCGACAAAGGTAATGGTACAGTAAGGATAACAAATGAACAATATCTAACGGTCTCTGCGCAACTCAGGATCTAAAACATTAAGTGATAAATTTTATGATTCTAACTGTATTTTAAACGCTAACGTTACATAATTTCTAGGAGGTCGTAAACGGGAAGTAAAGGCAAATTTCGATTCCCGGTATTGGGACCGCTTGCCTCTAGCGGTAAAATGTTAGGTAGACTGGGAAAGTCCCTGGTCCTCGGGGCTGTCCGTAACATTCTCCCCGCCTGTAACTGTCTGCCGTTGCAACGGTAGGACAGCCCGCTTGGTTACAGGTAGCTGGAAGATGCTGCCCCGCGTCTCGACGTCCGTCGATCTCACGTTTCCGTCGGGTCCGGGGAACACACGTCGTATTATACCTCGCGGTCACACGTTCCGAGGCAGTTTTGGGTTTACAACGATCACGCAGTCGTTTGTTCGCGCTGAATCCCTTTGCCTTGCACAGTTCTCTGCGGTGCTTTCTATTCAAACATTTGAAGCAAATCCTATTGCTTCTCGCCCAGTCCAACTGGGCTCCTATGTTCATAACGAGTACTTTTTTACGTTCTATTGATCGGTGATTGCCGCCGCAACATAGACAGGGTTCTTGGTTCTCCACCGCGTACGTTTGGTGTACCGGTGGTTTGTTGACGGCTCCCCTCTGTGGTGCGTTCGGTCTGTACTCGGGGTTCGATACTCAGCGCATGTAGCGTTCGGTCTGTAGTCCGGGAGCGGCGCGTACGTTCTGTGATTTGGATCTCCGCTATAATAGGGTAACTCATACACCTGTTTTGGCGGCTTCGGCCGCATCGACGCCTTCAGCTGCTCGGCGAGACGATTGAAGGTGGTTGCTGCGTCACTGGGTGGCTCTGCTGATGACCTGAAGTGCATGTCGTCGTGGGCTCTCTGCTCCCTCTCGTAGGGCGTTGATTTGTATCGCCCGTGAGGCGAGCCGGTTTGCGGCTCAACGGGCCACGGATCGCGGTACCCACGCGGTGGCGATTGGGCACGTTCGGTTCCTCCGCGACGGTCTAGTGACGGGTCGCGGTACCCACGCGGCGGCGATTGGGCATGTTCGGTTCTCGCGTAACGCTCGAGCGACGGCGCTTGGTTCGGTTCGTGCGGCCCTCGCGGTGGCGGTAGGGCGCGTTCGTTTCTTGCGCAACGCTTGGGCGACGGCGCTCGGTTCGGCTCACGTGGCCCTCGCGGCGGCGATAGGGCAAGTTCTGCTTGCAGCGTTGCGAGAGGCGTCTCTCTCGTAGGTCCTCGATGTCGGTCGGGTCGGCGCGCCACGCTTTCCCCTCCCCGCCCGTACTCGAAGCTACTCAGCCACTCGTCGACCTTCGACGTGCCTGGCTGCGGAGTCACCGCCCGTGACTGTACCGGCGTTTCCTCGGCGTCGATCTGTTCCAGTTCGAGCTCCAACGTCTTTCTTTCCTTTTCGATCTCGGCGATCCGTTGTAACGCGCGTAGCTTTGCCTCCTGCCTGCGCGCTGTCGTTATACTACTGGCGTGCGATCGCTCTGACGGCGTTGGCATTACTGGTTCGCGGGCGCTCTCCTCCCCGCCGTCGGCACTTGGGGTAGCGCGCGGCCACGCCCCACCGGGCGCGTGCGCCTCTCCGCCCCCGCACTCGTTCTGCGCCGGCGCGTTCCCGCCAGCGCCCAGCTCCGCATCGTCGCCTTTCATTGTTCGGCTACGTGTCATCATTTTGGTTCACACAGATTTAGAGTTCGAATTTATAGTGCAGTAACAAAATCTCAGTACGGAGGTTCAAAGTTCACAATTTACGGAGGTTCAATGTTCACAAAATACGGAGGTTCAATGTTCACAGGTTCAGAAGGTTCAATGTTCACAGGTTCAGAAGGTTCAATGTTCAGAGGTTCAGAAGGTTCAATGTTCACAGTACAGAAAAGGGTTCACTTTACTCACAGGTTCTTGATCACTGTACCTAAAATCCGGCTCGAAGGACCACGCAAACTGTAGACGACGCAAGTCCACAGCCTATCGTCTGCGATAGCTCGGTGGAAACAGAGGTTCTTGCCGCACCCGACAAAGGTAATGGTACAGTAAGGATAACAAATGAACAATATCTAACGGTCTCTGCGCAACTCAGGATCTAAAACATTAAGTGATAAATTTTATGATTCTAACTGTATTTTAAACGCTAACGTTACATAATTTCTAGGAGGTCGTAAACGGGAAGTAAAGGCAAATTTCGATTCCCGGTATTGGGACCGCTTGCCTCTAGCGGTAAAATGTTAGGTAGACTGGGAAAGTCCCTGGTCCTCGGGGCTGTCCGTAACAGCCTGTGTTCAGGCCCAAGGAGGCCATTTTGAAAGAAATTGACAAATGGAAATCCTGATTGTGTGTACTTCATTTTAATATATAATTTATTTAACTTTCGTTAGTATATTTTATGTAGATAAGGATTATTACAGTAACATAACTTAGTAACCAACTAGGTATAGTCTGACAATAAAGAGTATATAATAATTGAGGTCGCCACTGTGCTGCAACAGGCAACATTTATACTAGGACTCGATTAATATTGATACTTGCTTATGATAATAGTTAAATACAAATTAATACACTAATTAATACATATTTTTTTTTTATAATAATATACCTACGCATGTTAGGGATCCCCAATTTCATGGGAGGTACATGCTATAATCGTTACGCTTGGCATGCGGGTTGGCGATCGCAGTATCTCGACCGCATTCCAGGTATGCTGCTGCTCATCCCCCGGTGGTCTTCTTGGTCGTAGTTTTAGAACATACCCGAGTCAAGGTATAAAAATAAATACAAAAATGAAAAAAAAACTTGTTATTTTCGTCAAATTTATTTATTTTAAAAAGTAATATATCAAAGTAATATTATGGTTTTTGAGGACGCACTTTGCTTTATGGGTGTTCCAAATTTGCCCTTATTCGTACTTCCTTCATTTACTATTCTCTTTACAGTACTCTCTGACTTCCCTGAAACAATGTACATTTTAAAATTTTATAGATATTTATGATCTCATCAATAAGTAGTATTCATAGTTAATTGGGTATCCGATTACAAGATATCTATGTACAAGTGTAACTACTATTTAGTATTTTAGGTCATAGTAGATTAATTTAGCAATAGTTATTCTAAAACAAGCTATATGTACTAAATCTTTTCACACTGATATGTTTGCAACCTAAGCAAATAATGTACAGATTATTTTCTTCGTCTCATTTGCTTCCTTTATTTGATCAAGTAGTAAACTATCAAGAAGTGGCATTTACGCTATATGACATGTCAACATCGAACATCATTTAACTAATCTCAAAATATTTACGATATAGAAATTACATAAAAATAACGATTATTAAGTCAATAGCTGTACATCTTTGCCTCGGTTTATAAATATAAAATAAAGTTTTTAGTATTACATACCCATCATATTAGCAGTTTTTTTGTAAAAATCATCTAAAGCGAACAATAACTTTTCAGTTTGTAATTCGGCCAAACATAATAAAATCTCTTGATATTTCTCTTTCCGTGCTTCACTACGAATTGGTTTTATCCATTTTCACGTTACTTAGATACTTTCGTCGAACAAAAACTGGTTAAACAACGATAATACTGAGCAGCGGCAATTTAATGTTTATTTACGGACCAATATTTGACAACTTTGACATGACACCTGGGGATGCCATGTAAGGCTCTATGTTAGTTCCATTTTATTTAATTTCTACTCTTTATTGTCAGACTATACGTTTGTTATGTAATAAATACAACTCCACACACATATCACTAGCCGCTTGATCATGAGCGCTGCAAAGAGCTTGACGCGTCAAGAAATATGTATATTGCGTAATAGATGCAATGAAATCAGTTTAAATTCTTTATATTTAATTACTTTAAGAGTCCCCAGTACGCTCGGCTGAACTCTATTCTCCATACAAACGTAGTTCCGTTCTCCTTTTAAAACGCCTTGCTGAAATAACACGAAACTTTCTATACACAATGAGAGCCGCCATATCTAGGTTGGAAATTAGTTACTGTTGCTAGAAATTGTAATAGAAAAAGAAAACAGCGAGTTTTTGAGTTTTTTACGTCTTGTATGAAAACCTTTATAATCGCTGTATTTTTTCTCCGTTATAATTTCAAGCAACAGAAACTAATTTCCGACGAGATATGCCGGATCCCATTGTGTACCGTAAAATGGGGTGAGTTGGGTCGAACTCGAAGTTCAAACCAGGATAAAAGTTTTATTTTTACATGTAGCACATTGATTTATACAGGGTGATTTCGGCGTCGTGGATCAAGAATAAGTTTTACGACTTGGTATCGGTTAGCATTTTCAAAAAAGTTGTAGTGACACGAAACAAACGTATTTCTTTTTTAATTTATTTTGATGACAAATACAAACTCAAAAAAACATGGTTACCCTTCTCTCTTTGACGGATAGTATAGAGAGTTGACAGTGGGGTAGGGTGACCAAGTTGTATGAAAAAGTATTATTTCCCATTAGGATTTGAAGAAAAAGAGAATTATTTGTGTTATAAACCGTCATACCAACTGTGATGTTGTCTACTTTGAATTCTTGACCATGTACAATCATTCCGGATCACGACCCCAAAATCACCCTGTATACAAAAAAAAGTGTTCCGGAGGTATGAATTTTAGTTTGTCAATGATAAATTGATAATTTGTTGCTTCATTGCCCACACACAGCTCACCCCGTAGTTGGGGTTATAAGGGCTAGCAATGGAGGAGATGGGAAAATTGATAGGGTTGACACTTTCGGATTAAGACAATACCTTGACTTGTCAAGAGATTTTTTTATTAATGTATCAAAATTATGTTTTATTTATTCTCCTAATTAAACCGGTAACCGGTGGTTGGTATGTTTTCTGTAAGTTGTGACTCTTATTTTTATGACGTGTAAATAGTTTTTTACATCAATTAAAAAAATACTTTGATCTTGACATCAAAAACATTAATATGAAACGAATGACCTGCATGACACACTATAACACGTCGACAGATAGAGACGTCTATCGACGTAGTGTCGTATTTAGGTATGCAAATGCATGATCAGCACAGCACATTGGCATTTAAGCATGGTCAAATATGTTAAAATACGTCGATAAAATTCTATGTCTGTCGACGTAGTGTAGCAATGAGTCACGTATGTTTATATGTAATTTGACACTTCGACACGACAAACAAACAATGTAAATCGACAACCCTGAAGTACGAACATCAACTCCCCCCTCTATCATCCCGGTACACCCCGTTCGTAACACCAATTCTCCCCATTCATGACCCAACTGTCCCCGTTGTCGACCCAACTCACCCCTCAGTATATTTTATCCCTGCTCTCCCCATAAAAATCCTCAAATGCGGTTAAATCGTTATCTATATTGAAACCACTGTAAATAGAGAAAATATAACTTATGTTTTTCTGCTTCCAATAAGCCATGTAAGTATATAAACGATATCCGAAAGGTGGATGAACACTTACTTTGGAAAACATCACATAAAAACAAAGGTAAATTCATCTAAAAATCCGCCGCTTTCGAACATCAACTTTGACAGTGAATTTGTGTTTCATCATCATCATCATTCAGCCGAATGACGTCCACTGCTGGACATAGGCCTCCCCCAAAGACTTCCATAATGACCGGTCCTGCGCCACCCGCATCCAGCGGACACCCGCGACCCTTACCAGGTCATCAGTCCACCGTGTGGGGGCCTGCCCACGCTACGCCTTCCGGTACGTGGTCGCCACTCGAGAACCTTTCCGCCCCAACGGCCATCGGTTCTGCGTGCTATGTGCCCCGTCCACTGCCACTTAAGTTTAGCGATTCGAATTTGTGTTTCAAAATTGTATGATTTGCCAGCTTAGTGTTGCGAAAAGAAGACAAAATATGTCTAAAAATATAATCAAATTACTTTGAGAGCAACCTGAGCTCGAAAATTAAAGTAGTTACTGAAAAAAAAACTGGATTCGTAATCCCTCCCCCCCTGCGAACCCTACTCACCCCATTTTACGGTATACAAAGTTTCATGTTATTCTAGCATGGCGTTTTAAAATGAGTGCGAAACTGCGATTGTATGGAGAACCGAGTTTACTGCGGACTCTAAATTTTGGTGCATTATTTTGTTTGATGAACGCTATAGCAAATGACTGTCATAATTATTGTTTTGTTGGCAGACAGAAGAGCAGTTAGCAGAGATACAGAAGCGGCAGCAGTCCTCGAACTACCTGAATGCGCCGTTCCAATGCAGTCTGTGCTATAAGGGCTTCATCGACACTCATGCATGGAAACATCACGTGGGCAAACATGACCCGGTCAGTCCGTAAAACTTTGTCCTACGTTGACGTTTGAAGTATATACATTATTTATTTGATTAGTAATATATATTGACGGCCTGTTTAGCCTAGTTGGTAGTGACACTGCCTCCGAAGCTAGAGGTCCCGGGTTCGAATCCCGGTCAGGGCATTATTTGTGAATTTAGCACGGATATTTGTTCCTGGGTCTTGGATGTTTTCTTGCTATTGAAGTATGGATTTACCTATACAAGAATGCGTATCGTCGTCTAGTACCCAAAGTATAGGTGAAAAACTTAAGAAGATGACCTGTTGTATATAGTTATGACATGTTGGAATAGGCGTTTGTTTTGTTTGTGTTGCACATTTTTAATATGTAATGTCTATTCGAACACGCTACAACTACATACAACAACTTATCTTAAGTTTTTCACCCATACAAGCTTTGCTTAGTTTGGGACTAGGTCGATTTGTGTAAGATTGTCCCCCAATATGTATTTATTTAATGATTATAAACTGTATCTGATATTATGATATCGATGGTATTAATATGTGCTCGTCTACAGAGCGCGGGCGAGGTAGAGTGCGCAATCTGCAAGTTCCGTTTCCGCTCTCGACGCGCGCTTCAGAAACACGCGGCGAATCACGAGAAGAAATATGCTTGCCGATCCTGCCCTTACGTGTCTAAGACCACGTAAGTTGTAATCTGATTTAGGCGATTAAAATAAATAGTGACTCGGTGAGCTGTAAACATCGAGAAAAAAAAAATCTTTTTTTTTCAAATTTAAAAATTAAAAATCTGACTCGACAAAAAATCTATATAATTATCAAACCTGCTCACAAAATTTCACGAAAATCGGTTGAGAAATGCGACCTGTAGAGGAGAACATCCGGAATTCCGGACAGACAGAAATACGGAAGAATTTTTGTCGAAAGCTAAAACGGAGACGCTTCGCTCGCTCGGTCAATTACTAGGCTGTAGTATGGCAATTGGCTATATTTAGTGTTTAGCATTAACAATAGTTTACTGCGACAACCGTATATTGCTTGTATCAGCGATAACCCCATGTACTTATACTAGTGGCTCTGAGCTGTAGACGTCGCAAAATACATTTATTTTTTAATTTCCAAAACCTGATTATTAAAAATTCTATATAATTATCGAACCTGCTCACAAAATTTCACGAGAACATCCGGACAGACAGACAGACGATACGGAGACGCTTGACGGAGACTGAAACGGAGACGCTTCGCTCGTTCGGTCAATAAATATATCAACCAATTTGTATGAAGTGGCCCAGAAATAGTTGCAATATAAAAAGTAGAATATCTCTAGCATCTTTCATATTGATTTTCACTGTGACAAGGTATCAGGTGGTCCAGAAATCAAATTGGATAACCGTACAGTTTAGCCGAAGTGGCTGTCAATAATCGTATTAAATGATTGACAAGTCAAGTCTGTTAATGTAAAACTCAAGACAAGTCGGATTTCAGATTTCAGATTTCATTTATTCACCATAAAGTAATGTGGTTATTACATGGTATGTCAGAATTACAGATTCATTCTAAAAAATATATATCAATCAATATATATCAATCTGTTAATGTAAAACTCTATTAGACAATGTCAATGGTTAGAATGAAAACTGGTAGTATAATGCCATTCAAAGACACAGAGATAGACTGAGAGCGTTTGAAATGTGGTGTTGGAGGAGAATGGAAGGTATAAGTTGGACGGAAAGAAAAACAAACGAAGAAGTATTAGACTTGATAGGAGTGAAAAGATTATTGCTAAAGATGATAGAAAATAGAAGAGGGAATATGCTGGGGCACCTGATACGACATGACAATTACATAAATTAAAAACTATAATAGAGGTCAAAATAGGGGGAAGACCGAGACGTGCGTTTATGGATCAGGCTAAGGAGAAAGTTAATGTTGTGTCGTATTAGGAACTCAAAGATGTAGCACGGAGAAGAACGGAATGGCGGTTACTCCACCGACAAGAGCAAGGCTCTTAAATTTATGATGATGATGATGAATGCCATTTGACAAGACATGTTTTGCCAGGCCGTGGTTCGTGGTGGACGATAGTGGCCACATGTCTGGCAATATTGGATGTTGATAGGGGAGCAGGTGGAGGGAGTGTGGACTACACCCAAGACGGGCTTATGGAAGTCCACACTCAGAGAGACCATTTATTCAACAGCTCAATTCCCTTATATACCTACTCGTAGCTACATAGTACAGACATACATAATCACTCATATATCTCGTACGCTCTTATCCCCTTATTCATAAAACTTAACTAACCTCTGTTAACTAAAAGTTGTTATGTCCCTTTCTCACAAACATACATGTCAAAGTGACAGATAAGGACAAACCAACTTTAGCGGCTTGTTAACTAATAGAGGCTTGATGGACGTTTCTGAATAAGGGGATTAATCTCTGACTAAACCTAAGCTAGTAGTCCAGATAATATAATCTAATTAATATTATGTGCCTATAGGTCGATTCACAAGAGCTGGCGCGGAATGTCTATGAAATTAATGACAGTTTCATTCATTTTCCGCGCCAGCTCTTGTGAATCGAATAATTGATTGACACTTCTTCGGGTCTGGTCGTATTCCGAAATTAGCCGATGGGAAAGGATTATATTCCCTACATCTGTAGGCGATTAGATAAAATAGTTTTTTTATACGGTTCTTTTACTAAGCAATCTCTCTTTCAAATACAACCTTCGCCACCAGCGCATCCCCAAGTCAATAAAGGGTCGGCAACGCACTTGTGGCTACGGTTACGGTTTCTGCTTACCATCAGGCAGGCAGTAAGCTCGTTTGCCACCGTCGTTGTATATAAAAAAAAACCTTCATGGACATACAAACCTTCTTCATTACATGGCGACCCTGCCAGAACGATCGGTTGTCTTCTTCTTCATTGTTGTATAGTTATTTTAAATTTATTTGTGTAGAACGCAAGCGAAGCAGCATCAGAGGTGGCATAAAGGAGTTACATACAAATGCCAGTACTGTGACGAGATATCCACGTAAGTACTATTATAAAGCCGGATTATACTTATCTTACCTTCGGTACTTCGGTTCGGGGTCGGTTTTACTTATCTTAGGTTAGGGAATTTATTTCTGTGGTGAGCAGAAACATTTGTTTCTGTGAGTAGGATGATTTCTATGTTTTTTGTATATCTATTAAATACACTTCCGTCAGAAAGTTTAAGACCAAACACAAAATATGCAAATGATCAACATTGATTGATTATTCATTCCACCTTGATTCATCTGTCCTTAGTACTCTCGACCAGTTTGCAAAAGTCCAATCCTTGTGAGAAACAACCCATTGCAATCGTTTTTCCTTGTTTGGTTTGCGTAATGAAAATGAAACTAAAAATTGTGGTTTTTTTTTATTTATTTATTTCAACAAAAATATTATCATCTTAAGCCTTCGATCAATAATAAACCTAGATACACTATCACCTGCAAATTCAAGTCGAAAAAGTGTCCGAATTTCATTGCGAGTGTGTGCGTGTATAGGAGACACACAAAAAAACGTAATGCGATTAGTACCATTTCCTTTTATTCGATATTAAGCCTTACGTCACAAACATAACGTTTTATTTCTAATGATAGTGTTTGGCGGTTATAACATTACAAAATGCACGTATCAATTGTGGAAAAATTCCACAAAATTGTGGAAAAATTCCACAAAAGTCCGCATTATGTCAACAGATTGTATACCGTAAATGAAGAGCAATTAGGTTCAGTTTCGTTTGTGTTGATTTTCCACTGATTAGATGTCAACATTGGGACAGAGTCCGTATCGTGTGCCGTGGAGTCGAAATTGTTTTTTTTTAATCGGCATCGGTGGAATACAAGCACACGACTTGTCAGGTGGTAACGTCGATTTAGGGATGATTCACAGTAGAAAGTTCCGTTTCCGGGCCGGCCCGTTTTCTATGACAGCAAACGAAACGGCCGGCGTATTTCTTCGGAACGGCCTACTGTGAATCATCCTTTATACCACCACGACCACTTTGGCTTAGTTGATAGCGACCCTATCTGTCTATTAAGCAGGAGGTTTCGGATTCGATTCCCGATCAGGGCATTTATTTGTGTGGTGAGCAATTGAGCATGAATATTTGTTCCTGAGTCTTGGATGTTTTCTATGTATTTATTTATTATATATATATATATATATATATTTAGACGAACAATTTGCTTTAACTAAATGTTACAAGGGCATTTTCAGAAATAAGTATACCCAATTAGTGTGAGTTGTTAAAAAAAGTTAATCAATGTCAGTTTAGTGGCAATAATTAAGAAATTAATTGAAATGAAAACTGAATATGTAGTTTATTTTTATCACTTATATGCGTTTTCACAAAACAAAAACGCGAAAGTTGTTATTTTTTCTTGGTATTCAATGCCAAATTATCGCCATACAACTGACATCGATTTAGAGAGTTTTGACATCAAAAGAGTCACAATCGCGTTGCCGTCTCTTTATTGATTTGAGTATTCGTTAGAGGACTGATTCGATGTTTCTAACACAATATTGGCTCATAACTCCGGTTAGCGACCACTTCAATGAATTAGTGAACTGCAACAAGACATTTTTAGTTAAATGAAACAAGTGATAAATGAAATAAATGGACTTTATTCTGCAAGTAGGCCGCAAAGGCACTTTCACAAGTCAAATTTTAATATCTTTTCTGCAATAGAAGACCACTGCCGAGAAGAAACGCGAAAAGAAACTCGAAAGTCAGTAAGTTTTTCCAAAAATTATACTTATTACAATGATAAGACTTAACCTACTTAATATAAATAAATCTGAGTATGGAAACAAAAGAGGAAAGAATATTTACAATGTATGTTCAAGAAGACAACATGTGTTTAGTAATTTACTAGACGTGGTACAATGAATATATACATAATATGAATTTTAATGCTATTTAGGTCTCTGGTTTGGGCCATGCATTTCTGTCAGTTAGATAGTCCTCGACCCTGTAATAAGCCTTTGAAATCAACGATTTTTTCAAGTAATTTATTCAATATATAAATTATATCAGGAATTTTCATCAGGTAACATATTATAGAAACGAATACATTAACGCGCTAGAATCATTTGGTTTAAAATATTCTTCACCTCTTTCTTTACTTATAATTTGCCTCCATTTATCTCTCTCAATTTCATTTTTTGGAAATCTGTAATAAGTTTAATAGTAAGTTAGGTTAGTAAGCTACATATAAGTGAAAACCGTATCAAAATGAGTAAAGTTTTTGATTTAACCAACGTATACTGAGCAGAGCGACATGTCAGACAAACTGTTACTAGCCGATTTTGATATATGAATAAAGTAAAATACAAATACACTCCACACATACTTATGTGTGTACAATAATAACAATACACGTAAACTTTCGTAAAAAAGTTTTCAGTCTGCGACTCCATTCATTCGAAATTTTACTATAGTCCATTTCGTCCGTTCTCCGTTCCGTTTCAATATACGACTAACTCAACGCGAGGGAAAGAGACAGCAGCGTAGCTGGTTGGCTGTTTGAGTATTTCAAATATTTAAATAAAATATTTTTATAAGCGTGTTATAGCCTGATATAACTACAAATTCTATAAATTATGAAACTTTAAATAAATACTCACCGAAAATACGAAATTCCATCCTTTTTTAACGTCGTTAACGTGTTGTTTTTGCACTTTTTCACGGAGCACTTAGGCATGTTGACTCGCCGATGGCTAGCGCGTGACTGCGAACGCAAGAGTGCTTAAACGGATTTTAAGCACTCTTGAGCGTGGACGCCGTTGACAGGCAAATAGTGTATCTAGGTTTATTATTGATCGAAGTCTTAAGCGTTTAAAATATCTGCCAAACTGCACAGCAGTTTGTCGGCAGAAAACCCAGTTACCCTCCACCACTTATGATAATTATAGTTACTACTTACTAGTGTAGGTAATTAAGCAACGCGAAGTCGAAACCACTACACCGACACAAAATGCATATACTTATATATATATATATATATGTGTGTGTGTGTGTGTGTGTATGTATATACATATACACACATACGCATACATGTACACACACATAGTATACTATCTTATGTTTTAACGAAGGTTTGGTCCTAAACTTTTTGACGGTAGTGTATATCGTCTCGTCTAGTACCCATAACGCAAGCCTTATTGAGCTTATTAAGGCACTAGTTCGATTTGTGTAAAAAAAGTCCCATTTATTTACGTGATGCGCCCTGATTTTTGACTACTAACTCTTGCCCGCGACTCCGTCCGCGTTATATTATAGAAATAAATACTACTAAATTGTTTTAGGGGTTAGGCGTAGGCTTAAATATCGCTCACCCATACAAACACCTTTTCACCCCCTAAGGAATGATTTCCGGAATAAAAAGTATCCTATGTCCTTTCGCGGGTTTCAAACTATCTCTATACCAAATTTCATCTAAATCGGAATAAAAGTTTAAGCGTGAAGATGTAACAGACTGTCAGACACAGTTACTTTCGTATATTAGTATGGATTATTTGAATATAATGATTAGGTTAAATTTTGTTAAAATCGTAAGCGAAAATCGGTTCTGACCCTCATTTGATCAAAGTTCTCGAGGTCTGTCCTATCTATTACTTAGATAATCGTGTATCCGACAATGAGCGTTTTAAAACGTCGGGAATGAATTCCTCAAAGTGCTATTTCGGGCTGAGTTTATTGTGTTTTTATTTGCAGTAAATGGACGTCATACCTCAGCCACGTGCGAATCAAACATCCGTCGGAGTTCATTTGCGGTGTGTGCGGATATTCCTACGTCAGTAAGCTGGGGCTAGCGATGCATAAGACTATGATGCATAAAGATTATGTGGTGAGAGCCATTGATCTTTCTTAACGTAATTGATAAAACTCGCAGAACAATCGCATAATTTTTCGAGCGCTCGCTCGTAAAACATCAATACAACTACCCACAAAAAACCGTTCACATTTTTATAAACTTTATTCGAGTATTTAACCCTTTGAACGCCAAGAGCCTATAAAGTGGTCGTGTGTCGTCGTGCCTACCACGCTAACAACCATTAAAAAAGTCGGAGTAAAGGTGTACTTTAATCATGAATTTATTATTAATTGTTTTTATTGGTTTAAACGTAACATACATTTTTGATACCTTGGCGTGTGAGTGATCACTTCATTCAAATATGAAAGCGTTCAAAGGGTTAAATGTTGTGTATCCATATCTCCGTTGACAACTCGCTATGACATTGTGACAATTCTGCCGCGAACATGACAGGTGTAACCAGTGTCGAAATGTCGGTAGTAAATACATGAATACTCACGCCTATATTCCCAAAAGGGGTAGGCAGAGCACATAATTTTTTTTTCAGTGCCACATTTAGCAGTTGCTTGTTTATAGATGGGAAAAATGTTATATTGCAGTGACAGGGCGGTATTATGCGGTAATAAATGTAAATAAATAAATATCGCGTTAGACCCGTATAAACAAATATTTTACGTAAGAATAATTAGTTTTACTGGTGCTTATACAAATATATTTTTTTTTTGTTCCACGCTGTGGCCAGCAAGCGTACGGCCCGCCTGATGGTAAGCGGTCACCGCAGCCTATGGACGCCGGCAACTCCAGGGGTGTCACATGCGCGTTGCCGACCCTTTAAAAATTTATACACTCCGTTCTTGAAGAACCCCATCACTCGGGAAAACTTAGGCAGGTGGTTCGTTCCTCAACCGGAGCGTCCGAGGGAGAAAATTGAAACCGTACTGTACGCGACCATTGAGGTTCTAAGGTGTGAGGACGAATGCCCTGCCGACGGCGAGCGGTGCGATGGTAGAAAGCGGCCGTGGGCATCATGTCGAACAGTTCTTGGGAGCACAACCCATTATACAAGCGATAGAACACGCACAAGGAGGCAAAGTTTCTCCTTTAACGTAATGGTTCAAGATCGCTCCTGGGATTGGGATCGTCCACGATTCGCACAGCACGTCTCTGAAGCGAGTCAAAAGGCCAAGCTTGTATCCAGATGCAGCAATACTCAGAGGTGACAGCAATACTCCATCTGGAGACGGACTTGTGACTTATATAATAGAAGTCTCTGTCCCGGGTGAAGTATCGCTTCGCTTTGTTGAGCACCCCTAGCTTTTTAGATGCCAGCTTGGCTTTGCCTTTTAAGTGGCTCCGAAACTGGACGTCGCTGGAAATATCGACACCAAGGATCCCAATACTCTCTGAGATGGAGAGGGCTGCGTCTTGGAACCGTGGGGCCATAGTGAATGGGGTTTTTTTTAGCAGTCAACGCGCATTCTTGTGTCTTGGGGGGGTTGGACTGGACCAGATTACCCTGGCCCCACTCAGAAACTCTGACTAGAGTGGTCTCGAGTTCGGACACAAGTTGTTCGCGACTCCCTTACACAAAGGTACGAGGAATCTTTGCACGGCCCGTATAATAAGCATGCCCAGTGCTGTCATCCGCATAACGATGAATGCTGTCATTAGAAAGCATGTCATTGATATGCAGCAAAAACAGCGTGAGGATATCACTGAGCCTTGTGGGACGCCAGCATTAATGTCCATGCTTTCAGAGCAACTGCCATCTACTACGGCTCTTATGCATCTGCCGGACAGAAATCTGGCGATCCAACTGCACAAACCCTCGGACAGTCCCTAGGATGGTAACTTTGACAGGCCTTGGTGCCAGCCAGACCCGATCGAATGCCTTCGCTATGTCCAAGCTGACCGCTTAAGCCTCATGGCTGAAACCTAGAAGGTCACCGATCGGGCGACCGTGGCAAAAGCCATACTGATGGTCGCTGATCAAATCGTATTCTTCTAGGTATCTTAAGAGCTTTGTGTTGATGACTCGCACCATCAGCTTGGAGAGAAGGGAGGTTTTATTTGGGTTTAAATTATTCGAATTGAATGAAACTTGTAAATCATGTTGAAAACTGTCGCCCGGAGTGACAGTTGTGTAGTGGTATGATCTTACAGCTTTTTGTTATGATTTAATCAAGTTATTTCCACTATTTATTCGATAGATATTGTGTTATATTCTAATACAGGAAAAGACTGAGCCGGACGGTGAAAAAGGCCCATACTGCCAGGATTGCGATGTGCAGTTCGTTACCGAAGAAGCGTGGAAGCGGCATATGGTCACCTCTGCCAAGCACGCGCCAACTAACGACTTCAAGTGAGTGTTACATTGCTAATTAAGAAATAATAAATATAGTCGTTGGGTTATAGTTTTGTCCAACCCACTTAAAGGAGCAAATTTATTTACTAAAACCGCAAAACACCAAAATGACCATATTGTAAAAAGTCGACCTAGAAAATTCAATTGATTATTGACTCGTACCTCCGTAAGCAATAGATTACGTGTGCACTAATAGAAAAATGGCGGTCCAGGTAATATAATTCTCAAGTGTTCAGGTAAACACCAGAGTCCAGAAGTGTATTGAAAAAACTGGCCAAGTGCGAGTCGGCCTTCCGCACGAAGAGTTCCGTACCATTATCTATAAAAACGGCCAAGAGTACAAATCGCACTTGGCCAGTTTTTAATATTTGTTGTTATAGCGGCAACAGAAATACATCATCTGTGAAAATTTCAACTGTCTATCTATCGCGGTTCTTGAGATACAGCCTAGTGACAGACGGACGGACGGACAGGCAGCGTCTTAGTAATAGGGTCCTGTTTTTACCCTTTGGGTACGGAACCCTAATAAAACAATGGCAAACTGGCGGCCATAAAATGCAGAATGCGTGTACCGTCACATTTGTATAAAAGCAATTTAAACTTTTGGCAAAGACACTAGAGTTGATAATCCTGTAAAATTTTAATGCAGTCTTTATCTGCGAAGTATTCTTATCTTTTATGATGGACGATAATGAGTTTGCAAAACCGCATAATATGACAATGGATTGGACACAGCCAAAACCGAACACCTATAATAATACTTCCGTATATACACCTCCACATCCAAATGGTCGACGTCCGATCGGCCGACCAAGGTATGCTGGATAGATGAATCTCTGCCAGCTTCAAACAGCCGACTCTGATTGGCGACAAGCTGCCCAGGACAGAGCACAGTGGCGTGTCTTAGTGCCGAAGTCCAAGTCCACTTTTGGCCGCTGAGCCAGTGTAGTGTTGGTAAAAATCATAAGTAAAGGACCTGAGCTACTACCGCGAAACGAAAACGAACTAAGTTCATGTATTCCCCTCTCATTCGCACTTGCGAATTCGAGCGACAGAGAGGGAGAACTTCGTTCGTTTTTGTTTCGTGGTAGCAGCTCTGTTGTATACATGTAGCTGTAAAGTGTTCGAATAGGCGTTTGTTTCGTTTGTGTTAAACATTTTAAATTATTTTATGTCTATTAAACACGCTACAACTACATACAATAGGTCCCTTACTTAATTTTTTTACCTACAAGTGTTATGTACACCTACATTTGTAGGTCTGTTTAAATTGGGGTTGGACAGGACAGGCTAGGGTTATCAAGTTAGGAGAACTTTAGTGCATTCATTCATCCTTGAGTCCTCCGCTAGAAAGGGAATGTGGCGACTGCCTTGGAGTTTTTAGGGGCTAGAAATAGCACTTAACCCCGTTGTCCCCCGGCTGTACAGCGTAACTCACTTTAAGAAGAAATTATTTAATTATTAAATTTCCGGCTGTCGTAGTTCCCTATATCCTTTGTCAAATTTAAACCTATTTACATAGCGTAGTGTGCTAAAGACCCCAAGGCGATGGGGCCAAGCCTCTATGAAAAATTACCGCAGCGAGTGAAAGACATAGTTGTTTTTAGAGACGCTAAAAATACACTAAACTTTACCGTCGCCTAAGAAAGTTCAGTGTACCAAAAAAACAAAACTAAGGGGCATATTAAAACTCTTCTTAGATGTATGTTGGAGAATTTCATAAAAAAATATTAAATATATATATTTGGATTTGGTGGAGAAAATAGAGGTAAATAGTATTTTTACACCTGCTATTCAGAAAAAGAGTAATTGTTGCCTTCGAATCAGGGATCAAAGTCGTACTTCTCTTCAGTCATTTGATGGCATCATTGACTCCTTTCCTCATAGAAGGTGTGGGAAGCAGTACGTGTCACTCGGTAGCAAAATTATTATTTGTAAGACATTTTATGTTTTTAGCAGCGGGCCTCATGAAAATAGGAAGTGTCATACGGTAGTAAAGTTATTTCCATGTTGGGCGTAAACATTTGAATCTCTCGCTACGCTTATAATTTTGTTGTATAATCTTTCGCTTCACTCGGGATTCAATATACCGTAAATATATTTATCTATTCATAGGAGTACCAACAGCAATAAAACTAAGTAACAACATTATTAGTTACAGCAGAGCCAATTACAGGATCTCACATATATATGTAGCGTTTGAGTAATACTTATACTTAAACAAAGTACTAAAACAAAATGCGTACTCGGAACACAATTACACATCCAACAACATTAATTAAAATATTGAAAAAATTATTTGATTTGATTACACAATGAATAACATAGTTTTGCTCCCTTGAGACAATCTATTATTGTATGTGTCGTGCGCCGGTCCGTATTTCCTGTTAGGGTAGGTGCACACTGAGCACCAGTTAGTGCGCAAGTACCCTCAAGGTGTGGTTGTTTGCGCAGGAACGGTTGCCGCGCGTGCGGCAGCGTGTTCGCGACGGGCGAGGAGCTGCGCCTGCACCACCGCGCCGCGCACGCGCGCCGCCGCCCCAAGAACTACGGCAAGAAGCAGGCGCACGCCTGGCCCGCGCCCTGCGACCACGTCAGTACATGTCGATACTATACGTAGTGGTTGCACAGGACGTTTTGGGGGGCGCTAGTGTTTGTACCAAATTTTTGCCCTTTCATCATCATCATTATCATGTCAGCCGAATGACGTCCACTGCTGGACATAGGCCTCCCCCAAAGACTTCCACAATGACCGGTCCTGCGCCATCCGCATCCGGCGGACACCGCGGCCCTTATTACCAGGTCATCAGTCCACCGTGTGGGGGGCCTGCCCACGCTACGCTTTCCGGTACGTGGTCGCCACTAGAAAACCTTTCCGCCCCAACGGCCATCGATTCTACGTGCTATTTGCTCCGCCCAATGCCACTTAAGTTTAGCGATTCGAAGGGCTATATTATCGGTCACTTTGGTTCTGCTGCGGATGGCCTCATTCCTGATGCGATCACGTAGAGACACTCCCAGCATAGTCCTCTCGATTTTTATACCTTTTACTGTGCTCTAATTATAGTTCATCCCATATAGACCTTTTATAGTCTTTTAATAACTAACAAACTTAAAAAAAGTTGAAAAAACCCCCGACATTTTCATTCCAAAGTTGAATATCTAAAAAACGGCTAAACCGATTTTTATTTGAGTCGCACTCAAATCGTTTCATCCGTTAAAGAGCTACGGTCCACTGACAGACACATATATACAGATACACATGTTAAACTGATAACACCCCTATTTTTTGTTCCGTCGGGCCCCGAAGGTTAAAAACTGGTTCGAATGGCACCAAAAAAAAGTAAAATAACGTATTTTATTGGCAGTGCTCGGAGGAGATCCCGAACGCGCGCGAGTACTGGACGCATTTCCGCCGCGCACATCCGGACAAGCCGTATCCCATACAGAAGAACTACATCTGCGATATTTGCGGGAAAAGTTTCAGGGTACGTCATATTTACAGATCAATTTAAAAATTGTTATTTTATTACTTTCGAATTCCACTGTAGCAGGGCTTATTACCCGTTTCTAAGTAGTCTGATTGCTCAAGCCAGTTCGCTTTTGCTTGCGGTGCAGGATCATCAATCGGTCACTGACTCAAGTGGATGGAAATTGAATGGACGAAGGTGGATGGAAGCGTTGAAAGGGCGAAACTTGTAATGCTAGGGTCAGAAGAACCCGCAACTGACGAACCTGTATGAGGAGATATATGAACCGAAAGAAGTACCCAAAGACTCGTAGTGTTTGGCGATCTTTGGTCTCCGCCTACCCCCAAAGGGATGTGGGTGGGAGTGAAAGTATAGATAAATTATCGAGAACTTGGAGTTGCATATGTAGTGGTTACACTGTTCGCATTAAAAGGAAAAAAATTAAAAGGGTTTTCTCAATATAATGAGGTTATTTTACTCTAAACAAGTGGAATGAGTATACACTTTTTTGCTTCTAGTCGCTATTATTTAAAACGTTCATTTTATCTGATATGTCACAAGTTTTACTTAGTTATTTTAGGGTTATATGATGAAAATTCGATGCATTTCCTGGCCTTGACATTGACGTCTATTCTGTTTATTTTCTTCACCATCGTAAATACAAATATTTTACCAGTCCACAACATTGTTATTGTTTTAATCCGTTCCATTGCTAGTCATAACGCTTTGTATGTTTCTTTTCGCTACATATCATTATTTAATATTTTCGACCTGAATGAATGGTAAGTGATACGGTGCGGCCGCAGGATGATTATGTTCTTTTAAAATTTCATCTATGTAGTACTCACTAAATCGCACGAATCCATTAAAAATCATTTGGAGATAACAGACATACAGAATCATACAATAAAATCAGACGTATATTTAATGCAACGTAAACAGTATGTAATGCTGAAGGGTTTGGAGGAGGTGGTTGTAGTGAATGATAAATTGCTTGGTGAAGAGCCGTATAAAAGAACCTTTATTCAAAATAGTCTACATAATTTATGCACATATGGTTATCGCTTATACAAGCAATATGCGTCTATCTCGCAGTAACCATTGTTACTGCTAAACACTAAATGTGGTCAATCGCCATACTACAAGTATTTATAATTTGACACTGACATTATTTTTTGTCTTTATTTCGTCAAAATGAAACAAAACTGGGGAAAAATCAAATTTTAAATACCTGTAAACACACAATACCACTACATATGCAAATCCGAGCTCTCGATAATTGATGTTCTCTATATCCATCTATGTATATAAAAAATAATATACCTCTACTTGATGTATTACCGCCCACTATTCGGTAAATATTCACGGATCATGCGTCAGTACTAGTAGTCACTCTTCTGTGGCTAGTGTGTTTTACCGCCGTAAAATATAATGCACTATTACATCTACAGGGTAACGCGTTCCTGGTATACCACAAGCGTACCCACTTCGAGGAGCGCGCCTACAAATGCGCCCAATGTCCTAAGGCTTTCCACAATCGGACAAACCTTCAGATGCACGAGAAAACGCACTCCGACGCACGGCCATATCCGTGTACTGTGTGCTTTAAGGCTTTTAAGTGTAAGGGGGCTTTGGATCGGCATTTCAGGGTAAGTATTTTTTTGCATTAGTAGTTGATAAGAAGCTGTAATCTGCCGTTGGTATGAGGCTCTCAAACGGATTTGAGTCCCGATTCGCACCACTAAGTTTTTTTACTTAGATACATATTGTTCTCTTTTATCATCCTTTGGCTTTTTGGAGATTTTAGTTTTTATTGAGTTTTATGTGTTCACTACAGAGCCACACCGGTGTAAAACCCTACGAGTGTGAAGTCTGCGGCAAAGCGTTCGGGCAGTCCAACAGCAGGAAGCTCCACGTGCGGACAGTGCACCTCCGCCAGCCCGCGCCGTACGTCAGCCGCGCTAGGAAGAGACGCCCGCCACTTGAATAGTGACGTGAATAATTAGTAGGAATGCTATATGTTGGTGCCGTGACCAAGATAGGGACTGTGTGTGTGTGACTTGAGTGTTTTTTGATATGATGGTTCCCGCAATATCCCAGCCTGCTAGATAGAGAAGTCAAGGAAAGAAGTGTTAATAGTGTAGTAGTAATGAGTAGTATTAGTAGGTTCGCTCCATGTTGGTGCCGTGACCAGGATAGTGACTACGTGTGTTATACAAGTGTCTTCTGATATAGGGGCTTCCGCAATATCCTAACCGTGCTAGAAAGGGGTGCCTGCCGCCTGAATAGTGGTGTGAATAATTAGTAGTGTTAATAGGTTCGTTACATGATGGTGCCGTGATCAGGACAGTGACTACGTGTGTGATATGAGTGTCTTCTGTTACGAAGATTTCCGAAAGATCTCAACCGTGCTAGAAAGAGCTTGTTACTTGAATAGCACCCTATATCATTAGTATTATCACAATTGGTGCCGTAAGATCATTCCTGCTGTATTTCAGCCGTGCTAAAAAGAGCAGTGTTACTTCAGAGTGGTTCATATGTTAGTAGTGGCGTCGTTACATAATGATGCTGTGCCCAAGATGAGGAGAGTTCTTTTGTGTTTTACAAGTTATATCGTTTGCTAGACGACAGTGTGAATGAGACGAAAATTAACTAGGCCGCGCGAAGAAGCTGGTTATCTAGTGGAGTCACTTCATTCCGATGTGAAACCCTACGATTGCGAAGTCTGCGGCAAAGCGTTCGGATCTCTCTATCCCACGCCGTTCGTCAGCCGCGCTAGAAAGAGACGTCCGCCGCTTGAAAAGTTCGTAGTGTTAGTAGGTTCGCTACATGTTGGTGCCGTGACTAGGATTGTAACCACGTGTGTTATACGGGTGTCTTCTTATATGAGGGTTGCCGTAATATCCCATCCGTGCGAGAAAGAGCTTGTTACTTACAATAGCAGTCCCTAAATCATAAGTGGAATCGTGACCTAGATATAGAAGGTAGTTTCGTCTTTTAATAAGACTGATGCCGCTGTATGTAAGCCACGCTCTCTGCTGTTGCTGTTGCTGTGGCGCTAATAGCTTATCATCAGGCGATTTGTCTGCTCGTTTGCCTCCTATGTCATAAAAAAACACATATGTTAGTTACTTGTTCGTTACATAATGGTGCCGCGACCAAGATACAAAAGGTGTTTTGAGTTTTACGAGTTATATTCAAATGTTCTAAAGTGCGTTCGAAACTCGTGTTTACCTTGCTGGAATGGGTATTTTTAGTGTTTTTCAGTGATCACGTGTGCTTTGTATGTGTCAATATTTGTCAGTCTGGAATCTAATGTAGCATAATTGTGTACTGGCAGTGCTAGAAAACGTGATAAAACTGATAAATAATGTAAGTACATTTCTTTCGATAATGGTTGGCTAATCATTAGTGTTGGGTCCATAAATTTAAAGCGTTCTATAAACCTATTTAACAGGATATAGTATCATTATCACAACCAATTTCTGTTTATTTTGTAATAATATGTGTACTTAATTATTTAGACAATATTTTCGACCCATTCAAAAGTGTTAATGTACAGACTTCGTCAAAAGTATTATGCACCCATGAGTTTTTCGTGTAAGAGTAAACTTTATAGAGATATTTTTTATAAGGAAATTATTAAACTTATAGTCATTTATTGCGACCATAGTTTGTACAGATCTGTATATATAGGTACATTTGGATTTATATGGGCCCAGGAAGGACGTAGCAGTTTAATTACAAAGTCATCTACTTAACTGAAATTTACATTCACATTATTAATTTCAATGGCAGGTCCTTAAATATTACGTTTGTTTTAAATAAAATCTCAATGCAATTAAATTATATTAGGGATAATATGTAATATTTCATTAGGTATGTGGTTTTGTGTTCCTGGTGGTGAAGGTCGCCAGAAAGTGAGGGACATGTTTATGTATCTAGTTTATCTATCTGTCAACATAACGAATCCTTAAGTTAATGAAGGGTCGTCAACGCGCTTGTGATTCGCAAGCGTTCATAGGCGACGGTTTCCGCTTATTATCAGGCAGGCCGTAATCTTGTATGTCACCGTCGTTGTATATAAACATATTTTATATATTTATATAGTTTTTTAATAGCATGTAAAGAAACAATTGGTTCTTTTATTGCAAGCTTGTCTTTTTCTAGGCTTCAGTGTACTTAATGTAAATAGAAAAATGTATATGAACTAAAGTTTTCTAGCTGTTTATTTGTATTTTATTCTATTTTACGTCATCGTGTATCTTTTTAATTAATAAATATCATCTAATTTTAATTTAAAAAGGGGTGCTTAATGCTTTGGACGATAGCTGTATAGTATAATTATGTAACATTTACACAATAACTGAGTATGTCATGTTATTAAAAACTTTTGATAATAATTAAATAACTACACGTATTTGTTAATTATAATTATCTACCCTTTCTTAGTGCCATCACATAACTTAATATGCGCTACATCGAGATCGAGCATAATATCTGTGATACTTAATCATCACATTTGAATCAGTATTTTAACCTTTATAATTATTACTTTAGAAATATGGACTATGAAGTAAGAAGTTTATTTGTACATAAAGGTTTACACGTTGAACATGATATTGATAAGGAATGTAGTACTGCATGCGTGTGAGCTACTTATATTTATTAAAACTGGTTACTATGTATATAATAATTTAACCCTTTCACTGAGCATGACTTGTCAATGAACAGGTACAGTCAGACAAGAACTGTTCTACCACATTTAAACCTTAATTAATTAAGAGTCAAAAAGTGGTACAAAAATTATTTGCATTAATGTGCGATGAATTTTCACTTCATATGTGCGGTGAAAGGATAATGGGGTTTATCTTACCCTTAAGATTTATCTTTAAGGGTGACTTATGTGAACCTGGCAATATTATAAATAAAATAATAAATTGCTGCGTAACACTATTTTGTGTTTTAATACGGACCCAAACCCATCACTTTGTGACGTGTAATTGTCAACATTTCAAATTTTCAAGCACAATGAAATATTAACTCATTCCGTTAACTTGTTAACAAGAAACCATTTTTTTTATATTTTATAGCTACTAGTTTTCAAGATATTCATGAATATGTGATGAAAGCCTCCCATCGTCTATATGACGTCACAAGGCTAAATCGTGACATTCACAACGCACAAAGAGAACAGCAGTACACTTTCTTTAGTGACTTCGCCTTATTAATAGTGCTTCTGTACGATTTTTTACGCTGTGGCGCCTTACTTGTCACTTACTCTCTTTTAGAATGAAAATAATAATAATATAATTAAGTATGAAATCAGGATATTTTCGTGAATTTAAAAATGTAGTTATATTTATTTTTTTATCCTTATTCGATTTAATCGGAAAGAAGCCCGCTTAAAAAATGAAATGCTGTCTATTTAGGTGTAGGACCTCCGCTTTCATTTCTATCATCAGACCAGCTCGATGAGTGTACAAAATTGCAAGAGGCTAATATTACTGTATCCCCTGGATGGGGCAGAGAGCTTCCATTCCGTCAGTTTGGTCTCGAGATTCGCGCTTCAATTCGCTCTAAGTCTTGCCTATGGCCTTCGCCTCTGTGATGATTGTCCGCCGCCAGGTTTGCTTAGGTCGGGCACGATTATGCTTTCCTTGGGGATTCTAGACTAGGGTTTGCCTCGTGCCTTTCAAGCAAAAGTTTACCTTTTCGGCAATGTCAATTAGAATTCCACATCCCACTTCCACGGAAATCGACCTTATTGATATTGACAAAGAGGGGCCTTTTCCTTGAGAATGACACATAAATACTTAATGAACAAGTCATCTAACAAATGAAGTTAAATAAAAACTTAAAGGTAGAATTTATAAGTTTTAACGTCAGGTATCCAAAACCAGTGTTATTGATGTCATCGTTTTAGTAATTATTACGCAGTATCTTCATTTTCAACACAGTTTCGTTCCATCGTAATATAAGCTGGCTTTATTAGAACGTTCATTACACTAAGAATTAAAATTTACAACTTCAAAATAATTGCCGAAATGGGTAAAGAAGTTTTGAAGTCTAATAACCAGTTTAGTCTTGGCTTTAACTTTGTAATTAATGGATTAAAAGTTGAGAGTTTCGATTAATAACTTATTATTAGTCTTATTAACGGAAACCTTTGGAGATTTACTTCATAATTCACAGATGTTATTGTGGTATGACCACAGAATAAGTAATTGGCTGCTTGACTTTTGTTATGGTGCTATAAAAATATATTAAAGCTCTAGCACTATTAACACGCCACGCGACTAGCCGAAACGCGACGCGTGATTAGCCGAAACAAATATTTCTATTTTCTATGTCCAGAAACACATTATTTGTACGTATCATGCCTGGTGTTACTGGATCTTAAAAGGACGAAATAAAAAATTTCTTTATTTAAAGAGAAAACATTAACCGCGGCTTCCCATGTGCTTATTATGCCAAATGAGAAATCGAAACATGGCTTTGATATTTTCGTACCATGGTTAGGTGCTCAAGCAGAATATAAGATGAGGTAGTGACATATAAGATCAATGAATTCTTTCTGAAGGCGACTATTCTCACATTTACTTAGAGCTCTTACAGATGGTCTGTGGCCGTCTCGCAGACATTAAGACGGTAAGATACATATTGTTAAGGATCGTTACATACGAGAGGCACTTCGAAAGATCTCTCCTATACACAGGAACACATTTTTGATGACAAACGGTTTTCAGACTATATAATTAGAAAGGAGCTGCTACGAAAGACTTGCGCAAAGAGTTGCACATACGGAGCAGAACAGTGGCCCGCAGAGTACAGCAGTTTCCCTGTCCGCCCTGGGCCATCTACTAGTACATGTGCTCTCGCCGCTCAAGATAGAAAACGCAAAGTCGGGTCATTTCGTTCCGCTACACACGGCGAAGACCATTGTGTGTAGGACGCTCAGGTAGGACCCTTCTCGAAATTCATCAAAATTATTCACCAAAGAAAATCCAAAGATTGATCACTGCTAAGATAGAACAGGGTGTGCTAGAGTCAGCCCAGTCGACTTCATCCTTCGGTCAGACATTCCTCTGGTCCGTAAAAAGGGCGGCACATGCGTCCAGTCGGCAACTCAACAAGTATGTATAACTACGTGGGTAAGTTTCATCTTATAAACACGTAGAACACAAACACGTATTGTTGTTTCTGTACCTATACTTTTTGTTGTGCCATCATTATATTTAAGTTATATATACTATGTAATAGGTATACTAGCTAACATTGAATAAATGTCTTATTATTATTATTATTATTAGAAGGTGCCCGACTTCCTGCAACCACGGGCCCAAGCTGGATTTTCACAAAGCATAATTGGAAGTATGCTTTGCTTTGGGGTATGTGGTCATTCCCGTCAGTGCAGCAAATCGATGATTTCAACGTCAATTGTGCCAATGTCTCTCGACTTCACCCACGACATTTGCTTCGGTTGCCAATTGGATCGCTCATATGCTCTACTCTCGAGGAATAAGGGCATTATTAAGGACATCATTATTTATTTAGAGGATTTTCTCCTTGCCTGTGAAAGCCGGTAGCTAATCCAGAACCAGGTAGCTCTAACTATACAGATTTTGAAAGGTCTAAGCTGGTTGATAAGCCACAAAAAATAACAGAACATAGAACGAAAATGTCAGGAAATGTTAACGACCAGGTGCGTCCCATTGAAACAACTTCAGTCGTTACTCGGCCTATGCAAGTTCGTCAGTTTTGTCGTCCCGAGAGGTGGATCGGCTACACCGGTACCAGTTCCGCCATTTACCGTCCTTGACGACGAATGCGTTAGATCAAGGCTGGGGCGCTCTGCTTCAACAACAAGAGGTCAATGGTCAGAGTGGGAGTCTCGTCAAAAATCTACTTAATCTTCTGAAAACGATTGCATTACAGAAAAAAATAACGCCACAGAATCGAATGCAGCTGAAAAAAATATAGATACCTCGTCTTTATGGGCCTTTTGGCACTTATTTGAATGATTTGTGAAAACAGCGCGTCGGCTAGTATTGGGCTGTTTGTGGGTGTTGCGTGGAAGTACTTATGAGAATGGGTCGAGTTTTTGCCATTCGTGCCGACAACGAAGATCGAAGATGTGCCTAAGTGCGGGAATAATTAATGTTTTATGGTCCGCAGTTAGTGATCGGGTTCAATTGTTCTAAACCAATCATTTGATGAATGCTCAATGAAGGGGATGCTATTAAAATAAACTTCCAATTCAGCCTATTATGAAACTAACATCCATTTGAAATCAGGACTACGAATATAGGTAGCTTAAGACCTAGACTATTTACAACCGGCTGCTGTTGTTCACCTCACCAAGATACGAGTACAGCGCACTCTCCTAGTTAGTTTATCCTGGCTAATAGCTACGACAGGACTACTCGCAGAGGACAGGGAGACGTGGCTACAGTTGGAGGAGGCTTTACCCGAAAGGGGGTCCCGTGATATAATTGGGATAGACTTATAAGTAAATTGCAATTTACCAAACATATATTATAACATAACATTTTTAATTCAATTTTATTTTATTTTTTACATTCTTTTTACAATTTTAATTATAATTTATGAATTTATTCTCATCATTATCATATAAGTATATCCCAATTAAATTAAATAATATTATCATATAAATAACTATTTTATCATATTATACTAACATATTAGATTATACAAAAATTAATAAGTTGCTATAAGTAAAATATAGTTGCTTAAAAAGTATGGTTATTAAAAAAACTGCATGTTAGTAAATTGTGTTGCATTATTATTGGAATTTGGATCGAAAAAAGGCTTTTTTATTTTATTTATTTATTAATAGCTACGACCACTCCTTAAAGAGGGGATCGATGAAGAAAGAGAGAAGAGTTTATCTTGATCTCGAGATCCGTAAGAGTGCCTATATTGTACGGCCATGATAATGCCCGGCCACAAGAATGTCCGGCCCAGTAATCCGCGTCCAATGTACATGGATTACTGGGCCGTGCATTATTTGGCCGAGCATTATCGCTCTGAGCAAACTTGGTGCGGGTCAATATTTGAAAGCCACTTTTGTTCGGGCCTATAATGCGCGGCCCAGCAATCCACGTCCAAAAAATCGGACGCCAATTACTGGGCTGTACATTCCTGGGCCGCGCAATATCATTCCGAACAAATTTGGTCCGGGGCAAGAAATGGAAGCCAGTTTTGTTCGGACCGAAAATGCCCGACCCTGTAATCCCCGTCCATCCACAGACAGTATAAACTTAAATAGGTAGTTAGAAACTAAGCGAGACGACGGAGCGCTCCGCGTGGCTCCTATTTCTGGGCGGTTTGCCCTTCGGGCATCTGCAGCTACCTAACGAACCTAACCTACCTACTTTTTGACTTAGTGTTAGATTCATCCTAGTAGCTATTTGTTATCTGTGGAAAGTGGACGCCAATTACTGGGCCGGACATTACTGGCCGTGCATTATAGGTCTGAGCAATCTTGGTCCGGGGCAGCAATCGGAAGTTAGTTTTGCTTGGCCCGAGAATCTGCGTCCAAGGCACTGCACGCCGATTATTGGGCCGGACATTACTGGCCGAGCATTATAGGTCCGAGCAATCTTGGTCCGGGGCGGCAATCGGAAGCCAATTTTGTTCGGGTTGATAATGCTCGGCCCGAGATTCGGCGTCCAAAAAAGTGGATGCGCATTCTCGGGCCGGACATTATTTGGTCGTGCATTCCTGGTTCCCGGCAATATAAACTTAAACTTGACGTGCGCTAAATATGTAGGCTGGGAGTCGGAGGATTCGAGAGAAACCAAGAATAGCAAACTTAATTCCTTTTAATGATGGAATTACAAAAATTAAAATAAATCAATTAAAATTAATTAAATGTAAGAGGTGCCTAATGGTCGATGTGAGAACCAAGAGTGCCGGATCATTCAGTATTTTTGGGAAACGGGGCGGCGATGTTGCGATATGCTGAGTCGACGCCACCTGGGTGGCTGCTTGGGCGGTCGCTGGTTATGCAAGCATATAACACCTCCATCCCCAGCTAGGCAACTATTCGACAATCTTGGAGAATATTGCCGAGTCATGATTTACTTGTATATTCCTGGGGTGCAGCTTCGGTTTTTCTGGTGTCTGGTCGATAGTTTCTGGAGCGTCGATTTTGCCTGTTTCTACTCGTAATGAGTTCCTTCGGCATCGTTTTGCAAATAGGCGACGACCGGTGGTTCCGGCAACGAGTGCGCACGCGCACAGTAGAGTATGTAGACTGGTATTGTAGTATGATACAGGCTTAAACGGTCGCTCTGTTTTATATTCACAGGAAGTTTCGAGGATATCTTCTTATCGCTGGCGTGCAAATTTTCCAGTTTAATAGAGTTCAGGGTCAGTGAAGGAGATGAGTCTCGAGCTTGCAGTTCGTCTGTCGGATTCGTGTGTGGTAGTTCCATGATTTTTATGGCATGACCGTCAACCTGGTCATTAGAGTTAGTAATGGAGTAATCTGGGGTTTTCAGAACGCATTTGTGCGGGATTCTAACAAGGTAGCTTCCTTGGATTGTTTTAAATTGTTCTTGGCCACAGGAGGTTTGTACTTTAGTCGGCTCCGGTAGACTTATAATGTACTGCGTGCTGTCGAGCTGTTGTACCGCAGGTCTGGTCAGGAACACTCTCGTAAGTTGGCAGGACGAGCTGAGCTGCTGCGAGGTGATGAGCTGGTATGTGCAGTCAAGTTGGTTTTGTATCTTCTGGTTAAGTGGTTCCTCGCAGAGATGCCATGATTTGACCTTCGGACATTCTGTCTCCATGTACATAGAATCCTGTTCATGAATCGCTATGTAAGGAGAGGGAGGTATTAAGACCGGATGATTTTTATTAGGTATTACTGCTAGTTTATATAAATCGTAGACTCTATCTACCGTAATCGGCACCTTAAAGACTAAGACTACTTGTTTATCTATATAGTATGACCCAACTTTAATTAGGTCATAGTATTCCCTAAGATCTACTTCAAGGATCTCTTCCTTAGGATAGAGGACCTTTATTTTATCTAACATGCTTTTAAGAGTGGGAAAACTAAGTATCGCGTGAGGCATACTCGACGCGCGAATAAGAGCTAGTGCATTTCCTAGTTTATCTAGCTCTTCGGACAGGTTTTCTACATTGTCACTCAAAATGACCAAGTATTGTGCCAAGTGTGCAAATCTCATTAATTCTGTCTCACTGTTCTTTTCACCTTGTATCGCTAGTGTGACGGCCTGGGCTATTTTTTTTTGGTTTTGAACTATGTTATCTAATATTTTGGAGTGTTGCATCATCCAATTTTTAGATAGACTAATATGGTTATTAAATTCGGACTGTAATAGGTTCTCATTATTTTGAAGGGTTTTAATTGCAGCATTATATCTTATAGCGTCTGTGTAATCTAGATTTCCGGAAATGCTTTTAATGATAGATCCGAGACCGTCTATGAGTCCCCTTTTTACACGGTCGGGTTCGAAAGTCCTCACCTGTTCCGAAACCCTTTCGAGTTTTGCGCTGAGAAATGATACGTGCGGTTCGTATAGCGAAAAAGTTCTATTATTAAGTTGAGGTCTGAGGTTAAGTAATTGGGTCCGTACTGTATCAATTTTATGGTCAATGTCATTCAGGTCCACATGTTGCAAGAAAGCGTGGTAATGGGATATAAGTCTTGTCAGTCCAAGTTTGAAAGGCAGTAGTCCAGGTCCATTGTCGAGGCTTTCAAGTGTTACTTCTTCCGCCAGAGTCGTTTGTAGGAGGAACGTCAGTAGTATTCTGTAACAATTTTGAATTGTTAGCGACTCGCTTAAGACGCGACTTTGCTACGGCGCCTCTTTGCTTTTTAGTGTAAATATGGATAGGGAGGTCGGCCATTACAACGTCCTGTGTATATCGAGGAGCTAATTTTTGCCTACTGGCCATAGGGTTCTTAATAAAAACTTGTTGGTCGGCAGAGTATTCAATTTCAGGATCTCTGTTCCTATTCCTAGCTCACAGAGAGTTCGATTCGGTGTTCGAGGGAGGCTTCATTGATAATATCATAGACTTTTGTCATTCCTTGTCGATGGTGGCGTATGTATTCTTGTAATAAATGCTGTGATAAGTCTATGTCGAAAGGGTCGCGTGGGTCAAAATGTCCTGTAATTACATCTAAGGGCCTGCATTTAGTGAAACTGTGAATGGAACTATTGTACCCTAATAAAGCGTACGGCATAAGTTGTGAAGTAGGTTCCTTTGATCGTTCTAATTTCAATATTCTCAAGTGTTCAAGAATGGTTGAATGGAATCGTTCTACGATTCCATTATCATTAGGAGCGTGTGCCAGGACCTTATGGTGCTGAATTTTATGGAGTTTTGTGAATTCTGCAAAAACTTGGTTCGAGAATTCGGGACCTTGGTCTGAGACTACGGTAAGCGGTACGCGATGATGTGTAAAGTAAATCATAAGTGCCTGTATTACACTGATAGCAGTGCCATCTTTTAGGGGGTATGCTTGCGCGTATTTAGAGAAAGCATCTACTAAGGTAAGATATTTTTCATTTTGTACTGTAAAAAGGTCTATGTGAACTATTTCGAATGGCTTGGTAGGAGGTGGGACAATGCGAAATTGTTGCTTAATAGGATTCCGGTCATATTTTGCTTGGCCACAAATGCCGCATTCACTTACAAATTTGGCAATTTGCTCCTTCATCTTTGGCCAGAAATACCTGTGGGACAAAGCCAGGTAGCATTCGTTAATTCCTCGGTGATTAGTTTTTCCTATATGGTATTTCTGAATAATTTCCTGCTGTTGCAAATAGTCCTTTACATTCTCAACTTCTTTCTTTGTTAAATATATATTCATAGATGAGTTTCTGAATCGGTCTTGTAAGATGGGGATGATTTTGTACATAGCCAAAGGGGGGTAAATTATAATTCCCGTTTTAACCTTAGGGTTAACATGCTCCTTTATAGCGTTGACCAAATCTTCTTCAAGATTGTCCTCTGATATCTGGATTGTGGTCCGTGTGTGAGTGTCGAAAGGCTTCATAATTACTGCTCGTTTCTTAATGTCACCTACGATCGCAATTCGGAGTTGCCTATTAAATTTATTCAGGGGATCATCTGTGATTGGTATTTCTAATATAGGATTTTCCGCGCTTGTGTGGGCCGTGAGAGTAGATGATCCTGTCTCAGACGGGGTTGTGCGGGCAGTAAGGGTGGACGACCCAGACTCGGATGGAGCTTTTTCGGAGGGATTCACTATCATAGACCAAAGGGAACAAGTATCTTCATTATGAATTTCTACCCGGGATAGAGCGTCCGCATTCCGATTATATTTACCTTGTTTATAGACTACGTCATAGGTATACTCACTCAACTTTAATCGCCATCGAGTAAGTCTGGAGTTAAGCTCTTTTAGATTCCTTAACCATTGTAAGGGTTTATGGTCGGTGACAATCGTAAACTTGCGGCCATACAGATATAGACGGAAATATTTCGTTGCAAAAACGATTGCCAAAAGCTCTTTTTCTATTGTACTATAGTTGAGTTCGCTGTCGTTCAATGTTCTCGATGCGTAAGCAATCGGCCTATCAGATCCTATTGGTCCTTGAGAGAGCACCGAACCAATAGCGACATTGGAGGCATCTGTAGTCAAAATAAATGGCTTATTGAAGTCGGGGTACTTCAATATCGGGTCATTGACAAGTAAAGTCTTACATTTTTCAAAGCAATTGATAAAGTCATGGTTTTTGTATGTTATTTTTGATCCTTTCTTCAGGCACTGTGTCATAGGTTTGGTGATTCGGGTGAAATCGGGTATAAACTTCCTGTATAAATTTCCTAAACCAAGGAATCGTTTTATCTCAGTGTGAGTTTTAGGCAATGGAAATTTCTGAATGGCGGCAATTTTATCTGGGTTGGGTTTGATCCCATCTTTACTGATTACATGACCTAAATACGCGGTTTCTAATTTTAGAAATTCCGATTTGTCCATTTGGATTTTGAAGTTTGACTCACGAAGGCGTTTGAACACCTTTTCTAAGTTTACCATATGTTCCTGAAGCGAAGTACTAAAAACTATAATGTCATCTAGATATACAAGACAGACAGTATTTTGTAAATCTTTTAAAACATTGTCCATGACGCGCTGAAAGGTGCAGGGGGAGTTTTTGAGACCCATGGGCATACGGAGAAACTCAAAATGGCCGTGCTCTACATTAAATGCTGTCTTGGGGATGTCCTTTGGGTCCATTTCCACTTGATAAAAGCCGCTGGCAAGATCAAGTGTTGTGAAATATTGACAGTTACCAAGTTTGTCCAGGACATCAGTTATATCGGGGATCGGGTATTTATCGTCCAGGGTTTTCTCATTAAGTTTTCTGAAATCCACAACTAACCGCCATTTTGTCGAACCTGATGCGTCAGCCTTCTTTGGGACTACCCAGATAGGGGAGCTCCATGCAGATTCCGAAGGCCGTATGATATTTTGTTCCAGCATCTTAGCAATTTGTTCTTTTACCTCATTACGGTGTACGAAAGGATAACGATAGTTTTTACTATAAACTGGTAATTCATCTGTGGTTCTTATGCTATGTCTTATCTTATTAGTGAAACTAAGCGGTTCGCCTTCTATATAAAATACGTCAGCGTATCGTAAGCATAGGGCTTCTAAATTAGCGCGTTCCTCTATGTTCAAATGATCGGTGCGCAAGCGCGATAATACGTGGTGAGCGCGATCTGAGATCGGCTGTTTAGTGCGGCTGCACTCAATGTTTAATATTTCAGCCTGTACAGGACGATCCATGGAAAAAATTACGTCATTCGGGCTTGTGTTCGTAACTTCTAATATCCCCCGGCTATTGTGTATCGTCGTAATACATTCAGCTATGAGGCAATTAGATATAAATTGACGTGGGATAAGCGCATCTCCCTCCTGACCGTTAATCGGGACCTTAACGAGTCGTGATGAATGGGCAGGTATTATATCTTCGTATAGATTGCAGTTCCTAGAATTATACATCCTTATAGGATTCGTCGCGTTTTTTGTAACTAAAACGTTATTTTTTAAATCAATATTGGATTCCCATTTGTTAAGTAAGTCTAAGCCAATTAAGCCATCGAAATAGTTGTGAAATTTATAGATGAAAAAAGTTACGTCGTTGTTATTGTTAAATTCCGAGAAGCACGGTAACGTTACCGAGTAATCGTTCCGGCTCGTGGCATGCACATTCGTCACCTCGAACGGATCGTATTTCCATTGTGCGCTGGGAAAGTGTTTCCTAACCGAGTCGGGATTTATAAAAGACTGATTGGCGCCGGTATCTATGAGCAGTTTAAGTGGTGGGTTAGCTATTTGTATATACGGCAATTGCCGTTGTGTCTGCAAGTTCAGTTCTATTTTTGTCTTCCTAACTTCGGAGATTTCCGAAAATCCTGGGGCTGTGTAGGAGAAGCTTCATTTTTATAAGGTTCTCCTGCGGAGTTCGGGTACGAAATCTCTAGATATTGAGGTTGGTGCGCGGACTCGACATAGTAAGCATCATCAGTAGGGAACTCGCCATAGTTGCCGTCCTGGTAATATTCACTATAATCGTCGCCATAAGGTTCATAGTCTAATGTATAGTCGTTGCATTCATTAATATTCATCTCCCTAGTTCTGGGATAGTTATTGGATGGTGGGTTCCTGGAATTGGACCAATTCTGAGTAGGTGGCAATGGTCTAGCCACATAGTGACTGACACCGCTCATGGGGCGCACGGTATTATTTCCATTATTTTGAGAATTATATCTAGGCCTAAATGAATTTTCCTGTGGGTTGTAGTTAGGTGGTCGTGCTGCAAACATTTGCTGAGTGCGGGTAGGGCCTTGAGGAGGCTGGTCTAGATTTGCTCTCCATACAGGTCGGGGTTGTTGAGGCAAAAATATAGGGTTTGGTCGGGATGGACCGGGAAAATTAAAGGCAGGTTGTCTGGATGGTGCACTGAAAAATGGTGGCATAGGGCCAATAGATAATTTGGATGGCTGAAAATCCGCTGGTTTCTTTTCTAGGCGATCATTACGTTGCTGTAAATACTATGTATTCATCTCTTCGTGCACAAATTCTAGGGCCTTCTCTATAGTTTCGGGCCGCACACAGCGAATACGCGAACCTAGGGGATCCTTAAGTCCCCGCACATATGCCTGGAGGGTCAACTTTTTATATAAATCACGTTTCGAGTCAATTGTAGTCTGCACGGTTTCATGTAAAGTTATGTACGTCATAAGGGTACTGAACAGGTTTTGACATTTTTCATAGAATTCCTGAGGGGTCGTGTTCCCCTGAGATAATAGCGCGAGATCGTTGTATAAAGAGGTCTCATCGCCTTGGTCCGCGAAATTATTAATAAGTGCACTGCGAATTCCAGCCCAGCTTTCTGGGACCCCGTTCGCATTGATTAAGCGGGCGGCTGGCCCGGTAACTTTATTAAGTATACCATTTATAAGTGCGAAATTGGTCAATTCTTGATCGGGACGAATAAACTCTTGTACTAATTGGTCACTTAATTTAATAAACCTCGTAAGTACATTAGGGTTACCATCAAACTCGGGTAACAGGCGGAGGGCCTTAAAAATTGAATCTAAATCTGCCATACTAACTACTTCCGTTTCCGAATCCGATTCCGAACTTAAATCAGAATTAATATTCCTAAAGCCGTCTAGTAAAACGATTCTATGATTACTGCCTAACCTAGGGGTGCTCGATCGCCGTGGATAGGAAATCTTTGAGTTTAAAAAAAACTACGACTATGAAAGTACCTCCTTTCCTAACATAAGCAACTCTAGAACGATTCTAAAGTACTCACATGCGCATTTCTGGCTCTCTGCAGTATCGATGGTTGGATACTCCTCCGTCCAGCTCGTAGGTTCCGCCCTCGACGTGATGACCGGATAGCTGCCCGGGCGCTGAGCGAGCGCGAAGTTTCGATATTAGAAATTCGGTGACCGCTCGCGAACCGGCCCGCGAGGAACGTCTCTCGACTGCGCCAAATATGTAGGCTGGGAGTCGGAGGATTCGAGAGAAACCAAGAATAGCAAACTTAATTCCTTTTAATGATGGAATTACAAAAATTAAAATAAATCAATTAAAATTAATTAAATGTAAGAGGTGCCTAATGGTCGATGTGAGAACCAAGAGTGCCGGATCATTCAGTATTTTTGGGAAACGGGGCGGCGATGTTGCGATATGCTGAGTCGACGCCACCTGGGTGGCTGCTTGGGCGGTCGCTGGTTATGCAAGCATATAACACGCTTGACCTTGATATTGCCTATTGTAACACATATTTTTTTGAACCCCACACCCTACCTTTTAATTAGGTCGTCTTTAATCAATTTATGGTAATCGATTAACGATTTTCACCACCGTCGATCCGTTGGATGATTAAGTCTTTCCTTCGCCACATGCAGGTTATCCTAGTTTGAAAATAATAAGTGTCAGGGTTACCACTATTCAAAAGTGCCTCACCCTTATTTCGGTTCTATTTAGCATTTGGTAGCTATTTAAACTTTGGTACTTTTTTAAATCGTTTCAGGAAGGTGTCTGAAATCTTTATTTCTGTTCCGTAATGGCCTTTTTAATTAATGGTGGGTTCGTGTTGGTTGGAATGGGTATTTCGCAAATTTGCAACTGGCAAGGTTCCGCTGCTGTCAAAGTTGACGGCTGGAACTGTCACTTCTCAGAATACTCGTCTAGAGGATAGGTCCTATTTTTAAACCCGGCTCCATTGTAGGAATCCGTAAGTATTTCTGCTGGATTGTGGGTTAAATTTGATCGCTTTTGTCCCTGCTATAAGATTTCCGTCGGATTTCCAGGAGTTCTGGGAAGTCACCGGGATCGGCCAACCGGTTACTGCTTTCAAGACCCTCCTGGATTGAAAGCTCTTCCACGCGCTGTAAGCATGGATTACTGTCTCCGGAGGTAAGTAACCGACTTTCTCCGTCGCATTCATATAGAAAAGAAACTACTTGGTGATTTCTAACCATAAAATATTCGTTTCAGGGTCTTTTACTTACCCGCCTTGAACGTGGTTGACTGTTGACTGTGGACTGTTGACGGGTCGCTGCCCTGCTGGTTTTATGGCGTGAGGCGAACGAGGCGTTCGTTCCACTTTACTCATTGAGGATCGCCTCAGCGATTTGCTACGTAGCCAGGCATCGACCGGTAACTAGCGGACGTGGGAGGTCGGTAGAGTGTCTTTATTTTATTTACGGCGCCCAAGCTCTTTTAGTACACTT
Source organism: Notocelia uddmanniana (assembly GCA_905163555.1). Lineage (NCBI taxonomy): Eukaryota > Metazoa > Arthropoda > Insecta > Lepidoptera > Tortricidae > Notocelia > Notocelia uddmanniana. The sequence goes on from LR991067.1 coordinate 20,607,017, forward strand.
ATAAAACTATTGAAACAGAAAGCGACAGTAACAGGCCGGTTAGCCAGCACCCCACATATTCCCTTAGTCTCTACCGCCTTAGCCGAGGCACATATTCTAGTGGTTAGCGATTGTTGTAAACGACGGTGAGGACTGTGACAGAGCAATAAACCTTTAGAGCTACTTGTGCTGTTTAATTCCACCATCCCCAGTCCCACCCGGTAACGGAGTGGTGTTACACTATGGATGGACGCGAATTACAGGGTCGGGCATTATCGGCCCGAACAAAACCGGCTTCCAATTCTTGCCCCGGATTAAATTTGTTCAGAATGATATTGCGCGGGCCAGGAATGTACAGCCCAGTAATCGGCGTCCACTTTTTTGGACGCGAATTACTAGGCCGCCCTGGGCCGCGCATTATCGGCCCGAACAAAAGTGGCTTCCAAATATTGCCCACCAAGTTTGCACTGAGCGATAATGCTCGGCCAAATAAGCCCAGTATACATTGGACGCGGATTACTGGGCCAGACATTCTTGTTGCCGGGCATTATCATGGCCGTACAATATAGGGACTCTCATTTATTAATAATATTACTAGATGAAAGCCCGGCTTCGTTCGGGTGAAATAAATAAGAAAGAAATAAACAAAACATTTATTCGTGACAGTTATGCAAACGACGAAAGAAATAGTGTACAAAAATGTATAAAATAAAAACATTACAACAACGGATTATGATGAAACTTCGAATCGTATAGAAATATAGTCTGTAGTCTGGATTGGGAATAAAAGTATGGAATGGAATTATATGGAATTGGGAGTAAAAGATTACGCAAACGACGTCACGGGCAAAGGCTAGTAATATGAATATATGAGTATCTTTGCAAGTTAATCCTAAGCATTTTTATAAGGGTAGTATTTAAAGGCACATAAAAAATTTGACATCGTAATCAGTACTGATTTGTATAGCTAAAATACTAATCGTTCATTCAAATTCAATTCAGATGTGCATTGTTAAATATTGATGTGCCAGTCAGTATTTTTGGTGCGAAGTCAGAGCTGCTAACGCGAAAAACAAATGAAGTTCGTGTATCTCCCTCTCTGTCGCACTTGCAAGCATAGAGCACGATCTACCCGTCAACCCCTGTCTCAAACTCCCTGAAAGTTACTCCTGTTAGCATTGAAATATACAGAAATTCAGTTTTTCGGTAATTATCTCTCCGTGGTATGTCCGAATTGCATTTTTTTTTAATCTAAACCATCGCCATGATGTCGTCTATAGACATAGAAAATGTGAGCGTGATAGGTTAAAAGGTCTAGGAAGAGTACGAACTCGAACGAAATACATCTGTCGCCTATAAGAATGAGCTTCGCTTCGCTCAGCTCAACTAACGTAAGCTTTGGCCCATCTACCCGCCCCCCTCACCCCACACTATAAGTCGCTGTCAAGATATTGTTAAGCGCTTTAAAGAAACAGTACCGGCCCGGCTAGTATGATAGCTTATACCGTCACGTTATATGGCAAAAATGTACTGAAACGTCACATAAAACGTGACGGTATAAGCTATCATACTAGCCGGGCTGGGCGACCAAGCTTTGTTCCGATCTTTAATGTTTTCCCGAAGAATACGAGTTATCCCTTATCCCGAAAATGAGACCTCTAGATCGATTCTTCGCCCCCGTGAACCCCATTGTAAACATCGAAGTCGTTAGAGCAGTTTCCGACAACCTCGAAATAAGTAAATTTTCTCGTAAGTAAGTACGGTCGGCCTCACAAGGGGCTGAACTTGAACACCTTACATAAACTTACCAACAAGAATTGCTCGGTTAAAGTGATTACATTGGATTTTACGTTACCTACGATATCTGCCACATACCTAGATATTGCTTGTTCTGGTGAATAGATATATTGACCTTTAAATAATAATAATAAAAAAAAAAATACTACTTACCACCTCCCTGCTACTGCTCAGTCAATATTATCGCTTACCATGGCTGCCCGGACGTCCAGTAAAATATTATAAGAACCCTCTGTATCCGTAAAGCCAAAGGAATATGTTTTCTTTGTCCCATTTGCAATGGGATTGGAACTCATTAGTCCCTACTGTCATTTGTTATATTCTATTCTACATCAAGTTGACTTTTAGGCCACTCTCGCATTTAGCGATGCGGGGCCGGTGTGCGTTATCATCAGCCGAGTCGGTGCAGATTCTTTACTGAGCGCCCTACAAGACCGGGATTAGTTTACAATAAGTATATGGAAAAACCTCTAATCGTATTCTAATAGCGGCTAAGTATTAACACCTTACCTTACCTACGCATAAAGGTCAGAACATATAATATTTAATAGTCAGAGATACCACTTCAATTACCTAACATTATCAATATTGTAAACTTTTAACATCCCACTCCAACAATAACCGAACTAATTCTCCATTAAAAACTAAATAGTTGGTAAACGAGCGTAATCTCCCTAATATCTATCAGCATTATTATTTGTATGGGGTCCATTGGGCTTTGAGTCTGTAGTTAATGGTAGGGATGTAAAGGACAGACTGTTAGATTGTCCCGATTAGAATTGGGCCCCAAGCGACATTCATAATGTGACGTCCTTGGCATGTCATAGGGATATCCCTTAGGTACTTTTATTCAGAAACCGAATGATACTTTGAGATATAAAGCAAAAAAGATCACTTATCATCTAGTGATATTGAGGATGTGCAACTATTGCGCTTTTGTTTCATATGACATGTAATATTTATCTATATTAATAATTTCGTGCAGGGGTACGGTAGACCCGAACGAGACCTGTCTCAAATTGAAGAACGTATAAAAATAACGATTTTTGAGTTGAACATATGTATCCGCAAAATTCGGATTGTCGCGTATTTTGCATTTAAAAGTGTTAATTTGATGACAAAACGTCGGCCATATTGCCCACAGACTATATTGCTATATTAAATTTGTTGGTTGACAGTGTCGGCTACGTTCGAAAATCGTGAACTATTTTTGCGTCCGGTATGTTGGCCAGGTTGCTGGGCTGCGTTCTGGGTGATGGGCCATCATCGCCCATTGTGTGGATTCGGCTAGCCGCGTCTGCAGCGTTTTGTTTTTGTAGTTTTCAAGCGTTCTATACACCTATCAGCCTAGCTAGCACGATAACTTATACCGTCACGTTATATGGGCGAAATGTATTAAAACGTCACATAAAACGTAACGGTATAATCTATCGTGCTAGCTAGACTGATTGTCACAACAACCGCCTTCAAAGCGAATGTATGGGGCCTGTTACAGTCGTGATATGAATCCATGTAACAGGCCCCATACATTCGCTTTGAAGGCGGTTGTTGTGACAATCAGTCTAGCTAGCACGATAGATTATACCGTTACGTTTTATGTGACGTTTTAATACATTTCGCCCATATAACGTGACGGTATAAGTTATCGTGCTAGCTAGGCTGATAGGTGTATAGAACGCTTGAAAACTACAAAAACAAAACGCTGCAGACGCGGCTAGCCGAATCCACACAATGGGCGATGATGGCCCATCACCCAGAACGCAGCCCAGCAACCTGGCCAACATACCGGACGCAAAAATAGTTCACGATTTTCGAACGTAGCCGACACTGTCAACCAACAAATTTAATATAGCAATATAGTCTGTGGGCAATATGGCCGACGTTTTGTCATCAAATTAACACTTTTAAATGCAAAATACGCGACAATCCGAATTTTGCGGATACATATGTTCAACTCAAAAATCGTTATTTTTATACGTTCTTCAATTTGAGACAGGTCTCGTTCGGGTCTACCGTACCCCTGCACGAAATTATCCCTTAGGTCGCATGGTCCGATTGACTAGTCCGATCAATCGGAATACGAATATATTTTTTTCCTGTTGGCTCGATTGATCGGACTATAAGGACTTCTCAAATCCTGACAGTCCTACTATCGGAGTAATGAGATTTTAAAAGTTCGTCTAGTTCGATCGATCGAACCACGAGAGCTTGAAAAATCCTCTTAATCCGATCACACAATTTTTATTTTTCCTGTTTGTCCGTCCGGTAGTTTTATGATTAATTTTGTAATCTACCAACATCTCAAAAGTGTTTTCTCACTTTTGGCGCGGAATTTTACTACCACAAAATAGTTATTTCGAGGGAAAGATCTAACAAATAGTCTTAAGAGCCCTTATTCTCTAAAAACCGCTCATGGATTTAGCCTGTTTTTGGTGTGAATTAGAATTAGTAAATTTTATATATTGAAATAATACGCATATTCTTTGATAATAGTTTATATTTACTCTAAGGCAGACGCTACAGTGATCTGTGCTTTATGGTATTGATGCGCTTTATTCAGTAGTACGCAACCACCTTTGCGGGCGTAAGAATATAATTTTGTTGTGATCTATTATTTCCTCCATCTTCCGTCCGTCCGGTTCAATAAATTGACATAGATCAGATGTTGACATTATGAACTGACATCGCATAAAATAAAATATAGAAAAGTTTATCAAAAGCCAGTGTCCAGTAATAAGTTAAGATTAGATAACCTTTATGTGTCATCCGGGCTTAGCAAAATATCAAGTCTACGGTTATGTCCGATCAGTCGATCCAACAGGAAGAAAAAACGACCTTGTGGTTCGATCGATCGAACTAGACGAACTTTTAAAATCCCATTACTCCGATAGTAGGACTGACAGGATTTGAGAAGTCTTTATAGTCCGATCAATCGAGCCAACAGGAAAAAAAAATATTCGTATTCCGATTGATCGGACTAGTCAATCGGACCATGCGACCTAAGGGGAAATTATTAATATAGATAAATATTACATGTCATATGAAACAAAAGCGCAATAGTTGCACATTCTCAATATCACTAGATGATAAGTGATCTTTTTTGCTTTATATCTCAAAGTATCATTCGGTTTCTGAATAAAAGTACCTAAGGGATATCCCTATGACATGCCAAGGACGTCACATTATGAATGTCGCTTGGGGCCCAATTCTAATCGGGACAATCTAACAGTCTGTCCTTTACATCCCTACCATTAACTACAGACCCAAAGCCCAATGGACCCCATACAAATAATAATGCTGATAGATATGAGGGAGATTACGCTCGTTTACCAACTATTTAGTTTTTAATGGAGAATTAGTTCGGTTATTGTTGGAGTGGGATGTTAAAAGTTTACAATATTGATAATGTTAGGTAATTGAAGTGGTATCTCTGACTATTAAGACCTTTATGTGTAGGTAAGGTACCGTAAGGTGTTAATACTTAGCCGCTATTAGAATACGATTAGAGGTTTTTCTATATACTTATTGTAAACTAATCCCGGTCTTGTAGGGCGCTCAGTAAAGAATCTGCACCGACTCGGCTGATGATAACGCACACCGGCCCCGCATCGCTAAATGCGAGAGTGGCCTAAAAGTCAACTTGATGTAGAATAGAATATAACAAATGACAGTAGGGACTAATGAGTTCCAATCCCATTGCAAATGGGACAAAGAAAACATATTCCTTTGGCTTTACGGATACAGAGGGTTCTTATAATATTTTACTGGACGTCCGGGCAGCCATGGTAAGCGATAATATTGACTGAGAAGTAGCAGGGAGGTAGTAAGTAGTATATTTTTTTTTATTATTATTATTTAAAGGTCAATATATCTATTCACCAGAACAAGCAATATCTAGGTATGTGGCAGATATCGTAGGTAACGTAAAATCCAATGTAATCACTTTAACCGAGCAATTCTTGTTGGTAAGTTTATGTAAGGTGTTCAAATTCAGCCCCTTGTGAGGCCGACCGTACTTACTTACGAGAAAATTTACTTATTTCGAGGTTGTCGGAAACTGCTCTAACGACTTCGATGTTTACAATGGGGTTCACGGGGGCGAAGAATCGATCTAGAGGTCTCATTTTCGGGATAACGGATAACTCGTATTCTTCGGGAAAACATTAAAGATCCGAACAAAGCTTGGTCGCCCAGCCCGGCTAGTATGATAGCTTATACCGTCACGTTTTATGTGACGTTTCAGTACATTTTTGCCATATAACGTGACGGTATAAGCTATCATACTAGCCGGGCAGGTACTGTTTCTTTAAAGCGCTTAACAATATCTTGACAGCGACTTATAGTGTGGGGTGAGGGGGGCGGGGAGATGGGCCAAAGCTTTTCGCTCAGCTCATTCTTATAGGCGACAGATGTATTTCGTTTGAGTTCGTACTCTTCCTAGACCTTTCAACCTATCACGCTCACATTTTCTATGTCGATAGACGACATCATGGCGATGGTTTAGATAAAAAAAAATGCAATTCGGACATACCACGGAGAGATAATTACCGAAAAACTGAATTTCTGTATATTTCAATGCTAACAGGAGTAACTGTCAGGGAGTTTGAGACAGGGGTTGACGGGTAGACCGTGCTCTATGCTTTTCAAGCTTAAATGTAGGTATGACTTGGGCCGTCGCTGCACTCTTTCCCATGAACATGCGAGTATGGAAGGAATAAAACTCACCACTTTAGTACCTAAACTATAGGCTAAGTCACCTCACCCAAAAGCACGAAAACCCATGAAACGCTAGTTAGGGTTAGCGACGGGCATGCGAGTCCCCTGGAGTTGCAGACGTCCATAGGCTACGGTAACCGCTTACCATCATACGAGCCATATGTTTATGCCACCAACGTAGGTACTCATGTAATAAAAAAAAAAGTAACGTTGCGTTAGTGTGCACAACCTCAATACGCTACGTAGTATGTATGGATGTTCACCACACGTTTGTAATAAAGATCTCATTACGTTTTACTGCCTCGAAGACCATTAACTGATGCTCTGAATATGTTTCCAAGATGGCCTCCTAAATGTTCGAAGGGAAAAATAAAGTGATAATGTTGACTCGTAAATGTGTGGTTTTGTTTGCTAAATGTTTTATCGCGTTTAATGCGTGTGAGATTCTAAATAGGGAGTTTATTATGGCATGGCGTTTTATAGCACAGAATAAATAATACTCGTGTAGTACATCGTACATCTAAGTTGTCTTCTACGTTTACATTCCGTTTTTCAATCACTTGCTACTTAGTATATGCGCTGTGGTGTTGTTAGAGAAGATCAACTATAAAAACATAATGCGAACTTTTATTCGACTGTACCTTACCTATTTTTCTGCAAAATCATTAAAGCAATTTATTACATCCAAGCGGAAGATTTGCCACAAATCCTGCGACTCAATTTATTCGGATCGTGATTGCGAAGGGAATCGGAGAATTAATCTTGTCCCCCTCGGTTTTATGATCGGCACGTTAACGGTCCTTACAAGTTGCGTACATACAAAAAAACAGGTCAAGTGCCAGTCTGACTCGCGCACAGAGGGTTCCGTACAATCTTTGTTAAGAAAGGATTTTTGAAGATTAATAAAAACCAGATACGTAGAGAGCTTTGGTTATATTTTTCTTGTGATATTTACATCAATATCAACCATATGTCAGTCACGGATTTTAATATGCGAGCCACTTAAGGATGATTCCCACTAGACCGTTCCGTTTTCAGGCCGGGCTGAAACCGGGCTGTTTCCGAGCCTCGCCCGTAGCTAGTTCGACCGTCAGCCGCGTATCCACTAGAGACTAGAGGCAGCCTCGGGTTGGGCGGCTTGCTCGACCCGAGGCTGGTCAAATGGAGACGCTGTCTCAACCTGAGGCACGCCGCGCCATGAAGCAAATTCGTCGCCGCGGGACGAGCCAAATTTTTCGGTTTTTTGGCGTGCTCGAAGGAGCCTCAGCCCGAGCCGTGCACTTAGTGGAGTCGGGTGTGTCGCCTCAGGTCGTAATGGATGGTCTCTTTATATTAATAGTTTAAATGACATTTAAAGCAGCAGCTACTTACTCTACGCACGTATGGTGCAATCGCGTTTTTACTTTAAGCTGAGGGAGTACGTACTGCGAACCAAAAACCTAAAAATATCTCCCTGTCGCTTGAATATGCAAGTGTAACAGAGAGGCAGAATAGGCAGATTTTCTGGTTCGCCGTAGGCTCTCAGTTTCAGAGGAACGTCGCGGCTCAAGGTGAGGCGACCTCACCTTGATCCACAACGTGCCTCGACCCTACACCCTACGCCTCAGAGTGAGCAGCCTTAGTTTGCCTCCAGCTGAGGGTGCTCGACCTGGGGCTGCTCAAGTGGATACGTGGCTGTTTGTGTTGAACCGACATTGACGTCCACTACAGTTTTAGTTAATTAACAATGTCCTCAGACGTATCGTAGTTCCATCCTAGGAGGAGAATACGGATGAGGGCTTGAGCCTCAGTAACAGTACTGTGCCTTATGTCGCAGATTTTTACCATTTTGTTGTATATGTGAGGGTAAAGATACTTAGAAAACCTCTTTGCAAAACCCGTGTTGACATGAGGTTTGGGGATTTTGTAGACTCTTTTTTGCACCATGTCTCGGTGTTCGGGCGATCTCAGAGTTTTGTTGTGTACATGCATGGTTACACGCAACAGGAATAATCTGCGAACACTTAGAACTGCAGCTTCTATGAAGATCTGAAGTCAGATAATAAATACCGCCGTGGTCTTCCCAAGCAGACTTTCAAAACCGCTCTTTGCGCTCTCTCCAGGACTATCAAATTAGATTTTGCAGAACCGCCCCAGGCAAGTATACAATAAGCCAAAATCGACTGGCATAGAGCTAGATACACCACCTTAAGCAATTTATCTCCGGCAGGTTCACGCAATAGCTTCATTGTGTAAATAAGTTTGCGGACCCTGCCGGCAGTGGTTGCGATATGACTTTTAAAGTTAAGGTTCTCGTCTATTATTACGCCAAGGTATCTTAGAGAACCAGTCCTTTTTATACCAATACAGGAGCAGGTTGACATTTGGGAGTTCGGTACTAAGCATGTGTCATTCTGCACTTTTAAGAATGACAGAGAGGTAGGGGGAGAAGACGCAGCAGTTTTATGGAAGCCCAAGAATTTAGTTTTGTCTGCATTCAGAGTCAGAAGGTTTCGGTCTAACCACCTGGACACGATTTGAAGCCCCAAAACGGCCGCATCATGAACGTGTTGCCAAGAATCTGCATGAAAAACTATTGCTGTATCATCGGCGTAACACAAGACCTCGCTGTTCCTTCATTCCAATGACATAATATCGTTTATATATGCAATGAACAGCGTAGGACCCAGAATACTTCCTTGTGGTACGCCAAATGATACAGGCTGCGCTGCGCTTATCAAATTACCGATTTTAGTTCTCTGCCTTCTACCAGTAAGATAACTAGAAAACCAGTCGAGCGCTTTTCCTCGAATTCCGAGCGCTTCTAGCTTCTTAAGCAATATGGGAATCGAGACCGTGTCAAATGTATAAATATATTGTAACCGTGACATTGTAACCATCACTTCGTAATTTACGTTGTACAGTCAGCATCAAAAGTAACTACTCATTTGAAGAGCTTTTGAACCATTCATATGCGTAGCTACTTGTGACGGTGACTGTACCACCATATCTTAGCTGAGTGAACGACCCTTAGTTCTACTTTAGATATGTTTACAATTAATATTTCTGTTATTTTATTTTGTATGTTTCGCTTGTATGTAGTTTGTTTGTTTTTTGCGCTAATAAACTTTTTTTTTCTTCTTCATATCAGCCGCAAGATGTCTACTGCTAGACTTAGGCCTCCCCCAATTTCATGGGGGGTAAATGGCATAATGTTGTATAGTCAACAGCAAAAGTAGATAATCATTTTAGTACCTTGTCACTTTCACAACTTTGACTTCTGCCAACTGTCACAGTATTGTTACGAAAGTGCGACAAAGTAATAAAATGAAAATGAAACGAAATATAAAAATGAAAATATTTTTATTTCTTTCTTCATGGGGCAGATACAAGTCGGTTGAGACTTTTTATTAAGTAATAAAATATACTTGTATCAGGAAATCCCGTTCTTCCACTTCAATTTTGGGAACAGTATACGTTTAGAAATAAAATGAATTATAAGTTACAATATTTGATTAAATAATAAAAACCATATATCAACAACAAGAATGATTTTCAAGTGAATATTACCATGATCACCTACATTTGCTGTTGACTCTACCCGGATCCGTAGTGGTGACATAGGTACAGTCACCAGCATTAATATCTGCCTAACCAAAGGCGGCAGAAATATCTGACACGTCCTAACGGTCCTACACATAGAGTCGTGTCAGATATTTATGCGCGCTTTGTTGGGGCAGATATTGGTGCTGGTGACTGTACTTAAGATCCTATGCCCCTTATATCTATGGAGCAGAGTGCATTTTCACAAGATTAAAAATAACTAGTTTTAATTAAATATCGGTCAAGGTTATGTACGTAGCCCGCTAGTTTATTAGCCCCCTAGTATTCCCCCTAGCCCCTAGTATTTATTTCTATTTTTAAGTGTAAGTACATCTGTATAAATTTCAAACACAATCATTGTATTGTTCATGAATAAATGTTGAATTGAATTGAATTTAATTGAAATTGAATTGAATCCACAGTGAGCCATGCCGATCGAGAAAGAGTGTGTACACTACTTGGGCACTTGGCTGGTTTTTTAGCGTTCCGTAGTCAAATAGGAACCTTTATAGTTTCGCCATGTCCGTCTGTCTGTCCGAGGCTTTGCTCCGTGCTAGAAAGCTGCAATTTGGTATGGAAATATAAATCAATAAAACTATAATAACAGCCGTAAAAATATCGTTAAGCAAGTTTTTGGAGTGTACGAGCCAAAAATGGAACCCTTATAGTTTCGTTACGTCCGTGTCTGTCTGTCTGTCCGTATGTCACTGGCATTTTACTCGAAAACATAAGGTGTAAGTATTTAAATAAAATTGAAACATACTTGTATTATATTGGCGGCTATAGCCTGACCACCTGGCCATGTTGCGGATTTTCAGTGGCACTAATTTATTTTAATGGCAATTTTTTTTTTGACAACAGACGTTTGAAGTAATTGACTGTCACCGATGTAAACAAAACTAAAATAATGCTACATATTTCAGAATAATACTCGATTTTGTAATCAAAATGCCCAATAAAGTTCACCCCGATGCAAAACAAATATACATACATTGAAATGGTTGCGGCAGAAAATGGACGAAGGATTCAGCACCATTCCAATAAATAATGTTTTGACATTAGTTGTTGACATGACTGGTACTGATATTCATAGTGCGGTTGTAATGAACTGGTTAGCTTGGTACTAAATATGTATATTAATTTATTTTATTATTATTTTCTCATTCAAGGCGTCTGTAGAGTGTAGTGCTACTATCAAAAATATATACAAAACGAATGAGCCATTGCCACCGATATACCACACACCACCAACATGTTTTGACCATTTGTTGTAACTTTCACGTCGTATACTTACATACATAAACCAAAATTTGTACAACGTAAGGCAAAACATGAAGGACTTATTATTACAGCTTTATGTAATTTTACTCATGTTAAAACAAAAAAATTATCTTTATCTATTCAAAATAAAACCTACCCAAAAAAAGAATACATATAGACGAATTCAACAAATGTGCCATAAGGCACAAAATTCATGAATTCATTGATGTGCCAAAGCAAGTAAGATATTGGTTTTACCGGTCTTCAAATGTAAAAAGTGCAGAAACCAAAAAAAGTAGATAATAGTAGATAGTAGTAGATGACTAAGTAAGCCAATACACATTGACCCGACTATACATGACGTGTGCATATTATTGCCATATAACATGCTGTTTGCAGCGACATTATCTCAGGTCCAAATAGGCGCTGGTCAGGCTTTACATTCTTAAATACTTTCAACGAAAAATGTTTTGTTTTGAACATGTAAGTAGGTCCAGCCTATCTAGCACGATAGCTTATACCGTCACGTTATATGGATGAAATGTTCTAAAACATCACGGTATAAGCTACACGCAGCACAGCCTGCGTAGACAGCATTGTGTGGACAGCAAGCGTATAGTTGACGTTTAGTTTTCAATAGCAGAAATACACCCCTAAACTGCCATAAACGTCAAATACGTCAAAGTCATGAATGTCATGCCACCAACGCCGTCCCGTTCCGTTCCGTCAGCAAGCGATACGAAGAATACAAGAATATTAGAATAATAGCACCGCCGGTTCGGATGAATATTTCGCCAAGAATACTATAATAATCTTAAATGTAGTTGTGCTTAAAAAAAGCGAAAGCATATTTACAAGTATATAACAATATTGGTTCGCCATACCTCGTGAAATAATAAAATGAGTAAAAACGACGTCAATAGTCGGGGTGCCAAATCAAATGTGAAATCGGATGTAAAAAATACCAAAACCGAAAGAGATGGGGTATTAAAAGTGAAAAAAGAAAAATCGCTTCATAGTAACGCTTCGGAGACATCAACTTTGGATTTAGAAGATGTTTCAGACTATGAAAAATCACATTCTGCAGGGAAGAGAAAACGAGAGATCCCTCCTATTTTAGTGACAAATTTGCCAGAAAGTTATAATTTAATGCAGATTACAGATTACTTGGTGAAAACGGTAATTACTTTAGGCCATATTGAATATTTTTACTCATCTTTATTTTCCTTTTTTCATACTCAATTCAGTCATTTTATCATTGGGAGCCATAGCTCTTGATCAGAGTAGAGAGATACATGCTGCGAAACTGTCGAGGCACCTCCAAAATTTTATCTTTCCCTTGATTTTGCCTAGAGTGGCTGCTCCATCCATTTTCCGCTAGGGCCAGCCCTGAATTTATTTGCTGACATTGTTCATTGTTTTAATCACTAGAAGGTGCTGTCTGTTTGTTCTTGACAAGTACCTTCGCGACCGCAGCCGACGCCCCCTGGGGCCTATACCACAAAACTTTACAAGCATACAATTTGACAAAATTGTAAACTTTTTCTATGGAAAATAGTACAATTTTGTCGTATTGTATGCTTGTAAAGTTTTGTGGTATAGGCCCCTGGCGGAGGTGCTGGCTTGCACGGTGACACTCGAGTACCCACCAATTCTTAGTTAATACTATTTAACAAAGGAACTTTATATTCGACAAGTGGAGTGAACTTCATATCTTTAACAGATTCTGTTCAACTCATATTTAGTTAATATTAGTTGCTGGATACAGTTCCTATATGTATGTTTAAGTTTACCATTATCTTGGCATATGCTGTAACTGTAATGGTTTTAAATAGTAAAATAAAAATAAATGTTTTTAGTGTGGGCCTTGTGAAGTCAGCTACATAAATAATGAGGAACGTAGAGCAGTCGAGGCAATTTTTGGAAGTACATCTGAGAGGGCTAAAGCGAAGAAAATATTGAGTTCACTGTCTATTAATGAGGTCCAGATTAGAGTGGAATCCCCAGTATTGAAAGGTATGTCTAATGGTATTTCTATCAATAGTAATAGGGCCGAGTGGAGCAAAAGAGCGGAGTGCTTTGCTCAGCAGTGGGACACCTGAAGGAAAAATTGATATTGTTAATGTCTATGCAAATTTGTCATCATCTTATTCTTGGACATCATCTTAATATAATGATTCTTCGAATTCAAACTGCTGAATAGTTATTTTGTTGAAGTTTTATTTTATTATTTTTTTATTTTATTTATTTCCATACATACAATTATCATTACAGGCTAGACCCAATGCGATAATTTTGCACAAAACATTAAAACGAATTATTTACAATAACATATTTTGAATAACACCATCCTTGTAAATTCCCCCAGTGTACAGAAGAACAGATCTAGATCAGTCCCTATGAGGTTCATAGTGTGCAGCGCGCACGTCTTTATATTAAGTTATAAGAATATATAGTCAATGTCTCTTAAAATTGTTATTATTAATAGATTATTATTGCTATTTAACTTAAGTACTTGAACAGCTGATGATGAAGGTGTTTAATAAACTGAATAATTTGGCTGAGTATTTGGGTTGGCAAAAGTTGGGCCAAATATTTCGCGCAAACCCGTATTCACTCATAATAATTACTTGTATGTTGCATTAAATACATGAGATATATGCATTGTATACCACCTTTTATTACTACTGCTTATAAAAAAGTTGTATGGTATAAGATGCTTTTGGGGATTGAACATCTTATATATTTATACATATACTCATCTTATATTGATGGGTCAACCATTTTATATTTGCATTGTTAGTGTTATTGGAATGATATTACGTTTTTTTTTTTAAAATTCAGATGATGAATCAGACATGGAATCAGAACATGAGGAGCCTGAGGCTAAACGGTGAGTCGCAATACATTATCATAACAAAAAAATTACAGTTTTAGAGGAAAAAAATGGAATCAAAAGAACCAACCTTATTTAGTCTTATTCTATTATATTCTATAACAATCCTTGTATGAATAGAAAATACTTGAGGTTTGAGTACCTAAAGTTTTGTACTTATCCATGAATAATCTATACTTACTAATATTATAAAGCTGAAGAGTTTGTTTGAACGCGCTAATCTCAGGAACTACTGGTATAGTATAGTATAATATAAGAATACTAGCTGTTGCCCGCGACTTCGTCCGCGTCTTCGGTCCTATTTGTCGCAGCGTGAGGTTATATAGCCTCAAGCCTTCCTCAATAAATGGACTATCCAACACAAAAATAATTTTAATTTTTAATTCGAACCATTAGTTCCTGAGATTAGCGCGTTCAAACAAAGAAACAAACACTTCAGCTTTATAATATTAGTATAGAAGAGAGAGAGAAGTACATAGCTGAAGATTGTTTTAAGTGCTCAAACTACAAGTGATAATTAATGTAGGTATCAATTGTAGATAGTATGACTTTACTAGTATTGATACATTATGGGGTGTTATGTCATAGCACTTGAGATGAATGTGAATCTAGTCGTACAGTCAGCAGCAGAAGTAGCAAAGCGGGCCTAGTGTTCATAATGATCTACATAACATACGGACTCTAGTGTCATGTTCATAATGATCTACATACGGACTCATGTCATTTTATTCTGCTTAGCTACTTCTGCTGCTAACTGTACTAATTGTATGACACGGATATTGTTCTGTCGCGTTACGACTCATCACGTTAGACAAATCTCGCAGCGCGCTTCTCTATGTTTTTTTAGCTGTGAACTTGTCACTTACTCTCTTTTAGAATAATTAAATGAGGATTTTATTTTATATAAATGTGGTTTGTGGATATTATCGAGTATTTAAAAATGTAGTCATACATATTTAATGTTTTATCCGTTAATTGATTTCATCAGAAACGGTCCGCTAAAAAAACTTAATTGAATGACAATTAAAGGACAAGGGTAGGTAAATTATATACATAACAATTATAATGCTAATTACTATGTATAACAGTAATTCATTTAACAGGAGAAAGGAAACGGAGAAACCTTGGGGTCTTGATATGGATGTGTGGAGGCTTGACCCAAGAGGCTTGTATGGAGTAAAACCCAAATACTTGACATGTTGGGGCATAGACGGTGCACTTCAAAATTGGGTGATGGTCAAAAATGTAAGTACATAGACAGTAGTACATAAACTCACGCCTATATCCGCAAAAAGGGTAGGCAGAGCACAAAAAAAATTAAAGGGTGTAGAAGGATAACCCTTCAAAAATTGCCCCCAAAGCTTTGAGTTCGAAACTATTACCAGTTGATGCCTCGTCAAAAGAAAATACTTTATACCTATTTTTAACTGCCACCTGGAACCTCACAGCATTCATTTAACCCTAAAAAGTTTTTTTTTTCACAAAATGTATGAAACGAACCAATTTTGTGTAAATGTTGCTGTGACCAATTTAAACTATCGAAAAAAAAACAGCTCTCTACTTACTTATTTTCTTAACAAAAACATAAAAAATATAATTTCAGTGCCTCTTTCAGTTATTGTCATGTCTATTTGATCCCATTGCATCGTCATCAATTCAGGATCTAATGGCGGGATCCTGGTGAAATTGAGGGAACTCCTCAAAGTTTATAGGCTTACTTTTAGCGATTTGAGTATTTTTATAGTAACACGTGCATTTGTAGTAGTAGTGCATAATAGGAGTTTTTCATCTGTGTTTTTGGTGATTTTTTTTTTTTTTAGTTCCGGTGCGGCAACGAAGAGTTGCGGGAGCTGATGGCGTTCGCTGGAGATGTTCTTATGTGCTGTATCAGCTACAAAGCGCCCAAGCGTTTTGCGCGCGTCATGTATAGGCACCCGCTTGAAGCCCTACAGGTATAGTCGCAATAATGTCCGACATTTAATAAAAAATACATTTAATTTTGGATTTAGTAGCTTGGACGGTAAAGTCTCTTTTTGTACGGACTAATTTGATACAAGGCCAAGTCGACTCGGAAAGCTGAGCATCCTAAATAAGGTCAAGCGATACTTCACCCCTGGGCGGCTTCTATCTTTATATAAAGCCCATGTCCGGTCTTGCATGGGGTATTGTAGTCACCTTTGGGATGGCTCGGCTAAGTACCACCTTGCCGCACTCGACTCGGTGGACCGCAGAGCCAGGAGGCTCATTGGCGGCAGTACGGTAGTGGGAAATTAGCTGGAGAGCTTAGCACATAGACGCAAAGTAGCATATCTGTGCGTCTTCTACAAACTGTACTTCGGTGAGTGTGCTCAGGAGCTCCATGAGCTCATACCGCCTTCCCCCTTTTTCCATCGGACATCCAGACGTACGGCTGGCTACCATCCTTATCTGCTCGAAATTCCTCTAATTCGAACCAAATGCTTTGCATCTTCTTTTATAATGCGCACATCTGAAGTTTGGAATTCTCTGCCGGCGTCTGTATTTCCGAGTTCATATAACGGCTAGATGCTGGCCAAGGGCAATACCCCTTTTTTAATTAAAAAAAAAAGTTTAATAATATAAGTATAAGCTGTTCTGTGGTTTGGTCAGTGGAGTGGCCAGGAATCGACGAATAGGTAAATACTCTGCGTCGCGTCACGAAATGCTTTGCTGCGGTCTGTGGTATGGATGATAAAACCTTGAAAGAAAAAACGGAACCCTTATAGGATCGCTTTGTTGTCCGTCCGTCTGTCTGTCAAGACCCTTTTTGTCAGGAACGCCGTTTACGCCGCAAAGTTCCGCAAATTTTATCAAATCAAAACCTACAGGGAACTTCCCGTGAACTCCGAATCCTGAAATTTGGTACGAAGCATCGTCTCATTGCACAGATAAAGGAAAAATTGCGAATACCGTAAATTTTTAGTTACATCATATAATAAAAATATGTTTTACGGAACCCTCGGTGCGCGCTGTCGTCTCTCACTTGGTCGTTTTTAGGGTTCCGTAGTCAACTAGGAACCCTTATAGTTTCGCCATGTCTGTCCGTCCGTCTGTCCGTCCGTCCGCGGATAATCTCAGTGACCGTTAGCACTAGAAAGCTGAAATTTGGTACTAATATGTATATCAATTACGCCGACAAAGTGGTAAAATAAAAAGTGGAAAAAAATATTTTATTAGGGTACCTCCCCTATACGTAAAGTGGGGAGTGATTTTTTTTTTCATTTTAACCCTAACGTGTGATATATTGTTAGATAGGTATTTAAAAATAAATAGGGGTTTACTAAAATCATTTTTTGATAATGTTAATATTTTCGGAAATAATCGCTCCAGAAGTAAAAAAAAATGTGTCCCCCCCTCTAACTTTTGAACCATAAGTTTTAAAAATATGAAAAAAATCTCAAAAGTAGAACTTTATAAAAACTTTGTAGGAAAATTATTTTGAACTTGATAGGTTGAATAGTTTTTGAAAAAATTACAAAAATTATTTCTGAACTAAGTTTGTAATTTAACCGTATAAACAGGTGTTTATTGTACCTGTCATTTCTAAAAAATCACAATGAAATGACGTGCTTTTTAGGGTTTTGTGTTTCTGTACTTAATATGTCAACTTAATGTGACGGACGGAAAACTACGGAACCCTACACTGAGCGTGGCCCGACACGCTCTTGGCCGGTTTTTTTTTATACAAAAACTGCAGCAAATACAAATGCCTATGGCCTGTCTGATGGGAAGCCGACCCCGTATCGTATAATAATAATAATAATAATTTTTATTCATGACAAACAATACAATTTACAAACAAACACATTACATTATAACATTTTGCCACGAAATGGTCACAGCTCAGCGTAATGCTGGCAGAGCCAGCGCTGGTCTTCCGCTATGTATGGTCGCAAGCATGTTGCCGATCCATTATTAACGTGAGGATTCATTGTGTTGACAGCTCGAGACCCTAACTCTCAACACAGCGAATCCTCGGAAGTCCCATTATAGTCATAGCGCTTATGATATAGTTTTAGCCGAAGAGCTGCACTTTATGATGAAATCAAGCCGCTTTTGGACAGTGATAGTAGGAACCATAGGTAAGTGGTTTTTTTTAGAGGCAACCAAAGTTTCACCCCTGGCAAGATGGATAGATGAAATAAATACATAAAAAAAAATACTATAGACCAGTTAGGGTGCAGCGATTTTGTCTATTAATATTTTTTTTCGATCAACATATTAATTATCAATATACACTTTAGACCTATAGAATGTTTTAAAATGTGTTTTTTTGAAGTGGCGACGGCGCAATGTCGCTTCCTAAGGGGTGAAATTTTTCGTTGCCTCGAAAACGAAAATCATTTTGGTTCCAGCTATCTATCACTGTCCAATGTGGCTTGCTTTCATCACGAAGTGTAAGTTTTTTTTCAGAACTCCTATGAATACCGGGAGCATAACACCAGTAACACACACCCTAAATACCTAAATAGCAAGTAATAGTGTTATTATCACTCACCCCCCTGGCTCAGCGACCCAAAATGAGACTTGGCCTCCGACACATGACATCGCCAATTTTCACGATCCTATGCGGTGCGACCTCATTATAGCTGCAGTTTTCTGCAATCCGGAGGTACTTTCCCAGTTGGGCTGCTTCAAATATTAGCGAGATGACTTGCAGCTGTGCTAACCTCAGTTATAACTATTAATCTTATTTGTCTGTTGGTTTCAGGCTGTAACCTTGTTGAACAATCAAATGTATTACGGCTGTCCTCTAAGCGTTACAATACTAAGAGGCAGTCAAGACGCTCTCCCCAAAGGTCTAACCAGTATTGGACCTGGATTCGCGAAGTATGGAGGACCATTGAGAGACGTACTAAGACATTATGAAAGGTTCATTAAAGGCCAAGAAAGTGATTTAAATGCAATATTTTTCCGAACACCAAAAGAACAATCTACTAATGATAATAATACCATGTGTTCATTAATTGACGAAAATAAGAAAAAAGCGAGAGAAGCCTTGGAAACATTAATCGCTTTGGTCGGTCACGGGGTCAAAGTAAATGACTTGGTGCAAGAACTAAAATCAATTAAAGCTGAACAAAAAGACTCAATGGATCAGATTCTTAAAGAACTTGGTGAGTTTGATTCCCAAACTAATAATAAAAACGGTGCCGAAACCAAGGATCAGAACGCAGCTAAAGATGAACGCAGGAATACTCAGCCTAGTCCTACAAGTTCTGATTCTAGCGGTCATAACTCGAGATCAGCTAGTCCACATGGTAAATATACGAATGAGCCTCGCATTTCACAACAAATATCCACACTTTGTTCGAATAGAACCACTGATGGTTCTCGACCATCTCCAAAAATACAGTCAATTGCTTCGAATAGGCCAAAAGTGCCGCCTCAGCCGGTTGCACCGGGAATTACTCCAAGTTACCGTGGTCCTGGTCCTTCTGGGCCGCCTGTACGTCCAGTTGGCCCACGAGGTCCAGTGTTCAACGCGATGTCAGGTCCTAATCCGGGACCTATGCTAGGTCCAATGTCGGGACCGATGTCCGGGCCGATGTCTGGCCCAATGTCTGGTCCAATGTCGGGTCCAATACCTGGCCCAATGTCAGGACCAATGTATAGACCGATGCCGGTGACTGGACCGGCTGGCCCAATGGTGGGGCCTATGATTGGCACCAATTTCTCCATGCCTGGACCGAATACTCATCCTCCTTTCGGTCCTAATATTCAACCAACGGGAAATGAAGCAACATTGCAGTTTAGTAATGTAAGTATAATTTTGTATGGATAATACCTTGTGAATTAATTTTTACCCACTTAACTTCCAGCGATCAGATTTTCGTAACAAAATAAATGAAATATGACATACATAACATTGATCACGATCAGTTAAGCTGTTTTTGAGTTATCGTAAAAAGCTCCCCTGCCTGGTGGTAAGCAGATACCATAGCCTATCGACACTTTTTTTTTTACATCTTTGCAATTAATCTTATACATTACACGTCACCGTCAGAATCCCACCAACGCTACCTATCATTACGTAAGTAACATAGTACGACCGTTTTCAGCTACCCCTGTCGACCACCTTCGCTCTGCTTAGCGACAAGCTCTCTCAAGTCGGCCAGCTAGTCTCCATACAGTTCACGACTCCGGGCTGCGTGTTGGTGACGTTCGGACATCGCGCCTTCGCGGAGAAGTGTCGACGTATCCTTTTTAACATAAACTGCGGTTGCGGTGCTTCCAATTTCCATGTTTTTTTACCGACTTCAATAGAAGGAAGGAGGTACTCAATTCGTCTGCATATTTGCTTGTTCTATATATTTTTTTATGTATGTATGTTCCCCGACTCTTGACCACGTTGGCCGATTTTGAGAATTCTTTTTTTTTGTTTCAAAGCAGGTACCCTGGCACTGGTCCCATATAAATTTGGTGAAGGTCTGATGATGGGATCTAGGGAGAATCGAGGGAACTCCTCGAATTTGATAGGCACGCATATGCCGATTTCGGTATTTTCTGTAGGTAACCGAGCATTGGCTCACGGAAACAACAAATTGTGGCATAAATAGGTTCAAAATTGGAGTCGTTTTTTTTATATAAATTATAATCTTTTCATTATGCCACTACGTCGGGCAAAGGCTACGGCCTGCCATAAGTTCCGACAAGTGGCTCCACAAGAAACGCAAGAGCATTTCCCCTTTAAACTCAGCTATTTTTATATTACATTCTGGTTTCGCCATGTCTATCCATCCGCGGATTAAGTAGTGATCTTTTAAAATAAATATTTTTCTAAATTAACTTTAAGCTAATATGAAAAATATTTATTTTAAAATCTTAACATTATAGGCGCTTTGGCACTGTATTTTTATCGCATCTACCGCACGTTCATATTCTTTGATGAAAATAAAAGATGGCGGTCTGATAGAAACGTCAAGAAAAATGTAGAGATAATTTTAGGTTCCTTACTCTTAACATGTCGCATCATCGGAAGCCTTGCCTACTGAGTACATTCGAAATATATGGAGTACCGAACTATTGGCCACTTTGACTGCTATGCACTATATGACGCTGACTACCTACTGAGGATCTTTGTAGAGTTAGAGAAAGTAGTGAAGAGTAGCCGATATGGAGAAGTATTAATATTTCATTTATTTGATCTCTGCCGATTCCACCCCTCATCTCCCGAGCCCGGAGATTCTCGACGAGTTATTCATAAAAAATACTATGTATACTTTTAAATAACAATATGGTCACTTTTTTTGGAATTTTCGTTAGCAGCGTTACTGCTTAATACAAAATTAATTTAATATGGACACTTATTATATATTTCGTCTACTGTGTAGGTACGAGTACAGTCAGCGTCATATAGTACGTAGTAGCCAAAGTGGCCAAATAGTTCGGTAAACCATATATTTTGTATCCAAATCCTTATTTAAAAGCCATCGCCTACCATAGTATTTTTAATGAATAGCTCGTCGCGAATCTCCGGGCTCGGGCACCGTACAAAATACAGGGTGTCCCAGAAATCGACGTCAAGCCGTAAATGGGTGATAGACCATGTTATAACAGTTCTCAGAAAAATACGAAAAAAAATCTATCTCATGTTTTAAAAAAATTATGGTCACTTTAAAAATTTACTAAAAAAATCAATCCCTGTAATGGTTCTTTAACTCCAATTGCTACAAATCCCATAATTTATCTATTTTTTTTTATTATTATGTAATCTTGAATAATGCTTGTGTAGATTTTTGCCTAAAATTCAAAGCCAACTCCTCCTACTTGGAAGAAAATTAAACTTTTTCAAAACCAAATTATTCAAATTTACTAATTTCGCCCAACTTTAACTGACTGTACTGAAAAAAAAATGTACTACGCTAGTTTGGCAAGTAACATGAAAAATTGGCGCATTTAATAAGGATTCAAAAATGGTGTAACACTTGCTAGATTACGTTTTCAATAATGGGTCAAATTTTTTTTTTGTAAAAATAGCCTCGGTTTTTACACATAATGTCCATATTTCCTTAAAATGACTTTAGCTTGGTCTATCACCCATTTACGGCTTGACGTCGATTTCTGGGACACCCTGTATATGGTGTACCGAACTATTTGGCCACTTTGGCTGCTACGTATTATATGACTAATGACTAATATGACGCTGACTGTACATGGTAGTGAGTCAACTTGGCGCGTGGTTCTATGTGTGCGTTGCGTGCGCTTGTAAATATGCAGCTTTGGTTTGTGTCGGCGTGACACGGTAGGCGTCATTACAAGCGCTTGCACATAAAGCGACAGATTCACAAGCGCACACGCATACAACCGAGCCCCAAGATGAGAGATGAAATTATGTTTTGCAATATTCCTTAACAATAATTCTCGCAGAGCAATTCGACCAGTCCCGCTTGGAAGGAAACGTGATTGACGTGAGATTCGTCTGAAAACTGTAAGTAATTACTAATTACAATAATAGTAGTAGATTGTGTCTCAAGGGAGACAAAAAATATTTTACAGCGAGGACGGTATATTGAATCCCGCGTGAAGCGAAAGATTCTGAAGTAGAATGTTGAGCGTAACGAGGGATTCAAGTGTTTATGCCGAAGACTGAAATATGTTGCTACCTAGTGGTACATACTGCTATTCACACCTGATATTCGGAAAAAAATACTTTTTATTTTTAAATCAAATATAATGGCTCTGTTATATATACTTATAACACTCGTACACGCCATTGTGTTATTTCTGTAAATAAAACAATAAGTATGTAGGGTGGGTTGCACCAAACCGTCGGTAATTATAAGCGGTGTTCGTTAAAATCTATACAGGGTGACTGGTTGTTGAATACCTTTCCTTTTGCCTGTCGAAAAATATATTGTAAAAATAAATTGTAATAATATCTTTTTTTACTTTATTTCTGATGCCTTAAATGTCAACAATTTGTATTTCATGACAAATAATTAAACATGCAATGCAAAATTTTAGGTTAGCATACGTTGCTTAAAAATGTCCAAAAAAGTAGTCACATCATTACAAGCAAGTGAATAAATAAAATAAAAAATGAATGACACTAAGGGTAAAAAATACTGAAAACCATTTGCTTGATTAAGTAGCTTTCTAGTGAGTCTAAAAGTTTACAAATAAAATTAGGTTAATAATTTAAAACATTTTTTTCAACGGGTTTGGGCAATTCTGGGGAAAAAATTAAATGGTCAAATCCTTGAAAACTAATAATTTTCGTATAAGGTATTGGGGATAGGTGAGGTCATCTGCTATGTGGTCTAGCACAAAAAAAAAATGAATTGGGACCAAAGTTTTTTTTAAGAATTTTAATTTATGAATTTCTTGGTTTTCAGTCTTTTTAGTCTAGATTTAAATGAAATAAAATGTTGTCTGTTTTATAATTTTTTAATAATCTGTTTTCAAGATTATAACCGCAATTACTTAAAAAAAATATAAAACGGTCATTTATTTTATTTTATTCTAATTTAGACTAATTCCAGAATCTTACAAATTCAATTATTTGAAAACAGAGAATTTCAAAAATAAAAAGAAAAAAAGTCTTACAAAAAAACTTTGGGTCTAATTTTTTTTTGTGCTTGACCACGTAGCAGATTACCTCATCTATCCCCAATATACGTATGTCCATCCATCAGCCGAACACCCTGTATACTCCCTTAAAAAGAATGTATTCAATAACCAGTCACCTTGTATGTTGTTGTTGTTTTATGGAAAGTTGGAAAAGTTTCTATGGGATGACAGGTGCGGGCGCCATATTTAACGTTGACCAGTCTGTAATCGTAAGTTAGTACAACCCGCCCTTATTCGTTTGTGCACTTTCATGAGGAACAGTATACATAATTTAATAAGGTGTATCTATAGTGAATTATTAATTTAAGTAACTATAAGTAATGTTGTTTTAAGTCTTCACGTGTAAGTTTCAGTTTTTCCGCAAAAATGTCTACGCTATTGAGACGCTCTAAAATATATAGACCCCATATTTAAAGCCAACTATGCGCGGCTAGTACGGTAACGCCGACCAAATATATGCTAATTTTGAAAGGCCATGTGCCGAACGCCCAGCATTCATGAAATCTATATATACACTACCGCTCATAATTATTTAGGCACCCATACCTTTACCCATACCTCTTATATTGCTAACGACGTCAACAAGGCACAGGGGGTCTGCTCCGAAATTCGAACTTCGTATGGTGCCGTCCCTTTCACTCTCCTGTTATACACTAAATGAGTGAAAGGGATGGCATCATACGAAGTTCGTATTTCGAATATCGGAGTAGACCCCCTGGTACACTACCGCTCATAGTTATTTAGGCACCCATACCTTTTTCCATAGATCTGTATACAAAAATGACTTTCAGAAATACCTATACACTGCCAAGTCAGAGTCCCTTGACAGTTTTGCGTGCATTTTGCATTTTTTATTTCGCTGACTTATTGAGCCTTAAATAGGTGCCAGAGACCCCTTTTTTAAATGGTACTTTTCTTTTTGCAATGACTTAAATAGCTACTAATTGCTGGTTCATAGAAAAGTGTAGTGTGTTTGTATGAACCAGCAAGCAAGGGACTCTGACTTGGCAGTGCATTTCTGAAAGTCATTTTTGTATACAGATCTATGGAAAAAGGTATGGGTGCCTAAATAATTATGAGCGGTAGTGTACCAGGGGATCTACTCCGATATTCGAAATACGAACTTCATATGATGCCATCCCTTTCACGCATTTAGTGTATAACAGGAGAGTGAAAGGGACGGCACCATACGAAGTTCGGCTTTCGAATTTCGGAGCAGACCCCCTGTGCCTTGTTGACGTCGTTAGCAATATAAGAGAGATTTTTATTTTCTAACTTATTTTCACAAAGATTACGTATAAAATACTGTTTTTTGGCCCAAATTTGGCGCAGTCTGCTGCCGTATATCTCGAAGAGTTTTAAGCGTGGAGAGGTCCAAAAATAAATTTCGCATTCATATTATAGGATGGGTAGTAGATAGCGTAGAAATGTTTGCTGTCGACTATACTCTGTGCGTTTTATGATTCTAAGGCTACATTTGGTTGTACTAGACTATAGTTAATTTGAGCTAGATCGTATATTTTTCTAATGATTACATATTAGTGATTAGTACTTATAAGTTTTTAGGCATATTTATTAGTAATTTTAGTTATATTCATAAAGTAATCATTTTAAGACAAAAAAAATAAAACAGTTTACTTCACATAGGCAAGCTTAAAAACGACTATTAATGAAGTTTATTATATTTTTAACATTAGATACAACTGTTAAAATTTACCTAAAGACAATTTGAGTCGGTCGAGAAAAAACGATGTTGTCAATCAAGTATTTAGGACTATCTCATAAAATTCAAATTACTTACTATTAATTTATGTAGTTTTATTTAAGATGAGTCCTTTAATTTTACGGTAATTATTGCGACTATTATTATAAGTCACTGAATTGAATAGTTATAGTGAAATTACTATAGGCAGGTGTTCAAATGAAACGTAAAAACTGTTTTAACTTAATTAATTATGTAAGTTCGTTAAAGCCTTTGGTATATGAGAAACATTTATTCTTTATTACCCGACAACATTGGTAATTATGTTTTTTGGTTAGATTAGTTGTAAGAAATTCTCGAAAATACATGTTTCCTTTGGTTAGTACTGACCTCTTCATCACCATTGACTGGTTTATTTGACAACAAGTACAGAGGGTCTACTCCGAACTTCGAACTTTGTGTCGTGCCGTCCCGTTCACTCTACTGTTATACACTATATGACGGAAAGAGACGGCACGATACGAAGTTTAAATTTCGAAGTTCGGAGTAGGCCCTCAGTTTATATTACATTAGTTAGGTAGGATAACATTTAATCATAGTTATAATTGTGTTTGAGATACAATTCATAAGCTAGCTATGTATGTATCTTATTATGTACATGCATACATAATTATTTAATGTTTTATACATATACTTAAGAACAAGTTTAACACACTGTATATGATAAGTATTATAACTGGTACTGTTGCTAGTAAATAATATACGATTCTTTTAGAAATACACTTTTTTACACGCGGTTACGTATTTATATTCATATTAATTTAGTCGTTTATATATCTGCAATTCTTCACCATTTAACTATTTAAGTGCTTAGGTACAGACATGATGTTATTAGATAAGATCGTTTATTGTAAGTAATAAAAATTTATAAGTTATTCTTAAGAGCCCTTTTGAGTTTTCGGTAAGGAAAAAGCGTCAGAAACTGAATATTTTAACAAAATTTACTCGATAATAGGTAATTGGTTTCTGAAAAGCGTGCGAAGTCTTAAGTTTGAGCCGTTATAACTAAGAATCTTCCTCAAATTTTCGTTACTTTGTTCATGTGGGTACATATGTTACTCGTTCTGCTTATACCACCATAGTCTTCAAGAAAACCTTATTCAGAAACATACATTTATGCAACGTTCTATTATGCAAGTTCATATCTGTATCAACACAATTCAGTAAAAATCATATCTTTTCGAAACCTATATTTTGTTCCAATCATTAAATAAGTGTATATTTTAGACTGCGCGCGGGACAACTTCAAAACTATGTAGTCCCAGCCTTTTGCGAAAGCACCCATACATATATGCGGTGAATTTTAATTGATTATAATATAAAAAATAGTACTGTAAATATAGTCGCTTCCGTAAAAACTAGTGCCTACGCCAATTCTTGGGATTAGGTAGCGGACCCCAGGCATTCTTCAGGATGCAACTGTACTGGGAATAACGCTAGGAGGATGATGATATAATATAAAAAATATAAAATATAGTAAAGGATTTAATTTCATCAGTATATTTAAATAGGGGAAAAATAAGATACTCAGGTATTACAGGTAAGGTATTGAGGTTATGTAAAATATAACCTTGGTGTACGTACTCAGTGCCCACGCTGCGGTGAGCGTGCGGCAGAGCGGCGTCTTAAATGTTTGCATATGTTTTACATAGACGCTACACGCCCTGCCCCGTAGCACGGTCAAGCGGAGCAGGCACTGTCATCTACATTAATATCTGCCAAAAAAACACCGCAAAAATAGCTGGCACATCCTAACGGCCCTACAAACAGTTGTGTTAGATGCGCGCTTTGTTGTAGCAGATATGCTGGTGATTGTAGGTAGGTACACTAACTCCTAGCTATTAAGTATAAGTTGGACTGTCGTATATGTATGTAGCATTCGTATTTATGTTTGGCCCATACAGTGCAAAGCTATATTTCAGCTTGTGGATCTTCGGGGTGGTTAAATAAAGCGAATTTAGTGAAAATGTTGTTTTATTTTTAAAGCTCTATAATACGCCACATCTTACGTTCATAGGCTTCTTTTCCGCAGTGGTAAGTTGGGTCCTGATACCGTACAAATATCACTTTACTGTAAGTATCACCGAGTACCTACCTGTCAATATTGCGTGTTATTGAACACGACGTCTGCTGCGCGGCTTTCGGTGGAGCATCGACCTTTGACATTGTTTAGATTGTCTTTCGTCTTCAGCAGCAGCAGTCAATACCTACGAGGGGCGGCTGATAAGTCCTAAGCCTATGGTAGAAAAAAACAATATATAAAGAAACTTTTATGTTTATTTTTCAATATAATCTCCCCCTAATTCAATGCATTTTTTACATATTTTTAACCGACTTCAAGATTTCAAAAGAAGAGGTTATCAATTCGGTTGTATGTTTATTTTTTTATTTTTAATGTTTGTTACTCCATAACTCCGTCATTTCTTAACCGATTTGGAAAATTCTTTTTTTGATTGTAAGTATATATATCCAAGTTGGTCCCGTTTTTGT
Organism: Notocelia uddmanniana; assembly: GCA_905163555.1. Taxonomy (NCBI): domain Eukaryota; kingdom Metazoa; phylum Arthropoda; class Insecta; order Lepidoptera; family Tortricidae; genus Notocelia; species Notocelia uddmanniana. The sequence goes on from LR991067.1 coordinate 20,635,090, forward strand.
CAAAACGCAGTTCTGATGATGGGATCCATGAGGAATTGAGGGAACTCCTCAAATCTTTAAGGCAAAAATATAGTGATTTTTGTGTTTTTATCAACAAATCGAGCATTATCATACAAAAATGTGACATTTGATGAAGTGGAACTGCTGATGATGATCAGAACGGAACCCTTCAACGACGCGTAGTTCACGTTTGGCGATTGGTTCTCTTCGTTTTGTTTGTCAAGCAAACAAGGTTTTTCCATGATTCCATGAGGAATTGAGGGTACTTAGTCTTCTACCATTATAAACATACTTATAGCCATTTTTATTTTATTGTATGGAATCTAAGAGTGCACCATCTAAGTATAATAATCTTTCCCCATTGAAGTCGGTTTTTTTTCTTAAAAATTATATAAAATGCTTTTAGGCCGTTAAAAAAATATTCTTTATATTGGCCTTCAAAATGCTCCTCTACCTCCTTCATCTCTTCATCACTGCCAAATCGCTTTCCCCGTAACTATCTCTTTAAATTACTGAACAGAAAATAATCGCTAGGGGCTAGGTCTGGACTGTAGGGTGGGTGGTCGATTTCATCGAAGCCGATTTCCTTCAGAGCCTGCCTCGCAACCCGGGCGGTGTGAACGGATGCATTGTCTTGCAAAAACAAAATGCCTTTCCTTAATTTGCCCCTCTTTTCTCAACTATCGCTTTTCGCATCTGTCTCAATAGATTGGCATAATAAAGTGCATTTATTGTAGAACCTTTGGCCAAATAATCTATTAAGAGAATGCCATCACAGTCCCAAAACACAGTGGCCATTAACTTGGAAGCCGATTTTTGCACTTTAAACTTCTTCGGTGGTCTTTCACCCTTTTCAATCCACTGCATGGACTCTGACTTACACTCCGGATCATACTGCTTGATCCATGTTTCATCAACAGTTACTATTCAGGAGCAAACTTCATCTATACCATCTCCGCACAGATCTAAAAACGCCTGGGAAGTTTCAACACGACGTTCTTTATCGAACGCCGTCAGCATTTTCGGTACCCAGCGAGCACTGACCTTAGTCATGTTCAAATGTTCATGTAAAATCTCCCCAAACCGTTCTTTACTAATGCCTACAGTATCAGCTATTTGCCAAACTTTAACTCTCCGGTCTTCTAATACCAATTTTCTGACTTTTCTTACATTCTCTTCAGTCACCACCGATATTGGCCTCCCTGAACGGGGATCGTCTTCAATCGACTCCCTACCCAGTTTAAATTAGCGACTCCACTTTTTGACCGTAGCATAAGAAGGTCCATTAGCACCATAAATACTAGCAATTTCTTCAAAAATACATTGCGGTGAATTAGCACTTTTTGTAAGGAACTTAATTACAGCACGGTGCTCAATTCAGCATGGTGAACTTTGCCGTTGAATATCTCAAGAAAAATTCAAACAAATATGAAATCATTTTGTTTTTAATAATTTGTTTTTAAATGGCCCCTCTAGTGGCCAGTACCATAAACGCATATACGACCTCGAAATACCATAGGCTTAGGACTAATCAGCCGCCCCTCGTAAGTAAAAAGCCTATAGGCAATTACATATGCTGTACTTATTATTGCTGTAGTCATACTTCTGTATTCTGTAAAAAATCTCATACCGTTTTATTTGCTCTTCAGTTTACCTACCTATACCTATGTTTAATTCATTTTTCATATAATTATTTATTAGTAACGAGTGAACCTTCATCCTAAATAGGTTAAAAGGACTTGATCCAACAGAATGTTCATAGTATTCTGCCCATTGTAGACCTTAATACTTTGCAGTAAGGTGTATAATAGATTGCAAGTATTACTGGGAGAATTTCCCTTGTTTATTAATTTACAACCTAATTGGAAAAAAGCTTTGAATCCGGGGTGGGTAAGGAGTTCCGCAAAGTATCGGACAGAAATTTATTTCTCAGCTTGTGAATACGTTTATTAATATGATAAGCATAAAATACTCTTCAACGCTGTTTTTTTAAAATCTCCATATACTTAAAGGTGCGTGTGTGATGAATCTTTTAGTTTAACACGTTGGCTGCCATGAGCATTACCGGTGGGATCACGTAATCTCTGTGTGGCCATGAGCATCACCGGTGGGATCTCGTAATCTTCTCTGTGTGACCATGAGCATCACCGATGGTATCACGTTATCTCTCTCTCTCTCTCTCTCTCTCTCTATCCGGTTGATCAATTATTGCGATGTTAATTAAAAGTAAAAAAAATAGATTTTCCGCTCACTAGCTCGGAAAGCCGTCTTTTATCCTTTGAAACAAGCGGGTAAAAACGCATTTTATCCACAAGTGGGGAAAGTAATTTGACCTTGGAGCGTGTTTGAGTAGCTTGTGACAGATAACAAAACGTAAAACGCTCATAATAATGGTTAGTTTGATATCAATTATCATTAAATAAATGGTTTAAGAATTTAATACAAAATACCAAATTTAGCTTTATTTAATGATTTAAGTTGTAAACCTTCAAATTCTATAAATAACATTTGTTTTATAATGATATTGAGTTTAATTGTAAACGCACAAGTTGAGTCGATGCAATTTCAAAACGCATCGTCAGAAAGAAATGTCATCATTGTCAATGTCAACTAAAATATACACAACTTGTCACGGACTCCGACTCACGTAAATATTATACACAACATCCAGAGTTTTCTGTTATAATAGCGTAAAAAAATCGGTGATTCCAGTGATGAAAATCATGCCTGTGGAACTGTGTTTTTTGCAGGTTGCACTTTCCTCGCTATAGTGAGGAGAAAAGTTTTGTGTTACACACGGGTGCAAAGTTGTATTTTACTTCTCGTGTGTTGAAACACTCGCTACGCTCAGGATTCTATTTTAGAACCACTCGCTTCGCTCGTGGTTCAACTATAGAATCCTTTCGCTAGCTCGTGCTTCAATTCCACACTCGCGGGTAAAATACAACTTTGCACCCTTGTATAACAAATAACTATTATTGAATAGAAAAAACTCGATTAAGTAATACTGACATAGATTGGATATCCTACATCGTTATTCCGAACATCCTGTATATCGTCTAGTATCCATAACACACAGTTACATACGCGGTCGAAAGAGCCTTATCGAGCTTACTATGGCATTAGTTCGATTTGTGTAAGATTGTCTCGGAATATTAATAAATTTATTTATTCCTTTACAAACCCCCAATGTCACACTTTTTCCGATCCATTTGATTGATACGTACTGTCAAGGTCCGTACACCTAATCCCTTTCGCTGCTGGCCTCATATGTGTGTGTGAGTGCTTATTGTGCATGGCTAGGTTAGTATACATTTTTTTCTTGCTCCGAGTCCAATTAATGGTGATCGTCGATCGGTATCCTATATGTTAGTAACTATGGATTTAGGTATAGGTAGCTATGTGTTTGATCTCACGAAATACTACTTACTATACAGAATGTCGATTTTTAATGATAACGCCATATCAGTTATGCCCTTCTTGACTTGAGGACTGTTTCCCTCGGTTTCCTCAAGGGCAAGAAAAATGGCCCGCACGCCGGTTTGCTAAATGTCAGCCATCACGGAGGATTTCTCGCGTATTTCACATCTGGATCTCAGGAACACGTGTAAAGTTAGAAAACGAACAGAGCGGGCGCGGCGCGGTGCGCGGCTGAGGCGGATTTGAATTTTTGACTTTTGATCATTCCGAAACTGTCGACTGTCGATTACTGCTTTATATGTCACACACGCCGCCTCCACTACCGCGCTACCGAATACCAATTTGCGCCTTGCGCAGGGGCCTTTCAGCTCGAAGTACTAATTTTTCTATGGAAATGTTAGTTTAACTTGTTTGCACCAGATGTCACTGGGTGCTATCTCTATTGCTCTTGCATATTGAAGTGACAGAGATGCAGTATTCGTGCAGTTAGTTCATACTAAATACACAACGGAGCCACGATCTATGTGGAGTATTTTACTGGTATCTCTATCTCAGTATATATATATTGTACTTTGTGGCCTTGCGCGTTTCAAGCTCAACTGCTTTTATTTCAAGCAAACGATACTGACGTAGCATCGAATTTTACACTACCGTCAAAAAGTTTAGGACCAAACACAATTTTTAGTTTAATTTTCATAAATTATTACGCAAACCAAACAAGGCAAAAAGATTGCAATGGGCTATTTCACACAAGGATTGGACTTTTGCAAACTGGTTGAGAGTACTACGGACAGACGAATCAAAATTGAGTGGATAATCAACCAATGTTGATTATTTGCATATTTTGTGTTTGGTCTTAAACTTTCTGACTGTTATACTTTGACCATGGCAAAAAACCGTACGGCCTGTCTGATGGTAAGCGGACACCGTAGCCTATGGACGCTTGCGACTGCAGTCTATCATAATTATCATAAAGAAAGAAAGAAAGAAAGACAAATAATAAGCGCTACCGATCCTTGTGTGATATGAGGATTCGTATTGACACAACACTGGCGACCTTACTCACCACCAGGAACACAACACCACATACCTACAGAGCAAGCAGTGTTGTTATTATGGCTGCGGTTTTCTGTAACACAGGTACTTTCCCAGCTAGGCTGCTTCAAATATGACCTATATGACATTCCGCTGTGCCATACCAGACTCCAAATCCATACCCATTCCATATCACTAATCTACTACCTACTTTACTACCCACTAATCTACTTCTTGTTGCCATACCTCTATTAAATGAATATAGCCTGGTCGGCAAATCACGTCAGTGTTTAATTTATTTATTTCCAATATAGGTACCAACACAATCTACACATTGTATGATTTGTATAGCATAAGAAGGTTGGGACTTCCTTTTAATCGTAAAATGGCCAATAAAAATGAACACTATGTATATACATATCTGCATGGGTCGTATTTTTGAATATTCCGCCATTTTCAACATGGTGACAGGATTATTTCTCAGACTGTAGGCAGATATTTCCTAACTATCTCATAGTTAACAACGTTACCCAAATAACCTCTTGATATCCAAGCAAAGGTCAGACTGTAGGCATCTTTCACTGGACAAATTGTCGGACCATTAATCAAGTTTTTGCTGCACGCTTATCTGAATGGGATGATCGATAGAGGGACCGGGCTGCTACATAGTCTGGCGGATTAGTATTTCAGCCTCGTATCTTCATATTCTCCGTAAAATTGCACTGAACGCTAGTACGCACTATAGTGGAGAATGTGCACAGGAATTACATGATTTAGTTCCGCCTTCCCCGTTCCATCACCGGACGTCCAGACGTGGTGAGCGGTTGCATCTTTACGTTGTCAGTCTACCATTTATTCGCACGAAGCGATTTGCTTCTTCTTTCCTAATGCGAACAACTAAGGACTGGAATTTGCTGCCGCCATCTGTATTTCCTGATACATATAATCTGGGTCTCTTCAAGACAAGAGTGAATAGGCTATTACTGAACCAGCGAGCAACATCTTAGGCCTTGTCATCGCTTTCCATCAGGTGAGACTAAGGCCAATCGCTGATCAGTCTATCATAAAAAAAAAGTTCTAGCTTCCACAAAAATGCTTTGTTATGCTTATCCTGAAGATGCGCTGACATCTTATAGGCCTTGTCCTCACTTTTTATCAGGTGAGACTAGGGCCAATCGCTGGTAAGCCGATCATTAAATAAAATATGACCGGGTGACGGATGGCAAATTCCCGCTGTTCTCTACAAATCCCATTTCTCAACCGATTTTCGTGAAATTTTGTGAGCAGTTTTGATAATGATCTTTTTTTGTCGAGTCAGTTTTTGGAAATTTTGAAATTTGAAAAAGAAAAATCGCGAGGTATACAGCTCACATAACCACTAGTTTACTATGGTATATAGGTAGATCTGCTGGTACCTATCATTAGGTACCTTCAGCTAGCCTATACAGGGTGATTCAGGAGACGTGAGCAGGACCAACACTACATACATCCACCACCACCACCACCATATCAGCCCTAGGACGTCCACTGCTGGACATAGGCCTCCCCCAATTTCATGGGGGGTAAATGCCATAATCGCCACGCTTGGCATGCGGGTTGGCGATCGCAGTATCTCCACCGCATTTAAGGAATGCTGCTGCCCATTCCCCGGTGGTCTTGGTACTACATACATAGTAAATGGCAATGAATCGTTCACCATTGTATTTAAGTGAAACACCCATACCTTTTTCCAGCTTTTTTATTTTTATTAAGTTAAAGTTTAATTCTTTACAATCATGGTCACCCTACAACAACTGGTTTATAAAGATTAAACCTCTAACTTTTATGACAGCACTTTAATTACGAAGAAAGTAAATTGTCACATTGAGTGAGATACGATATTTCAAAAGTAATCGGACTCAGAAGACATACAATTTGAAACATATCACTTGACTGAAGTATTCTTTGCCCCCTGGCTAGATGCTGGCCAAGAGCAATCCCATTTTTAATAAAAAAAAAAAATCTAATTGTACTCTACAATTGCCATGAATTTCGTACATAATTTAAAACATTTTGTTTTCAACGGCAAAGATAAATGAACGTTAATATCACTAATAGCGGTGCGAAGCAGTAGCTTATGATCTACTGAATCCGTAGTGTTGAGCTTGCTCACGTCTCCCGAATCACCCTGTATACCTACATCGGTACATGTCCCGCTAAGGGCACATGCGTCTTCTCATAGATGACAGAATGGCTTTGTAGTCTGCGAACCTAAAACTCGAATTTGAAAATGCGACAGAGGGAGATACTTCGTTTCAGATCTCGGAAGGCCAAGGCCCATTCGCTGTTCCTCTGCCGCGGGTTAATTAACAATTTGAACGCCAAGAACTTATGTGTAAAGTGGTCGTGTGTCTTGCCCACCACGCCAACAATCACCAAAAAGGTCGATGACAAGATGTACAATCAAGAGAATGTTTGTCACTTTAGGACTCTATTTCATTGGAATAGAGTCCAAAAGTGACAAACATTCAAATTCCTCGACAGTACTTTGATCATGAAATTCCTCGACAGTACTGTCAGTACTTTGATCATCACATTCCTCGACAGTACGTTGATCATGAAAAAAAAATATGAATAAATAAAATAATAAATATATTGGGGGACAATCTTACACAAATCGACCTAGTCCCAAACTAAGCAAAGCTTATACTATGGGTACTAGACGACGATACATACATACTTATATAGATAAATACATACTTAAATACATAGAAAACATCCAATTAATCTGCACAAATAATGCCCTGGCCGTGATTCGAACCCGGGACCTCCAGCTTCGAAAGCAGTGTCACTACAAACTAGGCTAAATAGGCTGTCGAATTGTTTTTATTTGTTTTTATGGGTTTAAACGTTACATAATTTTTTGATAACGCAACTCTCCTTGGCGTGTGAGTGATCACTTCATTCAAATATGAAAGTGTTCAAAGAGTTAGGATAATTTTCATCCCGAAGGTCTATTCTATCCACCTTTATCATCGTCCGTTCTAAATAACAATTAATTTTATTGCAATTCCTTTTCCATTTCTCGTTTTCGTTCACTTGATTTTGGAATGACTAGTGAAATATTTTTTGAAATCGGATAATCACTACCTGAGATTCACAAAATACTCTAAAACCTTCAATCTCACAGGTAAAGTAATATTCGTTCCTTGTACAACTCGGGTTCTAGATGATGACTCGAAGAAAAGCTATCCATGATTTAAAATTTCTATTCCATTGGCAGGCATTACACGGTCAATCTTGACAGCGTTATTGACCAGGGCCGCCGATTTCAAAAAATCTAGATAAGTGTGATCCATATCGCAATCCGTCAATCAAACACGTTACACAGTCAATCAGGATCAAGATGACTGATCACGATCACGGATCTCGATCTAGATTGACCGTGTAATGGCTGCCAATAAGTTCTTTGAATTATGTGACGGTTAAACACCAAATGTGATAATAATAATTTACGTATCTTCGTACAAAACCGGGAAGGAATGATTTAGAAGGATATTTTCTTCCTTGTAAATGCAACTGCGGTCGTTGGCTCGAATCCCGGCTTGTACAGTCGGCATCAAAAGTAGCTACGCATTTGAAAAGCAAAAGTGATTATGATTATTAATAAGGGCTTTTGACGCTGATGACTGTCCAATGAGTTTTGCGGAACATATGTTATCATTTGACACTCGTTAGAATTTACCTTTAGTTTTTCTGTGAAGGAAAACATCGTGATGTGGTTGGGAGAGCGATGAAATTCACATGTGTATGTGATGTCCACAACCCGCTCTCGACAAGTGTGCGAACTACTACACAATCCCTGTACCCAGCAGCTGTGGCAGCAGTGAGTGTACGGTCCCTGTCGGTGAAACTGGTAGGTACTGTACGGTCGGCCTCACAAGGGGCAGAACACCTTGTCGCTTTTACGTCATGCTTAAACTGTCGTACTAAATGTCCAACGGGCGAAAGCGACAAAGTCCCAAAGTGTCCAGCTACTTATGAGGCCGGCTGTACAAAAACGAATGTTTCTTAGTGTTACACGGTTTTGTGGAAATAATCTTTTTTCCATGTACAGTCAACAGCCAATGTAGATGATCATTTTAGTACTTTGTCGCACTAACGCAACAATACTGCGACAGTTGGGATGCGTCAAAGTAGTGAAAATGACAAGGTACTAAATGATCATCTACTTTTGCCGTTAACTAGGTATACACTGGTAATAACGGTATGTTTCATTGAATAATAACAAAATAAAATAATTTTATATAGAAAATAAATCGATATATGTAGTATACAGTGAACAGATTTATTTTCTTTTGTATTAAGTTCAATAAACATCCGGTATAACTGGGTAATTTACGAGGATCAAGGTTAAATTGCATTGCACCTCATGAAAATACAACCGAATCGCATTGATTGATTGATTGAAAGCGGCTCGAAAATTAAACTAATGATTCGTCAACAAACTAATAATCTGCAGCCAGGAATCAATCACCAACATCAATATCTGATCACTTATAGAAACAAGCTTATTAGAGCTCAATACCACTGCATGTCATGAACGGTTTAATTTACTAACCAAACTCAATGTCAAAACGGCACAAGTCCAGAAACAGGACCACATAAAGTTCGACGAAAATGTAACTGTTTTAAGGTTTATATTTGATTAAGTGTCGTCGAAATAATCATTTCATTTTGGGGTATGGGAAGCTAACATCCAATCAGTCGCTTGAAACTGGATGGTAGCTTAATATTTGACGGCGCTTGCAATTATCAGTTTAGTTGATTTAGTGAAAGGCGGGACTTGGATAGTTGGCACCAGTATCTAAAGGCGCTGCCCACTGATGGCACATGGCACTGATATAGGACCAGCTTTTGTATAAACTTACCCCTTATATAGTAGCCCTATGTTGGGGGATTGGTTAATTTCGATCCTATAATTTACAATACAATACCATAGTTATTTGTTCAACAAGAGAGCAAAGTAGATTTTTGTTGCGAGTGTTGATGTTGAGTCCCGAGCAAGCGAGGAAGAATTCTTTAAGTGGCGAGAACATACGAGGGGTGTTCAATAAATTCTCGGTATTAGAATGAAAACAAAAGAATATGATAGGTGTTTTATTATTGTATTTCAATATACTCCTCCCTTATGTTTATGCACTTTAAGGCGGGTCTATTGGATTTTTAATCCCTCATAAAAATATTTTTTTCTTGGGTGTCAAAATGCCCGGGCCCGGGCCGGGACCCGGGTATGTCCTAAAACTACGACCAAGACCACCGGGGGATGGGCAGCAGCATCCCTGGAGTGCGGTGGAGGTACTGCGATCGCCAACGCGCATGCCAAGCGTGGCGATTAAGGCATATACCCCCCGTGAATTTGGGGGAGGCCGCGCCCTGCAACAGCTCAATGCGCTCCTGGCATCAACACCTGAATGCGACTTGTTTGCGTGGCGATGGGCGGCAGTGTGTAGTGAATGCTTGAGATTCTGTGAGGTGATGGATGCTAGGTGCTCAACTGTTCCAATGTAATGTATATGTTTCTGTTACCTATTATGTATTGTAAAAGATAATTTGCTTGTCTATGTTTCGTGACGCATTGGTCATGTACTGTAATGTCATGTAAACCTATTTATCAAATAAATAAATAAATAAATAAATAAATAAATGTCCAGCAGTGGACGTCCTTTGGCTGATATGGCGGTGGTGGTGGTGAGTCAAAATGCTCCTACAATACTGTCTTCAATGTTTCATCGTTAAGTAGAAAATCAATTTCCACGTAGATCCTTTTTGAGATTGTGAAACAAAAAGTAATTCGGGGTCAAGTCTGGACTATATGGTGGGTATGTAAAAGTTTCGAACCCAGATTCAAGAGCAGCAGCCTCGGCAATATGAGCATTATGCACAGGGGAGTTGTCCTGCAGAAGCAAAACACCTTTGGCTAATTTTCCCCTTTTGTTTTGTTTGATTGCTTCCCTTATTTGGCGTAGAATATATATATATATATTGCGTTAGCGTAGTACTCTCCTTTAATACCTACTTACAATCTTTTCTTTATAATCGATCACAATCCCAGAATATTGTGAACATGACCTTGCCAGCTGAAGACATGACCTTGAACTTCTTGGGATGAGGACTTCCATTAATGTGCCATTGCATGGACTCTTGATTGCTCTCAGGGTCATAATGATGAACCCACGTTTCATCTCTACTAACAAAATTTTGCAGTATCTTATCACTTATCAGGAATTTCACCGCACACCTCAAGAAATTCGGATCAACAAGCAACACGCGTATTCTTCTGAAGCGGTGTCAGAATTCGCGGTACATCGGTACTCGCACTGATTTTTGACATATTAAGATGGTCATGAATTATATCGTGTCTGGTAGCAATAGAAAGGTTTGTACTTTGAGCTATTGCTTTCACTTTTTTAAAATTATCAATGATCGGGCTGACCAGCTCTATGGTCGTCTTCGATTCACTCTACCCCATGCTTAAATTGACTTGACCACTTCTGAATTGTTGATAAAGAAGGGGCAGACTCACGGTAAACAATCCATTTCGAAACACGACAGCAATGTCGTTTTATTAAAATACCAAATGATTTTCAGATCTAAAAATCGTAGGTAATAGTGCGCCGCCTACCTGTGGAATTTTAATGGCGTTTAAACGTCGAATTCTGTAACTGACCTTAATTTTTCTTGAATGATACTTTATTGATAAATAAGATGTAACTGAATACACCTACGTACTTTCCCAGTAACGTTTCGGGTTTAGGGATGTGATGGCATTTACCTATTGTAAATCCTTTAAAATAATACGAACGATACTTTGTATGGATGGTTGGAATAACAGCTGTTCCGTATTGTGAGTTTTTTTATTTATTTATTTTTTTATTATAGGAGTTTCAACAGCTATATAAACATGTTGACATTTTAAATAGAAATATGGAGCCAATTTACAGAAACTCACCATAAGAAACAAGATATGAGCTAAGGTTACACACTATGTTACAGTATCTTAAAATTAAAAATCAAAGGCACACAACAAGAGATGCCCATCGCTCACCAGACGCTCACGAAGTTATGGTCTATAAGTGTTTCACCGCCAAGACAACGCATCCTCAACTCTAGCTGGACCTTTTTTTTATGACATAGGAGGCAAACGAGCAGACCAATCGCCTGATGGTAAGCGATTAGCGCCGCCCATGGACACCCGCAACACCAGAGGGGTTGTAAGTGCGTTGCCGGCCTTTAAGATGTGAGTACGATCTTTTCTTGAAGGTTTGATACTAACCTAACCAGAAATACCAGTTGGGTAACTCAAGTTGAGTTGTAAATAAATAAGTAATGAGTAGGTATTTGGTTTTGTGATCGTCTGATATGTGGAAATCTTACGAGCATTTGTAACCCTTAATAGGGCACAGGGTAATCCGATTGTTCATTGGTTTTCCATCTTATCTTACAGCAATAAGGTTCAAAATCAGGTGGTAACTATTTTACCAGTGCCCTATTAAAGGGTAATATACAGTATCTATATACACTTATATCTGTTAAATAATATGATTTACAGTACATATGGTGCTACTATACCGCACGAGTGCGGTAATCAGCAGATTACGTCGTGCATATGTCGAAACTTTAAAGAGCCATATGTATATACTGTAAAACGTTGTACGATACACGTGCGAATAGGTAATTCGCAACTCGTGTCGATTTAAAACACTCCCTTCGGTCGTGTTTCAATTTATCACCACTCGTTGCGAATTACCTGTTCTCTGCACTTGTATCGTAAAGTACTATTATGTTTTTATTTACTTGTTTTGTTGTTCTTTGATCTTTATCTAGTACCCATAACACAAGCCTATTGAGGTTACTGTGGGGCTAAACCAATTTGTGTAATACCTTCCCTTAATACCTACGTACTTACATCGTTCAATTCTATTGATCCAGCTGGCTATTCTTTACAATTTTAATGTTATCAATGTACAAGAGTATCAATATCAAGTAAAAGCCTTATATTAGAAGCATATTTTTTCACAGAAGTTGCTAAGCCATACTGACAGTGATAGATCTGATACTCTATTTGATAGATGCCTAAGTTGTACCTTAGTTGTACAAATAAAAATGTGACGTCTGCGTTTTTTTTTAAAATCGATTGTCGATTAGTTTGCTTCGGATTAATTCTGATGAACTTATGATGTCCGGGCCAAATCGTGCAACTGAATTTTAAAGCTGTTATCCCCATCCGGATGAATCGCAGCTAAAATTAAGCATAGATACTACTAGGTACCTACTTATGTAAGTTCCGTGATAATGCAATATTACACCTATAATTTTAAGTTAGATACCCGCCACTATAATTACAATGCCCGACCGATACGACCTTCTTCTGGGTGAGCTCGCTTCATCGTCGGCCTCATCTTTGCCTCCTGGCTAGATGCTGGCCAAGAGCAATCCCATTTTTATTAAAAAAAAAAAGAGCGTACTCCACAGACCTAGATGCGTACTCCCATCTTAAAGGCCGGCAACGCACTTACAACCCCTCTGGTGTTGCGAGTGTCCATGGGCGGCGCTAATCGCTTACCATCAGGCGATTCGTCTGCTCGTTTGCCTTCTATTTCATAAAAAAAATGTGATTGAAGGAATTGTTTCAAACAATCTAGGTATTAAGCGACTGCCCGCTAACCTTAGACTAAAATCGGTGATAGATTTAGAGATCAAGAAAGTAAACAAGTGAATTGCCACCATAAAAAAAATAACGTAAGCATTGGGTAATTGAAAATCATTGGAATACTTGAAAGAAAATTACCGCGCTCAAAATTTGAAATTAAATAGCGTTTTTAATAACGTATTGGTGTTGTTTTAAATAAATAAAATAATAAATATTGACGGACAATCTTACACAAATCGACCTAGCCCCAAACTAAGCAAAGCTTGTACTATGGGTACTACACGACGATATACATACTTATATAGATAAATACATACTTAAATACATAGATAACATCCAAGACCCAAGAACAAAATCCGTGCTAAATGCACAAATAATGCCCTGGCCGGGATTCGAACCCGGGACCTCTAGCTTCGGAGGCAGTGTCTCCACCAACTAGGCTAAACAGGTCGTCATTAAAATATGTGGAGGTATGATTTATGCTACTGGTAATGACAAGAGGTTTTAAAAAGAAAAGTCATGTCAGATTGACAGTTGTTTGTTTAAATTTTTGATCTCTAAGGATTCTCTAATTCCATCTCAGACTAGAACTCTCTTGACGAAACATTTCGACGCCATTAACAAACAACGTCACAAACATTGAACGTCAAATAAATAATAATTGATTTGCGTTAAATGTATTTTAAATGAATTATTTTAAGTGACGACCATGTACCAGAAGGTGCTGCTTTGGTAGGCCTCCCACAAGGTGGACTGATGACCTGGTAAAGGTCGCAGGAGTCCGCTGGATGCGGGTGGCGCAGGATCGGTCATTGTGGTACTCTTTGGGGGAGGCCTATGTCCAGCAGTGGACGTCCTTCGGCTAATACGATGATGATGATGAAGATGATGATTTTAAGTGAATGACTCTTTCTAGTGGGAATGTGGGCAATAGATTCTGCTTTTATTTTTAATTTATATTTCCGGACATTGTGCTAGTTTATTGTTATTTGTTATTTTACATTGTTTTGAGGATCACGATAACTTATTTTGACAACTACACTACCGTCAGAAAGTTTAAGACCAAACACAAAATATGCAAATGATCAACATTCATTCAACCTTGATTCATCTGTCCGAGTCCAATCCTTGTGAGAAACAGCCCATTGCCATCTTTTTCTCTTGTTTGGTTTGCGTAATAATTTATGAAAATGAAACTATAAATTGTATTTGGTCCTAAACTTTTTGACGGTAGTGTAGGTATGAACATTTATACTGTAATTTCTTATCATGAAATTAATAATCTAATCTAATATACGTAATGTATGAACTATGAGCCGAAAAGCAGTTTACGCAATTCCTACTAAAATGGATTGAGAAACATGAATTACTTCAATAATTGGTATTGAAAAGCTCATCCGAACCCGGTTAATCGCTGAGAGCTTTACAACTTCATGCTAACCCGATTTACATGAAAAGCCGAACACGTGGAGCCGGAAGCTGGAGCTTTAGAAGTTAATTATGTTACCGTGAACTTTCCTTGGTAATTATGATTTCTAATAATAAAACCAGCCTGTTAATTATGCTTGTTAGGAAAGTGAATGTTTTAGATGTTTAAAATGAAATAAAAAGGGTGACTCACGTGTTTAAGGGTGATTATAGCTCGACAATTTAAGCATTATTTATTTTATTTAACACCATATCAGCCAAAGGACATCCACTGCTGAACATAGGCCTCCCCCAAATTCACGGGGGGTATATGGCATAATCGCCACGCTTGGCATGCGGGTTGGCGATCGCAGTATCTCCACCGCACTCCAGGGATGCTGCTGCCCATCCCCCGGTGCGGTGGTCTTGGTCGTAGTTTTAGGACATATCCGCGTCCAATTTGTCCAATTTATTTAACAAAATACATCTATATAGGTATTATTTAGGGGACAATCTTACACAAATCGAACTAGTACTATTCTGTATTAGGTACTGTTCAAATTCAAATAAACTAACTTAATATTCGTAAACGTTTCCAGCTTCTGAAATATCAATTATGAAAACATCATATTTCAACCTTATTTTATAAGAAAGCTATTTCAAAATGTACTTAGTTTCACAGTAACGTTAAAATAATACCTCAAGGGGTGAAAAGTGGGGTGGAATTTGTATGGGACAGCGATTATTGGGCCTGCACCCAAAATAAATTATTTTACAGTACATTACCGCACGAGTGCGGTAATCAGCACCACTTTACCGCACGAGTGCGGTAATCAGCAGATTACGTGCATATGTCGTAACTTTAAAGAGCCATATGTACTGTAAAACGGTGTACGATACACGTGCGAACAGGTAATTCGCAACTTGTGTCGATTTAGAACCCTTCGGTCGTGTTTCAATTTATCACCACTCGTTGCGAATTTCCTGTTTTCTGCACTTGTATCGTAATGTACTATTATGTTAAATCATAACAGCGATTCATTCTATATAGTGATGGGTAGCTACCGGTAATCTATACTAATATTATAAAGCTGAAGAGTTTATTTGTTTGTTGGTTTGAACGCGCTAATCTCAGGAACTACTGGTTAGAATTGAATTTTGTGTTGGATAGTCCATTTATCGAGGAAGGCAGGAGGCTATATAACATCACGCTGCGATCAATAGGAGCGAAGTCGCGGGCAACAGCTAGTATTTATAAGGGTTATGTTCTACGCGGACGTTGATACTATACAAAATAAGTTTCTGTCAAAATTTGTATATTTGGTACAAGTTTTCACTATCGACTGTATTTTTCAACAATCATCAACTACTCCGTGGTGGGGTATTGTCACAGTAGATATACGTATTGTATTGTCACCAAACTTACATACGTATGACAAATTTCAGCTCAATCGGCTGAATATATCTGCTTCAAAATTGAGTTGCAAGATTTCACAGTTACATACCTATACATTGCAAGTCAGATAAAAGCTTGTAAAAAGTAGCCAAAGCGATGATACCCCACACGATGGGTTTTCAAGAAAATAATGCAACTCTTTTTTTTTATGACATAGGTGGCAAACGAGTAGACGGATCGCCTGATGGTAAGCGATAGGGTTACTAAAAAGATAATATTCCACGTTTCGCGGGAATGATTGACAGGATTCCGGTCACTTAGGGCCACTTCCCAGTAGGGCCACTGTCCGAATTCCTTGTTGGTCCACTTCCTGCTTCGTCCATTTCCTTGTTGGTCCACTTCCTGCTTCGTCCATTTCCTTGTTGGTCCACTTCCTGGTTTGTCCATTTCCTTTTTGGTCCACTCCCAGGTTTGTCCATTTCCTTATTGGTCCACTTCCTGGTTCGTCCATTTCCTTTTTGATGAAGATGAGATGATACCTATGCCAAATTGCAGCTTTCTATCTAGCAGTAACGGTTACTGAGCTAATCCGCGGATGGACGGACATGGCGAAACCATAAGGGTTCACTGTTTTCTAAAAGAACCCTAAAAACAGCTAACTTGCCGCAAGGGCTCCCAACTCACCAGCACCCGAAAACGCCAGATCATCCATCACCACACTCATACGTCCGTCTCACTCTCTCATTAGCAAGATTAAAATTAACGATTTCCTAAATCGCCCAACCCTTCTAATTGTTGCCCACAAATTGTTCCAAATATAATAGGTGTACACAATACCTCATTCATTACGCGGTAATGTGCACCAATTTGATTCACTTTAGGACAGGACGTTATCATTAATTTTGTCTTTGAGCGTAGATTAAGGGTTTGAGAGGACGTACGGGAATGATTTTAGACGATTGCGGTTAAGAGGGCGCAGTACGCTCGGTTCTCCATACGAACGTATTTATGCTCTCATTTTAAAACGCCATGCTAGTATAACATGAAACTTTGTATACAAAATGGGATCCGGCATATCTAGGTCAGAAATTAGTTTCTGTTGCTAGTATAGGTAAAAGAAAAAAAATACAGCGGTTTTTTGATTTTTCTACGGCTTGTATGAAAACCTTCATAATCGTTGTTTATTTTCTCCATAATAATTTCAAGCAACAGAAACTAATTTCCGACCTAGATATGCCGGGTCCCATTGTGTATACAAAGTTTCATGTTATGCTAGCATGGCGCTTTAAAATGAGAGCGTAGGTAAATACATTTGTATGGAGAACCGAACGTACTGCGCACTCTTAAGTGTTTTTCCCGCGACAGCTACTTAGTATGTTTTTTCTTAAACATTTAATGGAATATTGACGTAACGGGCCTCTGCAAAGTGGCACGTTGCGGGTGCGGTTAAACGAGCAGCCCATAATGGAATTTCAGAAAAAAATGGAGCCCTAGGCCGGCAAAGTGACCGTGTTTTGCCAATCACGTGTCGCCTTCCCGGGTATGTCCTTAAACTACGACCTAGACCACCGGGATATGGGCAGCAGCATTCCTAGAGTGCGGTGGAGATACTGCGATCGCCAACCCGCATGCCAAGCGTGGCGATTATGGCATTTGCCCCCCATGAGATTGGGGGAGGCCTGTGTCCAGCAGTGGACGTTCTAGGGCTGGTATGATGGTGGTGGTGGTGTCGCCTTCAGTGAACTATAAGCCCAATCTTGCGTCGCCGAAGAAAGCGCGCCTGCATGAAAAGATAGCTGACCCGTTGGGCCTGCACTTCGTTTCCGCAGTACTATTTTGTTTTATTATTAAGGTTTTAATTAATTTCGTTTGACTCATAGAAAAAGTATTGTATAAAATAGTTATACAGGGTGTTCGGCAGATGGATGGACATACGTATATTGGGGTTAGGTGAGGTCATCTGCTACGTGGTCAAGCACAATTTTTTTTTTCCCAAGAATTTTAATTTTAATTTTTGAAAGTCTCTGTTTTCAAATAACTGAATTTGTAAGATTCTGGAATTAGTCTAGATTTAAGTGAAATAAAAATGTTGTCCGTATTTGAAAGCCAAAAATTTCAAAAATAAAAATAAAAATTTCTTAAAAAATATCATCCGAACGACGTCCACTGCTGGCCTTTCCCAAAAAGTGTCACAATGACCGGCCCTGCACCACCCGCATCCAACAGACTCCCCGCAACCTTTACCAGGTCATCAGTCCACCATGTGGGGGTACAAAGAAGCATATTGCATTCAAAATCAGCTTCGGCACAAAATTATGCGACTTCATCTCGCCTCTGCCGTTATTGTCATCTCTGCATGAAAGGACAAAAGAAAGCCAAGTTATTCAGTGTTTTCGTTATCTACGCATTGTTGTTTTAAAGCGGTGTTAAAAAGAGAGATGTGCTGAGATGGTTTCCTTTTAATCAACTTTGTAATTAAAAGGAAATGAAGCGATGGAAATGAAAAAACTGTCAATTAGGTTGAACATAATAATTGTTGACTGTTTGAAAATTAGGTACATGTGTATAATTTATTTAGTAAATAAATAAACCGTTCAGTTCTTTTGTGTTTGCTTATCCAAATATGAATGCATGCATTGCATTGCAGGCATGAGCTGACGGAGTTTGCTAGTGTTGATATTCTATCTTTAATTCATCCTGAATTTCGTCCCGGCTGGTCGAGACGGCTGGGCCTTGGTGTACCGAGGCTAAGAAAGAGATTTGTTAAGGAAATAAGGCGTCGATTGAGGGCTAGGAGCTGCGTTCCCCCCTCTGGTTCTTACCTGGGCCAACAAATTTCGCGGGCCATTCATCGGGGTAATGATGTGGTGTCTTTTGGCACGTTTGGTCCAGGTGAGTAACGGAGTGGTGTGTCAATTAATAAATAAATATTGGGGGACAATCTTACACAAATTGACCTAGTCCCAAACTAAGCAAAGCTTGTACTATGGGTACTAGATGACGATAAACATACTTATATAGATAAATACATACTTATATACATAGAAAACATCCAAGACCCAAGAACAAATATCCGTGCTTAATGCACAAATAATGCCCTGGCCGGTATTCGAACCCGGGACCTCTAGCTTCGGAGGCAGTGTCACTACCAACTAGGCTAAACAGGCCGTCAAATTGAATTGATTAGTTTTATTTTAGTGTGTAGTTGATGAAACCTGGTGTAGATTTATAATTTGTGCAATGCATGCGTATTTTGCTGATGCTAGCTGTTATTGAAATTGACGAAGCCTGCGTGCGTTGTGGATAAGGTTATTCACCAGATTCATAAGTTCTAAATTGATCGATGAAAGAAGAACGTATTTATAAATGTGTAAAGTTTTCCCACAGTCATAAATACGAAAGCAAGACTAGTCCATACGTTAACCCAGTGTGATTTGGGGACTTGTCAATTCACATACATCTTTGAATTCCTTCGCTGCCAATGAATAGACGCAGATTGCTAGACACCGAAACGCTGACGGTAGACAACAAATGAAATAAAAGAGTAAAATGGTATATCTTAATCTTAATTCTCCATCTTAATCTTAATTGCATCATCATCATCATATCAGCCGAAAGACGTCCACTGCTGGACATAGGCCTCCCCCAAAGAGGCACTGCACTCTTAATTGCATGTTTGATCCGTATTACAACGCGGGTCCTACTGTATTTCAGAAAGATCAAATTGTCCGAATTTCACAAACTGGCCCTCCAAGCTATCAATGTTAAAATAAATTTGCGTTAACTCCAATATTTGCTCAAATTCATCATTTTTTAAGTGCGAAATCCTCTGTTTATACCAATTTATGTGATCCTCGACAGGCAAAACGAAACAGCGGAAAATGGCGACATTAATTTTTGTGACAGGAGAGAATTGAGCATTTCGGCCGAATTTATGTGGACCTTTTAACAGAGTGGGTAATATCAAGTTACTGGCAGGAAAGAAACGATATACATACACGTTGTAGTGATGAAGTTATGAAAAATAAATTAAATGAAACATTTTAATGTCGCTTTTGTTGTTCGAAACAATTGAATAGACGACGACGGTCAGACAACGGTCAACAATAGGATACAGCTGTGCTACCGCTAACTTCGAAAATCGAACTTCGTGTCATGCCGTCCCTTTCACTCTCGTGTTATACTCTATATGACGGAAAGGGACGGTACGATACGAAGTTCGATTTTCGAAGTTCGCGGTAACACCTCAGTATTGGCTGTGTGCGAAGTAGGTGGTGGGGGTAAACTAAGCGATCGCAGCGCACACCATGGCAGAAATGTGCTACTTCCGGGGACATATACTCGTATGTCAAATTTACTTCGACGTTTCCTATTGGTTTCCTACGATTCGTTTCGTTTGTATTTATTTATTTATTTTCTTATTTATTTCAGTCCAATTTCCAGTAAGGGGTCTTTCTCGCTTACTAAAATAAATAAAATATTCATGTGTCATTATTTGACATCTCTGAGTTTGACATTGCCCCGGGACCCATGACGTTTGACGTTTCTGACGTGCACATAGCCAATAGTGAATAATGCTATCTCATGCTACCCGAAGAAGTGTCAAACAATTACCATAGTATTAAGCATCTGTCATGTCAAATGGCAAAATACTACCAGTTTTCAAGCTGATATTTGACGTTGACTAATTTCACCTTAATAGACCTGAACTTGTCAATCATTTAATACGATATTTGATAGCCACTTCGGGTCTAGTCGTATGCCGAGTTTAGCCGATGTGAAAGCATTGATGCCATTATTTTTAACCGACTTCCAAATTTCAAAAGAGGAGGTTATCAATTCGGTTGTATGTTTTTTTTTTGTTTTTTTTTTTTTTTTTTTTTTTAATGTTTGTTACTCCATAACTCCGTCATTTCTTAACCGATTTGAAATTTTTTTTTTGATTGTATGTATATATATCCAAGTTGGTCCCGTTTTTGTCAAAAGGCAGTTCTGATGATGGGATCCATGAGGAATTGAGGGAACTCCTCAAATCTTTAAGGCAAACATATAGTGATTTTTGTGTTTTTATCAACAAATCAAGCATTTGCATCCAAAAATGTGACATTGGATGAAGTGGAACTGCTGATGATGATCAGAACAGAACTCTTCAACGACGAAAAGTTCACGTTTGGCGATTTGTCCTCCTAGCTGTGTACGTTAAGCAAGTTCTATTTTCACGATTAATTTTTGTCATGCTCGAGTTCTGATGATGGGATCCATGAGGAGTTGAGGGAACTCCTCAAATCTTAAAGGCAAACATATAGTGATTTTTGTGTTTTTATCAACAAATCGAGCATTATCATACAAAAATGTGACATTTGATGAAGTGGAACTGCTGATGATGATCAGAACAGAACTCTTCAACGACGAAAAGTTCACGTTTGGCGATTTGTCCTTCTAGCGGTGTTTGTTAAGCAAGTTCTATTTTCACGATTGATTTTTGTCATGCTCGAGTTCTGATGATGGGATCCATTAGGAATCGAGGAAACTCCTCAAATGTGAAAGGCACACAAATAGTGATTTTAGTATTTTCATGAACTAATCAAGCATTTTCATTCATAAAAGTGACATTTGATGAAGTGGAACTGCTGATGATGATCAGAACGGAACTCTTCAACGACGCGTAGTTCACGTTTGGCGATTTGTTCTCTTCGTTTTGTTTGTCAAGCAAGCAAGGTTTTTCCTTGATTTCATGAGGAATTGAGGGTACTTAGTCTTCTACCATTATAAACATACTTATAGCCATTTTTGTATTTTATTGTATGGAATCTATGAGTGCACCAGCTAAGATTAATAATCTTTCACCGGACTCCCCCATTGAAGTCGGTTTTTTTTTCTTAAAAATTATTTTCAGGATAATTTAAATAACTTTGTAGGTACAGAGGTTATAGGTTAGGTTAGGTATGTTTTTGACGACCTGTTTAGCCTAGTTGGTAGTGACTCTGCCTCCGAAGCTAGAGGTTCCGGGTTCGAATCCCGGCCAGGACATTATTTATGATTTATCACGGATATTTGTTCTTGGGTCATGTTTTCCATGTATTTATCTATATAAGTATGTATATCGTCGTCTAGTACCCATAGTACAAACTTTGCTTATTTTGGGACTAGGTCGATTTGTGTAAGATTGTCCCCCAATATTTATTTATTTTATTTTATTTTTAATAATCCAGAAGAATGCAGTTTCTGAAAAAAAAAATACTTAGGGCAAATGATGATTCTGGCAAACGTTACATTTATGGAAAATAAAAATTTGGATTTCACTAGTAACACGTCATTAGGTATTTTAAGGGATATTCAATCCAAAAAATAAATAAATTGGATTTCATTAGTAACCCATCACAAGGTATTTTAAGGGATATACAATACATTTAAACAGGAAATATACTTTTTCAGTTTCGTTGAATTTCCCAAAGGAATTATCACAACAGCCAAGGGCCAGGATGAAACCTGCGTCCGTAGAATTAATTGATATAGCACTTTCATCTTAACTTTGCGGCCGGAAAAATCAGGGATTAATGCCTCTTCCTAACATTTTTTAAGTTTAGCCCTGGTTTAGTCTAAAAACAATCGCTACTGCTACCAGCAAATGTAAAGTTGTGGACTAATGAGCGTGTTTCCCTTTGGGAATATTATCCGGCATACAATGTAAAGTTATGTTTACATTTAAAAACTCAGCACTCCATTAGGTTCGTCCCCGGCGATTCCTGAAAACAGTTTTTGCATTTACTCATCATTTTTTTTAATAAATATTAGGGGACTATTTTTTTTACAGAAATCGAACTAGTCCCATAGTAAGCTCAAAAAGGCTTGTGTTATATAGGTATGTACTAGACGACGATATATTAAATATACAGAAAACATCCAAGTCTCAGGAACAAATGTTTTTATTCACCACAAAAACAAATGCCCTTACCGGGATTTGAACCCGGGACCCCCACCTTCGAAGGCAGTGTCACTACCAACTAGGCTAAACAGGCCGACCAAATAATAGCACCACTAATTTCTCTTAGGTGCTTTTCTAGTGTTGTGTTCCTGGTGGTGAGTAAGGTCGCCAGAGCTCCCGAGGATGCGCTGTGTTGGGAGTGAGGGACCTGCATATATATCTAGCTAACGAACGAATCCTCAAGTCAATATGATTCTTCTGAAGTCGAACGTGTCCGTGGGCTGTATGGGCATTTGATTACCATAAGGCCGGGCCGTAAGCTTGTTTGCCACTGTCGTTGTACCAAAAAATGTCTGTTATTGAACGAGCGTTAACGTTAACTGTTGATACGAGGTATAGTCCGAACGCGTGTTTATTCATTAATCATGCTTAACAGTGTCCTGCTACTTGACACTTGCAATCTGCCCCAATTCAATATATCTACTCCTTGATCTGCCCTCTTATTCACAAACCGACTCGTCCACACCCCTCACCTCACACCTCACCCGTTTTTATATGGAAACTGTCAAAATTTGACAAATGATATTTGACAGTTTCCACCCGTTTTTATATACAAACTGTCAAAATTACTTTTTTACACAAATCGAACTAGTCCCAGTTCGATTGGTGTAAAAAATTGTCCACTAATATTTATTTATTTATTTATGGCTGCTGTCTTCAATGGGCAATTAGGTACCCGGATCGCAGCCCCAGTGTATTTTGCGTCCCTTCTCTACCAGGCCTCTCCCTCTTGCCTCTTCGGCTAACCTCGGCTCTCATACACCTTCGGGGTTTCCACCCAAACGTGGCAACGCATTCACATTTTCACCGTCAGCGATTTCGTAGCGCTACGCTGGTAGCCGATAACATGCGAAAAACCGTATGTAGCGGAAAGCGCCTATGAGACGAGCGGGTTCCTGGCACTTACAGTGTTCAACTAGGTTGTGTTAACACGTTACTATAGTGGTCGGCGGTTGAGAAGTAAATCCTGACATCTGTCATTTCCATACAGTTTATAGCGTAAAAGTCACTTTTAAGTTGTAAAATGTATGGAAATGACAGGTTTCAGGATTGACTTCTTAACCGCCGACTACTATATACTTCGTTTTTTTCATAGTTTAAAAAAGGTGCGATTGCAAGGAAAATAATTTTGAAGCGGCAAAAATGCGGCGTGCGTGTATCCTTGACACGCGATAAGCTACTAAAATAAGTGATATTATTATAATATTATCGTTTGATAGCCTAGGGATACGAAGAAACGTAGGCGAAAATGACCGTAAAAATTATAATCTGGGATGATTCACAGTAGACCGTTCCGTGTCCGGGCCGGCCCGTTGACTATGACAGTAAACGCAACGGCCGGCGTATTTCTCTAGAAGAAAACGTGCCGGCCCGGACACGGAACGGCCTACTGTGAATCATCCTTAAGCCCTTGCATACAGCGTGTAATTTTTTTACGGACGTATTGGCTATGTGCGAAGTAGGTGGTGGGGGTAAGCTAGGCGATCGTAGCGCACACCATTGCAGAAATGTGTACTTACCGGGGACCACTGTCAAATTTACTTTCACGTTTTCTATTGGTTTCTTAACGGTTTCCTATACGATTCGTTTCGTTTGTATGTATTTATTTATTCTCTTATTTATTTCAGTAAAATTTCCAATACGGGGTCTTTCTCGTTTACTAAAGTAAATATAATATTCATGTGTCATTATTTGACATCTCTGAGTTTTGACCAGTATATAATAATTTGACGTTGTCTCGGGACCTTTGACGTTTGACGTTTCTGACGTGCACATAGCCAATACTTTTTCCACGCATAGTATCAATTAATACGACTCATATAGGATAATAATTTTTCCCCTCACTAGCTCGGAAAGCCGTCTTTTATCCTTTGAAACAAGCGGGTAAAAACGCATTTTATCCACAAGTGGGGAAAGTAATTTGACCTTGGAGCGTGTTTGAGTAGCTTTTGACAGATAACAAAACGTAAAACGCTCATATTAATGGTTCGTTTGATATCAATTATCATTAAATAAATGGTTTGAGAATTTAATAAAAAATACCAAATTTAGCTTTATTTAATGATTTAAGTCGTAAACCTTAAAATTCTCTTAGTAACATTTTTGTTATTATGACTTTGAGTATAATTGTAAACGCACAAGTTGAGTCGAAGCAATTTCAAAACGCATCGTCTGAAATGTCATCATTGTCAATGTCAACTAAAATATACACAACTTGTCACCGACTCCGACTCGCGTAAATATTATACACAACTTTCAGAGTTTTCTGTTATAATATCGTAAAAAAAAACAGTGATTCCAGTGATGAAAATCATGCCTGTGGAATCGTGTTTTTTGCATGTTGCACTTTCCTCGCTATAGTGAGGAGAAAAGTTTTGTGTTACACACGGGTGCAAAGTTGTATTTTACTACTCGTGTGTTGAAACACTCGCTACACTCAGGATTCTATTTTAGAACCAACTCAACTATAGAATCCTTTCGCTGGCTCGTGTTTCAATTCCACACTCGCGGGTAAAATACAACTTTGCACCCTTGTATAACAAATAACTATTGTTAAATAGTGTTATTAATTAGGTGTAACGATTTTTTTTAATCCGACCGAGCAGCAATGTACGCAGTCCAACTTATTTTGACATAACAACTTTGATTACTTTATTTGTTATAACTTTTAGAAGCTGTCTTTTTCCTATGATGTTTTTTGTTTCATAGGAAATTAGGAACAACCAGGACTTAGCAACTTGACTTAATTAATAAAGCAAAGTAAATTAAATACTGACATGACACATCGGTACGTTAATTATTATGGATGCAAAACATTGCGTGCTTAATTATTATGTATGAAGAAAAGAATCTTAATTTCCTAAAGAAATTTATGTAAATAGGTTCCCTAGGTCGAATCCAATCTTAATCTCCACTACAATATACACCCGTATAGATTTTACACACTGCATATATCGTCGTTTAAACCCGGGTATGTCCTAAAACTACGACCAAGGCCACCGGGGGATGGGCAACAGCATCCCTGGAGAAGCGGTGGAGATACTGCGATCGCCAACCCGCATGCCAAGCGTGGCGATTATGGCATGTACCCCCCATGAAATTGGGGGAGGCCTATGCCCAGCAATGGACGGCCTTCGGCTGATATGGTGGTGATGGTGGATATCGTCGTCTAGTGCCCATAATACAAGCTTCACTGAGCTTACTATGGGACTAGTTCGATTTGTGTAAAACATTGTCCTCTTAGGTATATTTATTTATTAAAAAAAATCGTTAGCAATTAAAACATTCATAAAATATTTAGAATAACAAATCACGAGTAGTACCTAGGTACTAATAGTTACTCTGTGCGTCTACTGAGTAAATTTTAACTGTAAAAGGAATCCTTTTGACGCCGGGAGCTAGATCGATCCATTTGAACCTCGACCCGACGGCGGGAGATAATTACCTAAATAAACAGATCCGAGCCCCATACATTTCCTTTTGTACTCAACAAAAGCGAAGACAATCAAAGGCAAAAATTCCTTTCATTAAAAACTGTTTCAGACGTTCCCTTTTTAAATAGCTGGAGGCAGTTGGATGTGTCTTTGTGAATATTCGGAATTTAAATGCCGAAGTCATTTTGGAATTTCACTTGAATCGATGCCACAGTATATTTATTATTTATTTATTATAATTATTACATACAGAGAATCACAAACATTGTTACTTAGTCATCACATCCGAAAAACTGCACTGCAGTTTGTCTGCGGATCTGTCTCTAGCATTTATTAAACACAACTGGCTAAAAAAATGTATGGATAATAATTACTAAAAAGATGTAAAGGACGATTCACAAGAGCTGGCGCGGAATGTCTATGAAATTAGTGACAGTTTCATACATTTTCCGCGCCAGCTTTTGTGAATTGACCTATACCAGGGCTGCCTTTTAAGTTGTGTCATTTGGAAAAACTAAAGACAATTTAAGTGTTAAATGGTATTTATTGTTTTTCAAAGTAATCACCGTGATATGTAATACACTTTTTCATTCGATCGAACCAATTTTCGAAACAATTATTCCAGTCCGAAGTCGGGGTCTCCAAAATGGCCGTTTTGTATGCCTTAACCGCTTCTTCAGGCGTCTGGTACCGTTGACCACGAAGTCGTTGCTTGATTTTTGGGAGAGTAAAAAAATCGTTGGGGCTTAAGTCTGGACTGTACGGCGGGTGTTCCAGAATTTCGACGTTTGCTCTTTTACGTAACAACGCAATTGTTTGCCGGGGGGTGTGCGAGCTCGCATTATCGTGGTGCAGTCTTATACGACGTCTTGGGTTATTTTTTCGAAACTCGCCGATGACTTCTGGTAAACAGACAGTGGTATACCAGTCAGCATTAACCGTTTTACGATCCTCGAGCACGATGGTGGCAACGTGGCCACTTTTCGCCACAAACGTGGCGACCATTTTTTTCGAAGTGCTCCGTGAACGTATTACTTTGGTCGGTTTTGGCTCATCTTGGAACACCCAAACAGTCGACTGCTGTTTAGAATCGGGATCGTAGGCATATATCCAAGATCCGTCACCACTGATATTTAATGTCGTAAACATGTTTCGAGTTTCCTCGGTTGAATTGCCGCAGAGTTTTGCGACACCATCTAACGCGAGCCGTTTTTTGGTCTTCGCTGAGTAAATGTAGTATCTAGCGTGAGATCAACTTTTTTACGCCTAAGTGAACATGCAAAATACTGTGAACACTGGTCCCTGAAATACTTAAGGAAGTTTCTATCTCGCGGTATGTCGCATGGCGATCTTCGACGATCAGTTGCCGTACAGCATCATTGTTCTCCTGGGTTACGGCTGTTTTTGGTCGACCTTCACGATGTCTATCAACAAGATTAGAGCAACCACGTTGAAATTCTAAATACCAGCGTTCCACAGTCCGGAGGCATGGTGCTTTATCATTGAAAACCGTAGTCAACTCTTCGAAGCACTGAAGTCGCGTTAAGCCCTTTTTGAAGTTGTAAAAAATGATCGCACGTTCCTTCGAAATTTCCATTTTCACAACTGACTTGTCAACTTTGAACGAACGCTGTACTACCTATAAAACGGTTGGGCCGATTTCGAGTCATTCTTTTGTTTTCGAATTCTAAATTCAAATATTTTAAGATGACACTAGTTCTTTTTTATGCAATCACGGGAGGTTTGCAAACGACAGAACTTAAAAGGCATCCCGTAGGCAGGTACGTGGCAGGTACCTAGTATAATGTAATGGTTATGATTTAAACGTTACCACAAAAACTCCTACCGAATACCTATAAGTAGGCATTCAATAAGTGCTTATGCAGCAACGTAGCTAACCTAGGTTTTTTCTCTTCAGATCTAATATCCACAGGAAGGCTAATTAGCATGTACGAGTATGGCAGACGCTTTTTAAGGCATCTGTCACCGTAATAATTGGTGACTCTTGGTACCTCAAACTTTCCTGTGGATACTGCTCTGGAGCTGTGTTCGTGGCTCAGTAATGAATTATGCTTCTGATTGCTATTGTTACTATATATTACTTATAATTGTACATTGACAAGCGTCCCTACATTAAACTTAGGCTCGGCTGTAAAGATCTGACCTTATATTATATCAAATAATGTTCTGAGTTACCAAATTATAATCTGTCATTTGGTCTAACGGATCTTTATAAAACCAGCCCTTAAGCCTCAGAGGAATCTATTATGCAGCTAAATTGAGAACTTGTCATAAACGGCTGGCGGCTTAGCATAAACAACCTCTTTAATTTGGGCGGGTAACCGTTCATTTGCCTTAATTTCACATCAAATAGTTTGAGATCACGTGTGCCGCGCGCGTACGTGGAACTGTCTTAATCGAGCGCAGGGTTAAAAAAACCGGTCTAGTACGTGTCGGGCACGACCAATGTACAAGTAGAGTTCCGTAGTTGTCTACCCATTAGGTACATTATGCGGACTTAAAAGTGTACCGACTTAAGTACGTAGTATGCTTTTCTAAGTACAATTCTTAAGTTCGGCTATTCATCAACCGTAGCTGGCAAGGGGGAGACACTTGACTCCAACAAAAATAAGTACTCTTTTTAAAATTTGTGCTAATTTCACGCAAACGGGTTCCTGTATTACAAAGTAAGTTAAGAAAACGACCTTTTAAACGAGCTATCCAACGATACGAATACACCACACGATGGGTTGTGCAAGGAAATAAAAATGCATCCCCACCTTACGTGCAGGGGCGGTAAACTAAAAAAAAATTTTTTGCTAAGATTTTATTACAGCGTTTTGTCGGCGAGACTGATAAGTAAAATTGTAAACTGATTTCAAATTACAGCTTTCTAGTACTACCGGTTACTGAGCTCAGTCACGGACAGACGGACATTGCGAAGCTATAAGGGTTTCCTTGTTTACTTCGCAACCCAAAAAAGGTCTTAAGATTCAAGTTAAGATACTGCTAATATATTGACTGTATCAATAATGTCCTTAAGGATGGACCATTGAGTCTTTTTTTGTTTGATCTGTCGAAATTTGCCGATTTCCTTTCGTTCCTCATTTTCTCCTGACCAGACTTACAGAAACAATTTTAAAAACGTTTAAAAACACGACAGGCCTGCGGAAACTTCTACTACTCAGTAGTCATTTTCAAGAGATTAGAGTCAAGTTCAAAATATGAATGAAATTAATCCTCACATTAATTATGTATGTTAATCCACCGACATAAGAGCCAAGGGATATATTTTTGAGTTAGTTGTAATGTCTATACTTTTGCTCGGGAATGGACGTGTCCTTCTTTTTGAGCGGAGCTCAATCTTAGGCCCTGTCCCCCCAATATTAATTTAATTTATTTAGTTATTACAATTGTAAATCGCTTGTGCGTCTACTCCTCCGCTTACTGACCGCTTGATGAACTGCTTAACCATAAAAATGGAATGACCACAAAAGTATAATTAATCACCGAAAACAAATTGGACGCTCCGCTCAACATTTTCTCTAATCTGCTACAGCGCGTGTTTTAATTAATAAATCCTTAGAATTTCATTTGGTTTTTTCTTGTAATTTTAATAAGAAAAGCATTTATTGACGGACTCCGCTTCACGCCGTCTGTCAAAATTGA
Source organism: Notocelia uddmanniana (assembly GCA_905163555.1). Classification (NCBI taxonomy): domain Eukaryota; kingdom Metazoa; phylum Arthropoda; class Insecta; order Lepidoptera; family Tortricidae; genus Notocelia; species Notocelia uddmanniana. Next base: position 20,665,128 of record LR991067.1, read on the forward strand.
CTACTTACTTCAATAATTTCTTTTTCCCGGCCTCTGCAATTATGTACTCTTGTTTAATTAATAATTCGCTTATCAAATTTCATGAAGTTCCGATGAAAGATACGAGAGAGAGAGAAGTTCCGATGAGAGTTACGAGTGTCGTTGAACAAACGCCATACTATTAGGTGTACTAATGACCTGGTAATGGTCGCGGGAGTAACCTGGATGCGGGTGGCGCAGGACCGGTTGTTGTGGCATTCTTTGGGGAGGCCTATGTCCACCAATGGACGTCGTGCGGCTGATATGATGAAATACAAAATACCGAATTGTATCATGTAGATCGTTAATCACTAGACCCAAGACCTCTGAGCTCGTTCAAATTAGTACTTAAAGTTGTCAGTGTAGCACGCGTCTTTAAGTAGCTATTGATATTTGCACTTAGTTGTACGCTGAACAAGCGCATACCCCAGCAAGTTTCGTGCACAGATTTGTTCTCGCGCATGTTACTGTTATGCTTTATTTTGTGGGCGGAACTTTGAGAACACAAGTCACAAGCGGGTAGACAACATTTGTATCACAAATAGATTTGCCGCTCGAGTCCAGAAATGACTCACATCTTTAATTTATGTTAAAGTGATACCAAACTTGCCTTTACAAAGCCAGTTCGAAATTTGTAGATTTTTATAAAAGAAGGTGGGCGGCCGGCTCCTTTGCACTATACCCTCTCCCTCGGCAGCGGCTATGGTCTGTTGCAGCGGCACTTTTTAAAATGTGGCCCGGACTAGAAATGCTTAGAATTAATTGTGGAATAAATGTGGTGAAACTCATAGCTAAATAAAAAAATAAGCTTTAAAGCAGTCGTCTCCCACTATCTGCCACTTTTGAACTTTAATGTACAGATCAAAGGGTCGAAAAGTGGTATACATACACCAGTTTCTTGGTTTACTGTACTATGTGTTTCATAAGGTATAGTGGAAGAGTAAATATAATGGAATGGCACCTTGATATGAGCGAGATTGCGCGTGAGTGGCCACATTTTGATATTTATTATTTATCGGCGCGGATCTCAGAGTAAGGATTTTTATAGAGATCCTATACGAGTTCCACCAAGAGGGACAGAAAAGCTCTAAATTGGTCTTAAACGTCTGGCGGCTTACCATAAACAACCTGTTTAATTTGAGCGAGTAATCCTTTTTTTTTGCCTCAAACTATTTGACATGACATTAAGGCAAATAAAGAAAAGCGGAACAAATGATATATCCCTCTTACAAGGGTAACAAATGATATATCCCTCTGTCGCCCTTATTTGGAATGTGACCATCTCTCTCGGTAGCGGTATTGTTACGGACTCTTTTCTAATGACACGTTTAATTCGCTATTTTGGCATGTAACTAAGCAACGTGATTATAAATATATATGTCAAGAAAAGCACGTATTTTATTGAATCGAATCTGGGAAAATAATTAAATATTGTGTTACCTGGGTGCAAATGTGAGCAACGGTAACATATTGGTCACTTCGAGCCGAACGAACCAACGCCACTGTTTGCCCGACATATTGAACAAGAACCGAACTGAACAATGTCGCGGCCGGTGACGAGGAACTTCGCTAAACAGAACCCGGATCCCGAACCACAAGTATCATCGTCTAATCAACCTGAAAAACCACCTACATCGACGCCCATACACGATAAGACAATCGTCCCTTCCAGTTCCAAGGCAAGTACAGTCAGTCACAATAAATCGGACAAAAATGCTACCATCCGTTCTAATGCTAGCAGTATACGCTTAAGAAAAAGAGAGGCTGAACTAGACGCTGCGAAACAATTAGCCGAATTAGACCGAAAGAAACTAAAACTAGAACGAATTGTTAAAGAAAAAGAACTAGAGGTAGAACGTACCGTTATACAAAAGGAGCTTGAAGTAAAATTGGCACAACTGGACGCCAGTGAAAGCCACCACGCAGGGTCGAGTAGAACTAGCCGAAGCCGTGTCCAAGAGTGGCTCTCAACTGAATTCTTTACCAATGAACAACATGAACCCGTCGAGTATCTGAAAATGAACCGCGAGCATTACGTCCCGAATGTCAAACGACAGGAACACCTGAAACATGAAGTGCCGAATGAGAAACGCGTTCGTCCTGATATTCCTGATCCTAAATACTCTGACATACAGCTGCTAGCACGAGAGATAGCGAATTTGCGTCGCCCGTCTGAACCCAAGGAATTGCCATACTATAACGGAAATGTCAGTGAATGGCTGTCGTTCAAAGCTGCCGTCGCAGAGATAAGAGCTTCCGTGTCTGACAATGAGCTTATATCGAGATTCCGCCGCTGCCTGAAGGGAGAAGCACGCATCACCGTCGCTGCGCTTTTGGATACTCTAGTTCCAGTCAAGGAGATAATGGAAGCCCTGGAACTACGCTTCGGCCTTCCAGAACTGATACTCCAAGAGGAAATACAGGCACTCAAAGATATGCCTAGACTCATCGACAACACGGAGCAGCTCAGCAAGTTTGCCTGCAAGGTCCGAAATTGCGTTTCGACTATAAAAGCATTGAACAAACCGGAACACCTCTTCAATATAGAACTTCTGCGAACACTAAAACAGAAAATACCGCATCTGAAGACACGCTGGATTGCTTACGCTGTAGATCATGAACACGAGGATGACCCTGAACTTGTCAAACTGTCAAACTTTTTGAAAAAAGAAGCCCAATCGACATCAAAATACTGGTTGCACGAACCGCCACGCACCATATTAAAACCAGTACTTTCAAACAGGACACATTACGCTGAATTTGAAGACGATGAACCCGAACTAGAACCTGAACCCTGCTACGCTTCAAATCCGCCGAAATATACCACTGAACCGAATTGCCTGTACTGCAAGTTGAAAATCCACATTCTTAAGAATTGTGCCCAGTTCCTTCGTCTTTCGAATGATGATCGATGGGAGTGGGCAAAAGAAGCCAAGGTTTGCTTCAAATGCCTGAAGCCTAGACATCGCAGAGAATACTGCCAAGCCCTGCCATGTGGAATTGACGGATGTCGAATGTCGCACAACGGACTGCTGCACTCTTCTCCTCAACAACCCGTAACGTCAGCTTGCGCGCACCCATCGACTAAAGACATTGAAGCGACCTCAAACCCGTCAGCCGAGAAAACACCGAACGAGACTACGGCTTGCAGTAGAACCACTTCTAGAACCCAAGTTTTATTGAAAATTATACCGATAGAAATCCGAGGACCTATCGCGTCTAAACGAACTTATGCCCTTCTGGACGGAGGAAGTACCCTCACTCTGCTCAAAAAGAAGCTCGCAGACGAAATTGGTCTCAAAGGAATGATCGAACCGCTGACCCTCGCTGGTGTGAACGCCACCACCGAAGAACCAAACTCTGAGCGCGTCGACCTGAAAGTAAATGGACCCTCCAATACACCGCTGGAACTGTACGGTGCCCGGACTGTTACGAGACTACCACTTGCACCTCAGACTGTTGCCAACATCGACGGATATGAACATTTGCAAGACCTGCCTAGAACTGGACTTTGTTATGACCATGCGGTCCCAGAACTATTGATTGGACAAGACAACTGGCATGCAATCGTATCTAGGGAGACCCGACACGGCAAAAGAAATGAACCTATAGCTTCCTTGACGGCACTTGGTTGGGTTGTACACGGATTCTCTCACTCGTGCACCAACGCCGTTCACTTTGTGGGACACACCGAAGAAGCGATGCATCAGATGGTAGAAGACTATTTCAAAATAGATTCTCTGGGAGTCACAAATAAGGTCAAACAAAGCCTAGAAGACGAAAGAGCCCTTCACATACTTCAACGGACAGCGAAGAGAGTAGAAGATGGTAAAAGGTGGGAAGTGGGATTATTATGGCGAGAAAACGATCCGATAATGCCCAACAGCTTTTCTTACGCCTCCAAGAGATTGCAGTCCGTAGAAAAGAAGATGGATCGAGACTCAGCGTATGGCCAGAAATACAAAGAAAATATGGATAATTTTATTCGCAGTGGATATGCTGGACAATGTGAACCGATAGAATCCCCAAAGAATTGGTATTTGCCGCACTTCGGAGTTACCAACATTAATAAACCTGGGAAATTGAGAATCGTCCACGACGCAGCGAGTAGAGTACAAGGCGTATCTCTGAATGACAAATTGCTTACCGGACCAGACTTGTTACTGTCACTGTTATCAATCATATTTAAATTCAGAGAAGGCAAAGTAGCTGTTTCTGCGGACATTAAAGAGATGTTTCTCCAGATACGTATAAGGCCGGAAGACCGCCCTGCTCAACGCTTTTTGTGGAGAGATTTCGACAGAGAAGGTCCTATGAAAGAATTCGAAATGAAATCCGTGATTTTTGGAGCTACCTCATCACCGGCAACTGCAATTTATGTCAAAGACAGAAATGCCGAAGACTTTATTGAGAAATACCCTGAAGCAGTCGAGGCAATAAAAACCCGTTTCTATATGGACGACTATTTACACAGCTTCCACTCAGAAGAGGTAGCCAGAAAGACGGTGAGAGAAGTTGCTTACATAAACCAAGAAGGCGGTTTTACTCTCACACAATGGATATCCAACAGCGAAAACGTCATGCAAGATATCGAAGAGAATAAAAGAGGCTCAGGGGGAGTAAACCTGGACTTCAATGTTAATGTCAAAATTTTAGGAATGAGGTGGAACCCGTCAGAAGACACATTGGGATTTAATTTAAACCTTTCGAAATTGCCGACAGACATTATTAACCATTCGAGAAAACCAACAAAGCGAGAAGTTCTCAAACTCGTGATGAGTGTGTTCGATCCTCTCGGTCTGCTGACGCCTATCATCATACAAGGAAAGATTCTCCTTCAGCAAATTTGGCGTTCAGGAATTAGTTGGGACCAAACCGTACATGATGCCGAATATTTCATATGGAAACGCTGGATCAAACGCCTGATCACTGCATGTGTATGCAGAGTTCCACGACAGTACACGCCGGAGCCAACTCGGTGTACCATAGAGTTGCATATTTTCTGCGATGCTAGCGAGAAAGCATACGCTTCGGTGGCTTATTGGCGTTTTGTCCGATAAGATGGCAAGATTTGGGTTACCCTCATAACCAGTAAATCACGCGTGACGCCCTTAAAGCCTGTGTCGATTCCCAGGCTCGAACTTCAGGCGGCTGTTCTAGGAGCGCGTCTTGCTTGCACTATAGTGAAAGATCACGACACTATTACACCAGCCAACAAGTTTTTCTGGACCGACTCCTCAGCTGTTATAGCATGGATCAAAGGAGATCCACGCAATTATAAAACCTATGTGTCCAATCGATTGGGAGAAATAGCGGAACACACGCGAACCAAAGACTGGAAGTGGTTGCCTACATCGCTAAATGTAGCAGACGACGCCACCAGGGATCTTGATGACTTAAATCCAGAACACCGATGGTTTAACGGCCCCTCGTTTCTCTATCAAGATTGTAACTTATGGCCCACGCAGGATAAAGACACTAAACCGATATCGACTGATGTGTTAGAAACGAAAAAACAGTCTTACAATATCTTAACAGTGCATGCATATGATCCACCTTTGCCGGACATCACCAGATTCTCTAAATGGCTGAGACTTATCAGAAGTACTGCGTACATATATTCATTTATTGAAAATACCCGGAAGAAGGAACGATCTGGTCTTAAACTTGAACATCTAGAACGCGCTGAAGAAACGTGGATTAAACACTGCCAAAGTCAAAGCTTTCCAGTCGAACTGGAGAATCTTAGAAACAACAAGCCCTTTGATAAGAGCAGTCGGCTGTGGAAGCTATGTTCATTTATTGACAATCATGGAGTGATGAGATTGCTGGGGAGAGCCAGCGCTGTGAGCGATATTGACAGGAATCTCACCCAACCCATTATATTGGATGGAAAACATCCGTTTACAAAATTACTTACCTTGCGGCACCACGAACAAGCTAACCATGAAAATAACGAATCAGTAGTTAGCTCCTTACGTCAGAAATATTGGATCCTTAACATACGACCCACTGTCAGAACAGCTGCAAAAACCTGTCGTATATGTCGAATACGTAAAGCGCAGCCAAAGCAATTACCACATGGTGACTTACCAGCTGCGAGACTTGCTCACCATCTAAGACCGTTCAGCCATTGCGGGCTAGATTATTTTGGGCCAATGATGGTGACAATTGGCCGCCGGCATGAGAAGCGGTATGGTGCTCTGTTTACATGTATGACGAGTAGAGCCGTACACGTCGAACTTGCAGCATCGCTATCTACAGATTCTGTAATACTTGCTTTACGCAGAATGATAGCTCGCAGAGGACCACCTAAAGTTATTTATTCGGATAATGGAACGAATTTCCATGGCGCCAATACAGAGCTTAAAAAATCCGTCAAGGAAATAGACCAACAAATGGTCAACGACTTCCTGCTTAACAAAGGTATAAATTGGAGCTTCATACCACCCGCTTCACCCCATATGGGAGGTTCATGGGAAAGGTTGATTCGCTCAATTAAAAGAGCGCTGAACATCACTCTCAAGGAGCGATTTCCGACCGAAGAAGTTCTAAGAACTGTGCTGACAGAAGCGGAATGTACTGTGAACTCGCGTCCACTGACCCATGTGTCGGTGCAACCAGACGACTGCGTGGCTATAACGCCTAATCATCTACTTCTTGCGGGACCAAGTAATGTCCCACATTTTGGGACCTTCACTGAAGATGACATGATCACGCGAAAGCAATGGCGCAAGGCACAAAGGCTTTGTGATGTTTTTTGGAATAGATGGGTCCGTGAATACTTGCCAACACTGCTACCCCGAGCACATGTTCTAGAGAGACCGGACCTGAAGGAGGGCGACGTGGTTGTCATCGTCGACCCCGGGTTACCCCGCAATACCTGGCCGAAAGGCATAATAGTAAAAGTGTTCCCGGGTGCTGATGGACGAGTACGAGTCGCCGACGTGCGCACCGCCGGCGGAGTGCTGCGGAGGCCCGCTATGAAGATCGCCCGTCTCCCGACTGATGCTGAATGCGCTTAGCCGCGCATTGCCGGGGAGAATATGTTACGGACTCTTTTCTAATGACACGTTTAATTCGCTATTTTGGCATGTAACTAAGCAACGTGATTATAAATATATATGTCAAGAAAAGCACGTATTTTATTGAATCGAATCTGGGAAAATAATTAAATATTGTGTTACCTGGGTGCAAATGTGAGCAACGGTAACAGGTATAATTATTTGACGTCTTCTCTGGGATAATTTGAGGCGCGGATTTATCATCCGCCCATCTCCTGTCATTCACATGTTAATCCGCAGAGCGATGTTCGCGCGAAGTTTGCATAAGTGTCACGCTCGAATCAACGGTGTAGTTTGCACAAACATGTTGGATTCTCCTCGATTTTGTAGCGTTCAGATTTGTAGTACATTATACTAAACTATTTTGCTACCAATAAATTACGAAAATGTTACCAAAGTTACGAAAATGGCTAGCAGAAAAATAATTTTATACCATAAGAGAATATCTTGACTATAATGAATAATTATTTGTTTGACATACATAGCGTATAGCTCTTTAAATAGATAAATACCGTAAATGTTCTTAATTTTTTTTGGCTTCGCATTGGTTAATAAACTTAAAATTTGGTTATAATATTGATTATTACAAATAATTTACTAATAGATATAATTTGGTAGGGTTCCCAAAATGTGCGAAGTCCGAAATGCACTTGGCCGATTTTTTTGTACCTAACATGATGGCAGAACATTTTTTTTATATATTTTTTTGTGGACAATTTTACACAAATCGACGTACTCCCAAAAGATTTTACTATGGCTACTAGGCAACAATATACACTATACAGACTTATATGTATAGACAGATAGATACTTAAAGAAATAGGAAACATCAAGACTCAAGCAAGAACAATTATTTGTGTTCATCACACAAATAAATGCATTGACCGCTATTCGAACCCGGGAGCATCAGCTTCGTAGGCTGGGTCACTACCACAGGCTACACCCGTTAGACTAAAGTGGTCCTCAAAACCTTAGACCGCGTCTGAATCAATAACAACAAAGTTCGTGTCAACATATTTTACATGCGTTAACTTTGAAACAATATTTGCAATTGGCTGTACGCTAACACTTAATCATATACAACAAAATATGGGATTCACAAAGGCTTTATTTTACAAAATATATTACGTGTTCTCTTGCCAAAAAACATCGTCCCTAAAAAGGATAACAAACGAAAGGGCTAGTGACGTAGAATAAGTTAGTAGTACGCACAACCGGAAGGCGCACTCTCGCTAAAAACATGAACCAAAAACCAATTAAAGAAAAAAACAACTATGGATCAGAGACGTCGCAGAGCGGGGTGTAGGTTTTTTTATTGAATAAATATTTTTACCTTTTATCTGTAGGGTAGTCTGTCTGTTACTTTTTAATTTTTTCCGTTTTGAACATTATACAATTTAGTAGAAATTAAGCATGGAATACGCGGAAAAATAATCTGTTTTTTTAATTTTTTAATTTCAAAATCAGGTAGGATTGGTTTTAGATATATTTGCTAGTAATCAATAATTTTGCTAGATCACCTTTCAGGTCTTCGTCTTAATCCTGGCTTTATCCCAGTTGCATCTTAAAGAAATCCGCTTGCTGCACAATTCCAAAGCTTATAGGTACAGATAGTAGAGTAAGCCAAGAAATTGCTTTAACACTTTTCGACTCTCATATTTTTTTATACTACGACGGTGGTAATCAAGCTTACGGCTTATCTCTTACACTGTTTTGGCTGACTGTACTAGTTTTTGTAGCAGCGATTGCAATCTGGCTTTCTAAACCAAAGGAGAAATAAGACCTTGTTCTTAGAGTACCATACAGATCTTCTTCTTGGGCAACTTGGGTTACTTCTTCCACTCTCTTCCCAAATAAACCAACTTTTGCTTCACAGAACGCCAACAAGTTATTCTGCGACGAGTTTTCTTTACTAACTGGGTATGTACCTTCCAGCTCTACGCTTACTAAATCTATGGCTCGCGATAGGAGAGTTATAGTTGGTCGTTATGCCAGACATCTCCTTTTTTCAGTCGACCCATGATATTCGGTACAGGCCCTTTAACCCACGTGTTCTATCAATGTAACCAAATGGGGTAAAGCAACGATCATTTTGGTAGTTTTATTTTATGTACCGTACCTTTTAAAAGTCTGGAATTCAGAATAAATCTAAACCCTATACTTGACTTGGGTGTCTCGGGCAAAAAGTTTGCAGATGCATAACCACATACCATATAACTGAGGCCACAAGATGCTCTCAGGTTCAGTTTGCTACGTAAAAGAAGTGGGTTTATTGTCTCAGACAAGTAAATAAAAAATAGCAAATGCGCTTTTAATTTCCGAGTTCCATCTTATCCCAGCATCAGAATATTGACCTTACACGACCATACAACCTCCTACCTACGTTGTTGTATAGGTATACGTTTCAAAAAAGCGCGCCTGTTTGGTTCAAATATGGTCAGAGATAAATCATTTTTCTGTTAGAAATCTGATATTTAAATACAATCGTTATTACGAATATCATATCTAAAGAACGTGTAAACATATGCAAATTGTACCTATTTCATAAGTTATAATTATAATCCATGTACCTAGAATAATGTCCTATTGGATACTGCGATCGCCAACCCGCATGCCAAGCGTGGCGATTATGGCATTTACCCCCCATGAAATTGGGGGAGGCCTATGTCCAGCAGTGGACGTCCTAGGGCTGATATGGTGGTGGTGGATCGAAAATTGTTAATCATTCTCGCATAAGTCCAAGATACAGGCTCCAGCCCCAGCCAAGTTTGGAGTCTGATGGATATGTTCTGTATGCCAATTTGTTATTGTTAAAAAAACTATTTATATTTGTAAATAGTTAGTTAAAATTAACTTCATTTTCCATCAGACTAATAAGGTAATTAAAAGAGTGAGATGCTTTCTGAATAAAAAAAAGAGCAATGATATAGTGGATGTTCTGAAAATATTGGCCATAATTATGTACTGTAAAGAATTTATTGGCATTTTATGTTGCTCAGAAATATTTGGGCACCTCGTCCGCTACGATATATCTGATGGCGACTGTACTCGTATCAACGCTAATCAGAAAAATAAAATATACATCAAAACTTAAAACAATTTATTTCAAAATGAAAGAAAGTACATTACATTTCCTTATTTACTAATTCCGCTCTCTTAATGTTGTAATGTTTCTAATGTTTTATGTTAAACTTATTTTATAAAGATTGATTCAGGAATTAATTTCAAGAGACTGAATATTTTGTAATAAGTAACTACACTAGCCCGCATAAGAAGGTATAACACTCATAAACGTCACGATAACTTCTGTACTATTTCAATTAGAAACTTGAAATAAAAAGCATTATGTAGAAAATTTCGTTTTGTTATTATATAAACTTCTTTTTGACAATCTCCTTCTAAAAGATGGCTGAAAAAAAAGAAAAGAAAAACGTCCCCTTTCCAAATGTTGTAATTTTTTACTTTTAGCTTTCTTGAACAATAACTGTTTTAGCTTCTTTTGCAAGCCAGTGTTTTATTACCTCACCTATGTAATTATTGAGTTCATCTTAGCCGTAAGGCGCAATCCGAAGTCTGTGGTTCATCTTATTCCGACTGTGCGGAAAATAATAATAATGGCTGCTTTTAATTCCTCATAGTATTGAGTAGTTTATTGTTTGATCGTCTGTAATGTATCAATTCTGAAAATGTTATTATTAAATAAATAAATGTTCAATAGTAAAATTTTCACATCGTCAGTCGGACAAAATAATAATCATGAAGGCGTAAAAAAAACAAAAACTTTAACATTTTTTGCCAGTTCTATTGTTAGTTAGGTACCTGTATCTACCTATTTAAAAACTCCCTTTACAATTCAAAACGTAATTAAAGACAAACACGAAGCTCTAGTCAGAAGTAGGATTCGGTTTAGTGTTTCATTGAACAAAATCGGCCCAATTTTTGATAATTCAAAGTTCAAAGTAAAAATGTTTTGTTATTGGACCGAAATAATGTTCTATTTATGGTTTCGAACAAACAAGAAGTTTGAAATATAACCCGAGCTTTTTTTCCCGTCCTAATTAAATAACTAGCCGATTATAATAGGTAGGTATATACAGCGTGGGAATGAGTATTTTAACCAACGATTCTAGTGCCTATTTGGACAAAAAGAAGTAATATTGCTGGATAAAGCCTAATTTTCGAGATATTAATTTTATTCAGTAATGAACATGTTAATAAATCTCAAGGGTAACACGCCTTAATAATGTGACGTCACCACACACACAAGCACACATGCAATACGGAAGTGGTAATATCAGTCTTACCTGACATGTGCCATAATTTTGACTACAAATATTTTTTACCCAGTTAGTCCCACATCACCAGTCGGGTCACCTCCTGCGCCCGGATGGTATGCGTAATGCATTTTCCCCCCTAAAAAATAAGGTATTGCCGGAAGGACAGTGTGGGGGCGGATCTGCGTCAGCTTCAGGTCGACAACTGGCAGGAAGCAGCGCAGGATCGGGAAGGGTGGCGTGCTCTCGTTTCACTTCTTCTTTGGATCACTGAGCCGAAATAGTTAGTTATTTAGTTAGTTTTCGGTGAAAGAAAACACCGTGAGAAAACTTGCATATATCCGCAGAGAAACTGAAAGATGTATGTGAAGTTCCTGATCCGTTTCGAAAATGAGAGGTGGCTTGTGCCTAGCAGTGGGAGTAGTGGAACGTACAGTCAGCGCCATATAATACGTAGCAGTCAAAGTGACCAAATGGTTCGGTACACCATATTATATATTGTATGATGTACCGAACTATTTGGCCACCTTGGCTGCTACGTACTATATGACGCTGACTGTTCATACCTCTAGACTTCTAGAGTGATAATGAAGGATTTTTCTATCAGTTTCACACGCTTGCTTCTGCACGCCGAGATGATTTATACAAGCATTACGAGCACAAACGTTGTGTATAATACTATTGAAATGTGAATGAGATGAACGTATTTGGATTCAAGATTAGTTCACACAAATTCGACGTTTAACATGAATCCTCGTTTCAATTCAGTTGATTCAGGCCGTAATACAGGTTGATTCAAGAGACGGATAGAGATGTATGAGATGGATAGAGTGTCGAGGAATGATCTGTGGTCAACCTTGTCCTTGTATGGGGTAAGCAACCAATTGATTCGAGCATTAAAATCCCTATTCGAAGGTTCAAGCGCTTGTGTAAGAATCAATGGTACACAGACTGGTTCAGCATCCAACGAGGTGTTAGGCAGGGTTGTGTGGCTTCGCCGTGGTTGTTTAACCTATTCATGGACAGTTGTTTGACGCCTTTGAAAGAGAGTGAATGCGGTTTGAGAATGGGAGAGTTACTCATCAAATGCCTCCTATACGCTGATGACCAGGTTTTAATTGCTTCATCAGAGAAGGAGTTGCAGGAGATGGTAACTTGCATGAATGACTCACTTAAGCGGAAAGGTATGAGAGATAATGTGTGTAAAACAAAAGTGATGGTGTTTGAAAAAGATGAATGTCCGACTGCGTGCAATATTGTGATTGACGGTGAGAAAGTGGACCAAGTGCATGAATTTGTGTACTTGGGTTCTTTATTTACAAGAGATGGAAAATGTGATGGTGACATTGAAAGGAGAGTGAAAGCGAGAAATCAGGTGAATGGAGCATTGCACTCGTTTGTCAGCAGCCAAAATATAACACAAAAGGCTAGACTAGCGGTTCACAAAGGAGTGCTTGTTCCTACACTCATGTATGGAAGCGAGACTTGGGTATGGCAGAAAAAGCATGAGAGTAGACTGAATGCGGAGCGTTAAGAAATATGTGTGGGGTACTTTTGTGTGATCGGATAAAAAATGATGTGCAATAGAAGATGATGTAGTGACTAGGGTTGAGAAGGGTATGCTTCGGTGGTTTGGGCATGTAGAGAGAATGAGTGAAAGTAGAATGACTAAGAGGATTTACGCTCAGGAGATGAGTGGTAGGATCGGAAGGGGACGACCAAGGCGAGGTTATCTAGATCAAATTTCGGCGATACTGAAAAAGGGCCAGGTCAGAAGTACCCGCAACCGACGAGCATGTATGAGAAGATGTATGGATGTGATTGAAACGAATGAAGTATGTAAGGACCGTAGTATTTGGCGTTTCTTGGTCTCTGCCTACCCCATGGGATAACGGCGTGAGTTTATGTATGTATGTCAGGAGACGGGTTTATTACGCGAGGTAGATCTAACTGTCACTTGTAGGGAAAAATATATATCAATTCACATGTACGTCTATTTTTGCTTTAATTGTTATTTTCTGCACAATTCATGTTTTAATTCAAATCGTAAATCGAGGATCGATTACAAAGTCGACATATAAATATTCGTGCTGGATCATCACGGCTGGCCACCATATTGACATTATTGTCAACCATATTTCAGGAAATAAGGACTACTATCTATAAGAATTTCTATGAAATATGACCCTAAGCAAATTCGGTGAATTTGGTCATTCGATAATGTAAATAAATGCTAGTAAAGTCGACTTATATGTGTTGCTCGAATTTAGTGTTTTGAATGTGCATGGGTGATTGTTTTAGTGTGGTTGCGTGGTTATGAGATTTTTTAGCAAGTGTAGTTTTTAGGGTTCCGTAGCCAAATGGCAAAAACGAAACACTTATAGTTTCGTCATGTCTATCCATCTGTCCGTATGTCACAACCGATTTACTCGGAGACTATAAGCCCTACAATTATGGTAGAAAGGCCACTTAGACAGGAGGTTGCTGACAGGACATTTAGACAGGAGGCGCTGAAGTCGTTTCCTGTCAAAATGCTTTGAGGCTTTTTCTGTCCTGATTTTAAAGTATTTAATATAATCGAAGCTAGAAACTTTGACACCAACTTTACTTAATGTAACTTCCGATTCTCAATCACGTCTTGTCATTGCTGACCACGACTCCTGAATCCCCATGTATATTACGTTGCTAAACGCCCAAGACGCAGGGTACCAAACCGAAAGGCGAATTTAAAGACATTATACCTCGATAACGCTATTCACACGGCGAATGTCTGTCACCTGCCGCCGACAAAGAAAGATTGATGGCCTGCCAACCGTTGGCGGATTTCTGGATCATTTTATACGTGTTCTGAATTTCCCGGTGAAGGTTGCGAGGGTGTCTGTCCGCAAAATGTGTACCCGACTTGCTCAAAGGCTGGTATTGTATGATACAATACAATACTTATACCTTTTATAGCTTACCAAGAAAAACAATACAGGAAGTTCGGAATAATTATGTAGGAATTTTAGGACGTGATTAAAACGATCTGTGCAATAAATCAAATTTATTTACTTTTAAAATTGGTTATTGAATTAATTGCGATGGTAATTAAACGTAAATAAATTTTCATAGTTCGATTTAAATTTAAGTTTTTGGGACGAATTAATTTAACTTCGGGTCGTTGCGCCACAGCAGTAAGTAAGTAAGTAGTAAGAAAAACTTGTTTTATAAAAAAACTATCACAGATCGGACTGAGACATATAGGGTTCATACTTTTCCTAATAGTCCAGTGTATCATCTCCTTAAGTTTCTACATGGTTATTCGGAACAACCTGTTTATAAAGCTTAACCGAAATAAAACCTACGCGACAACAGGCGCACTTATCGCTAAAGAACTATCTCTTCGAGACAACCTTTTGATAATTTGTTATTTTAACGATGGCAAAGACGCATACGAACTGGTGGTAAGCAAGCACCGGAGTTGGTAAATTTTCGATTTTTAAATATAAAAAAATACTATAGTTTTTCTTAAAAGGCCGGCTTTTTTCAACTCTACTTCGCGTTAGGGCCCCACAGCAAGGCGCATGATATTAACTTTGTTTACAACATCGCACTTATGTTCCCTCTAAATTCGTAGGCCGATCGAAAATTCCAAATTTCAATTAAACCGTAAAGTTAAAACGTACCGTATCAAAAGCGGCCTAAGCAAGTTGGGATAGAATTACAGTTAAAGTTCATGGAATAATTGAATCCCCAACCGCATCTTCAGTTAAAACGATTAATGTCGGTACAAAGCTTAAATAATTGACTTACTTTATACTTACGACTTTCTGATCAGTCAAAGGATCGAATCAAATACACGGAGTTCATAATTTGCCAAAGGGTTTATTCTATTTGGAAACTCTTTGCAGTTACAACCTTGTCGAAGCAAGGTTAGCGTGTCCCTTAAGGGATGCCATTAATTAAAAGTTACAAAGTTGTGAGCGGATCGAAATATTGAGTTGCGCTCTATTTTCCTCCTTCTGGCTTTTTTCAATTTGAAAAATGACTCGAGTAGTGATTCGAAGCAAGAATGCGCAGTATTTAAAAAAATAATTATATTATAGTCCGACACGCATGACTGTAGTAGGAATCATAGAGACATTTAACAACAATTTTTATGTATTAAATTTCTCTATGGTTATATGATGATCTCATGAATATCACCGTATGAAAGAAAGGTGAGTGCTCTCAGCTAGTTTCCTTGGACACATGTTGCTAATCAATGACGCACATTACACGTCATGAACATTACAGGAGGCTTAATGAAGATACTCCATGGTAAGGAAGATGTTTTGAGGCTAACTGTACTGATGGATGAGATTATGCGCGTTTATGGTAATAAGTAACCCACTTAAAAGAGAGTAATCCCAAATCAAGATTCCGGCTCAGACTCGCTTAAATTAAACATTTATGTGTGGTAAAAACAATTCCAAAATTCGGGAGGCCTATTTGACTCTATATGTAACGGCTGGAGTCGGCGCGCACCCCACTAGAGTCAAAGGAATTCGAACATTCCATACAGAAGTTAGATTTTTTATTTGAATGGGTTGCGGGCAGTCAGTCGGCTCCGGTCGGCTGCCGCCGGCTCTGCCACTGCCGAAGTCTAGCTTCTGTATGGAGAGTTCGAATTCCTTTGACTCTGGTGGCGTGCGCGCCGACTTCGACTGTTTGGTAAGAATCGTCCATTAGGCTTAGTGTGCGTGGAAGCGAGATAATATATCTGTCTCATTCTCAGACTCAAAAAAAAACCCTCGTTGTCAATGTCGATTGAACACGATTTCTCTTTGCGTTGATGAGGTAGTTTTTTTTATACACAACGACGGTGGCAAACAAGCTTACATCCTGCCTGATGGTAAGCAGACACCGTAGCCTATGGACGCTTGCGACTCCAGAAGAATCACAGGCGCGTGACCAAGTCCTACTGACTTGAGGATTCGTTGTGTTGACAGCTGGAGATATAATTATCCAGGTCAACAAAAACTCAACAAAGCGCTTCCTCAGGAGCTCTGGCAACCTTAGGCGGTTATCACTAGAGTTGGGAAGTTTGGTGGCCTAGGGGTGAACAAAGAGCAATGGAGTCGTTGTTATATATTATTTACTGAATGAATGAATAAATGATTGATAAACCAGTAATGTATAATTAAATTTATTGGTTTCATACAAGTAAGATAATATGCAAGATTTTCAAACTTTAATTCCAGTTGCAAGTTGTTCCAGCTCTTGAATACTTATGTATTCAAGAGCTGGATCAACACACACATTATTTTAGCAAACATGTAAAATTTATTAAAATGTTATGTTATAAAAACATCATTGTAATTTACAGTATTCCATTGCAGTTGTCTTCAAAAATTTATGTAAAGTATGAGATGTATCAACAAACCTAAATTGTTTACTCTATACACGTTCATACAGTAAAAGGCAAAGGTCATATATAGTATTTGCCGGTACTGTAATATTGATTTATCGTTCAGTTATTCAGTTATGGCAACTCTACTGCATTACTTGTGCTAAACTGCCACCAGAATCCTAACCTTAGTTACCACACATGCTGTTTCCGGATGGTTTCCGCAGTGTGAGCTAGATGGCGCTATTCATGTCTATAGCGATATCCCGCTCGCACAGAGCAAGTAGTGGTGTTAGGTGGCTCATTTGTCGGTGCAGAGACGGTACGATACGAGGAAACTGTCAGTGCCAATTGTCAGTCGAGTCAGTACCGTCTTTTATATAAAAATTTCAATTTAAAAAGTTTCTCATTCTAAAAGAGAGTAAGTGACAAGTAAGGCGTCACAGCGTAAAAAATTGTACAGAAGCACTATTAATAAGGCGGATTTACTAAAGAAAGTGTCCTGCTGTTCTCTTTGTGCGTTGTGACTGTCACAATTCAGCCTTGTGACGTTATATAGCCGATGGTAGGCTTACTTCACATTTTCGTTAATATCTTGAAAACGAATCCCACTAATATTATAAATGCGAAAGTTTAGATGTTTGGATGTTTGTTGCTCAATCACGCAAAAACAGCTGAACAGATCAAAATGATTTTTTGTATACTAACAGTATGTAATCTGGATTCACTTATAGTATACTTTTTGTCCCGATAATCACCCTCAAAGGGATGAAATCGGGGGTGCAAATATGGTCTATGAAACGGGGTGATTTAAATCCTCATAAGCCACTATAAGCTTTAAGTCTTAGCCAATTGGGAGTATAACGGCGTGTCAATAATTTTTAGCAGAATTTGACGTATTGTAGACAAGCTGACTTTTCGATATGTCAAAGCCGAAATATCATAATTCCTTCTGATTGATGACGTTATTTTTGAGCATAACCTTTTAGCAATTAGGTCTATTATTGCGTGTAAATCAAAATAAATTTGCGATACTTTGGAATTGTTTGTCTTCATATGCTTAAATACAAAAACAGCTGCTTCAATGCAGTCTTTGTATCGTCAGTGTACAATTTAATTTTGTCGTGTATTATTGTTTACGTAATTGGTGACCCTTCACACTATAATAACTGTTTGATATAAGAGATCACTTGGGCTGGGCAGCCTAATCGTCAACATTGTCGGTTGAAGCACCTTAGATCTATGCACAAATTACAATCTATATACTGAGATAGAGATACCAGTGAAATACTCCACATAGATCGTAGCGCCGTTGTGTATTTAGTAAGAACTAACCGCACGACCGCTGCATCCCTGTCACTTCAATATGCAAGTGCGATAGAGATAGCACCCAGTGACATCTGGTACAAACAAGTTAAACAAAAATTTCCATAGAAAAATTCGTACTTCGAGTTGAAAGGCCCCTGGATTTATGCTTATCCGTATACATATAATACAGCTGTAGAAGGTCGAAAATCTGTACATTGAAGATATTGGCTAAATCAATGGAGGGATTGGAGGGCCTTTGGCATCGAAACAGAACACATTTCAACAGTTTTAATAATTCGTGTCTGTTTGTCTATCGGTTTATATGTCTAGGCATTGTGACTCTCGTCCTTCAGCCTCACGTGCATTGCCGCTCTGCTTCGGGCCTTCGGCCCTCAGCCTTACACTTTACTCTGTGTGAATGATCGGCATGAGGAGCCCGCTCTGTGTGAATGATCTGCCTTTGGACTCGCATGCCTTGCCCCTCTGCATCAGTCCTTCGGCCTTACATAAGGAGCCCGCTCTGTTCGGATTCTCGGCCTTCGGCCTTGCGTGAATTGCCACTCTGCTTCAGGCCTTCGGCCCTACATGCGTGCCACACGGCTCCGAGCCTTCAGCCCTCATCCTTATATAAGGAGCCCGCTCTATTTGAATGCTCGGCCTTCGGCCTCGCATGCATTGCCACTCTGTTTCGGCCCGTTAGTCATCAACTTTACATGAAGAATCCAGTCTGTTGAGAAGCTCGGCCTTCGGCCTCGCGTTTCTCGCCTCCCTGCTTTAGGCCTTGGGCCCTCAACCTTACATAAGAACACCGTTTTGTGTGAATACTCGGCCTTTCGCCTTGCATGTTTTGCCACTCTGCTTACGGTCTTCGGCCATCATACTTACATGAAGAACCCGCTATGTTGGGACGTTTTACGGAATAACTGCGTAGCGAGACTTTTATCATTGTACATGCAATATTTTACGGGCTTCATTCGTCTAGAATCGGTACATTTGATATAAATAAGCTTAATCATTCGTTTTGAAAGCACGAGCACGTAGCACCAACTGCCGTTACAATCGGACACTTTTACTTGAAGTTGTCAGACGATTATATATACCTAGGACAGACTGTCCAGTTAGGTTCAAGGTACCCAGTTAGTGAAGGGCCAACTTCGAGAAAGGGGTAAATCGTCGAATCTGACTCGGCTGGGCAGCGTTCGAGAAGCTACGGCACATCTTTTCGTCCAATATTCCGCAGTGTCTCAAGACAAGGCTCTTTGATCAGTGTGTGTTGCCAGTGACGACATATGACACTGAAACGTGGTCGCTTACTATGGGCCTCATAAGAAGGTTCAAAGTCACCCAAAGAACAATGGAGAGGATGATGGTTTTATACGGTGTTATAATAAGCAATGTAATTTATTGAGGTGCGCAATAAAGAGTTTTTGTATTGTATTGTATGGAGAGGGCTATGCTGGGAGTATCTCTGCGTGATCGCATCAGAAGTGAGGCCATCCGCAGTAGAACCAAAGTAACCAACATAGCCCACCGAACCGTTAAACTTAAGTGGCAGTGGGCGGGGTATATAGCACATAGAACCGTTGGCCGTTGGGGAGGAAAGGTTTTCGAGTGGCGACTAGGTACCAGAAGGCGCAGCGTGGGTAGGCCCCCCCACAAGGTAGACTAATGACCTGGTGAAGGTCGCAGGTGTCCGCTGGATGGGGATGGCAAAGGAACGGTCATTGTGTCACTCTTTGGGGGAGGCTTATGTCCAGCAGTGGACGTCTTTCGGCTGATATGATGATGATGATGATTCGTTTTGAAAAAAGGATTACTAGTAAAATTTTCCGTGCGCGGTAAAGAGCATTTCATATTGAATGTAATCATTTCTTAAGGGATGTAAAGAAGGGTGAAAGATGTATGGGAAAACAAATAATTCTAAAGCAAGAATAAGTTCTACGCAGACGAAGTCGCGGGCAAAAGCTAGTAGCTATATAAATATAAAAATATATATTTTTGGGTTTCTTGTTGACAAGTTAATGAAATGAGATAATATTACACTTAAAAATTTTAAATGTTGTCTATTATAAATTTCAAATTAAAGTGAAAAATATGGTGATCCGAGCAGGACGAACCTGCAACATCCCGGCATACGCATCCAATGGCTCTAACTGACTAAGCTATCAAAACAATCATGCTCAGTCATCAAATCCTTCAACCAGTTCCTTCTTCCAACCCAACGCCAACGTTGCCAACGAGATTATATTAGGGTATCCACTGATAATGCGATCCTAAAACATTGTATCCTTAAGGGCTGCACTATAAATTAGGCAAATAAGCTAATTTCCAATTTCCTTCTCTAATTAAATTACGCCGAGACAGAAGCCTTTTTTGACCGAGCGAGCAAAAGCGAGTCTCCGTTTCAGCTTTCGACAAAAATTCTTTCGTATTTCTCTCCGGATGTTCTCCTCTACAGGTCACATTTCTCAACTGATTCTCGTGAAAGTTTGTGAGCAGGTTCGTTTATTATATTTAATTTTTTTGTCGAGTTAGTTTTTGGAAATTTTGAAATAAAAAAAAATCGTATGTCTGTCCGGTTGTTCTCCTCTACAGGTCGCATTTCTCAACCAATTCTCGTGAAATTTTGTGAGCAGGTTCGATAATTATATAGATTTTTTTTGTCGAGTCAGTTATTGGAAATTTTGAAATTTTTCACAGAGCTATTAGTGGATAGATCTAACATACATTTTACTTTTAACAATTTTTATACTTACAGACACACTTAGCATTACTGTAGATTTTATTGTTAAGTAAAATTGCTATTTAAGTTCCTCTCGTTTTATTTTACCTTACCACTTGAAATGTAATTCGTAAATAATTCAAATATGTAATTTGTATTTGGTTCCCCGCGATACAGGTGAAGCCTAGTGTTGAGACCCCTGGAAACTAATGTAACAAAATTGTGCCAAATAAACCATTATGATTATTATTATTTCTCCTAGTTCCATACGGATATAATTACGGGACAAAGCTTGTCTATTCCATTATCGTTATCGTACAATGGAAAAAGCGTCTTGCGATACAATAAAATTGCGATACACCCAGTCACCCGGTCTTCTTAATTACCATTATTATGTTTCGAATTTAACATGACAAAAGAATGTTGGCCTTTGTCGACATAATCTCTTAAGCTCAAACGCACAGAGCGGGCGGGGCGCGGCGCGGGGCGGGGCGGAGGCTGTTTTGCATTTTTACCGACTTCAATAGAAGGAAGGAGGTACTCAGTTTGTCTGCATGTTCCCCGATAACTCTGGACCACGTTGGCCGATTTTGATAATTCCTTTTTTGTTTCAAAACAGGTACCTCGACATTGGTCCCATATAAATTTGGTGAAGGTCTGATGATGGGATCTAAGAGGAATCGAGGGAATTTCTCGAATTCGTTAGGCACACATATGCCGATTTCGGTATTTTCTGTAGGTAACCAAGCACGGAAACCACAAATTGTGACATAGCAAGTACAAAATTGGAGATGGTTTTTATTTTGGTATAAGTTATTGATCTTTCCGAAACTGTCGACTCCGCTTCACCACAAGCTTTTTTAAAAAAAAAAAAAAAACCACAAGCTTTTCACGCTTTAGGTCGGCCGTTTCAGAACACATCCTTTATTATGTGAGTACCAAAACCGGTCAAGTGCGAGTCGGACTCGCGCACCGAGGGTTCCGTACAACTAAAACCCAAATGTGATTTATCAATATATTGGTACATGTAGGTAAAATTTAAGTAATAATAAACATTATCACCAAAATTCAAAATCATAAGTCAATGGGAAGTTAAAAAATTCGCCCGAATTTTTTTTATGGTAGATGACAGACGGACGCGAGTGACAGCAATAGGGCTCCGTACCCTTCGGATACACGGACATGGCAGGCGGTAGTTATACGGCACCACGCGGCATGACCGTCATCTCCGACCGTTTGCCACTTTAAAGGAAACACAAGCGCGGTGCCGATCCTATATTGATTCGAGGATTCTTTCGTTAGCTAGAAGCGAATACATTCGCACTTTCATCTAATACAGTGCATCCTATGCACATTTCGTTACTAATTTACTATATTTTCCTTCATCAAATAGCTAAATGCATGTTTTTGAAAAAAAAAGGAATTCTTCGTGAATTTGTTTTTCAAAATCGTATGTTTCCAAATACAGACTCGACAAAAAATCTATAATTATCAAAACTTCTCACAAAATTTAACTAGAATCGGTTGAGAAATGCGACCTGTAGAGGAAAATTGTGGGAAATCCGGACATACAGCATTTTTGCCGATACTGAAACGGAGACCTTCGTATCTCTCAGTCAATTACAGACCGACTGTCGGCATTAAACATTGCGCTGGCAGCGGTCATCGCATAGGAACTTGTCAAACTTTCCATTCAATCAGATAAGCCTGAAACGCACAGCGTCGTTGCGGTCGTTGGGGGGAGGCGGTTTTGCGGTAAAGCGAACGCGGTCCAAGGCACGTCGCACCAAAAAACCGCGCGGTAGAGCGGAGGCGGCGTGTGTGACATATGAAGTAGTAATCAACAGTCGACAGTTTTGGAAAGATCAAAAATGCAAAACCGCCGCCGCCCCGCACCGCGCCGCGCCCGCTCTGTGCGTTTCGAGCTATGTATGTATGTATGTATAACACTTTATTGCACAAAAATAACAAAATGTAAAAGTACAAAAGGCTAACTATATAACCTAATAGCTCACCTATAATTAGGAACACCGCTTAAGATTACAAATGGTTTCATACAACCCACCCATGTTTCGTAAATGACAACCTTGACAAAAACGCGGCTCGCAAAACCGCATTTCAGCTTGCTTCGCTACACACGAGTACGTGTATTGAGACGTGTGAGATTACGCCACTAAATTAACCCGTGACGGCAGACATGTTGGCAGTTCAGCAATTTAATCAACCGCCACGTTAACTGCGATATAATCCGGGGTACTATGGTTCTTCAAGAAAGGAGAACCAGCTAATAAAGCTACTCGTGGACAAAGAATACCGGTCGGTAAAATACCATCATAATTATATTCCTCAAATAGTACAAGGTTGTACAGTTTTAATCCTGTCGTAATCTTTTTTAATTTTACATTTAAACTGCAAAAATAACAGTTAAAAAAACGTTAACAGGTTCAAATTTTTACGAAAAACCAATGAAAAAAAAAACAACGTTAATGGGGTGAGATATCGCAAAAAACCGTCATTTTTGGATATTGATATTTTTATGATAGGATCCCGGAAATTACTTATATAGTTGGGTTGGGTGGTGGTTGGCAATAGTAACTATATTATGTAACTATAAAAAAACCTTATTGCGGTTATTAAATTCAGGATGATTCGAAATTTTTGACAGCAAGTGTATTTGATTATGAAACGAGTCTAACTTAGGTACGTTACTATCCAAATATATTTTTTAGGGTTCCGTAGTAAACAAGGAACCTTTATAGTTTCGCTATGGCCGTCCGTCTCTCTCAGTAACCGTTTCTCCTATAGGCATAGGTATACATACTAATCACGTGAACAAAAGGGAAGAATAAAAATTTGAAAAAATAATTTGTTTTTCTTGTTTCGGTTAACGTCGTTAGATAGCTCGTTTGAAAATAATATGGGTTTTCTTTAACGACATATATTGATTTAAACTTGCACGATTTTTACACTTTATTATTGGTAAACGGGATTTAATCGCGTACAAAAATTATTCACCTGAGGTGTGCCTGACGTTTCGAATGTATCGCAACATCCGTGGTCACGAGCTGACTGGCTTGAGCGGGTATCAACATCTTCTAGCCGCATGGGTTTTCCGAACTACCCGCACGTCGGGCGCTCCTCAGGTAAATAATTTTTGTACGCGAGTAAGTCCCGTTTCTTAACGATATTTTTAACCGAAATTGTTTAATAAAAGCCCCATTATCAAGAAAGATACGACTTTATTTTATTTAACTGATCTTAACCACTAAGCACAATTTGTATTCACCGCCATTAGACAGTATCAGAGAAAATATAGACTATTTTCTTATTTTGACAGCTAAGGGCATAGACAAAATAGATTATACAATGTTGTATTCCAATAGTTTTGATTCACTAATCCTTTGCGTGATATAAAACTAAAGTGCAAATTTGGAGTGAAGTGTCCCCCCGTCCCTACCAGCTAAACTAAAAGGTGAATTTAATTATAAGGTGAATTTAATGATAATTAAAAGGTGAAGTGAATTTAAAAGTAAAACTATCAGAGTAACATAACTAGTTAACGAGCCGAACTCGAGAAATGTACCTAGAAAACAAACTATCGTACAATTTCCATTGATTACTTAGATAACGTTGTTAGTAGTCAAATAATAATATAGTAAATAGGTAATTAAGTGAGCTTTTAAGCCCTTGTAAAGCTACGTGTGGGCAACTACGGAACCGCGCGTTGCGCCGCGCGTGGCCCATCACGCACTCATTTGAGCGGTTTTTACTATGCCATTTAGATAAACCTTACGCACGCTGAAAACGTCGTGTAATAATAATAACCCCTGTATACACGTTTTTAGGGTTCCGTAGCCCAAATGGCTAAAACGGAGCCCTTATAGATTCGTCGTGTCTGTCCGTTCGTCCGTCCGTCCGTATGTCACAGCCGATTTACTTGGAGACTATGAGCACTGCAATTATGGAACTTGGTAGGAAGGTGTACGCAATGAACCGCTATTGAAAAATGATGTGAAATTACGAAAAAGATATTAAACTGGGGGGGCACCCCATACATGTAACAGGGGGGTTAATTTTTTTTTCAATGCACATGGGCGTGTGGGATATCTATGGATAGGCCTTCAAAAATGACATAGAGGTTTCTAGAAAACTTTTCCATTTAAGTCAACTGTTGGTGAGATATTAGCTGTCAAAGTCGTAAAAGTGTGTCCCCCCCCCCTCATTTCCAAACTATGAAGTTTACAATTCTGAAAAAAATCAAGATGATGTACAATTATAAATACTTTAAATATTTTTTGTAGTTTGAACACGATAGGTTTAACGGTTTTTGAGTTATTGCTGAAAAACTGCCTCGCCCAAACAAAAGGGCTTAAGTACCGTGACTTCCCTATGAAGATACGACCTTTTTTATTTACTGTATTGTATAGTGGTTTTAAATGTAGATTAGGAGGTGTCGGTACGGAACCCTTTTCTGTTCGTGACCCGACACGCACTTGGCCGGTTTTAGTTAACAGTTATTCGAACGAACTCCAAAACAGTTAAGGGCCTTAACGGACTGTGATGTTTTCATTACTTATATCTTATATTCATATTCTGCATGCAATTTGAAACTACGATTTATACGAGATGTACTATTAATGACGTTAAATCTTGAAGGTTAGGTTATTAATCTTTGAAAGTTAACGGTATATTCGAATAATGTACACCTACATTAATTAAATCTGTCTAGTGCATAGCTAAGCATCCAGTTCGTAGCACTGATTAAGTGGAATTTCGTGGCGTAACTAGAAGATAATGAAATTTGGGAGTTGATGTATCACGTTAATCATGCAGTTTTGTTTTTAGATAAGATTAATATATAGTACATTACTACAAAGGCTGGGACGGAAAGGATTGCCTGCCTCTTTATAATACTCGGCAGGCAATCCCTGTTGCGTCCGAGGTATGAAGTGCTTTTATCAGTTTTAAAACACGTGCTGCAGTACTCGTACCCGGAGAATCCGCGCCGCGACGGCAATGACGGAATTCGCCGGCGCATTCATATACGAATTCTATCACAGATTCTGAAAATCCAATGCTTCTGAAAAATGCACGCGGGCATGTCCCGTAAGCGTAATATGTAGTTGGGGAGCCCAGAATGCTAAGTATGTATGTTGTGGCATATTGGGTTTTAAATATTGAGGGTGGAAAAAAAAGTTATATGATGTGTACACCTTCGCCGGTGGGAGAGCCACTGTAGTTAAAAAACAATGAAATAAGTCCCTCGAGCGTAGAGATTGCAAATCCGTTAACTTTTTAGAAATCCGGATTTTCGGATTATTTTTCAGAAAAAATCCGGATTTCGGATAAAATCTGGATTTTGACAAATGACCTTGAAAATCAGTAAAAGCGCCATAAAAT
The DNA here is from genome assembly GCA_905163555.1 of Notocelia uddmanniana. NCBI lineage: Eukaryota > Metazoa > Arthropoda > Insecta > Lepidoptera > Tortricidae > Notocelia > Notocelia uddmanniana. Next base: position 20,691,282 of record LR991067.1, read on the forward strand.
CGCTTTTTTTTAGTCAGTTAAGTATAGAAGAGTGGCACGACTCCTGGATGGTCATTTAAGGCGCATACCACTCTTACGATGCTAAACAATAGGTGTAAAAAAATACAATAGAAGTATTTCAACTCTTTATTGCTTCCATAAAATTGTCATCTAAGATTATTATTATAATGTCCTCTTCTTATAATCATCATCTTATTCGATGACACAGAATAATGTAATATTTATGTATTTATGATTTTAATTTGATTTGTTTCACTATTAGATTAGTTTTGTCTTTGCCTAAGATACGGGGATATAACCCTAGTTTAGGCGCATGTAACCATTTGTAACTTGTAAGTAGGTTCAAGCACAATGTAACATTAGCTATAAGGATTTTTTCAATAAATCATTATTATTATTGACATGGTTGACTGGTAGAGAATGCCTTGAGGCATTAAGTCCGCCATTTGTACCGATTTATTTGTGCAATAAAGTTTAAATAAATAAATAAATAAATAAATATTATTATTATAATGAACTATATCAGTCTTCTCTGATAAAATAGGGATTTAGTTTAGATTAAATAAGGTGGGTGTTATGTAAATATGACTTAATAGCTTATTTGCATTAGTCAGGATTGCTGCAAGAACATGTAATTTAGATTTTAGTTTCATGACAAACAAATCCGAAAATCCGGATTTTTACTTATAAAATCCGGATTAGAATCCGCTCGTAAAATGGCACCGAAATCCGGATTTTCGGACTTCGGATTATCCGGATTGCAATCGCTACAGTCGAGGGCGTTAGATATTATTAGTGTACACGCCTCACGTGTCTGTGATAATGGACGTATGTAAATCTGCTGGTTTAGATGGTAGGAGTGGCCGCCACAATCCAAACGAACACGAATTAGTGCTGTTGGAGGGAGAAAAAAAATCGAACACGCCAGATATTTACACGGAACTTCACTTAGATGAAAACGAAGCTTCCGTTCAATAATCTGACGATTCGGGAGTGACACGAGCTCGTGGCGATTTTATTTGATAGCCCTAGACGCGCGATTCTATAAAGAGGGCTCATAATTGGTGGAGGTACTCAACAGAGTGCAAGGTATCCCCCATATCTTATTCTGACGCGCTCGAGAAATCCCAAAATCCCCTCTTCGGTTCCCCTACCATAAGCGCAACCTTTGTGAGTACCAGTAATACTAAATGAAACAAAAGTCAATAAAAATAAAGCTTGAAACGTACAAAGTGCGGCGCAGTGTCGTTGCGGGGCGGAGGCAGTTTTGCGGTGAACCGAACGCACCAAAAACCGCGCGGTAGAGCGGAGGCGGCGTGTGTGACATAAGAAGCAGTAATCGACATTCGACAGTTTCGGAAAGATCAAAAATGCAAACCCGCCTCCGCCCCGCACCGCGCCGCGCCCGCTCTGTGCGTTTCGAGATTAACTATTAATACAAATTAAAACCATAATCTACCTCGTAATAAATCCTTAATACAAATGGACACCGTTTCAAATCCTTTTAAGTACAAACTTGGAGCAATTATCTTCGGAAGAGGGTTTTGTTATAATTACAATAATACCCGGTTCATAATATAAATGAACAAAGTAAGTTTGCTTTACTATGGCACTTACGACTGTTTTCAACCGACATTCAATCATAATCATTTGGTATTCGTTTACAAAGGTTTGGGTTCTCAAAGTTTATTAAGCGCTGTACGAAAATGGACCTCATTGATGGCATTTTGAAAAGGGCTTCAGTTTCTTCAGAATCCACACTAAGGTTTTTTACATATGTACCTACATACATACATAAACGCATATTTTATATGCGTATTTCCAAAAGATCTAGGCAGAGAGCATGATATTTCATTTATAGTCACATGCAGCCCTTGAAATAGCGCTAGTTTCGCATATAGTTATGATTCATAACGCAGCTTTGTCAATAAAACGCTTTACCTAAATCGATATTTGGCGCGCATTTATAGCGGTATCCATTATATCGTTATAAATAAAAAGCAATATATATTATATATATATATATATATATATATATATATATATATACAGGGTATCCCAAGAAGTAGTGATATACTGAAGCTGGGAGGTAGAGGACCTAGAGGGCTATCTGAATCACCCTCATGTATGTTCCGAGATTTTTATTATTTTCGGAGTTATGATTTTTTTTTAATTTTTCACCTATCGCCGCGTACGATGAGATTTTTATTTATGGTAACGTGAATTATTGCGGTAGATGCTTGATGATTTTTGTGTGCTAAGCTGATAGATAGGCCTTATTAATAATAAAATGAAAATTTCAGGGTAGCTACCTGATAGATAGAGCAAGTTTTTAAAAGCCAATCGGTAATTATTTTTTATGTGATTTTATTTTTTTAAGGGCCCTTGAAGTTGTGAACATACTGGGTAATTTTATATTTCTTGGCATTTAATTTTTTTATGCCATTCAAAGATCTAACGATAGTAAATGTTACCGTACTGAATTAGCCTATCTATCAGCTTAGCACATAAAAAAAATCAAGCATCTACCGCAATAATTCACGTCACCATAAATAAAAATCTCATCGTACGCGGCGATAGGTGAAAAATTAAAAAAAAAATCATAACTCCGAAAATACTTAAAATCGCGGAACATACATGGGGGTGATTCAGATAGCCCTCTAGGTCCTCTACCTCCCAGCTTCAGTATATCACTACTTCTTGGGACACCCTGTATATTTATATAGAGATATTTTGTGAAGCGCTATAATAACGTTATAGGCTATCTCTGTCTCGCACACAGTCTCGTTCTTACGTGCGCTGTGACATTTACGTCAAACTGAGCACGTCATTGTCGCCACCGCCACCATTTTAAACGATATTATAACGTTATAATAACATTGTAATATAAGGTTATGATTTTCATTTTCATTTGGAGTAAGCATACATATACATACACAAAATGCACACGTATAATCACGCAGGTCCGCCATATTTTTGTATTATGTCAATGGTTCACCTTCTGGTTTGGTTTTCGCAGAGTTACACTACAAAATGTACCTTTTGCGTAGTTCCAAATTCATTTCAGAAAGGTTTTTTTGGTAAAAATTCATCTGTCGTGAACTGGGCTAGTGCTGTTACTTAATGAAAAAAAAATATGTCGACAATTTATCGATATGAATTATTTACGTAAGCATTTAGACGAGATATTATTGCGTTAAATTATTAATTACATGGTTATTTGTCAACTTTAGATTTCCGAATAATAATTTACTTCAAAAATGGATTGACGCAGTAGGACGCCGACCAAACATCACAGAATCTGCTCCAAACATATTAAAAGTGACTTTTATGTTACTAAGAACAATAAAAGATTATTATTGCCAGATGCAATACCTACAATATTCCAGATGCCCCTTGAGGTAAGTTGGGAAAGATCAATCTTTATTTACTGAATTTTCAGGGACCGCTTCAGATGAGTTGGTTTGGTTTAGGTTTAGGCATAATATGTTAAGACGTTGCATGCATACATTAATATTTTTTTTATCTGAGAGAAATATTTTGATCTAAATGAGCTAAGATAATTTGTTTTATGACAAAACTGGATTATAAACGCATATATAAATAAATAAGTATATATTAGGGGACAGTTTCTTATAAAAATCAAACTAGTCCCATAGTAAGCTCAATAAGGCTGGTGTTATGGTCTACACGACGATGGGGTGCTAGTCGGGTAACCTCCACGAGTGTCTGGGCTCTTCCAGTTCCTCTGGACCCTCGCGGGTCTGGGGGAAGGGGAAGGGTTCTGGCCGGTGCACCCTGGAGGCAACCATAACCTAAAGTTTCAAATAAACATTTGAGTATAAAATGCTTAAAATCATTAGTCATTACCTACTACATAACTACATAATTTTAATTTGTAGGATATATTAGAATCTTTTGACGTTTGACGACCACTTTGGCTTAGTTGGTAGTGACCCTGCATACGACAGGGTTCGAATCCCGGTCAGGACATTATTTGTGCATTTATCGCGATTTGTGCATTTATCCTGGGTCTTGGATGTTTTCTATGCATTTATCTATATAAGTATGTATATCGTCGTCTAGTACCCATGGTTAGTACAAGCTTTGCTTAGTTTGGGACTAGGTCGATTTGTATAAGATTGTCCCCTAATATTTATTTATATTTATTATTGATATTGAATGCAGTTTGTGTTTTTAATTTCATAAATATTTCAACAAAGTATAGGAGTAAGATATACGACTTAAGAATATCAATAGTAATTGAATATCGATGTCGATATTTCGTAGTAAATTATCTTTCACTGCACTAACTCTCGTCACGAAGCGATGAATAGTTGAGACAATGACAGTTGAAGACCTGTCAGACTACATGATATCTATTTCTTTCTTACTTACTGATAAGTACGTTAGTGGGAATAGATCGGAAGTATAGAAAACGTTCAACTTATTAGCGCTTAACTGCTTTTCTCTGATATCTGTGGTTTTCTTGTACTGTTGTTGTTTCAAAATAAATTTTATTCATTCATTCATTCATTCATTATGATATAAAATATCGTTATGAGGAATATCGATTACGATTATAACAAAATTTTAAACACTAACGAAATATATCGCTATAATATTGCTTATTTTCATAACGTTTTAAAGGCCTGGTTACATGATCAATATGATCGTCTTAGTTTTTGTCTTTCGTCCTTTGTAGGTAATTTTCTTAGACACCATTTGACACAGAAGTCTCACATAATTAAATATAATTTAGCTTCAAACCATTATAGCCATTATTATTTTATACGCGTTGTTAAAATTTTGGATAACTACACAATAAAATCCGTTGGTTATAACTGGTTTGTTCTTGGTCATTGAAAGACGTGTTATGAAGTTTGCACACTATAGTAGTAAGTCAATCCTGACTTCTTAACCGCCGACCACTATCATTTGCCTTAAATACACTAATTTGAAGAAATTGAAAGATATATTGATCACATTCCTAGAACTAACCACTAAAAATCATTAGCTCAAATCATCGGCAATCGTAAGTTATGTCGGTTTCTGTCGACATCTGACGCATAGGAAGGTGGATGGTTCTTCATGATATTACTGCTGCCGGTGGCGTGGCGGTGCCATATTTAACAATAACTCGGTTACGTGTCATCAATACAACTCGACTTGAGGCACATCGGAACTGTATCTCTGCCAGGGCCAGGAGCTGCCCAATCAGGAGAAACCATCACTGTTTTTCAGAATTTCGAATGAGAATCCCAAAAATGGGTAAACGGAACCAGGTTTGGTTCAGTCATCGTTAGAGATATATATTTTTGCACCTAATGACATGGTAATAAAGCAACAAATGTGTAGGTACATATTTTTGGAGCCGACTGTATCCGTGTTATACAATACAGTCGATTTTTCGTATTTGAGACATGGTGTAAATAAATATGGCGTATCCATTAAGTTTGACACTTCATAGGGTTGGGAATCGTTGAGTAAATGTATGAATTTATTTAGTGCATGAATGAAATGAGTGAAACATTTAGGCTGGTTTCATGAATACGATTGAGGTAATTATTTACTTAAGGCGCTGTGTATAAAAATATCGTGTCGTGGCTGTAGCCGAGAACCTCTGGGTCCGCCAGGATCCTAGGGATTGGCACCCTGGCGTTAAAGACAACAACTGTATATAGCACTTTTAATCACAGAGATTTTTGACAGAAAGAGAGGTTTGTTATGACAGAGGTGATATGAATAGGGTGTCATCTTTTGAGCATTGCGGTATCAAGCATACATTTACTTTAGTTATGATAATGTTATAATAAGGTAACGATTTGTGTAATTAGACGTCTTTGGCAGTAAAACCTTATTTACCGTGGTACAATGAGTTCAATTGATCTATCTAATTGCGCGATCTAGTGAAACTCATGCGATTCTCGTCCCTGTGTAAATAAGGCTATATTAATGCACAATAAAATTAGTTAATTGAGCTATGTGTCATGACATATTTTAACTTTCCGTTTACATATAGTGTTTCGTAGAAAACACATTAATCCACATGGCCGTGTCAAAGTCAGTAGAACTCGATTTAAGATTTCTGCATTTCTTAATTGCATTCACAAGACGCGAAATCCCGTTTCACTCATTCTATCTGTGGCCGTTAAAGATAATGTGACAGGTTAAATCTCGCTAAGCCTCGAGATCTGCCGACACCTTCCAATCTTCGCAACCTCATGACTCACTTCGCGGTAGCATCAAACACCAACCTTAACTTCGTAATTATATGGTTGTTTATGCAATGAATGATTAATTCAGATAAGAGTTTGGAAGAATCAGAGGATGAAATCCGCGATTTGTTCCCCAAATCGGCTTACGTGGAATCCAACCTGCTTAGTGCTAGATGCTGAGCCTGAGCAACCTTAATAATCAGGACCGAAATCATGCCGATGAATTTAATTCGTTTGTTCTATGTTTTTGGTTAGAAAATATAAGGACTCTAAGTGTACTTAAAAAATCCGGAGTTGAGTCACATAACATAAAGTCTTAACAAATATAGTAAGTTATTACTATTACAAATTATAGTTCCAAGATTAAAAGAAACGTAAAATTTTTAGAGATGTTTTTAGAGAAAAAAATGTGGGCATTTACGATAACTTGGTAAAGCCAATAAAGTATAAATTTTTAATGATCTTTTAAAAAAATACAATTTAATATATTCTCATTCGTCTCATTACAGTTTAATTTTATCCCACAAAATTGGTTAAAGCTATAAAAAACTAGAACTATTTTAAATTACTAAAGCGTTACAATTAGACGAACTATTTTAATTAGAGGTATTCAATAGCAATTTAATTAATCATTTCAATTTGTCACTGACGACCTGTTTAGCCTAGTTGGTAGTGACTCTGCCTCCGAAGCTAGAGGTCCCGGGTTCGAATCCCGGCCAGGGCATTTATTTGTGCATTTTTCACGGATATTTGTTCTTGGGTCTCGGATGTTTTCTATGTATTTAAGTATGTATTTATCTATATAAGTATGTATATCGTCGTCTAGTACCCATAGTACAAGCTTTGCTTAGTTTGGGACTAGATCGATTTGTGTAAGATTGTCCCCCCCAATATTATTATTATTATTATAATTTATACACTGAAGTAATTACTCACATGTTATGCCCGTATTTTAAAAATATTTCACATGTAGAAATTTCAGTTTTACTGAGATATTGTTAATTAGGTGCATAGTACAACACTTCTACGCAAAGCTTCAAATCAATCCCGATTTTATATCCCATTCGACTCATTAGGGTCTCTACGGAGACCAACTTTCTCAAATAAAACCGGACCTATCTGTGAATTGGTAGTTCCTAATGTTATTCCAGTAAAAGTTTATAGATAACTCTGTGGGATTCTTTGCATTTGAACTATAGATAAAGGCAGAATCGCCAATGGCGTCTAGCAAAGACTGGTTATTTTATTCTAGTTTACGAAACTTTTTATCTTAGAATTATTGGGATTACCATTTTCAAACACAGACGAGCATTGGAACTTGCGACTTGATTTATTTTTACGATGTATAATTAATTTTTTATTTTTTTTAAATAATATATCATTGGGTATGTTTAATACGCTTTCCAAAGTTTCGCCTTTTCTTTATTTGATTGATTTTCTTAAACTCTTGAACTTCACGATAAAAACCATTTGTAAAATATATAAAATTTTACTTATAATGACTGGAACGGATCAACAATCTTATTAACATCAAAAGTAGTAACTTTACTCTTAATCTCTCTTAATTGATAAAGTTTTTTACTTCTTTAAGGATTATCACATAGACATACTTAAGTAGACAACACAAATATCTTTTAAGTATGTGGTATTGATAATATTGATATGTCCGTGTTTTTCCGGGAAATAAGACTTTTCTCGAAGATAAACCCCTAAATTGTAAACCTCATTAAAATCGGTAGAGCGGTTTTCGAGATTTTAATTACAAACAAACAAATCCCACTATATATATATATATATATATATATATATATATATATATATTATATATAATATTATAAATGCGAAAGTTTAGATGTTTGGATGTTTGGATGTTTGGATGTTTGTTGCTCAATCACGCAAAAACGGCTGAACAGATCAAAATGATTTTTTGTATACTAACAGTATGTAATCTGGATTCACTTATAGTATACTTTTTGTCCCGATAATCACCCTCAAAGGGATGAAATCGGGGGTGCAAATATGGTCTATGAAACGGGGTGATTTAAATCCTCATAAGCCATTATAAGCTTTAAGTTTCAGCCAATTGGGAGTATAACGGCGTGTCAATAATTTTTAGCAGAATTTGACGTATTGTAAACAAGCTGACTTTTTGATATGTCAAAGCCGAAATATCATAATTCCTTCTGATTGATGACGTTATTTTTGAGCATAACCTTTTAGCAATTAGGTCTATTATTGCGTGTAAATCAAAATAAATTTGCGATACTTTGGGATTGTTTGTCTTCATATGCTTAAATACAAAAACAGCTGCTTCAATGCAGTCTTTGTATCGTCAGTGTACAATTTAATTTTGTCGTGTATTATTGTTTACGTAATTGGTGACCCTTCACACTATAATAACTGTTTGATATAAGAGATCACTTGGGCTGGGCAGACCAATCGTCAACATTGACGGTTGAAGCACCTTAGATTTATGCACAAATTACAATCTATATACTGAGATAGAGATACCAGTGAAATACTCCACATAGATCGTAGCGCCGTTGTGTATTTAGTAAGAACTAACCGCACGACCGCTGCATCCCTGTCACTTCAATATGCAAGTGCGATAGAGATAGCACCCAGTGAAATCTGGTACAAACAAGTTAAACTAAAATTTCCATAGAAAAATTCGTACTTCGAGTTGAAAGGATTGGATTTATGCTTATCCGTATACATATAATACAGCTGTAGAAGGTCGAAAATCTGGACATTGAAGATATTGGCTAAATCAATGGAGCGATTGGAGGGCCCTTGGCATCGAAACAGAACACATTTCAACAGTTTTAATAATTCGTGTCTGTTTGTCTATCGGTTTATATGTCTAGGCATTGTGACTCTCGGCCTTCAGCCTCACGTGCATTGCCGCTCTGCTTCGGGCCTTCGGCCCTCAGCCTTACACTTAACTCTGTGTGAATGATCGGCATGAGGAGCCCGCTCTGTGTGAATGATCTGTCTTTGGACTCGCATGCCTTGCCCCTCTGCATCAGTCCTTCGGTCCTACATAAGGAGCCCGCTCTGTTGGGATTCTCGGCCTTCGGCCTTGCGTGAATTGCTACTCTGCTTCAGGCCTTCGGCCCTACATGCGTGCCACACGGCTCTGAGCCTTCAGCCCTCATCCTTGTATAAGGAGCCCGCTCTATTTGAATGCTCGGCCTTCGGCCTCGCATGCATTGCCACTCTGTTTCGGCCCGTTAGTCACCAACTTTACATGAAGAATCCAGTCTGTTGAGAAGCTCGGCCTTCGGGCTCTTTGATCAGTGTGTGTTGCCAGTGACGACATATGGCACTGAAACATGGTCGCTTACTATGGGCCTCATAAGAAGGTTCAAAGTCACCCAAAGAACAATGGAGAGGGCTATGCTGGGAGTATCTCTGCGTGATTGCATCAGAAGTGAGGCCATCCGCAGTAGAACCAAAGTAACCAACATAGCCCACCGAACCGCTAAACTTAAGTGGCAGTGGGCGGGGTATATGGCACATAGAACCGTTGGCCATTGGGGAGGAAAGGTTTTCGAGTGGCGACTAGGTACCAGAAGGCGCAGCGTGGGTAGGCCCCCCACAAGGTAGACTAATGACCTGGTGAAGGTCGCAGGTGTCCGCTGGATGGGGATGGCAAAGGAACGGTCATTGTGTCACTCTTTGGGGGAGGCTTATGTCCAGCAGTGGACGTCTTTCGGCTGACATGATGATGATGATGAATGTAAATTAGCTGCCTTTAAATACTAAGCCAGTAGACTTGCTAAGTTGAAAACTTTACTTTCGGGATGATGATGATTTTGAAAAAAGGATTACTATTAAAATTTTCCGTGCGCGGTAAAGAGCATTTCATATTGAATGTAATCATTTCTTAAGGGATGTAAAGAAGGGTGAAAGATGTATGGGAAAACAAATAATTCTAAAGCAAGAATGAGTTCTACGCAGACGAAGTCGCGGGCAAAAGCTAGTAAATATATAAATGTTGCTCGTTTGATTGTATAAGATTAGATCTAAGGTTTCATCGGAGCAAATAAGAGTAAAATTCGAATCCGAAAATTGCATGTATTTTTGCGTGCGCACAAAATATAAACGTCTCTTTTACATACATAAATATATATCTGTGGTAGTATTCTCGTCTGGCACTCGTTAGTGACTGACTTGATCTAATAAAGTTAGACGTTAAATGATGCAGCTAACTACTTACTGAACTTTCTGCTGATTACCCGAATTTAATGTAAATTAGAATTTAATATAAATTGGACCCGGGTATGTCCTAAAACTACGACCAAGACCACCGGAGGATGGGCAGCAGCATCCCTGGAGTGCGGTGGAGACACTGCGATCGCCAACCCGCATGCCAAGCGTGGCGATTATGGCATTTACCCCCTATGAAAATGACACAAAGGCCACGGCCCCGAGGTTCCGGCGGCCCCCGGTGCCCTGGTTTTGGTAGCGGCCAGGGTACTAGCGGGGCCAGGGGTGCTAAGAATCGCCGGTTAAGATCCGGCTACCACCACCGACGACTTCTGGCCCTGGCAACATACAACACACGAACACTGCGGACCGACGAAAAGATAGCGGAACTGGAGGAAGGATTGAAAAGGTTGCGTTGGGATATCGTAGGGTTATCTGAAGTCCGAAGAGAGGGGGAGGACACGATAACCCTGAAGTCCGGCAACTTGCTCTATTTCCGGGAGGGCGACCAACAGTCCCAGGGAGGTGTCGGGTTTATCGTCCACAAATCCCTCGTGAACAACGTGGTGAAGATCGAGAGTGTGTCGGCTAGGGTGGCGTATCTTATACTCAGAGTATCCGAGAGGTACTCGTTGACGGTCATACAGGTGTACGCGCCGACCTCGGCACACTCCGACGACGAGGTGGAGGCTATGTATGACGATATATCAAAGGTCATGCATAGTTCCAAAACCTACTTCACCGTTGTTATGGGGGATTTCAACGCGAAACTGGGCAAGAGAGACGGTGAAGAGCCGAGAGTGGGGCAATTTGGAGTTGGAAGTCGGAACCACCGGGGCCAACTACTGGCTGGTTTCTTGGAGAAGGAGGGACTCTACATGATGAACTCCTTCTTCAAGAAACGCGAGCACAGGAAGTGGACCTGGATGAGTCCCGACGGTGCAACAAAAAACGAGATTGACTTCATCATGTCAACGAAGAGGCATATATTCAATGATGTCTCTGTGATCAATACGGTTAAAACCGGAAGTGATCATCGTCTGGTAAGAGGCACATTGAATATTTGCGTCAAGCTAGAGCGCTCTCGACTGATGAAGTCCACGCTCCGTCCAGCAGCAGTCCAAATCCAAAACCCCGAGAGCTTTCAGCTGGAACTCCAAAACCGTTTCGATTGTCTAGGCGGCGATGTGGACGAATTCAACGACGGGTTTGTGGAAGCTGTCCATAGCATTGTGTCTAAGTTCTTTAAGGCCCAACGAACTCAAAGAGCCAAAAGGCTCTCTATCTCCACTCAAAAGCTCATCGAGGAAAGGAATGAGATGATTCTGCAGTCTACAGCCGATGCGAAACTATACAGGCAGCTCAATAAACAGATCTCTAAGTCCCTTACCCGCGATCTGCGCCAATTCAATACAAATCGTATTGAAGAGGCCATCGAGCAGAATAGGGGCTCTAAAGTTTTCTCAAGAGATCTGTCTATTGGGCAGAGCCAGCTCGCCAGATTAAAAACTGAAGATGGTAGAATCGTTTCGTCCAAACCTGAGCTTCTGAGTGAGATAGAGTGCTTTTATGGACAGCTATACACGTCAACTAGCAGACCCGAAGTTGGTCTGGCGGAAGACCCTAGAGCTAGATTAACCCGGCACTATACCGAAGATATCCCGGACATCAGCCTGTACGAGATTAGAATGGCTCTTAAGCAGCTGAGGAACAACAGGGCACCCGGTGAAGACGGAATTACAGCTGAACTCCTGAAGGCGGGTGGAAAACCGGTCCTTAGGGCCCTTCAGAAGTTGTTCGACTCCGTCTTACTGGAAGGGAAAACTCCAAAGGCATGGAACAGAGGTGTGGTGGTGCTGTTCTTCAAAAAGGGTGACAACTCCTTACTGAAGAACTACCGACCCATCTCACTTCTGAGCCATGTCTATAAGCTATTTCAAGAGTCATTACGAACCGTCTCGCACGCAGGTTAGATGACTTCCAGCCTCCCGAACAAGCCGGTTTCCGAAGAGGCTTTAGCACCGTAGACCACATCCATACGCTCCGTCAGGTTATACAGAAGACTGAGGAGTATAACCTGCCCCTCTGTTTAGCGTTCGTGGACTACGAGAAAGCCTTCGATTCGATTGAAACGTGGGCTGTACTACAATCTCTCCAACGGTGCCAAGTGGACTACCGGTATATCGAAGTGCTGAAGTGTTTGTACGAGAACGCCACTATGTCAGTCCGACTCCAGGACCAGAACTCAAAGCCTATTCCGTTGCAGCGGGGAGTCAGGCAAGGAGATGTTATTTCTCCTAAACTGTTCTCCGCTGCACTGGAGGATGTTTTCAAGACTCTGGACTGGAGAAGGCTAGGCATCAACATAAACGGCGACTACCTCACTCACCTTCGGTTTGCTGACGATATAGTAGTCTTGGCTGAGACCATGGAGGATTTAAGTACAATGCTCAATGACCTCAGTAAAGCCTCCGAGCGAGTTGGTCTAAGGATGAACATGGACAAGACGATGATCATGTCAAATGTCCATGTCGCACCAACTCCCTTAACAATCGGACACTTTACGCTCGAAGTTGTAGACGATTACATATACCTAGGACAGACTGTCCAGTTAGGAAGGTCCAACTTCGAGAAAGAGGTTAATCGTCGAATCCGACTTGGCTGGGCAGCGTTCGGGAAGCTACGGCACATCTTTTCGTCCAATATTCCGCAGTGTCTCAAGACAAAAGTTTTTGACCAGTGTGTGTTGCCAGTGATGACATATGGCACTGAAACGTGGTCGCTTACTATGGGCCTCATAAGAAGGCTCAAAGTCACCCAAAGGGCAATGGAGAGAGCTATGTTGGGAGTTTCTCTGCGTGATCGCATCAGGAATGAGGCCATCCGCAGCAGAACCAAAGTGACCGATATAGCCCTCCGAATCGCTAAACTTAAGTGGCAGTGGGCGGGGCACATAGCACGTAGAACCGATGGCCGTTGGGGCGGAAAGGTTCTCGAGTGGCGGCCACGTACCGGAAGGCGTAGCGTGGGCAGGCCCCCCACACGGTGGACTGATGACCTGGTGAAGGTCGCGGGTGTCCGCTGGATGCGGGTGGCGCAGGATCGGTCATTGTGGAAGTCTTTAGGGGAGGCCTATGTCCAGCAGTGGACGTCTTTCGGCTGACATGATGATGATGATGAATGTAAATTAGCTGCCTTTAAATACTAAGCCAGTAGACTTGCTAAGTTGAAAACTTTACTTTCGGGATTAGGTTTCGAAGGATTCTTCGTGATTAAAAAATTAGTTTAGACGGAGAGTAAAACGACGGTGAACAAAATAAAAGCTGCTCCAAAATTATTGGCTGGGTACAGTTATTTGGGACCCTTAAGGTTGACACTCTTGTCAAACTGTAAACCCAAATAATAAAAACCAGCCAAAAGCATGTTGGACTACGCACAATTAGCTAAGGGTTCCGTACTTAATTACTACTACTATTCCGCATTTAAAACCACTATCCTGCACCTTAGCACTTTCTTTATAGGCAGTTTTTCAGTGATAATGATAACTCAATAGACTTCTTGTAGATATTTCTGATATCTGTAGGGTGACAACAAATTTTCTACATTTCCTCTCACTGAGCGCTTTCATAGACGACGATATACAAACTTATATAGATAAATACATACTTAAATACATAGAAAACTTCCAAGACCCAAGAACAAATATCCGTGATAAATGCCCTGGCCGGGATTCGAACCCGGGACCTCTAGCTTCGGAGGCAGAGTCACTACCAACTAGGCTAAACAGGCGCCGTCAATATATATTGCAAAACTTGTTATTTATTTATTCTATTTTAAAAAAAGTGCTTTAAAAATGTTAAAAAATAATTCATTTATGTTACACTTTCGTTCCGTTTCGTGGGTCACCGACTTACATATGTGTACCAAATTTCAACTCAATCAGTCTACTAGTTTTGGAGCAAACTGGCTGTGACATACGGACGGACGGACGGACGAATGACGAATCCTCTCTCGTCGATTCCACCTCGAATGGGCAGCGTTAGGGTAGCTACACGGTATATTTTCGTTGAATTAGCCGCAGTGTCTTAAGACAAAGGTTTTTTACCGTAAAAATAGCGGGAATCCGTTGGATGAGGGCGGCGCAAGACCGGTCATTGTGTAGGTAGATCCTTGTAGGTGTAGGAGGCCTTTATTCAGCAGTGGATGTTCGGCTGATATGATGATAGGATATCATTATCATTATACCTCCCCTAAAGAGTGCCACAATGACCGGTCTTGCGCCACCCGCATCCAGCGGACTCCCGCGACCTTTACCAGGTCATCAGTCCACCTTGTGGGGGGCCTATCCACGCTACGCCTTCCAGTGATATCCAGTAAAGTAAAGTAAAAGCAATTTGGGCATATTATATGCATCTATGAATGTCAATAAACTACCACACCGGTTCGGAAAAATAAACCTCTGCCACGGCGAGAAGAACCGGCGTAAGAAACTCGGCAGTACGTTTATTTATTTGTAAGTGAGTTCTCGAAAACGGCTCGAACAATCTTAATGAAATTTACAGTTACAGGGACGAAAAGTCTATCTAGCTAGGTCTCATTCCAGGACAACCTCCTTTTCGCTGGAAAACGCGAAAATTGTCGGACAGGTATGTCACTTTAATTGAAAGGGCTCCGAGTATCTCATTTAAACACGAGTTGCACTAGTTAAAACTTGCTTTTCTGACACACCCAATCCTCTTAAACGCTTACTAACTTGTTCAACTTGTACATACAAACTCGGCAACAAATCTAGTTAGCGAAAGTTGCCAGCAATTGTTGTGACCTCTATCGGGAAGTTCGACGGAGATTTACTTATCTTACAGATTAATAGCTTCCGAATTGTTTCCAATTATGGGAGGATATTAATTATTGATCGTAGTTTTAATCATAAATGTAGTTGGGGAGTTCGAGATATAAACTACTAGATTTTGCCCGCGACTTCATCCGTGTGGGGCAAGTTAGTAGCTCGATACAAACTTCTGCCCCCCTTTTCACCCCTTTGTCCTTCCCGGGGGTGCCCCGGGGCTCGGGGTGTGAAAACTATGTCCATACCAAATTTCACCCAAATCGGTTCAACGGTTTAAGCATGAAGAGATACAGAGGGATTAGTATGGATAGTTTACATAATATATAGTATATGGATTTGTCGCTTATAAAAGTAATACGGGTTTTAATTTACATAAACTATTTTTCTTTAGATATTATGGGTGTCGTTAGGACCACTATGGAAACCAGGTTAATGAGCTAAATAACAACCCCAGCGCTTACCGTGAACCGAAAATGAAGCATCTCCATTTTTGTCGCCCTTGTGAATTCGAGCGATAAAGACGAAGATATTAATTTCCATAAACTCAATTGTGGTATCTTTGGAAACCACAGACATAAGTGTAAGTAGATCACGCAAACGCACATAATTTGAGCTTTGCTAAGACGATTTCCGGATGGTTTCCGCAGCAGTGTGACAACCGCCTAACGATCACATACTACAGAAATCATTTTATTCCTTTATATTTATTGTCACCATTCCTTTATATTAACTGACAATTACTTTACACTGTTTTTTAATTTATCCCGATGATAATATATTAAGTGATGGGTCTGAATTTTTACCTAATAGAGATTGGAAAGGAATATGCGATATGTTGTTGCTAATTAATATATACGTATTTGGCTCGTCACTTTGATATAACCTACTACTCTTAGTTTACGTGACCCGGGTATGTCCTAAAACTACGACCAAGACCACCGGGGGATGGGCAGCAGCATCCCTGGAGTGCGGTGGAGATACTGCGATCGCCAACCCGCATGCCAAGCGTAGCGAATAGCGATTATGGCGTATACCCTCCGTGAATTTGGGGGAGGCCCATGTCCAGCAGTGGACGTCTTTTGGCTGATATGGTGGTGGTGGTGGTGGCTTAGTTTACGTACAAAACACGGTACAGGTTTTGTCTGTTTATATAATATGTACGAGTATGTCTGTACTGTAAATCTTAATAATGAAAAAAAAAATGAAAAAAAATGAAAAATATTTATTTCTTTTTTCATGGGGCAGATACAAGGTCGGTTGAGACTTCCTATTAAGTAATAAAATATACTTGTATCAGGAAATCCCGTTCTTCCACTTCAATTTTGGAAACAATATACGTTTAGAAATAAATGTATTTTAAGTTACAATATTTGATTAAATAATGAAAACCGTATATTAATAACAAGAATGGTATTCAAGTGAATATTATTTTAACTTACACTATAATAAAGTTCACATGTCTAAGTTGTCCCGGAATTTTCGAAAAGTTGTCGCCAGAAACGTAATTGTAAGATGTAATTTACCAAGTCAGCTGTTACAGAAGTTAGATTGTTTGATAGACATATATACGAAGTCACTTTAGCGCTAATGAGCTAAAGCTTGTATTAAAATACGGAATGATATTTATACACTAAATTGTGTAGTTTATAAATATCATCGATCACGATGCTATTTTGAAGTGAATACTATTGTTAGCAGTTCGTATTAGAGTTAGCATTTAAGTTCCGTTACTAACGCTCGAATCGCTAAACTTAGGAGCGCTTTACTAAAATGTAACGAGTCCACTAGCGCCACTCATAAATAATTGTGATTATTTAAATTTAACGATAAATATTGAAAAAAAAAACCGGCCAAGTGCGAGTCGGACTCGCGCACGAAGGGTTCCGTACCAGAAAAAAGGCTAAAAGCTGGTGCCATTAAACACTTGTTTTAATGAGTTTTTTTTGTATTTGTTATTTTAGCGGCAACTACTCTGTTGTATGGGAGGCCCCTTTAATTATTATTATTATTTTGATTTTAGTATTTTTTGTTGTAGCCACAATAAAAATACATAATCTGTGCAAATTTCAACTGTCTAGCTATTACGGTTCTTGAGATCTAGTTCGGCGAGTGGTAGCCATGAGAAAGGGCTAAAATATCACGTTTTTTGTATGGGAGCCCCCATTAATTATTATTATTATTTTGTTTTTAGTATTTGTTGTTATAGCGGCAACAGAAATACACAATCTGTGAAAATTTCAACTGTCCCGTTTTTACCCTTTGGGTACGGAACCCTAAAAAGGAGTGCACTATGTAAAGTATTTCGTATTTAGGTACCGTTTGGATACATCAAGCTAGTTTTTACGTTGCTGGATCCGTCGATTTGTGAGTTCAAAATAAAACGGCCGTTTTTACTTCTCGAGTGGCGACCGCGTACCGGAAGGTGCAGCTTGGGTAGGCTGGTACAAGGTAGACTGATGACCTGGTAAAGGTCGCAGGAGTCCACTGTATGCGGGTGACACAGGATCGGTCATTGTGTCAGTGGACGTCCTTCGGCTGATAATTATGATGATGATGATGACTAACGCTGGATGCCGCTCGAATAATAGTGATGGTATTAGTATATCAGCCAAATAATATGATGTTTGGGTTTCTTTTACATTGGTCTCTTCTTCTGGTTGGATCTTCTGGTTGGTTTTTGATGTTTTGGTGACGGTAATAAATAGGTAGGCAACTTAAGAAGTATCCACTTAATATAATTACGAGTGTCCCCTCCGTACAAGCTGTTCCTTATTTCCCGTTTTTTTGCAGTCAGATTTTTTTCTCTACATGTCACCCACGGATCTTGAGCTCACGATTTTTATTAAAGATTTAAAGAGTTAAATATGAAGTAGGCTGACGAGGAATGTCGATCTAATATTTGACGACCTGTTTAGCCTAGTTGGTAGTGACACTGCCTCCGAAGCTAGAGGTCCCGGGTTCGAATCCCGGCCAGGGCAATATTTGTGCATTTAGCATGGATTTTGTTCTTGGGTCTTGGATGTTCTCTATGTATTTGAGTATGTATTTATCTATATAAGTATGTATATCGTCGTCTAGTACCCATAGTACAAGCTTTGCTTAGTTTGGGATTAGGTCGATTTGTGTAAGATTGTCCCCCAATATTTATTATTATTATTAATAATAATACGTGGGCTCTGTGGGTCACCCATAGGCACTAGCCTACACAGTTCCGTCCATCTTTTCTCCTATAATAAGTTTTATAAATATCATTATTGACACAGGCTTTTATTGCTAACGAACGATACTCTTTTTCCGGTCAGAAACTACACGTTGCGATTAATGAGTTTATCTTGTGTTTTTTTGAAGTTGCTATCATTGCGATACAATATTGCATTGTTACCAATGGTACATAACTATGCTCAATTTACATACCTCGAATTGGCTCAATTTCAATAAATCAAAAACGTGCTCCGATATGGTTTCAGTCCAAAACCTCTCCTTCGCTTCATTTTCCAATAGACCAGGATATTAATAATAGATGGCATGTGTGACTTATGTATATTGTTTATGCTAGCTCGGTTATATGGCAGGACATAAATTCCCAAAGCAAATATATTGGGAGTTAGGAGCTTCGGCCTTCGAGACTTGACGGTAATAAAATTACTTGGGCATAGATTATTTGCTCAGAAAGTATGTATGATTGTCGCAGTTATATATTATATTGTTTTAATGCCGAGGCCCTTTGTATTTATTACGCTTTACGCTTTCGGTATTTCCCCGTGTGGTGCACCTCCCCCTTTTTTCCCTTGGGTGTCGTAAGAGTCGACTATGGGAACCAGGTTGAAGTGTGCTGTGGGCGATAGGCTAGTAAGCTGTCACTGCAATATCACATTTTCTCCAGGTACAATAGGCACTGAAATTAATTTTTGTTTGCTCTGCCTACCCCTTTTGGGAATAAAGGCCTAAGTATATGCCATCATACATAGATGGTTTCCGCCGCTGCATCCACTTTTACTGTTGTCCGATTGAGCAGTATTCTGCGATTGAAATCATGAGTACATAGTCGTATGTACTCATGATTTCAATCGCAGAATACTTTAAAGAAAAACTTGTGGATTGTGTATTGTGAACGAATTCGAAATATTGCAATTTCTTGCATTCAGGCAACAATCGGCTGGCAATTACAAAGTAGCTTTATTAGGGGTGAGAGGGGAGTTTCATGGGTTTTACGATAAAATCTCGTAAATAGATGCTCCTTTTGTTTTATTTTCAGTATTTTAGTCAGTTTTTTTACTTAATTGCAATATTGAGCGACAAACTAGAATGCCCTCATTTCAGAAGCTGAACAATGTTTGAAACACATCTGGGTCTTAATCTAGAAATCCACTTTAAGCCATAAAAAGTGCCAAGTAAAAAAATCATTGGTAATAATATGTGGTAATTGGTATAAATAATCAGTTTATCTATTTAATATCGTTGTCTAGTACCCATAACACAAGCCTTATTGAGATTACTAATTTACTACTAGTTCAATTGTTTAAAAAAATTGTCCTAAAATATTTATTAATTATTTATCAAAATATTATTATTGATAATAATAATTGGTATAAATAGTCCGTTTATTTATCAAAGAAATATTATAAAGAAAAAATACCCGACGCCTCTTGTATAAGAAAGTCTGTATCTACAGAAATCATCATCATTATCATTATTCATCATAATTACTATGGTTCGTTTTCTTTTTTTTTATGCCTAATTGCATGACCACCATGCACTGTAGGTACTTTAGCACTCAATGCCCATATTGGTCATTAGTCATTTTATAAATGTGCAGGGTTATTTTGGATGAGAACGTTTTCTTGTAAGGCCACAGTTGGAAGGCTTTTCAAGATCCATACAAGTACAAGCAACAACAAAAATATATACACGCACTTAGTGTCATATTAACCAAAAATGACTGTAATGGCAACGGCATAAAAAGGTTTTTATAATGCATATGCTCAGAAAGTACATCTTTATGGAGGTCGACATGGGCACAGAAAGTGGTGTTTTAAGGCACGCGTGCGGGAAAGTAACTATTTAAAAAGTTTTTAAGGGTACCTCCCATACACGTAAAGTGGGGATGATATTTTTTTGCGATTTCTCCCTATTTTGTGGGGTTTCGTTGGATAGGACTATGACAAAAAATGGGGTTTTTCTAAAAGCATTTTTTGATAAAGTGAATATTTTCGGATATTATTTCAATCCGAAAATTCAAAAACTGTGTCCCCTCTAACTTTTGAACCGCGCCTCGAAACAACATGGAAAAATCATGAAAGTAAACCTTTATAAAGACTTTCTAGGAAAATTATTTTAAATTTAATGGGTTGATCAGTTTTTGAGTTTTTGTAAAAAAAATCCTAACTTAGTTTGTAATTTAACCGCCATTGCGTGCCATTTTTTTCTTTAAGTACTTATGAGGTCACCCTAAAAGTAAATACTTTCGAAAAAAAAATCGGTTCATATTATAAATAATTACCCCTGAAAATCCATCAACATACTCGTACATACCCCGGAGTTCCGCATTGCGCGCATCGGACTTTTGTACACGGATTTTTACTCATACAACAGCGGCGCGGATCCACAAGTTTTTCTTTAAAGTATTCTGCGATTGAAATTAAGAGTACATAGCGCTGTTTCCAATTTTTAATTTGAGTCACGGTCGGGAACTACGGAACCCTACACTGAGCATGGCCCGACATGCTCTTGACCGATTTTTGTCTCTTTTGAATACATGAAAGTTAACTTAGCACGCGTGGAAGCCAACGCGATTGGGAAGTGAACCCAAAAATCATATAAGTACCTTTTTGCTCCAAAGTTCATGGTTAATTTATTTTATTTCTCAGTGCATCCATTAGAGTGTCCGCAAGCGCAGCCCAGTTTATTGGAAACCGCGTGTTCCGTCGGCAGCGGCGTAATGTAAAAACTTTGCGCGGTGCCGCCGCTTCGTCGCCCGCCACAGTCGACCATAGAACAACAGTGGTCTTCAATATTTGACGGCCTGTTTAGCCTAGTTGGTAGTGACACTGCCTCCGAAGCTAGAGGTCCCGGGTTCGAATCCCGGCCAGGACATTATATTTAGCACGGATATTTGTTCTTGGGTCTTGGATGTTTTCTATGTATTTAAGTATGTAAGTATTTATCTATATAAGTATGTATATCGTCGTCTCTAGTATCCATAGTACAAGATTTGCTTAGTTTGGGACTCGGTTCATTTGTGTAAGATTGTCCCCCAATTAAAAAAATATATTTGTTTTATACCACGTCGGTGGCAAACTTGCTGATAGGTCACCTGATGGTAAGAGGTCACCGTTGCCTATGGATGTTTGTAGTATTAGAGACGTCACTCGCGCTTTGCCAGCCCCTAGGAAACCTTTTCTCGCCTTTTTTGAAGAGTCCCATGCTTTAACCCATTCCACAACCTAAGTGTTCTCGATATAAACGACTTGTTGACACTTACTGTACGAGAACGCGATGGCTCCCAGGTGTGGGGTGAGCTCGCTGGCGATGGCGAGAGGTACGATGATGAAAATTAGTCGTGGGCATCTAAGGTTAAACACGAGTACCTATGTCCTTCAGAATCAGCACAGGCCATTGTAGGTGCAACACTTTTAAGTTCAAGTGGGGATGAAACTAAAGCCCGTTATGTGACTGCAGCCTTGATAACCAAACAGCACAGTATATTGTGAAGCGCTGCTCAAACCTGACGCTCTTAACTGGCTGCCCAACCTGGATGTTGACTTATGATATTTTTTTAATAGTTACAACCTAGCGATGTTTTACGACCCGGGGACCCAAGTATGTTCTAAAACTACGACCAAGACCACCGTGGGATGGGCAGCAGCATCCCTGGAGTGCGGTGGAGATACTGCGATCGCCAACCCGCATGCCAAGCGTGGCGATTATGGCATTTACCTCCCATGAAATTGGGGGAGGCCTATGTCCAGCAGTGGACGTTCTTGGGCTGATATGGTGGTGGTGGTGGATGCTATACGATTAAATAAATAAATATCCTGTACCTAATTAAAACCAGTTAGAAATGAATGACGCAGACATGTTGTGGACGGCAGAAAGTTATGCAATGAAACCTGGTTCGACGCACTAGCTGGCAAAAGGTCGCACTAACAACAAGTCAATACTAGAGTTTCTAACGTAAACTTTTATTGCAATCAACGTGGAAGATGGTGTGTCGTTCCCGCACTTGTCTTTGCTCCACAAATGGTCTAAACAGCACCCCATGATTATCTGTAATAAAATACGGCCTATGATGATGATGACGATGAACTACGAGTATACTTGTAACGTGAGCGCCCCAGCGTCCAGTGGCTACGGCGGCAGCGGTGCGCGCTACGTTACACGCGCCGAAGGCGGCGCGCGGGAAGAGAGCGGGGCGGGATGACGCATCGCCCGTTCCCCACCGCGCCGTCCAGCCCCGCCGCGGCGGCCGACCCCGCCCCCGACCGGAGCACATAAAACCGGCCGCGCCGCGACACGCGACGGCAGGCCCGTAGTGCCACTCTGGCAAAGGACGGCGGGTCTTCGACTCCCAGTTCGACTGCGACCCCAGCAGTCAACCCCGACAAGCCGGACTCGTGTGTCCTAATTGACGCACATAGGTGGCCCACTGCCCTGACCATGGTCAAACAGCGGGGCATCCGTGTGCTCAGTTCGGACACACTGAAGCCGCCCTTGGAAGGGCTTCGCGTAACAGTCCAGGGACCCGAAGACTATCGCGCCCTGACCCGACTCTTCGACGAGCTGTCAATGGCCTACAACCGGAGGCAGACCGCCAAAGAGAAGGGTTACAGAGCCATCATCCGGGGTCTCCACAAGGACATCCCGGAGGGTGAGATACTCGCGGATCTCAATAGCAAGGGGATCGCGACCAGGGAAGTTCATCGCCTCTACCATAAGACGAGGGGCAAGTACGACATCGTACTCATAGTCACCGACCCAGACCAACGTAAGGCAGTTCATGCTCTCAAAGAGGTCCTTAAGATCTCAATTAGGGTAGAGACTCCGAACAGGAGGAACTACATCTCGCAGTGTCACAACTGCCAGAGGTTCGGCCACAGCGCTCGTGGCTGTTTCTCTCCCCCCCGATGCGTCAAGTGCGCTGGTGATCACGCGTCTCGGGATTGCAACCGTCCAAAGGGTTGTAAGGACCCGGCCGGCGTCCAGTGCTGCAACTGTTTGCAACGCAAGCTCCCCCATGGGCATACTGCCAACTTTGGGGGATGCCCTTGTCGCCCAAAGAGTCGCAATACTGGTGCAAAGCCAAAATCCTCACCCCCCTCTGGGCAGAAGCAGAAATCGAGCCGGGCTGCTCCCCAACTTACTTCGCAAGCTTTCCCTGCCCTTCCGGCCGTAGGACTAGGTGCCCCCAGGAACCTGCCGCCCTCTGCGGCCGTAGGCCCCCACCCGGTGCCTTCCGCACCCCAATCCCAGGCGTGCCCTCCTGCATGGGGGCCCGCCGCCAGTCAAGCGGGCCGGCCCGCTCTAGCTCCCCACTTTGCGCTTATGCAGGTTCTTCAGATGCTCCCCGCGGAGGCGGCGAGCGGTCTGAGTGCTTACCTAAGTGCTGCGACACAGAAATACTTCGCCGCTCAGTTCGGCAGTCAGGGTCTCGGTGCTTATTAGTATGGATCGTACGGCCCTAAAGCTTAAACCTACTTCGCTTACCATTGGTATTTATAATGCCAATGGCTTGAGGGGTATGAAGGACGAGGTGATAAACTTCCTTCGCGATCACTCAGTAGATATATTCCTAGTCCAAGAGACCTTTTACAGATCCGGTACTAGAGCCTTTCGCGTCCCTGGATTCAATCAGATTAGAGATGATAGGCAAGATGGTAGGCCATTCGGGGGCACGCTCATTTTCTATAAACGTAGCTTACATTGCATAAGTCTTACTCCCCCACCCCTGACAAATATGGAAGTGTCAGTTTGCCGCATATCGATGGAGGGCCACCCCCCGATATCGATTGCGTCAACCTACCTTTCACCTCAACGTGACTTACTTAAGACCGACCTCGACTCGCTAGCCTCCCTAGGTCCTTCGGTCATCGTGGCTGGGGACCTAAACAGTAAGCACATTAACTGGGGTTGCACGGCAACCAATCCCAACGGCAATCGGCTTCATCACCTTTTGATCGACAGCCTCCCTTTCGATCTCCTCGCTCCCCTAGAACCGACCCATTTCCCTCATAACGTAGAGCACCGACCTGACATACTCGACATCGCACTTCTAAAGAACGTAGCGTTAACTCTGCGTTCTATAGAAGTGATACACGAACTTGACTCGGACCATAGGCCAGTCCTTTTGAGACTAGGACCTCACCCCAATAGTACACCTCGTACCAGAACACTCGTGGACTGGGACAAGGTACAATCAGGTCTCCTACAGACAGATCCTCCCCTGCTTAGAGACATCCCCGACAATATAACCACTACTGAACAGACCGACCAAGCGATCGATTCTTTCACTAACTACCTCAACACTGTTCGAAGTGAGGCCTCAAGGGAGGTATCGGCGGAGGATATCCAAAACCGGCCCCTACCTAGGGAATTGAGAGAGTTAGTGACTAGGAAAAATCGTGCCATCAGGACCTACTCTAATCACCCTTCTGCCGAAAACCGTCAAATCCTGAGGGACTTGTGCAACGAGTCCAAACAGAGAATTGCCGAGTTTCGGGAGAACTCGTTCAGGGATCTGATGGGTGAGATCGCGCCTAGTCATCTGGCTTACTGGAAACTGGCGAGATCTCTCAAATCAGACACCTGTTGGACTATACCCCCCTTGGATCGTCCGGATCACCCTACCCCTGCGTTCGAGGATAGTGAGAAAGCCGAATGCCTTGCGAGTAGCTTAGAGTCCCAATGTTCGCCTAGTCTCCTGCACACCGACGAAGCCCATATTAGATGGGTCGATTCCGAGGTGGACAGGAGATCGCGTCTCCCCGTAACTTCACCCGTTTTACCGGTGTCGGTTAAGGAAGTCAGTGACCTCGTCAGGCGTCTTCGTGTTAGGAAGGCTCCGGGTGCGGATGGTGTATCCAATCGTATCCTGAAACTTCTCCCCGAAACCCTCCTCCTCATTTTGGTTGGCATCTTCAATGCCGCGCTGACCAATGCTCACTTCCCAGCCGCGTGGAAAGGTGCATCGGTCATAGGGATAGCGAAGCCCGGCAAACCCCGGACTTCGCCTGCCTCTTACAGGCCGATCAGCTTGCTTAGCTCCCTTGGAAAGCTATATGAGCGGATCCTACTCACTAGAATTCTCAGATTTACGGCTGAGAATAACGTCATCATCGACGAGCAGTTCGGCTTTAGATCCGGGCACTCGTGTGTCCAACAAGTGCACCGCGTCACGGAGCACGTGCTGGACGGTTTCTCTCGTTTCCAGGGGCTCAAGACCGGTGCGATCTTTCTCGACGTGGCGAAAGCCTTCGACAAAGTTTGGCATAACGGGTTGATATACAAGTTATATCTGCTCGGCATGCCGGACAGACTCGTACTCACAATACGAGATTTTCTCAGGGATCGAAGCTTTCGTTACAGACTAGAGGGAACGTACTCGGACCCACACCCCATCCGAGCCGGAGTCCCGCAAGGCTCCGTGCTCTCTCCCACTCTGTACTCGTTATTCACGAATGACATTCCCAGGCACCCTAAAGTGCATCTGGGGTTGTTCGCGGACGACACCGCGCTCTTTACGACTCATTGTAAGTACGCTTTTATCCGGCGATATCTCCAGGAGGCAATCACCGACCTTGGTCGTTGGTTTAATCTTTGGCGTATCGAAGTCAATCCGGAAAAAAGCACTGCAATAGTCTTCCACCCTTCTGACTGCGTTAGCACAGAAAGGCGGGTGGCTCCGATCCAAATGTTTGACCGGCCTATCCCCTGGGCCAACGAGGTAAAATATCTTGGAGTGACCCTCGACAGGAAACTGACTTTCCGCAGCCACATCCGTAGGGTACGCAACCGTGCGTTGTTCGTGCTAGGAAGGCTTGGGCCGATGATCAACAAGTTTAGTAAAATGTCACTTAGAAATAAGCTGACACTTTACAAAACTTGTGTTCGTCCAATCATGTCTTATGCAAGTGTAGCTTTTGCTCACGTGCCTATGACATCGCTCAAGCCGCTTCAGGTCATTCAAAATCGTTTTCTCCGTAGGGCGACTGGTGCCCCGTGGTACCAGTCGAACCTCAGCCTGCACCACGACATGGGGATTAGCACCATGTATGGTTTCTTTAAGCAGACTGCCAGGCGTTATTTTGACAACGCTCCCCATCATAGGAATCCGTTAGTTAGGAAGGCTGTCGACTACGTTCCCATCCCTCCCCCCTCTGTCGTAACTCGGCGATCACTGATTAGGGGCCGCACGGTCCGGCGTCCTAGGCACACACTCACGGACCCGGACGACGTAATCACAGCGTCCATCGAAAGGTGGAACGCTGCGCTTACAGCGTCCAACTCAGACACGACGCGTACACTTAGGCTTTCCCGCCGGCGGGGACGTCCACCGCGCGATCGCGACAACACAGACACATATAGTCCCTATTCGTCCCGGTACCGCCGCATACCGGGTAGAGTCAGTCCGACGCAGGTCGGGCCTAGCTGAGTTTCTTGCTGGACTCTTCTCAGCTAGGCTAGGTTTAGTGAACCAGCGACAAAACTCCCAGTAGCTCCATTCCACTCACACCCCAGATTTGGTTGAAACCGTTCAACCAATCTCACTGGAGCGCAAACTCTTAGAGTATTCCAGTGTTTAAACCGCCCACGCGGTCGTGTCGGAGGTTTTCCCCTGGATTTTCCCCAGGCAACTCTCCCACCGCGTATTCCTATCGCTTTAATGGGCTCGGCCTATAAAGCCACAGTCAGGTCAAAAAAAAAAAAAAAAAAAAAAAAATGCCCTTCCCCTCGCTCCGAGGCGGCGCTGGCAAGTCCTCGCTTCAGCCCGAGCAATTCCCCTCACTCCGAGGCGGCGCTGGCATAGTCCTCGCTTCAGCCCGAGTAATCCTATCCGCTCCGAGGCGGCGCTGGCTCGTCCTCGCTTCAGCCCGAGCAACCTTTCCTCACCGCTCCGAGGCGGCGCTGGCTCGTCCTCGCTTCAGCCCGAGCAACATCCCGAACACCCTAGAGTCCTCCCGAGGCGGTGGGGTTCGCCTCGCCCGCCCAGGACTCTAGGTTCCTGTAGCCTCCGGGCTTCCGACTAACAACTCCGCTCCTGTCCGCATCCGCCACCAATAACCGCCGTTCGTAGATATAAGTTCGCGATAACCCTTTTCCGTACAATAATTACGTTAGCCCGTAGATTCGTGTTAACACTCCGTTCCGTAGTTTATTAATTCCGTAGCATTTAGATTTAAGGTTTCAGGAACCAATAAAAGGGCATAGAAGACCCATATTTAGAATAATCATAATCCTTGTTTAGTTTTCGCCTTACCTTGATCCCTGATAGCACCTCTGAGCTAGCCTGGAAACCCTCGTAAGGCCATAACGGTCCGAGGGATTGTATGTGTCCTAAACCCACACATCACATTGGCGCCCAACTCAATAAACTCACTTAGGAGTGAATCTAGCTCAAAAAGGGATCAAGGATAGTATTATTGTTTTATTGTGTAGGGACATAACACTTTTCTTACAGCGACGTGAGTCTAGCGTTCCTACCGCGACGCAACCCGCACGCCCGAATTAACACACAAGTGACCGCCGCGGCGTATTTCACGCCTAAAAGGTACGTCCGTAGTAGGACGATCCGTATTCCTGTTGAGGGAATCCCGTAGCGTCGCGTGAGCACACGAGCAGATGTCGACGGCCTGGATTTACCTCCTTAAGAGACCGGAGCTGGTCAGTGAAGCCGAGAACAGAGAGATTCCGACCGAAGGCTTAACCGTAGACCAGATACGGAAGCTGCTCGTAGAATCCATAAGAGGAGCCGAAGGTTACGAGACACCGGAGGAATCACAGTCCGTAAAGATGGAAAACGGCCAGATCAAAGACAAGCCGAACAGACTTAACAAATTAATCAAAGAATGGAATATATCATACAGCACGTTCGACAACGCCGTAGAGTTCGTAGAAAGGCTGGAAGAACTGATTGCCGCAAGTGGCGTAGAAAAGGAGGACGTGCTGCCCGCTTTACCACGCATCCTAAGAGGAAAAGCCCTCCTATGGTATAGGAACAATTCTGACTCGTGGGAAACGTGGGAAGATTTCCTGGAGCTTTTCAAACTGTATTATTTCCCGAGCAACTATGAAGAAGACCTCATAGCGCGAATAGTGGCGAGAAAACAGAAATATAGGGAAAACTTCACGGATTACATAACGGACCTGCAGACGCTAATGAGACGGTACGGAAAACTCGACGAAAAGGAAAGACTACACAGAATTCACGAGAACATGTGGCGAGACTATAAATTATACATAAAAAAGCAAGATTATAAAAACCTCAGCGACCTAGTGAAATTAGCCGCGGAGTACGAAAAGATAACACCCTACGGGAACCGCCCAGCAAGTTACGCATATTCCCCAGACGCGGGACCGGCCACGCAGGGACAGTGGGGGCGAGAACCCGGGGGAATGCGCACCGCGACCAGTGGACCCAGCTACACAACCCAATACGCGCCACGGGAACGGCTGACAGGAAGGGGAAAACCCGAGCACAATCAGGTAACAAAGATACACCCACAATATAACCCGGCCACGTGCTGTTGGTCGTGTGGAAAACCAGGACATAACACAAGGGAGTGCCGTTCCAGACGTCAAATCTTTTGTAGCAGCTGCGGGAAGATGGGCGTGTTGAGCAAGGACTGCTGTAAAACAGGAATACATCATAAGAAGGAGTTTCTAGGAGAGGCGAACGACCGAGAACGCGAAGACAATCGCATATACATAGACGCCATAATATTGGGAACTACGCACACATGCTTGGTAGACACGGGCTCCACGAATACCTACGTCAATGAACAAGTATATAACGCTTGCCAGGGACAAGGCGCACTAGAGAAACAAAACGAAGAAAAAAAACCCAAAAACAAATCCTGCTCGCCGACGGAACAAAGTCGCAAGTAACTTAAAGCATACTAGTGACCATACAAATGAAGGGGGCCAATATTAAACACTGGGTGCGGGTACTACCATCAGCAGCACACACCATCATCGGAATGGATGTACTAAGACGCGTGGGAATGACAGTAATATGGGCAGGAGATACGCCACAGTTAACAGGGACAGCCGCGGTAACGCATCGAGCACGAGACCCACAGGCAACACCCACGGATAAGTCGACACACAAAGACATGAAAGCCATAGAACAACCCCAAACCGATTCCCACCCCAAGACCGGTCACGTCCTAACAGAGGCCCAGAGCAAACAACTCACAGACATGCTACAACACCAGTTTGAACTATGCGAGAATAGCCCCAAGGGCAACACGTGGATCGAACACAAAATAAAATTAAAACATACAGAACCAATCAAGCAAAGATACTACCCGAGAAACCCGAAGCAACAACAAATCATAGACACTCACGTGAAGGAAATGCTAGAACAAGGAGTCATTGAAAAGTCCAGTAGCCCGTACAGCTCGCCAGTAGTGTTAGTAAGGAAGGACAACGGCCAGCACCGTTTCTGCATAGACTTTAGGAGAGTAAACGAAGCGTCAGAGAAGGACGCATACCCACTGCCGCAGATAGATGACACTCTAGAGAAGCTCAGAAACGCACAGTTCTTTTCAAAACTAGACTTGAAAAATGGCTACTGGAATGTGCCGTTAGAAAAAGCCAGTAGGCCAGTCACAGCGTTCACCGTGCCAGGACGAGGATTATACCAGTTCAAGGTTATGCCATTTGGACTCCATTCAAGCGGAGCAACGTTCCAGAGACTGCTAGACAGAGTAATAGGGCCAGAACTGGAACCGCACGCGTACGTGCAGTCCGACCTTCGAACAACACATGGAACACCTCAAAGAAATATTCCAGAGAGTGCGACAGGCAGGACTTCGAATAAACAGAGCGAAGTGCGAGTTCGCCAAGCCAGAAGTCGAATATCTAGGCCATACAGTGACAAGAGAAGGCATCAAAATGAATGAGGCCAAGATTAGGGCCATCACGAACTTGGAATCACCGAAAAATATAAAAGGGATCAGGACATTCATAGGAATGACCTCCTGGTACAGAAAATTTATTCCTGGGTACGCGGAAATTACAGCGCCACTAGTGAAACTATTAAAAAAAGATGGGAAATTCTCCTGGGGACAGGAACAAGAAGACGCGGTGTCCAAAATAAAACAAATCCTAACGACAGACCCGATCCTGACGAGAGCGGATTTTACACGCCCCTTTACACTCCAGACAGATGCAAGTGACGTCGGGCTAGGCATAGCCTTAACTCAATGAGCGAGGGAATACCTAAAGTTGTCATGTACGCCAGTAGAAAACTTACCCCGCCAGAGACCCGGTACACAGTGACAGAACGGGAGTGTCTTGCGGTCGTTTGGGGAATACGGAAAATGAGGGCGTTCCTGGAAGGATACAGGTTCACGGTAATTACGGACCACCAAGCCCTTAAGTGGCTGAACAGATTAAAAAATCCCTCAGGAAGGCTAGCCCGCTGGGCACTCGAATTACAACAGTACCAGTTCGATATCCTGTACCGCAGCGGAAAGCACAATAAGATAGCCGACGAACTGTCCCGCAACCCGGTTAACGCCATCACCGACACCGACTGGTACGAAACTAAGCGGGCACAAGTCGAGAACGGCACGGAACCGACGCATGATTACCGGATAGAAGCCGACAAACTATATTGGAGAGCACCACACCTCGCTCACAATAAGTATACGAACCCCGATTCCGAATGGAAGATATGCGTACCAAAACCCCAAACACAACAAATAATAAGCCAAAACCACGATTCACCCAGCGCCGGACACTTAGGAATAGCAAAAACGATTAAACGCATAGCACAAAGGTATTACTGGCCGAGGATGGGAACAGAAATAACTAAATACGTAAGGACGTGTAACGCCTGTCAGAAACATAAGATATCACAACAAAAGAAAAACGGACTAATGCACATAAATAACGCCAGCAATCCCTGGGAAATAGTAACCAGTGACCTGATCGGACCCTTGCCAAGGTCATCAAAAGGGTACAAATGGATATTAGTGTTTCATGATAAATTCACTAAATGGTCAGAAATAACACCGCTACGGAACGCGACCGCCAACGCAATAGCAAAAGCATTTGAAGAACGAATAGCGTTGCGATACGGCTCACCGCAGGCGCTTCTGTCCGATAACGGCCCACAATATATATCAAAACAATTCAAAGACGTACTGCAGAAATACGGCACAGAACACAGGTTAACCCCTCCCTACAGTCCAAATTGCAACCCCACGGAACGGCAGAACAGAACCATAGAGACAATGATCGCAACTTTCATAAACGACAATCACAAACAATGGGACAAATACTTAGCGGAATTCAACTTTGCAATCAACACTTCCGTACAGGAATCGACCAAGCATACCCCGGCTTTCCTGTTATACGGAAGAGAACTAAGGAATCCCAGAGATCAAAATACATTGCCGACTCCCCGAGTAAAAGATAACACTACATTACAGGAAGTGTATGACCAAGTAAGGCGACACCAAAACAGAGCGTCCGTGCAACAGAAGTTATACTACGATAAGCACAGAAAACATTGGGAGCCAAGCGTAGGCGACCTAGTACTAAAAAAAACCAGGTACTGTCTAACGCGGAAAAAAGTTTTTGCGCGAAACTGGCACCTAAATACATAGGCCCTTTTAAAGTACAAGGCCGGACGTCACCCGTAATATATACGTTAAAAAACCCAGACGGAACCGGAAAAACTATCACAGCACACATAAAAGACCTGAAAGAGTATAAACAATAGAACAAAAAAAACGAATCAACATTAAAATAAACGCACCTGCAATGCAACCAAGCGGAGCGCCGACGCACGAAAACCCATAGCGACAAGGAGAACCGGCAGCGACCCAAAGGAAACTCAACCATAAGGCGAGATACACAAGGTCGACATTCGAGTGCGCTTACGCAACATGCCACACCACAACCGTGATATTAAGAAATAATCGACTCAGTTAAATATGAAACACTTAGAAAGAAATATACCTATCGGCCGCGAGTAAACACAGCTAACACGTTGAAATAATAAACAATAAAGTAAATAACAATAAATCGTAAACGCATCCCAGCCAGTGACACGCCCACACGAATATGAACCCTACCTCGCGAGATATAAGGTCGAATTTGCAATAACCGGCACGGTGCATTCGTATGGAAATAATTTGAGGAATAGTGGAATGCATGCGGCTTTTACCAGAAAAACAAACGGACGTAAACCGATATCCGGAAACCGCCGAATATAAAGTTTACTTTAGGAATAAGTTTTTTTTAAAGTAAGAATTTTCTTCTGTTTCAATGTGTTTTTTAAAGATGGCTGTAAGTTACTAAAGGATAATATATAGAAAAGTTACCTACAGAACCCGATAATAAAATAACAGATACGTAAACAAAGTAAGGAGAGGTAACTAACAAATTTCTGTATTTCCCAGATTAACGGTGATTTTTCCCGTAGGTAAAAATCTCCAGAGGACCCGGGGGACTGTAACGTGAGCGCCCCAGCGTCCAGTGGCTACGGCGGCAGCGGTGCGCGCTACGTTACACGCGCCGAAGGCGGCGCGCGGGAAGAGAGCGGGGCGGGATGACGCATCGCCCGTTCCCCACCGCGCCGTCCAGCCCCGCCGCGGCGGCCGACCCCGCCCCCGACCGGAGCACATAAAACCGGCCGCGCCGCGACACGCGACGGCAGGGATTAGCCGCAGTTTCGCTTTGTCTGGTTGATGCTTTTGGTATGCCCATGCTCATGCCGTAAGTAGCCTCCGAACTACTCTCTCGCGCCCGGATCGCAATTCACCACACCTTTACCGCCAATCGTTCCCGACCCGCCTAGTTGTCGCTGATCCCGGCCTCCCACAAGCGGGTCTCACCGGGAAAAGCCCCGACGAAGCGGGAAAGGGCGGTTAGAGCTGTGCGATCGCGCCCTAACTGCTCAGCACCTACACCCGTGCTGCAAAACCGTGCCGACGTCATGATCGGCAACAGCACGACACCCTCCTCCCCCCGCCTTTGAGTAACCAAAGGTGGGGGTCGAGTGAGAAAACCCGAGGACGTTCTACCCTCGGGTTTCAACATGCCACCGCCGAATCGACCGTCCTCCAGCAACTCAACAGCCAGGGTTCCCACCCGGCCCAGGACATTCCGCCGCACACGCGGCCTCGAAGACGCAGCTAGTGTCGCCCGCGACCCGCGCGTTCAAAACGCGTTCCGGAGCGTCTTGCGCGCTTCCGCGGCGGCAATCCGCCCGTCAACCTCCGCCAGCCCGAGCACCCCGGGGACGCCGACCGGCGAGGGAGGTGGAGAAGCGCCGTTCCCGAAGCCGGGCGACGTCATACAGGCGATTCTGGGCCAACTCGCCCCAGCCGCCCAAAAGCTGAATGCCGCCGCCAGCGCCCATATCTCTGCCGCGCCGGGAGCAGTGCCCACTGCTAGCCGCGCGGCTACTATCGGCGCACAACCAGCCGCCGTGGAAGGCAGTGTATACACCGCCTCCGGCGTCCGCCTCACTACCAAAACGGACCCCCAAACTGCCCCACTGACCGCACAGGCCGCCGGCAGCTATGCCGCAGCCGCGTCCAGCCCCAGGAAGGCCCCGGCACCTCTGCCGCAGCGCGCGCTCGCAGCGCAGCGCCCGAAAACGGCTCCAACAACCGCGCCGCGACCGCCACCCGCCCCCGGAGCGGGCAAGGCCGCGCCCCGCAAGGCGCTCGCGACTGTCCCGTTGCCCCGCGTGGCTTCGTTGACAAAACCTGCGCCGCGGACACCGACCAAGCCAGTGCTGCACAAACCGCAGCCCCCCGCAAACCGGCCCAGCCTGCCTAAGTCCCCGCAGGCCATTCGAACACCACCGTCGAACGCCAGCTCACCACCTCTAGTGCAGACTCCTGCTCTAGGGCCATCCGCTTCCACTAGCGCCGCGCTGCCACCTCCTCGAGGCAAGCGCAGGCTCTCCTCGCCGCCGGATAAACCGCAGACCCTCCCTCGCCTGCAGCTGTCCCCTATGGACACCGCGCACGAGGTCGAGAGCGAGATAGACGAAGAAGAAGCCCCCGACGCGGAAGCGCCGAACACATCTCCACCACCGACCCAGTCGCAGCCGCGAGCGAAGCGCCCGCGGCCTATAACTGTGGATCTCCTCCCGGATTGGCCACGTCACCTCAAACGCATTAAGGAGACACTAGGGCGCTTTCCGGTCGCGCGCCCCTACGGAAAAGGGATTAGATTCCTCCCCGCGGACGAAGAGGAATACCGGGCTGTACAACATCACCTACAGGCCCTACAGGACGAATTAGCCACCCAGGGAGAGATACTATCGTGGCACGTGTATTCTCTCCCTGAAGAGATCCCGCTGAAGATCTGTATTAGGGGCCTCCCCTCGAATACAGACCCACAGCTCATCACCAAGGAGCTTCAAGAAAAGGGTTTCGTGCCGCTATACACACGGCACGTAGCGGCACGCCACGGACGTCCGGGCTGTATCTTTTACGCCCAACTGCAGAAGACCCCCGACACTATCCCAGCAGTCTACAATATCCGGGAGCTGCTGGGTATGCCGGGCGTCGTCGTGGAGGCCTGGCGAGGCAGGAAGGGACCGGCACAGTGCCACCGGTGTCAGGGCTTCCGCCACGCGTCCGCCGGCTGTCACCGACCCATTAGGTGCGTCCGCTGCGCAGGTCCGCACTTTGCGGGCCAGTGCGACCGGCCACGCACTGAACCCGGGACCTGCGTCAACTGCGCGGGCCCGCACACAGCCAACGACTCCACGTGCCCCGCCTTCCGGCGAGAAGCGCGTAATAAGAAAGCCGGGACAGCCCCCCTCACCTCCCGCCGCGGGCAGACTGCCGCCCAGCCGAACGAGGTGAGGCACGAAGAGAATGCCGTAAATTCCCTAATGGCGAGGGCGAACGACGCAGCGCCCCGCCCCGCCCCGCCCCACCGCCGTCCAAGAGGAAGGGGTAAAAGGCGTAAACACGACACGCCCACCGACCCGCCGCAGCCGCCAATTCCGGCTCCACGGGCGAAAACGGAAGCCCAACTTCACAGCACAGACCCGCCCCGACATCAGGACGCCGCCAGGAATAAGGTAATTGCTAATTGCATAACCATCCTGCAAGACGTCCTGAGCGCGATCCAGACCGGCGAAAACCCCGTCCCCATCATTCTCAGGGGACTAGCCGACCTGTATCAGGACGGCTAACCCACGGACTCAGAACGGAAGTACCTGCAGTGCCGTCAGCTTGAGTGTCGCTCGCTGGGCCTCCCCTAACGGGGACTCACCCGGCAGGGCTCGACCTCGCTGACGGACGAAGCGGAAGACCCCACCACTGGACTTGACGAGTTAAACTCACCCCAAATACACGTCCGTTGTTACGGACGGCGCCCGACCCCGCTAAAAGCGGCCCAGCCGCGTACAGCTTCCCCGGGCCCCCACAAGGGCCTGAGAGATGACTCGAACGCGACGGCAGTGTGAGCTACCGCGCGGTGGCGAACACTGCCCTTCCCCTCGCTCCGAGGCGGCGCTGGCAAGTCCTCGCTTCAGCCCGAGCAATTCCCCTCACTCCGAGGCGGCGCTGGCATAGTCCTCGCTTCAGCCCGAGTAATCCTATCCGCTCCGAGGCGGCGCTGGCTCGTCCTCGCTTCAGCCCGAGCAACCTTTCCTCACCGCTCCGAGGCGGCGCTGGCTCGTCCTCGCTTCAGCCCGAGCAACATCCCGAACACCCTAGAGTCCTCCCGAGGCGGTGGGGTTCGCCTCGCCCGCCCAGGACTCTAGGTTCCTGTAGCCTCCGGGCTTCCGACTAACAACTCCGCTCCTGTCCGCATCCGCCACCAATAACCGCCGTTCGTAGATATAAGTTCGCGATAACCCTTTTCCGTACAATAATTACGTTAGCCCGTAGATTCGTGTTAACACTCCGTTCCGTAGTTTATTAATTCCGTAGCATTTAGATTTAAGGTTTCAGGAACCAATAAAAGGGCATAGAAGACCCATATTTAGAATAATCATAATCCTTGTTTAGTTTTCGCCTTACCTTGATCCCTGATAGCACCTCTGAGCTAGCCTGGAAACCCTCGTAAGGCCATAACGGTCCGAGGGATTGTATGTGTCCTAAACCCACACATCACATACTGAGGATATATTATATAACTAAACGACGCTAACCAATTGCGAAGCGGGCACGTGTATCATCTGGGGCGGAAATATTGAGGGACATGCGGCTTCGTATCGATGGGTCCCGGGTGCCATTGTCGATGATGGCCACCACCATATATCTCCAGGAGATGGACCGCCACCCCACAGAATATACCATGCCACTAGAGCCTATACATTCATGTACATTCACACAATAAGAAAATTGCACATAATTAAAATCGTTAATACCTACTATCGATCCTTTTACAAAAAAATACATTGTCCCAGATTATTATGTAAAAGTTTTTTTTCAGTGCAGAGTAGTAGGGAAGAAAAGTTCATGTAGGTACTCTATAGTTTATTTGAAAAACGCTCTTTACTGACAATTAGTAGGTTACTGTGTCTCCGCTGACCATTCGCAAACTTTCCGGACGTGTAATATTTAGTCAAATCTGTAACAGTCAACTTGTGCGATCAATTTTGTGCAGGCAGTAATGTCTCATGCTAAAGTTTTAAGTGATTATTTTAGCCGTGTCACGGATTACTAATACGGTTGGAGAGGTAAAGTCACACAAAAAGGTCAATATTTCGCACAAATAATAAGGATTGCCATCCAGTGTGGTGTGGCAATGCGGCCAGCCTTCTGGGCATTTTACCCACTGATGGCGACCTGGGACAAGTTTTTATCATTAAGTTTTTTTTAATATGTTGTTGCCTTTTTGAGAATTATTTAATAAAATGTACCTATACATATATTGGGGTAGCCCAACTGGGGAAGCACCGCAGTCATATTAACACCATTACTTAAGGTCGCAAGAGCTACAGGATGCGATCTGTTAAGTCGGGTACTCATTACCGAACTGTTACTGTGACCGAAGGGTTACTGTAACGAGTTAAATTTGAGTGTGTACGTAACTTAGAGAATATCATTTATCGGATCATTGCTAGCCGTTCGCGAACGGTTCGCGAACCACGTATACACTAGTTATAGTTACTGTAACCGTTCGCGAACCACGTATACACTAGTTATAGTTACTGTAACCGTTCGGTTACAGTTAGAGTTCGCTAATGAGTACCCTACCCGACTTTGAGAGTAAGTGCGCGTACATATATCGATCCGTTTTACACGTCCGTTATTTGATGGCGTATGTAGTTGTATGAACTAGTTCACACACATGTCAGTATTCCGGATCGAGTGAAAAATCGGTCCGTTTTATGATATTAAAATCGGTCCTGTAACTGCTATGTGAAAATTACCTCCAGTAGCGACGGATTCGTTAAAAAGAATCCAGTAGAAACGGACGTTCTATGTGTACCGCGCGATAAGTGCCTGCATTTGTATCAATACAACGATTCTTCAAATAAAATAAGCGGCTAAGTGGGTATCGGGGCCACGCGCAATGCAGTTTGCACGCGCAAGTACTATGTGTTCGACAAAACTAACAACATTATCTAAGTAATCAATGGAAATTGTACGTAAGTTTACCTTTTCAAGTACATTTTCTTAATTTCGGCTGGCTGAATGCATGGTTTTTTTCATATTCAAATGACATTTGTCATATTTTTCATATAGAACAGGTGAGGTGTGAGGTGAAACGCGAGGACGACGCGGTTTGTGAATAAGCTAAGTGCTTTGTGCTTTGCATCATCTTTTGTAAAGCGCACTTCTAAGGTTCGGAATTCTCTGCCGCCGTTTGTATTTCCGAGTTCATATAACCTAGACCTTTTTAAGGCACGAGTGAATAGGCATGTTCTGGGTGAGCTCACTTCATCATCGGCCTTATCTTTGCCTCCTGGCTAAATGCTGGCTAATAGCAATTCCGTTTTTAATGAAACTAAAGAATAAAACCCCTTCTGTCAGATGTCATTTGTAAAATTTAACAGTTTCCATATAAAAACAGGTGAGGTGTGAGGTGAGAGGTGAGGACAAGTTGACGACGGGTGTCCTCCACGCCACGGTCTAGGTCTGGTCGTCTGCAGTCCTTACTTCAATTTACAGGAACGCCCGTATTAGCAAAATAAACTAAAAAATACAGTATTAAAAGCGCAGACGTAAATATAGGTATATGTATGATCATAGAGGTACGACACGCGAGGTAGGTACGTTTGCGTGATCAACCAAGATAATATTCTTTTGTTTTTATAAGGTCTTTAATAATATTGCATCAATTTATTTTTATATCCTTGTGCTTTTAAAACCCCGTTCTCGAATGAAATAACCCTTACTCTATTAATAATTCATTGTTAAAGAAAACAATACGCCATTCATTATCAACAAACTTTTTGCCTTGACCTTTTGAAGTCTTTTGCAGGTTAGGCGCTTAAAAGAATACCGAACTCATTTCAATCTAATATTTAAGTGAACTTGTTCATAATTATGTTTCTAGTTCGTAGAAAATACAAGGAGCTGACGAAAAATAAACGAACTCAATTAAAATGAGAGTAAGAAGGAAACTGTTCTTGCGGTGTTAAAATCGAATTGAAATTGAATATGAATATACTCGTACCTTTTTTGGTCTCTCCACACACAGAATCATTAAAAGTATTTTTTTATCAGCCTGACATCAGCATCAGCCTACAGACATCAGCCTGTACGTGATTAGAATGGCTCTTTAACAGCTTAAGAACAATAAGGCACCCGGTGAAGACGGAATTACAGCGGAACTCCTGAAGGCGGGTGGAAAACCGGTCCTTAGGGTCCTTCAGAAGTTGTTCAATTTCGTCTTACTGGAAGGGAAAACTCCAAAGGCATGGAACAGAGGTGTGGTGGTCCTGTTCTTCAAAAAGGGTGACAACTCCTTACTGAAGAACTACCGACCCATCTCACTTCTGAGCCATGTCTATAAGCTGTTTTCAAGAGTCATTACGAACCGTCTCGCACGCAGGCTAGATGACTTCCAGCCTCCCGAACAAGCCGGTTTCCGAAGAGGCTTTAACACCGTAGACCACATCCATACGCTCCGTCAGGTTATACAGAAGACTGAGGAGTATAACCTGCCCCTCTGTTTAGCGTTCGTGGACTACGAGAAAGCCTTCGATTCGATCGAAACCTGGGCTGTACTACAATCTCTCCAGCGGTGCCAAGTGGACTACCGCTATATCGAAGTGCTGAAGTGTTTGTACAAGAACGCCACTATGTCAGTCCAACTCCAGGACCAGAGCTCGAAGCCTATCCCATTGGAGCGGGGAGTCAGGCAAGGAGATGTTATTC
This sequence comes from Notocelia uddmanniana, assembly GCA_905163555.1. Taxonomy (NCBI): domain Eukaryota; kingdom Metazoa; phylum Arthropoda; class Insecta; order Lepidoptera; family Tortricidae; genus Notocelia; species Notocelia uddmanniana. The sequence continues at coordinate 20,731,094 of LR991067.1, forward strand.
CTCCTAAACTGTTCTCCGCTGCACTGGAGGATGTTTTCAAGACTCTGGACTGGAGAAGGCTAGGCATCAACATAAATGGCGAGTACCTCACTCACCTTCGGTTTGCTGACGATATAGTAGACTTGGATGAGACCATGGAAGATTTAAGTACAATACTCAATGACCTCAGTAAAGCCTCCGAGCGAGTTGGTCTAAGGATGAAAATGGACAAGACGAAGATCATGTCAAATGCCCATGTCGCACCAACTCCCGTAACAATCGGACACTTTACGCTCGAAGTTGTAGACGATTACATATACCTAGGACAGACTGTCCAGTTAGGTAGGTCCAACTTCGAGAAAGAGGTTAATCGTCGAATCCGACTCGGCTGGGCAGCGTTAGGGAAGCTATGGCACATCTTTTCGTCCAATATTCCGCAGTGTCTCAAGACGAAAGTCTTTGACCAGTGTGTGTTGCCAGTGATGACATATGGTACTGAAACGTGGTCGCTTACTATGGGCCTCATAAGAAGGCTCAAAGTCACCCAAAGAGCAATGGTGAGAGCTATGTTAGGAGTTACTCTGCGTGATCGCATCAGGAATGAGGCCATCCGCAGCAGAACAAAAGTGACCGATATAGCCCTCCGAATTGCTAAACTTAAGTGGCAGTGGGCGGGGCACATAGCACGTAGAACCGATGGCCGTTGGGGCGGAAAGGTTCTCGAGTGGCGACCACGTACCGGAAGGCGTAGCGTGGGCAGGCCCCCCACACGGTGGACCAATGACCTGGTGAAGGTCGCGGGTGTCCGCTGGATGCGGGTGGCGCAGGACCGGTCATTGTGGAAGTCTTTGGGGGAGGCCTATGTCCAGCAGTGGACGTCTTTCGGCTGACATGATGATGATTTTTTTTATACCACGTCGGTGGCAAACAAGTGTACGGCCAGCCTGATGGTAAGCGGTCACCGCAGACCATATACGCCTGCTACTCCAGAGGTGTTACACGCGCGTTGTCAAGCCCTTAAAAATTTACACACCCTTTTAAGAAGCTCATACAACTCCAATTGAGTGCCGGGTTGCACCAACTAACGATTACAGACAAATCAACGATAAATATGGCACCAGCAGCCATAACATAACATTAAAAATTAAATTAACAACATTAAATCATTATGTCACTACAATTTAATTTAAAGTGGGTCGGCGGCTGAGAGAGAGGGTTTGCGATCCTCGTTCCGGATCGTTTTTGGCTCAACAGATTTCGTTGGCCATTCAGCGTGGCAACGCCGCCAGCATCATGGGAACCTTTGAGCCATCTACGAGTACGATCCGGGGCGGTCCTTTAGGTTAGGTTAGGTTGTCGGTGATCCGATTCGATGTCTCTGCAACCCCTACGACCATAACCTGCCCAAGCCGGAATCTTACATCGCTGGGCCCGCGATGGGTTAGGAACAAAATGAATAGGGAGCTACTAAAGGAGGCAGCCAGTTTTCAGGCATGGCTGGCCGACTCGATGGAGCCGATTGCGGAGGTGGAAGCAAGAGCCAAGTGGTTCCGGGAGGTTATGTCGCGAATATGTGACGTGGCGATGCCCCGGGCCAAGCGCCTCCCTCCGAGACGCTGTGTGTATTGGTGGACAGCAGAGCTCTCGCAGTTACGCGAGCGATGCGTCGCTGCGAGACGCCGATACACACACCACCGTCGGCGAAGAGTGAGGAATGAGTTGGCTGAGACCTCCCTGTACGAGGCCTACAATTCGGCCAAGAAGGAGTTATCGGTGGCCATTAGTCAGGCCATTGAATCGTCCAGGGAGATGTTGCTGGAGACTCTGAACCGCGATCCGTGGGGGAGGCCATACAAGATGGTGAGGTCCAAACTTCGCCCTTGGGCACCCCCGGTTACGGAAAGTCTCCACCCACACCTTCTTGACCAGGTTGTGTCTACACTATTCCCCGATAGACAAGTACGCCGTCCGTCACTGACAGTGCCTTCAGAAGCCGTAGAAGACGAGGTAGAGGTACCGTCTGTCTCGGAGGGGGAGTTGGGAGCGGCCATCCTGCGCTTAAGAGCGAAAAACACAGCCCCTGGACCGGACGGTATACCGGGCCGCGCATTGGTACTGGCCATGGATGCTCTAGAACCTAAGCTCCGCGAGCTGTTCTCAACATGCATGGACCGGGCGCACTTCCCGCACGAATGGAAGACGGGTCGTCTCGTGCTCCTGAAGAAGGAGGGGCGCCCGGCCGATTCACCGTCGGCATATCGGCCTATCGTTTTGCTTGACGAGGTGGGCAAACTATTTGAACGTGTAATAGTTGCCCGGCTCGTCAGGCACATGAAAGAGGTGGGCCCCGACCTGGCCGATAACCAATTCGGTTTCCGCAGCGGCCGGTCCACAGTGGATGCAATTCTGCGGGTGAAAGACCTGGCAGATGAAGCGGTGGCTCGAGGCGAAACTGTGTTGGCGGTGTCTCTTGACATCGCCAACGCATTTAACACCTTGCCCTGGGTGACTATCACGGAAGCACTCCTCTACCACAGGGTGCCCAGATACCTGCGGCGGTTGGTCGAGGCTTACCTCTCTGAGAGGTTTGTGAAGTTTCCCGGCCGGCACGAATGGGGACACAGGGAGATGATGTGCGGTGTTCCACAGGGGTCGGTTCTCGGCCCGCTCTTGTGGAACATCGGATACGACTCAGTGCTGCGCGGAGCAAATTTACGGGGAGTAGACGTAATTTGCTACGCTGACGACACGTTGGTTACCGCTCGGGGAGGTAACTTCCAGGAATCGGCCATATTGGCGACGGCTGCGGTGGCTCAAGTGGTGGGGCGAATCCGCCGAATCGGCTTGGAGGTCGCTCTGAACAAGTCTGAGGCCATTTCATTTCATGGGCCTCGGAAAGCACCTCCAGTCGGTGCGCAAATCGTGGTGGGAGGAGTGTCCATCAGCGTCGGGACAAGTATGCGGTACCTTGGCGTTGTCCTCGATAGCAGGTGGACCTTTAAGGCACACTTCGAGCGGCTCGCTCCGAAGCTACTGGGTGCAGCCGCAGCTCTTGGACGTATACTCCCGAATACGGGAGGGCCCAAGGCCTCTTGCCGGCGTCTGTACCTAGGGGTGGTGCGCTCCATGGCCCTGTATGGCGCGCCGGTATGGGCCGGTGCCCTAAATAGTCGAATCACTGTCCTGCTTCAAAGACCGCAGCGAGCAATGGCCGTCAGGGCAATTCGAGCATACCGAACGGTATCCACTGAGGCGGCGTGTGTTCTGGCCGGTTCTTTGCCCTGGGACCTTGAAGCCACAATTCTTGCAGCCGTATACTTTTGGCGAGAGGACGCACGGTCACAGGGTCATTGGCCAGAACCAAGGGAGGTGGAGGCAAAACGGGAGGAATTTCGCCTCCAGGCGGTCGATTCGTGGCAAGAGAGGCTAGCAACACCATCTGCTGGCCTCCGAACAATTGAGGCGGTACGCCCCGTATTGTCGCAGTGGTTGGACTGCAGTCATGGAGTACTCTCCTTCCGACTGACGCAGGTACTTACGGGGCACGGCTGTTTCGGACGGTACCTGTGTCGTATAGCCGGGAGAGAACCAACTATGGAGTGCCATGACTGCGGTGAGGCCGAGGACACAGCTCAGCACACCTTAGAGCTTTGTCCGGCTTGGGTGAACGAGAGGGCCGATCTGGTTGCGGTTGTTGGTGGAGATCTGTCTCTGCCGGCTGTAATAAGGTCCATGGTCGACAGCGACACGTCTTGGAGGGCAATGCTCACCTTCTGTGAGAATGTAGTGGCGCAGAAGGAGAGGGCGGAACGAGCCAGGGAAGACGCTGCAGAAGCGCCCCAACAGCGCCGCCGGAGAGTTGGTCGCAGGAGACTGGCGTACGACCGTCGACTGCCGCCATAAGGAGGACCTCCAGGCGACGAACACGGGGACGTTCGTCGTCTGAAGGAGTAGGGTCCTCGAGTTGGGTGGTGTGCCTAGTGTTCCGGGCACACCACTTCTGAGTGTGAGGGGACATACTGGTCCCCCAGTGTTTTGGATCCGACTACGGACGGCCACAGACCGGGACGCGGAAGTATAATGGTTCCCGTATCCCGGTTGCCCAGTGGATGTGAGGAACACCCGGGGGTTTTTAGTCAGTAGAAGTCTGACATAACCACCGCCCCTCCCCGTGGCGCGGTGGTATCCATGAGGATTTTCCCCCGGAAAAAAAAAAAAAAAAAAAAAAAAAAAAAAAAAAAAAAAAAAAAAAAAAAAAAGGTTGTCGGTGTTGACGAAGCCTGTTGCGGATTTTGTAAATCGAACATATTTTAAAATTGTGTAATAAATGGATATTTGGACAAATTAGTAAGTACTCATCATCATCATGTCAGCCGAAAGACGTCCACTGCTGGACATAGGCCTCCCCCAAAGACTTCCACAATGACCGGTCCTGCGCCACCCGCATCCAGCGGACACCGGCGACCTTCACCAGGTCATCAGTCCACCGTGTGGGGGGCCTGCCCACGCTACGCCTTCCGGTACGTGGTCGCCACTCGAGAACCTTTCCGCCCCAACGGCCATCGGTTCTACGTGCTATGTGCCCCGCCCACTGCCACTTAAGTTTAGCGATTCGGAGGGCTATATCGGTCACTTTGGTTCTGCTGCGGATGGCCTCATTCCTGATGCGATCACGCAGAGAAACTCCCAACATAGCTCTCTCCATTGCCCTTTGGGTGACTTTGAGCCTTCTTATGAGGCCCATAGTAAGCGACCACGTTTCAGTGCCATATGTCATCACTGGCAACACACACTGGTCAAAGACTTTTGTCTTGAGACACTGCGGAATATTGGACGAAAAGATGTGCCGTAGTAAGTACTAATTTAATTTAATTCTTATGTAATACCCTAGAGTTCGAAACGCACAGAGCCGTCGCGGCGCGATGCGGGGCGGAGGCACTTTTAGATTTTTGCGTTTTCAGCTTACGACATGTGAACATCGTGCTGTCCACGGGATGTGGGTGGCGCAGGATCGGTCATTGTAGCACTCTTTGGGGGAGGGCTATGTCCAGCAGTGGACGTCTTTCGGCTGACATGATGATGATCAGCCTATATACATTATACAGCCATGTATAGTGCCACTGCCGGGCACAGGCCATGCTAGCCCAGATTTTCATTGTAGATGTATGCAGATTTCCTCACAATGTTTTCTATCACTGAAAACCTAACGGCAAATATTAAATTACATTCCGTATAAAAGTTCTGAAAAACTCATTGGTTGGCCGGGATTCGAACTCACGTCCGCCACTTGACAGCCTCATGCTTGAACTACTAAGCTACCTAGGGGAAAACATGTTCATCATCATCATGTCAGCCGAAGGATGTCCACTGGTGGACATAGGCCTCCCCCAAAGAGTTTCACAATGACCGGTCCTGCATGTTCCACCCGCATCCAGCGGACACCCGCGACCCTTACCAGGTCATCCCTTGTGGGTGGCCTGCCCATGCTAAACCTTCCGGTACGTGGTCGCCACTCGGGAACCTTTCCGCCTCAACGGCCATCGGTCCTATGTGCTATGCGCCCCGCCCACTGCCACTTAAGTCTAGCGATTCGGGGGGCTATATCGGTTACTTTAGTTCTGCTGCGGATATCCTCATTCCTGATGCGATCACGCAGTGAAACTCTCAGTATAGCCCTCTCCATTGCTCTTTGGGTGACTTTGATCTTTTTTTATGAGGTCCCATAGTAAGCGACCACTTTTCAGTGCCACATGACATCACTGGTACACACACTGGTTAAAGACTCGTACAACTTGTTAAAGACACGACAAGACGAAAATAAGTTATGAATGGAATTTTAAGTTAAAGAACGGAGTCCTGGGCATCGTTAAAGTTAATTCATTTAAGAATGTCGAGATGGAAAGAATACTTGGTTGTTTAATACTCGGGAGGACTTAAAGGCTCGTTAAGTGTAAGGACTGCGGATGTTTTTTTGACTGAGCGAGCGCAAAGCGAGAGCGAAGCGTCTCCGTTTCAGCTTAGGCACAAATGCCTAAATGTTTGTCTGTCCGGCGGATGTTAGGCTATTCTCTCCTCTACGGACGCAATTCTCAAACGATTCCCGTGAAATTTTGTGAGTAGGTTCGAGAATTATATGGATTAAAACTATATAACTAAAACGATTATAATTCAGAAGTATTAGGTTTGACACGAGAGAAAAGATTCTTGGTGTAGGCGATAGAAGATAGAAGAGGAAATATACAATGTTTCATGTTATTTCAGCGTGGCGTTTTAAAATGAGAACCAAATTACATTTGTATGGAGAATCTATTTCAGTCGAGCGAGCGGGGGACCCTTGAGAGTCCGCGGGAAGCTCGGTTCTCCAAAAAAACGTTATTTCGCTTTCATTTTACAATGGTATACTGGAATAACATGAAACTTTGTATGCACAATGGGATCCGGATATCTAGGCCGGAAATTAGTTCCTGTTGCTATAAATTATAATGGAGAAAAAATACAGCAATTATTAAGATTTTCATACAAGACCAAAAAAACTCAAGAACTCGCTGCTTATTTTTCTACCACAATTTCTAGCAAGACAAGCTAATTTTGCGGCCTAGATATGCCAGATCCCATTGTGTATACAATGTTTCATGTTATTTTAGCACCGCGTTTTAAAATGAGAACCAAATTGCATTTGTATGGAGAATCCAGTTCAGTCGACCGTACGGGGGACTCTTATGAGTCCGCGGGAAGCTCGGTTCTCCATACAAACGTAGTTTCGCTCTCATTTTCACACAAGACCTAAGAAAACTCAAAAACTCGCTGTATTACTTTTCTATCAGATTTTGTAGCAGTTAGCAATTTAGGCGGGAAATAAAAACTGATTTCCGGCCCAGATATGCCGGATCCCATTGTGCATACAAAGTTTCATGTTATTTCAGCACAGCGTTTTAAAACAATTAAAATAAAATAAAATTTCAGATTATTAAGAATCCATAAAATGTTGTTAGTATCCTTCGTTAAAACTACATGTTGGTATATTTTACTAAAATTTAAAAACATAATACGATGTAATGGCCATAAAATGAGAACCAAATTACATTTGTATGGAGAATCTATTTCAGTCGAGCGTGCGGGGGACTCTTAAAGCCGAGCCACACCGAATGCGTGCGCAGCACGTGCGCACATACAACGCGCACGCCACGCACACGCACACGCGCACGTGCTGCGCACGCATTCGGTGTGGCTCGGTCTTTAATGCTCTTATTCATTTTCAGTAGCAAACGCTCACTGCGACAAAGTCGCAATGACGAACTACAGTTACAATTTAATTGAACTAAATTACGAAGTAGCAAAGAAAATTAACCTCAATTGTAGCAGAACTTGTGTTACTGTTATGTAGTGCAGTCAGAAGCAACGGCAATTATACAACTTCAATACTAAAAAAAATCTATTTCAGTTCAGGGTAGTTTCAGTTTCAGTTGGAAAGAGCGATGGACGGATTCCAGAGGTTGAGGGTTCAAATCCCGCCTGGGTTAATTAATTTTTCACGTCGGTTGGAAATTCCTATTTCACCAACTTTTCAATGGAATTGTCAGCTGACTATTAAATTTTTTCCAACCGACTGCACCTAGAGGAGCACGTCCATTGTAAAATGACAATTTTCGTTTCGTTGTGAAGTTAGTGATTTAGGGACTCTGAAGAAGTGTTATTTAGAGCGCTAGTGGCCCAGCGGCGCCCGCGTACCGCGTGCGGTATACGAGGCTGAGCAACGTCGACCAGGTTCAACTCTTGGATGGGTGACCGCTTTACAGGTAAATTACTTTAAGTATGACACTGACATATGCTCGTATTTCATTGGATATTCTACTTTAAGACCAATGTAATAGAGTTTCTATTATATAGACACTGTCTTAAAATCGTATGTTTGGAATAGAAACTCTATCCAATGGGATCAGAGCATATGTCAGTGTCAAACTCAAAGTAATCGTACTGTAAGTGGTTTACTAACAAAGCGCTCCCGTGCTTTAAAAGGCACGTTGATCCCGGCTGTTCATGACGGTTAAGCTAAGTCAGAAGCCTTCGCCTTCGGCCTACCTGAGAACGTCGTACGAACAGTGAAGTTGCCCACTCAAGCCCAATAAGGTCTATTTTCACCCTTAGTTTGGAAGTTCAGATGGCAGTCGCTTTCGTAAAAACGAGATCTAACTAACGTAAGTTTATCACGTTGCGTAAATCAACTAGCAGGATGTGTATCTCACACAATTGTATAGGTTTTATTTTATTTCCGTTTGATCCGTCCTCGTAATTTTGATTTCGTATAGTGGGCGGCGGTTAAGAATTCAATCCTGACATCTGTTATTTTCGTACAGTTTATAACCTAAAAGTCACTTTGAGGTTATAAAATGTATGGAAATGACAGGTGTCAGGATTGACTTCTTAACAGCCGACTACTATAATTGACTATGCATGAGGAATTATTTTTCGCTGTTTCGTAATCAGCGACCGATACGATACGCCGGTTTAGTAATCAACTCCGAAAGAAGATTTTTCATCTTTGTTCGTAATTAATTAGTTACGAAAGAGGAATTATTTTTCCTGTTCCATAATCAATGATGAAATATGAATTCACGACGGTGGCAAACAAGCATACAGCCTGACGGTAAATAGACACTGCAGCCTATGGACGCTTGCCGCTCGAGAGGCCTCACGCAAGTTTCCGAATTCTTTTTAATTCGAGAATTACAGCTAGAAACAAAATGTAGGTCTTCCTAATAAGCTATAAACCCAGACAACCCGAGCTGACTGTACATTCCGCAGCAGTTGAGCAAAGTTCATTAAGCGACTAGATAAAGGAGACCTAAAGTCCTCCATACAGTTTCCAAAGGCGAGGGTTCGGTAAGGGACTTTTACGGTTCCTTAAACAAAAGTGAAACCGAAACCTATTGGAGTATAACCAATCTTAACTCTTTTTAAGGCGTCGATTTAGTGTCCACATTTAGTTGGAAAATCATCGTTAAGCCTTATTACACACTTACGAGACTCTTATGCGAGTTTCACTACATTGCGCGGTTTGACAGATCGCTTGAACTCATTATACCACGGTAACCAGCAATGTAATGAAACTCGCAAAGGCCTAGTAGTCTTTTTCTACTCCAGCATTGTACTCGTAATCTGTCCATTAAATGACTGACAGCAATATTAAAACTATATATACTAATGCAAGTCTATACCATAGACAAATTAATTATATGGCGCGTCTAGCCATCAAACATAACAGTTTGATGTTTGAGACTTCGCTGTCCGCCCGTCCATCTGTCACCAGGCTGTATCTCAAGAACCGTGATAGCTAAACAGTTGAAATTTTCACAGATGATGTATTTCTGTTGCCGCTATAACAACAAATATTAAAAACTTACCAAATGCGAGTCGGACTCTTTGCCGTTTTTATTTTTTGTACGGAACCCTCGGTAGGCGAGTCCGACTCGCACTTAGCCGGTTTTAAATTTTGATTTAGTCTAGTCGTTATTAATGAAAAGAAATGATTTTAATTTTTAATTTTATTAAAAATGGGATTGCTCTTGGCCAGCATTTAGCCAGGAGGGGCAAAGATCAAGCGAGCTCACTCAGAAGATGCCTATTCACTCGTGTCTAAAAAGGTCCAGGTTATATGAACTAGGAAATACAGACGCCGGCAGAGAATTTCAAACCTTAGAAGTGCGCATTATTCCAGACAATGCCCATAATTTGAAATTACATTAAATTATTTAACACAGATATATAGATTAACTTAAATTATTTTAGCAAATAATTATAATATAAAGCATAAATACGAGTATATATATCTGCTCTCTCGGTCTAATATCGCAGGTTACCCCGATCCCGCGACGACAGGCCAGACTGGCTGTTATGGCCTTCACCGTGTCGGGGAGGTCTAAATGGCCTTCCTGGCGGTGGCGGTTCTCACACGCAGCAGCGCTGTACTAATTTTTTTTTATATGACATAGGAGGCAAACTAGCAGATGACTCGCCTGATGATAAGCGATTAGCGCCGCCCATGGACACTCGCAATACCAGAGGGGTTGTAAGTGAGTTGCCGGCCTTTAAGATGGGAGTACGCTCTTTTCTTGAAGTTTTGGAGGTCGTATTGGTCCGGAGATACCGCAGGCGACAGTTCATTTCACAGTCTAGCTGTGCGAGGCAGGAATTTTTTAGAGAAACGCACAGTTGAGGACTGCCAACCATCTAAGTGGTGAGGATGGAAATGTTGTCGCATTGGGCGATGGCGGAAAGAAGCGGCAGGCATATTAATACTTATAATAATGAAAATAAACCAGACGTGTCACTTTTATGTAACTGCATTTTCGGTTCCCAAGATATAGGCGCGGTCTCGCTTGGAATCCAGTGGCTATCCTTGTAAATGTTTTGACTTTCGAAATAAACTCTTTTTTTCTAATAATTTAAGAATAAATGGAGGAATGGTGTTGCAAGCGTCCATAGGCGACGGTGACCACTTAGCATCAGGAGAGCTGTCAGCTTGTTTGCCACCAATGCCGATGTGGTATAATAAAAACCGGTCAAGTGCGAGACGGACTCGCGCATGAAGGGTTCCGTACTATTATCTATTTATTTAAGAAAAACATGTAACATTACAGGAAACATCCTAAGTCATTACATTTTTTACATAACTAATAAAAACACAATAGAGAAGTTAGAAATAGAGAAATATGACAAAAATAATGTTAAACTTAATAACCTAGGTCATGATCTCACACAGTTTCAGGCATCCTCGCTCAATTACAGCCCAGCCATCCGCAAACACATCGCAGGAGAGTTGCACAGTGTCGAGCTTGTAATTAAGCGCCTGAAGGGATCGGCAAATGGGAGAGTTGCGACGCGATATAGTGCCGGCAGGTGGCACGGCAAAGAGACGCAACCGGTCCACGCGAAACCGAGTACGACCATCGGGAACAAAGAAACGGCAAGCCTCATTGACTAGGCCGGGGCAGTCAAGACTACCTCGGAGGACACGAAGTACCGTGATCAGTTGGTCGAACAGTCTTCTCGTGGCCAGGGAGTTATATCCAAGAGTTCACTGCAGATAGGCAGTAGGGTACATAAATGGGTAGTAACCGTACAGCTTTTTATAGAGGGTGCGAAGGAAACATTTCTGTATCTTTTCCAGCATTAGGGTATAGGTCGTTTCATATGGGTTCCAGACACATGAACTTGCCTCTAATTTGGAACTTACGAGCGCAGAATAAAGCAACCTAACAACGCCCGCCTGAGTAAAGTCCTTACAGTTATGGGTAACAAAGCCTAAACGTTTAAAACCCTCCTTTACCAACGAGCGCACATGGTCATGGAAAGTGAGTCCCGAATCAAATACCACTCCTAGATCCTTCATAGATTTGGTACGAATGAGAGCTTCGCTTTCAATTAAATATTTTGCCATTATTCCTTGCTTAGACCTAGTGAAACTCATGACATAGCACTTCGAAGCATTAAGAAAGAGGCAATTTTTGACGCTCCAGCAGCAGATCGCATCAAGGTTGTGTTGCATGCTCTGACAATCCAGTGGGCTATTAATATCCACCACTATTTTGATGTCGTCAGCATACAGCAAGCGTTTTCCAGTTTTTATACAGCTGGGAAGATCATTTACCATAATAGTGAATAAAAAGGGGCCCAGGAGGGACCCCTGACTTACACCGGACTTAGTACGGTAAAGATCCGAGTCAAAGCACCCCAGGCGAACGAACTGTCTTCGATCCTTTAGGTAGCTGGCAAACAAACGTAGAAGTGGCTGCGCAAATCCTATCGAGGAGAGCTTCTCTAATAATACGTCATTGTCAACTTGATCGAAAGCTTTCCTGAAGTCGAGGTAAACCACGTCGACCTGGCACCCCTCGTCCAGTTTCTTGGCGACGTGGTCTACGAGTGACAGGAGATTTGTATTGACAGAGCGCCCCTTCCTAAACCCGTGTTGAGCATCATCAAGGTAAGGATAAACTTGACTATATAATTTCGAGTGCAGAACACTTTCGAAGACCTTGGCGAACGAGTTTAAGATCGCGATTGGACGGTAATTTGTAGCTTGGGACTTTTCACCACACTTCAGGATTGGCGTCACTCTCGTGATTTTCCAGCGATCAGGGTAGGTGCCGGTTTCAAGAGCAAGGTTGAAAATATGAGCCAGAGGAGATATAAGTTGGGACTTAAAGGCTTTAACTATATAAGGTGGTACATTATCAGGGCCAGGAGAGCTATTAGGTTTTAATTTATCAATCCCGAGATCAACTTCATGATGTGAAAACCCCGTTATATTTATTAAATAGTGACTATAAGTGGAACCCGCCAGTTCAGCATTTAGTTGTGGTGTGTGTGGAAGAAACACACCACTGAAATAGTCTGCGAACGCGCCTACAGCTGCTTGTCCACTGAATGTTGTGCCATTATAGGTGATATTTGTATCAAAACTGCCTTTCGTTCGCAATCTTGAAACATGTTTCCAAAACGACTTGGGATTAGTTCTAATGGATCCCTGAATATTAGTAATGTAGCTGTCATAAGCTACACTCTATTTTTAATGTCAGTCCTGAGATCGCTATAACTTTTGTACACAGAAGGATCAGACGTGACCTTCCAACGCTTATGCAAGTCACCTTTGAGCTTTAGGTCTTTAATTATATCTGTCGAGAACCAAGTTGGGTACACTTGTAGCATACCTTGTGTTCTTAAGAGCATCTATCTGCTCGCCTTCGCATGCAGGTTGCGGCAATGCGCTTTTTCTCGTTCGTTACCTTGTTTCTTTCGCTAAACATTTCACTTGAATCACTGTAACGATAGGAAAATATTGTTTCTTTGATTACTTTCGAAAATTTCAATGTTTCCGGCACTGCCTATGTTATGGGACACACTAAACACGCCAGAAACTTACCTTGTCTGACATAGCTTTATATTTTCAATTATTTTGTTGTTTTCATACGAAAACAAATATAATTATCCTAGAATTTAATATTTTTGACATGTTTACTTATCGACCGTCATAGCAACGGACATTGTCAACACTCATTTATAGCTAAGGTTGTAATCATTTTACGTCTAAATTGTATACTGGTATCCTATAAATTTTGAAATTGTAAATTTAGAACTATGGATTCTCGAACAACGGCAAGAAATAGTATAAAAGCCGAACAGTTTCTCGCCGACTTTTCATCAGTCAAGTCGTAATTGGTCAGTGCAGGGCCAAGCCAGGCCCTGCACTTCAAGAAGACCTCGTGCTCACGTACTTACTTCGACGTAAACCCTCTTTCTCCTACTAAAAGGCAACGTGACATCTTTCTCGACACGCCGAGCCATTTCTTCCCGAGTCACCGCGTTCGAGTCTCCGTAGCTACTTACTCGAGTCTCCGTGCCTACTTACTCGAGCCGTCGTACCTACTTACTCGAGCCGTCGTGCCAACCAACTCGAGCCGTCGTGCCAACTAACTCGAGCCGTCGTGCCGACTAACCCGAGCCGACGTATCAACTTACTCAAGCCGACGCGCCAATTTACTCAAGCCGACGCGCCAACTTACTCAAGCCGACGCGCCAACCTACTCGAGTCGCCGTACCAATCTGCTCGAGGCGCCGAGTCTTCTGTCTCGAGGCTCCAAATTTTCGAGCTACCGTCTTATGATTTACAGTATTTGACCATTTAATCTTCTATAGTTATTTTTTTTGTATATATCTAAAATCTGTGAGTGCCTTCACTACAATAAATGTCCAAATAAAAGCTTACCCCGACCTTGAGCATTTTCTTTTACCTTTTTTTTTACTTTCAACTTCTTTTTAAAAGCTTTTTAAAGTCTGCTTACCTCGCCTTTCAATTCACTTGGAAGGCGACGTAACGTGACACACTCTAGTCGATTTGATACTACGGGACTTTTTGGGAACACTGGAGTCAAAACAAGAGTTTAACAAGGAATACAGCCAGTCCACTGCCCTATTCACGCACTTTTCAGTTAAGACCGGGCTCCAGTCAACCTTAGAAACAAGATCATACAGCAAAGGAAAGTCGGCTTTAACAAAATTCCAATCAGTGGCAGGGTGTATGTTACTAGGCTCCATAGCTGAGGCCCCATCGGGACGCTCAGGGGAGATAGAGATGTCTAAAGGAGGGTGGTAAACGTCAGCATGGTTAACCAGGCCTTCGGATGCTGTGCATACTCTCACTGCACCCAAACATTCCGATACCAACACAACAACATTAGACACTTTGTTATAACCTTTTCGACTTAATTTTTTTATCAGTAATAAAAACGTTAAATAATATCAAGTAGAATTTTGGTCAAGTGTGAGTCGGATTTTAGTTTCCCCATACATTTTGAGACTCAGCGCCTCATGAACACAATGAGCAACTTTTTAAAAGTGTTTTTGTATGGGAGCCCCGATAAATATTTATTTTATGTTCTTTTTAGTATTCGTTGTTATAGCGGCAACAGAAATACATCATCTGTGAAAATTCCAACTGTTTAACTATAACGGTTCATCAGATGCAGCCTGGCGACAGACGGACGGACAGACAGACAGACAGACGGACGGACAGCGGAGTCTTAGTAATAGGGTCCCGTTACCCTTTGGGTACGGAACCCTAAAAACAATTATTTTTAACGGAACTCACAATTTCCTGCCCTCATCTAGCAATAACTCCAGGTACACTTACATGTTTTACGGCCTCTTTTACACGTAAGTTTAACGAAGCCGCGGCTTACATTACTGTTTATGACGTCAATATTGTCTAACGGGGTCCGACGGTAATCCGAAGACTCAGAGTACAGTCTTTAGGAGACTGCTATGAAGGTTTAAAATCATTTACAAACAACATCACCATCTTCCTTTTTTTGCGTTATAAAAAACCTGAGAGCCAGGTACCCAGTCATCGGGGAATAACTGGGTTATGTGGTATTTCTATCCTCTAGAAACTATACGGTGACTGCCATGCGCTCTAATGCGGAGGACTTCAGAATCACAATACTAAACGCACTAGACCCCCCTCGCGGTTTACTCCTTTTGGCACATCTTAACGTGACCTGGGGTTGATAGACAGGTGCTGCGGATCCCGCAACGTGTACACTCGCACCCCAATGACCCCCTTAAGTCGTCTTTTACGACAGGCCTTTTGCGCCGACCCCAAGTAAATGGGAAAACGGCACGCGAATGATGACAGAAAACTGGACTATTGGGATATATTACACTGGTTTCCTCAAAAGTCACTGTTAAATATCAAATGATATTTTGTACAAAATACAATACTGATTTAAGTACTGCGTCCCAAAACCCAGATAGCTGAAGTAGCTCACATAGTCACTAAACCTAAATGGGAGAGGGCCGGGCATATCTGCCGCATGCCGAAAAACTTGTAAAAAAACGAAAATAACTACCAAGTGGATCTTACAAAACCGAAGATGGCATCGCGACAGACCTCGTCGGAGATGCCAAGATGAACTTGACGTCTTTGATCAAGACTGGTGGGCGACTGCCGAGGACAGGAATACGTGGGAAAAAGGAGACGGGTTTGCCCAGCAGTGGGACACTTGTGGCTGGTAATAATACATTTCGTGCAAAGCTTTTTTATGTGGTTGAAGCTGGGGTTCGATGTCACAACCTCCAGATTTAAAGTCACGTATCTTTCCTCAGAGTTACAGTACCCTCTTCATGACTAATACATTATTGTTTAAGCGCCAGCACTTAAGAGTGAGTATTATGACAAAGGCGACATCCACACTTGGCGAGGTGGGATCGATATGTGGTCACTTGGCGAATACTGTCAGTAATAGGTACGTTTGCGCAGTAGTAATGTCATGTTCAGAAGCGGGGCAGTACTGCAATCGTATCGCCCCACTGTCACGCATCTTAAGCCATTCAGGAAGCACTCGTTTGAATGTAGGGGCCCAGTAAGAAGCAGTACTGACTCAACTGACAACAACTACAGCTGACACTGACAACTGGCAGTTTTCTCATATCGTCCCGCCTCCACACCGGCAAATAAGGAAGTTGGCTAAACTAAATTACAACTTGCATTAAAAAAATGTAACTACGACTTCAGAACCTTCTTTTTTTAACTCTGTAAAAAATGTTCCTAAAGACTAGACTCACAAGTTCGTTTATTTGTACAGAAACACAGTGTTACGTTACAACAATGTATCCGTTTATGGCTGAGCCCAGCTGGTTAATTAGCAATTACTTGTATTCCGTTCCGAGGACCGCTGGATCTAATTTACGCGGGCCCCTGGGAATGCACTGGCTAGGCTGTGTACGAAGAATTAGGTTAAATCCTGGTGCTATTATTTCTATTTTTAACCAATTCGAGAAAGAGCTTCTTAATTAATCGGCGTATTTTACCTGGAAACGTAACAATGAGTCAAAATCACAAGGAACAATAAATTCTGGAGAATTTTGAGGGTTCCGTACCCAAAGCGTAAAACGGGACCCTAATACTAAGATTTCACTGTCCGTCCGTCTGTCTGTCCGTCTGTCACCAGGCTGTATCTCATGAACCGTGATAGATAGACCGTTGAAATTTTCACATATGATGTATTTTTGTTGCCACTGTAACAACAAAAACTAAAAACCAGATAAAATAAATATTCAGGGAACTCCCATTCATAAAAACTTTTAAAAAGTGGCTCGTTGTATTCATCAGGCGCTGCGTCTCAAAATGTAAAGGAAAACTAAAATCCGACTCGCACTTGACCAAAATTCTACTTGACATTATTTAACGTTCTTATTACGAATAAAAAAAGATGATTATTTAAATTAAACGAAAAAAGGTTATAATAAAGTGTCTAATGTTGTATTACGGAACCCTACATGCGCGAGTCCGACTCGGACTTAATCGGTTTTCGGTACAAGCTGTTATTGCTGACCGTATCTGTAAGTCATCAACTCCCTCACAGTCGTTGTAAGGGTTCCAGCTCAAACACGACGTGATTATCTTGTGTAGTTCACCTTCTGTCTCCATCATCACAGATCAGCCTAGTGGCCCTACCATAACATTGCATTGTCACCGAACTACATGAGTATCTCCATGAGCTCATACCGCCTTCCCTCTTCTTCTATCGGACATCCAGACGTACGGCAGGCTACCATCCTTACCTGGTCGAAATTCCTCTAATTCGAACCAAGCGCTTTGCATCATCTTTTATAATGCGCACTTTTAAGATTTGGAATTCTCTGCCGGCGTCTGTATTTACGAGTTCATATAACCTAGACCATTTTCCCAAGTGAATAGGCATCATCTGGGTGAGCTTGCTTCATCGTCGGCCTCATCTTTGCCCCCATGGCTAGATGCCAGCCAAGAGCAATCCCATTAAAAAAAGGATGCCAAATTCAGTCGGCTGAGGATCACTGCTTTACAATTCAGATACACGATTTAACCGGTAGATACCGTAGCCTATGGACACTTGCGACTCCAGAAGAATTACAAGCGTATTGACGTCCCTTTATTGACTTGAGGATTCGTTGTGTTCGCTCGACTTCACTTTCTACACATCGTATCGTCGGGAACTCTGGCGACCTTACTTACCATCAGGCACACAACACCTCAAAAATCAGAGTAACATTCGTGTTAATTTGATCCACAAGTATTTTAGTTATTTGGATTATGTTTGGTAGTATAATTAAAATTTACCAAATGTGTTTCAAATTAATCAGTAATGAATGACGAAACTACCGATTATCTAAATTAATTTGTAATAATGTTTCATTGTATTAATCAATAGCCTTTGTGCCGACGGACCAACTTTAATTGGAGCCTTAATGCAGCCTGGAGCCATTCCGCTTAATTGCGTTCCTTTATCTACAGCGGTTAAAGCGTCTGGTAAGTGCAGTGATGATTAAAGTAGTCAAGGTAATATTAACGTTAATAATACTTCTAGCTATTAATCAAGGTACTATTAACGTTGATAATTGAACAACTTCATAGTAAGTAGTCGATATTATAGCTTAACTGCTCGTCCACTTACGAAGCTGGTGGAATAAAACTCAAAACGCAGAGAGCGGGCGCGGCGCGGTGCGGGGCGGAGGCAGTTTTGCATTTTTGATCTTTCCGAAACTGTCGACTGTCGATTACTGCTTCATATGTCACACATGCCGCCTCCGCTCTATCGCGTTACCGAATACTGCCTGGATTTTCAGTGCGATGAGCAAGCCCCATACCGCGTTCGCTTTTCCGCAAAACCGCCTCCGCTTCACAACAATACGCTGCGCCGCGCTCTGTGCGTTTAAACTTTGAAGGTGATATCGTAGTTCAAGAGACTCCGTGTGTAAGAATAGTACATTACTGCAGAGGCCGTGAAGTAAGGGATTGCTGGACGAGTTTGGGATAAAACGAGTCCTGCAATCCCTGTTCCGGCCGAGGATTGTATAGTACTTTTCTCAAACATGTTAGAAAAAAAACAATAAAAATACTACAATGTAAAAAAAACTAAAAAATATAAAACGTCCAAAAAAATAGCAAAGCAACACGAAAAATGCTACAAAATACAAGCACCATTAAAAAAAAACACGAAAGAACTAAAAAAACTCTTAAAAACTAAAAAACAACAAAATACTAAAATACAGAAACGATTAAAAAAACCGGAAAAACCTAAAAAAATACCAATTTACATAACAAATAAAAAATATATATACAAAATCGTGGCGGTTGGCTCTATGTAATATTTCCTTTATCAGTTGATTTTAGTAAGCAAATTTAAAAAGTTAGAGCAGCGGACAATAATGTTAGTTTCATACATTCTCCATACATTACCTCTTTTCGTGACATTAATGCATACATTTAGGCGCATGTTTGAGAAAATGTATTATTAGATAATTATTAACAGTAAACACTAAGCGATGTCAGCCAAATAAACTATTGCTACTATCCACTTTAGATTAATAATTGTGCTTATAACTATAACGTCTCAATTCGAATAAACCACCCTGTAAGAACTACGCAACAAACGTAATCATCATGCTTCTGTCTCTGAGTCCGGGCGAAACCCACCGCACCGTGACGAAACCACTTACATATCTAATTTCCTTTCTAAGCATTTTATTTGGCAATCCTACCCTAATTTACATGATTTCACAGTTAGAGACAACAATTCTGAGCCGAAATGATGTCAAACGAGATATTAAGTTTGAATGTAACACAAAATTTATTTAGTTAGTTTGTGTTTTGACTAAAATAGTAGTTTAGTAAATGTTATTTATTATTCTGTGTGAAAACCTAGGCTGTCAAAATAATCAGTAGTTTTGTCAAACGTACTCCAAAATATTGTTGCGAAATTATGCTTTTTGATGGCTTACTTTGTACGACGGATTTACATTCAGAACGCTGTGGCTTCTAACGACTTTTCATGCAACATTCAAAGCCTTGCAACATTGAAAAGGGTATACGAGAAGAACTAACTGGCAAATGGAAAATGTGATAAAATCATATTTTAGTTTCCTTTTTAAATTATAATGCTTTAATAGCTATTTACTATACAAGGGTTGTAAAACAAAGAAAGGCCGATATCGTAGATGTTTGAGGCCTGAGCCGCAGGCGAGGGTCATAAATATGCGAGAGAGGGCTTTCTGTTTTACGACCCGTGTTTTGTACACAATTTTACGTCACCACTTGGCCAAAAAGTGGGTTTTTCCGGGCGCGCAGCGTGCGGAAAAACGCGCTTTCTGGCAAGGTGTGGTGTAAATATTTTTTTTACTACACAAAGACTTCATTTTAATTACTGACGATTTTAATTACCTACCTCTAAATACTCGTAGGTCATAAAAATCGTTGTCTATACAATATGATATGTACGGTGAACTGAAATAATCACGTTTCTTGTACCTTGTCAGCGATACCTTATTACTCCTCCGCTTTCCCTCTGTCTGGCAGCAGGTTACGGGTAAATCTCAAGAACTACATATATCAGTACCTAATAGTTAAACACATGTCTTTTTACAAAATATGGTGGTAGCGTAGGTACCAAATACCTGTTACAAAAAATGTATTTGTCTTCATAGCGGCTTTATTTCTTTGAGAGTTACCCGCTGACACACGAACGGACGGATGGATAGCGAAGCGTTAGTAATAGGGTTGGGTTGGATACTAAACCCATAAAATGTGGCAAACAAAAATTTTATGCAGATGACTTTTGACTTTGACAGGGAACCCACAGAATTGAGAATCGAATCTTAATGATCTTGCTTATTGTTCTTCTTATACTCGTATTACGAAGATGGCAAAGAAACATGAGATTTTCCTAGTGGTAAACAGACAACGTAGCCTATAGTTTTGCGACCTCAGAACAATCACAAGTGCGCTGCAGTTGTTGGTATGAGGATTCGTTTTATTATGATAATAATCTTATGTCATTTATTTTCGAACCGTGAGATCTTCGAGAAGACAAGTACGGTTGCCAGTTTGTTGCACTTTTGGCACCACCCAGGGGGCACGTGTAGGGAAACGGTGGGTAGTTCCTGCGGACGTGGTGCAACTTCGACCCCCTTCTTTTCATTGTATTGCCAGCTAGAGATAAATGCAGGTCCCGCACTTCCCATACATCGCATCCTCGGGAGCTCTGGCGATCTTACTCACAACAAGAAACACAACACCACATCCCTAAAGAGCAAGTAGAGGCTGCGGTATTCTGTAAGGTGAAGGTTTCCTCAGTTGGGTTGTTACAAATACTAGTGAGATGACGTTTCGCTGTGCCCTAGCTCTCTTAAAATTATTTATCTTACATGATTAAATCCCATCGTAGCGTTCGTAGACCAGCGGCGACCGCGTACCGCGTGCGGTATTCGAGGGTAAGCAATGTCGGGCGGGGTCAGTCCTTGGATGCGTGACCGCTTTGAGTGGTTACTAACTGAGCGCTCCCGGGCTTTGGAAGGCACGTTAACCCGTTGATCCCGGCTGTTGTCTATGATAGCAGTCGTAAAGCCAAGTTAGAGGCCTTCGGGCGGCTTGAGAACTTCTAACAGTCAAGTTGCCCATTCAAAGTCAAAGTCAAAGTTAAAATATCTTTTATTCAAATAGGCCTAGCAACAAGCACTTTCGAATCATCAGTTATAACATGTATTAACATATATATTAATTAGTTATTTAGAGCAATTTATTGATGCTATTATTCTTCTTTAAAATAAATATTGTATTGTTGTAGACATGTCAAAATAAAAAAAATATTATGTAGGAAAACTCACAACAGGATCGTCAAAACATAAATAATAATAATCTAGTAGTTTCTAGAATAAAATCAAAATATCAAAAGAAAATATTAAGATAATATTAATATGTAATGCCATAATGATTAATTCATTAATATTTCAGTCACATTTAATCCCACGGTGTTTTATCATTCATGTAGTCGTTTGTGCTATAATCTGCTTTCGATATAAGTTTACGCTTTATGCTTTTATGGCATTGTTTATATCATTGCTAGCTTTGTTGCTATCGTTTGACTTTGAATATAAGAGAGGTATAGTTTGCAAACAATACTATATCATGGCGAGTCTTTACGAGGTATGGCAAGTCATTTATGTAGATAAGGAATAGAAAAGGTCCCAATATTGATCCCTGCGGTGCACCCATAGAGACCACTGATCTCGTTGATCGCTGCCCATTCACATCGACCCTTTGTATTCTACCATATAGATAAGACTTTAGCAAATTCAGTGCCAATCCTCTAACTCCATAGTAGTGCAGTTTCCTGATTAATGTTTCATGACACATGCAGTCGAAGGCCTTGGACAAATCACAAAAGATACCTAAGGCATCCTGTGACTCTTCCCAGGTATCGAATATATGTTTAGTTAGCTCAACAGCCGCGTCGGTTGTCGAGCGACCCCGCGTAAAACCAAATTTCTTATTATGCATTAAATTGATTGTATTAAAATGTCTTAAAAATTGGAACAAAACTAATTTTAAAAATTTTACTAAATAATGGTAGCACAGATATTGGTCTAAAATTAGTGGGGTCAGAAGTGCTACCTGATTTAAATAAAGGAGTTATTTTACTATGTTTCATAAGATCAGGAAACTCACCGCAGTCAATACTGCTATTAAATATAACTGCCAAGTCAGGCGCTATGACTTCTATTAGGGATTTGATAGCATGGGTAGAGACTCTCCAGAGGTCATCAGTTTTTTTGACGTTAATTTATTTAAACGTCTTTATTACATCTGGGGTACTAACATATTCAAAATGAAGATTTCCACTACATTCTGAGGCGTTATCTTTTAACAATGTAACGGCAGACGAAGGTGACGAATTTAATGTCTTTGTTGTGGATACTGGTATCTCAGTGATTTTTTTTTTCAAATTCTGTTGCTACTTATAAACTTGAATCTATAATTATGCCATCAATTTTTAGTTTAAGATCATTCATTTCGTGCTTTGATCTACCTTAATTTCCATGTTGTTTTGATAATGTCCGAACTATTTGTAATTTTCTGACTTATAGAATTACGTTTAGCTATATGACAATCTATTTTAAATTTCTTAGAATATTGATTGACATGTTCCTTAAATTCATCACTCATAATAAACGGGCCTTGCTCATATAAAGCACACAGTGCTTGTCTACGTTTATGTAAGTCCTCAATAGCCCACTCACTAAAAACTGATGTCCCACCAACCACGACCGATTAGGATATAAAAATCGCATTATAATGGTCCATAAAAGTGTGAAAAAATTAATTGTAGATTTCGTTGGGACTCGTATCGGAAGATAGAAAGAGTAGCACCTGGACCAGACATTGCTTCATTCGTTCCATACGGTCCGTGGTTACTGGTACAATAGTTATTTGTTTCTTCAGGGTATTTCTTCTTAATGTCTCAAATACCCTTAATTGACCTAAGTGATCTGATTCTAATTTACTGATTACACTTTTGGTAATTGGAATAATATTAGTGAAAATGTTATCTATACAGGTGGCGCTTGTAGCAGTGACTCTAGTAGGCTACGTAAATATATGGCTGAGATTACAAGATTTGAAAAGATTCAACTACTGATACTTGTTGTTGAATTTTCTAAAATGTTTATATTGAAGTCTCCACATAAATAAGTAATTTATCACTAGAGAGTGATATTTTAAGTAGCACGGATTCCAATATGCTTTCAAAAAGGTCAAAATTACTTAATGACGGCCTATACACACAGAAAACAATAAATTGTTCTAATTCTACTGCATTTATTTCTATGGTCCGTTCAACAGACAAGGATTCATTTGACAAGTCTAATCCCAATAAGGTCTAGTTTCCCCCTTGGGTTGGAAGGTCAGATGGCAGTCGCTTCCGTAAAAACTAGTGCCTAAGCCAATTCTTGGGATTAGGTAGCGTACCCCACCCCGAGCATCATTCAGGATGCAACTGTACTGGGAATAACGCTATGATGATGATGATGATGACATTATTAAATCCCATCGTTATTGCATCCGCTATGTAGCAAGTAGATAGCCCTTGTTGAATAGAGATTGCATCCGGTTACAGTCTATTTTCGATTTGAACTGTTAGATCATTTGGATCACTGGACGCCAGACTTAATAAATTTAATATAGGTGCATGGTAAATACCCCGTTCATAACAGTAATTTAAAGCTCAAGACTACTGTATCCGCCTTGTGTTGCGCTTGTGAATAGAGACTGCATCCAATTAATGTCTGGGCAGTCATTGTAATCATCTGTAACGGCGCTCGTGTATGTTATCAGCACGGCCGACTGGCCGATTACGTGTGCGATGACACAGTGATGTGGAATGTAATTAGTATAGGGTCTATTCGGCTTGACGTCATCATCCTCCAAGTATTTATATCACATTCAAACTGGTTATCGGTTCTTCAATCCCGTGTCTACATTCGCAAAAGTCGAATTATCAAAAAAATTGAATACTTATTGTTTTATGATTTATTCGAACATGTTCCAAAACAGTACAATTTTTTATACTATTAGGTGGTTTACGCACTTATACATACTCGTATATAAATATACTAGCATTTGCCCGCGGCTTCGCCCGCGTACTAAGCGTAATTTTTAACCGTCTACAAAAAAGACGTTCGTATGTTTGTCCTCGATTATCTCGTGTTTGGCTGAACAGATTTAGATGCAGTCTCCAGAAAAGTAGTTGTTACATTATGGAGGTTTCGATATACGAAGTTTGTTGATTGTGATTCATTAACAGACGAACAGATGAAAAGTCAGCATACATTCTGAGAACCGGCAAACTTTTGTTACATTTGATTTTGGCAAAAATAAGGATGGTAAACTATTATCATACATTTCCGAGAGGCCGAAGGGGAAAGTCCGATGACATAAAAGCACGACTAAATGGCTCTTAGTAAAAGTATATCTGTACTACATTAACATCAATAGGTCTGATAATAACGATCAAGCAGCGCGCAGCGGTCATAAACTCTGGTCCTTTGAAGTACAGAAATACGGCTAATTCAATATCACGTATAACCCTTTTTTTCCTATAATTAAATTTATTAGGTAGGTTTTGCCAGTTCCCATTGGAGCATCCAAAAAGAAAATTTGGCCTCATTTCCATTCTCACTCCTTACTCCTTACTGTCTGTTACAACCGAGTTGCTTTTACTGGACCGATTGAATTGCAATTTGTCACAAACTATCAAGAATTTAGAGCGCTCGTGGCCCAGCGGCGCCTGCGTACCGCGTGCGGTATGCGAGGTTAAGCAATGTGGGCGCAGGTCAGTTCTTGGATGGGTGACCGCTTTGAGTGGTTGCTAACTGAGCGCTCACGTGCTTTGGAAGGCAAGCTAAGCCGTTTATCCCGGATGCTGTCTACGACAGCAATCGTTAAGCCAAGTTAGAGGCCTTCGGGCGACTTGCGAACTTCTAACAGTTGCCCACACACTTGACAAAGGGGGGCCGAAGTTGCACCACGTCCGTAGGGAGTACCCACCGTTGCAACACGTGACCCCTGGGTGGTGCTAAAACTGCAATAAAAACTGGCAACCGTACTTGTCTTCTCGAAGATCTCACGGTTCGTAAATAAATGCCATACGATTAAAAAAAAACTAAAGGTTGATTTAAATGGAAAAAAATATCGAAACCTCTTATGTCGTTTTTAAAAGCAAATCCCTATGGGGTATCTATATACCCGACAGGCCTATATAGTAACATTAACTTTTTGTAGCCGGTATGGTGGGACTCGAGACGCTAAATTCTCGGCGTAAGTTACATCTCGCAATACACTTCACCCTTCTGCTCAGGGGGCAGATCGACAATCCGATAGCGCTGGAAGGCATCCGACTATTTGTTCCCGAACAGTATAGTCGTGCGGGGCGCCGTCGTCGCCCGCTGTTCGCGGTGCCGGCGCCGGCGGCGGCGGGCCCGCGCACGCGCCGCGCCAGTAACGCGCCCGGCGCCCGAGCGCCGGCGCTACTCAATGAGCTCGTGTTGAGGCAGGATGCTGACGTCTTTGCCGATAGTTGGCACACTCTCCTTAATAAAATAATTACCTTGTGCAATTTGTATTCTTAGCTTATTTTGTTTAGTATAAGTCATATCTGTGTGTACATTTAAATATTGTAGACGTTTTGGTGCATACTGTAAGTCTATTAATGTAATTTTGTTAAATAAATGAAAAATAAATAAATAAATAAGTTAAACTTTTTTGCATGCAGGCATGTATGGGGTGCCAAATTTTACCTCAGATTCGTATTAAGAGACCTGTCGGACGCTCAGATGTCGATTTTGAACGAAATCGGGTCGGAAATGAAGAAAAACAAAATGGCTCCCACTTTTTCCAAATTTTACCTCGGATTCGTATTAGGGGACCTCTTGGACGCTCGGATATCCATTTTGAACGAAATCGGCTTGGAAATGAAGAAAATCAATATGGCTGCCACTTTTTTTAAATTTTACCTCGGATTCGTATTAAGAATTCTCTCAGACGCTCAGATGTCAATTTTGAACGAAATCGGGACGGAAATGATAAAATTAATATGGCCGCCACTTTTTCTAAATATTACCTCGGATTCGTATTACGAGACCTCTCGGACGCTCAGATATCGCTTTTGAACGAAATCGGAACGAAAAAAAAGAAAATCAATATGGCTGCGACTTTTTCCAAATTTTACCACGGAGTCGTACGTAATAGGGGATCTCTCGGACGCTCAGATATCGATTTTGAACGAAATCGGGACGCAAAAGGAGAAAAGCAATATGGCTTCCACTTTTTTCAAATTATACCTCGGAGTCGTATTAGGGGACCTCTAGGACGCTCAGATATCGATTTTGAACGAAATCGGGACGGAAATGAAAAAAATCAATATGGCCGTTACTTTATTCAAAGTTTAGGTACCTTGGATTCCTGTTAAGAGTCCTCTCGGACGCTCAAATATCGATTTACGCCGAAATCGTATCGGACGGCACTGATTAATAAAACCACTTACAATACATTGAATCAGAAAAGGTCGTATCTTCAAAGGGAACTCACGGCACTTCATGCACCTTTAGACCATATAAGGAACTTACATGCCAAATTTGCTATATCTCAAACAAGCAGTTTGGGCTGTGCGTTGATATGTCACTCACTCAGTCAGTCAGTTTCTTCTTGCAATTTGGCACCTACTTTTAAAAGTTTTTATGTACGCAATATTAAATTTCAAAATCAATGCCGTTTTTGAAATTAACGATTAAATTCAGACATTCCAACCCCCTCGGGCCCCAACAGAGGGGATGGTATTTCACGTCCTTCACGTGGGATTTTAAAATCATTGTTGTTTTCATTATCAGCGACCCGGTATATCATAAAAACAATACCCATGTCGATTTTCAGAATTTGTCATCAAATTTCCCCTTTTTAGGGGTTGATTTAAAAAAAAACCTGAAACACGTATTTACTCATTTATCGTTAGAAATACTCTTGTGAAGTTTCGAATAAAATAGTCCAACTAATCTTGTTTCCCCATACAAACTTCGGACCCCCATTTCACCCCCTTAGGGATTGAATTTTGAAAAATCCTTTCTTAGTGCACCCCAAGACCTTATAAGGAACCTACGTGCCAAATTTGGAATCTCTACGACCAGCGGTTTGGGCTGTGCGTTGATAAGTCAGTCAGTCAGTCAGTCAGTCAGTCAGTTTCTTCTTTTATATATTTAGTTTATCAAATCTACCTTAAGAGAAGAGAGATTTGTATTTATATTTGTTTGATGCAATATATCTCGAAGACAGTTTTGAAGTAAATATGCGATAGTATTTCGGTAAACCTCGTTGTTGTTAATACGATAAGTCATAAAAACACGAAATAACAGAAAGTTACAAATTTAGTAGGGTCATTAAAAGCTATAGGAGCCTCTTTACTCATGCGAGGCACTATATTATCGCAGTGTTGCTTGTTTACTTGAACATGATGATTCATTGTGGACAGTTAGAGATATATATTATATGCAAGAATCTCACTCTCAATATAGCTCATCTTTGCGGGCTCTAGCGCCCTTACCTAAAAACAAACACATACTTAATGAGCAAATTTGTGTAACTATGGCGGTGCTTTTCTGTAAAGTACAGTTATTTCCCCAGTTGGGCTGCTCAAAACATGAGCGAGATGACGTTGCGCACTATCTCTCTCTTATAGGGGACTGCAATTGTTATAAGTTATCTTTAAGTTATTTTTTGGGTACAGTTTGAATAAGCCTACGTCAAGAGTATCCATTCATTTTAAAATAAAGCGGTATCAAGTGTGAACACATCCCAAATAAAACCCAACCGCACCCGCCACCTAACATTGCCAAACAATTAAGCGAAGAGCAAATGGAAAAATATATGTGAGCGTATTTTAAATCCGCATTTTTAAACGCGTTTTCTCAAATTGGATTGTTCTGTTGTTTGCTCTGGAAGGGAAATAGGTTCGGGTGCGAATACATGCTTAATTTGTTTAAATGGCAGGAGGAGAAGAGATAAGTTTCATTAAACAATGTCGTTAGAGGTCTTTTAAGAAGAAAGATAGATGGAATAACTGAGCACCCATGCTCACGTACGGATTCACAAACTAGGCCGTCGAGGACTCTAATATCTGGCTCACTTTATACCTTGTCGCAGTGAAAATCAATATGAAAGTGTTCGAGATCTCATATTCTTGTCACTGTGACAAGGTACGAAGTCGCTCAGAAACCAAATTCCTCGACTGAACAAGGCTTGGCCGTCGCCATAATTTTGTCTTTCTTCGCTCGCTAGTGTTAGCTCGATATGCCGTCGTCGACCGTGCGCAAAAACTTGCGAAAATCTACATAAAACTAGTTTCTTCTCGAACATCGAAATAGTAAGAAACCCAAGTAATAATACACTATTTGATTTAATTTATTACAATTTAATCATACATAGAAAACACGAATATAAAAATGAGACTTAACACCGCTCAAGCCTAGTCAAATAAGCACCCGCGAGTCGTACCAGTCGCAAAATGGCGATGGACAACCAGGTGAGAACCCGCGCGAGCATTGGACCTTCTCTCTCTGATTCGTCACCCCACTTCTTATACGAAGACGAAAGCCTCAGACGCCCAGTCTTCTCAAACGCGAGTGGTGCAAAATAATAATAATTAAGTAGGGCTGGATATTTGTTAACATTATTTTGAAATGTAAAAAAATACAGTAAAATAGTTGCGTGGTGAAAATAAGGGCACTTTGTGAATTAATTTTATACCTACTCCAATTTATTTTTTATAATATGGGTATTGAGGAAAACCTCGTTACTATTTGTATTATGATGATTATGATATATTGTTTTCTGTTATATTGTAATAGTTGTTGCACAAAATGGTTACAAAACGCCTCTTTTTTAAGATAATTACAACTTTTTAAACAACCACCACCATATTAGCCGAAGGACGTCCGCTGCTGGACAAAGGCCTCCCCCAATTTCACGGGGGTTATATGCCATAATCGCCACGCTTGGCATGCGGGTTGGCGATCGCAGTATCTTCACCGCACTTCAGGGATGCTGCTGCCCATCCCCCGGTGGTCTTGGTCGTAGTTTTAGGACATACCCGGGCAATTAAGCATATACAGGATCATCATCATCATCATATCAGCGGAAAGCCGTCCACTGCTGGACATAGGCCTCCCCCAAAGAGTGCCACAATGACCGACCCTGCGCCACCCGCATCAGGATATTTGGACAGATTTCTTTCTATCCCGTTAGAAACACAGGAGTTGTATACAAGGTGGGCCCTGTAACTGGAGAAAATATTTAAAAGGAGAGCCTTTGCAGTTACACCTGGTATACAGCACCACCACCATATCAGCCAAAGGACGTCCACTGCTGGACACAGGCCCAAATTCGCGGGGGGTATATGCCATAATAATTTTTGATCTAAACTTATGACCTCCGAGTAATGGATCTTGACACCACGAGATTATAGCACATCTGTCAATGCAGTGTTTGAGGTAGTATCAATTTATGAGTCAGAATTGTTTTTGCATTTTTTGTTTTTAAAGATATTTGTGGTTAAAGAATTTATTAATCTCAAAAGAAATTTACATTTCACTTAATGAGATATATGTATTAATTATGTTCTATGTTAATTTGTTAGTTTGCGCCCGTGAGCGACAATATGATTTTACGTATTTACTATTACAAGTTTAATTTTATTACATTAAAAAGTACATTTTTCCTTAGTAAGATATTTTTGCTACTTTAAAAAAAAAAATATAGACTTTATAAAATAAATTGACATTAATATCACTTCAGAAAAGTAATAAAAATATAAAGCCATCTTTGAAGAAAAAAAAATTAATGAAAAAAAATATTTTTTCAACTGACACCTATGGAAATAATTGCTGACCCGCTAAATAGCGCCACCCTTACATTTTTTGCTCCTGTTACAGGGTCCACCCGTATACTCTTATATTAGTCACTGAATCATGACTGAGCATGATTTTGCTGCCTAATTAATACCCTTTACGATCATAATACATGAAATAGCAAGGGGCGTCGGGTGTTTCATTCAAAGCAACACCATCTGAACGCTTCCTTGAGCAGTATGTAAGGACGTGGTAATTCCTTATATCTAATCATATATTCAGTGTCATTATATGTTGACTCAACCATGAACAGTTTCCGCACCGAAGATAAGATAAGATAATTAATCCACCCCTTTCTATTCACGCCCGTAGCGTGACGTCACGGCTTAGCGGGCTCGTGCAAACTATCATTAATTTGCTTGCGCTTTTGTACTATAGTACATTACGGTACACGTGCAGAAAACAGGAAATTCGCAACGAGTGGTAATCAGCAGATTACGTGCATATGTCGAAACTTTAAAGAGCCATATATAAAACGTTGTACGATACACGTGCGAACAGGTAATTCGCAACTCGTGTCGATTTAAAACACTCCCTTGGGTCGTGTTTTAATTTATCACCACTCGTTGCGAATTTCCTGTTCTGTGCACTTGTATCGTAATGTACTAATATTCAAGCACTTTGCCGACCGTTTATTTATTTGAGAATTCGATGTCTCGTGCAATGCTGATATAAAAATATACTACAGAATGTCTCTTAATATGCAACCCGACCGGTCCCGCCGCAACCGCTACGTCCCTGCATTTTTAATTTGTAATTTCTTCGAAAATGTTAATTTAAATTACATGCTGTAAAGGGCCATATTGATCTGTATTAAATGCACAATGTATTTTAGGTACTTAATTGGATAATAATTAATGCTTTATTGCTTAAAATCGAAATTAAGCCATTATTTCTCGTAAAAAGTAAAGGACAAAAAATGGTTATTGTGGGTTATCCCTAAGAGATAGATATATACCATTGCGGACTTTTTTGTAGACCCTTTTAAGATGTACAATGTTGTACTGCATTATTTTGATCTATCTCGTAAGGTTCAGCCAGCGTTTGCAATGAAAGCGAAAAAATGAGTTTATTTACGACATCACATTAGAAACCTCTAAAATTATCAGAGTTTCTTAACTTAATAATGCATGTATTATATATATAAACCTTCCTCTTGAATCATTCTATCTATTAAAAAAACCGCATCAAAATCCGTTGAGTAGTTTTAAAGATTTAAGCACACTTTTTTTTTTTCATAGTATTGGTTGGCTGTATTTGGTAAGGCGGATATCGGATACGAGTAGTAAAGGAATAATGTAAATGCGAACCTTTTTAACCCTTATTGTCAATGTGACAAGAGCGAAAAAGGTACGTAATTCGATTTCCTTGACTGTACTACTCAAGTAATGCTACTTTAAATATGAGCGAGGTGATTTCTATCATCATATCAACCCTATGGCGTGGGGTGTTGTTGGATAGTTGTTATTGATTTTTTTAAAGTATGTTCATTGGGCAACTACGGAACCCTACACTGAGCATGGCCCAACATGCTCTTGGTCGATTTTTTTTATAAATTCTCCGGTGCCCTACCTCTTTAACATGTGCTTTCTTACATGCACAGTTATAATTAGAGTTTCCTTATCATGAGGCACACCTTCCTTATCAAATGGCGAAAATGGAAGGAAATGACGCAGGATCGGAATCAGTGGCGTGCACTCGTATTGGAGGCCAAGACACACTTTGGGTCGCTGCGCCAGAGGTAAGTAAGTAACTCTTCCACCCCACCAAGTCGCCTCAGTCTAAGGTACTCGGGGTGAGCAATGAGGCGAGGTGAAACGAGCTGTGAATAGCTAATCGCTGTGATATATGAAGATAAAATTGTTCTTTTAGACAATCTTACACAAATTAACCAACCAAACTAAGCAAAACTTGTACAATGGGTACTAGGCGACGATATGCATAAAGAAAGAGAAGAGAAGGTGTTGATACGAGTAGATAAATACTTAAATAAAGATGGGATTCGAACTCGACACCACCAGCTTCGCAGGCAGGTTCACTACTCGTAGGTTACAGTGGTAGTCAAAATAAAATTGCATTTTACTTGGGGGTTGGGGGGGGGGGGGGGAGAAGTTAATATTTTATTTCGCCATCGGTTTTATTCAAACTGGTCCTCGGTAAAACACCATCAATCTCACCCTTTTCCGCAGCATTGGAATCAAAGTGCCTCGTAATAATTGTCATTTGCTAAAAGCGTCCTAAAACCCTACGCTCTTAAACTGGGGTGTGGTCCCAATATACGTATTTAGGAATATTATAATAAATAAAATATTATATTTAAAAAACACCATATTCATAAAATATGTCGGTTATTATTTATTTATCGTATGGCATTATCACTGGATATAACATTTTTAGTTAGTATGTACACAGTTATTAAAAATTAAAATTTAGCTCTACTCAGGTAAGCCGTGGCTCCATCGGTCAGGTTCACGAAGTCGTCCAAGGGACCTGAGTACTTCGTAACAGGACATTGCAAGACCATGTGGTGTATGGCGCCCACAGTCGCGAGCAGGTGAGCCGCGTCCAACCCCATTTATACCGGTGGTGGGCGCAGTTTCCATCTCCCGTTCTTAGGCGGTTGAGGGCAGACCACATCCGGCGAGGTTCCTTGAAACCATCTGGTGGTTTTCGCAAGGAGATAGAAGGGTCTTGTAGGGTCCCTGTGGTATTCCCAGTCTGTATGCCAGGCCTAGTCCAAGCTCCAGTTGGCGGGTAGGTTAGACATCAACAGTGCCGGGGGGTTTCTGGAGCTTAGCCTTTTACTTCCGAAATCAGCGAGGTCTAGATGTATGGGTAGGTCCTGGTTGGCATTCGTTTTGCGGGTCCCGCGGTGTAGGCAAGTATTCCTTCATAGGTGTGTAGAAGCTATGTTGCATAGGGTAGGAAGCCAATTGGTGGGGGTAGGCTTAAGGCACCCGCTAATCAGCCAAAGAGTCTGGTTTAGCTGCGTTGCGTGTTAACGACCGGGGTGTGTTTGCTATTCAACCAGACTGGAGCACAGTACTCGGCTAAAGCTGTAGTTCGGAGGCAGGAAGTGGAAGCACTCCAAGTGGTCCCAGTGAGCTTTTGGACAATGTTGTTTCTAGCCTTCAGTTTGGCTGACATTTTGTGTAGGTGGTATTTGTATGTAAGGCTTCTGTCTAGTGTTACTCCCAAGTACTTAGGGTATGGATTATGCTTTAAGAAAGTGCCCTTAAACATTACGCTCAAGGTCCTTGTTGCTAGTCTGTTGAAGCCATTTTCGATGTGTGTTGTAAGAGCAAGGACTTGATCCCAGCAGATGCGGCTAGGTCTAAACCCGGCTTGTTCCTGTGGGATGACAGCTTCACGACGTCATGGATGCAGTTGTGCACTAGTCTTTCCAGTAATTTGTATACGACGCTCAAGAGGGCAATTTATCGGATTATCCTGGCTTAAGAATTGCAATTACCCTGGACCGTTTGAGCGAGGTAGGTATTATACCGGACATAATTATTCCAGTGCAAAAGCTCGCCAGCCAAGCGCGGGTCCTTGGCCCGCTATGGATTCGGGAAAGATTCTGTCCTCCCCGCAAGCTTTATTTGAGGATATGTGGTTCCGAGCCTTCTTGTTCAAGTGGGTGAAGTTCATATTTTGGATAGTTTTTTCCCATTTATCTCTGCGGGCTTGGTCAAGTGATTTAATGACTCCGTGAGCTGTAGCACAGTCACCGGTCTCCTAGAACTACTTCCAAAGTAGGTAAATATGTAGGTAAATAAAGTTTACTTAAAAAATAAATAGCTGTAAACGCGTCCCTTCAGTTATATAAGATTTTCTTAATTGGAGGGATATGTACAAAAGCAGGCTGGTGCGAATATGCAGTTCATACATAGTTATCGCTTCACTTTTGCACAATATATAAAAGGGTAGTTTCCTCATGTTAAATTGTATAATATATTGCCGTTACATAGATTCTTCTTCTTCTCGTGTCGATGGTTTCAGACTGTGCGGGACCAGAAAGTGGCGACGCTTATCGCCCTGTCTGTCGCGTCTCGAAGGTCTTGCTCGGAGCAGGCGTGCGGGCACGCTGGGCAGGACAGCATGTGCTTCATTGTTTGGGGAGCCGTCCCGCACGGGCATTGAGCATCTGAGCCGCTTAGGGCGCCCCACTTCAGTAGGTTCTCCTTACTGCGGCCGACCTGAGAACGCAATCTATTTAGGGATTTCCAGATCGGCCATGGCTGTTTATGCCCAGCGGGAAGTGTTTCAGCGAGGCGGACATAATCTTTAGGGGGAGGGCGAGTACTATGCCAGTGCGCAAGCCGTATCTGTGGCGGTGGGATCTCAACAGCGGCAGTGCTCCGCATAAAACTCCTACGGCTCTTTAGACGGGGCGGTGGTAGCCTGTGGCCATAGAGAGGATGTCTTGGGTCTTGTTCCTGCCTTAGTTTTTCGACACTGCACGCCACCTCTCTGCGAGTTTCCGGGGGCGAAATTCCTGCCAGAGAGTATAGCTTGTTGAGCGGAGTGGGTTTCAGGCATCCGGTGATTATGCGGCAAGTGTCGTTGAGTGCCAAGGTAACTTGCCCTGCGTGGGCGGAACGGTGCCACACCGGGCACGCGTATTCGCCCGCCGAATAGCAAAGTGCCAGGCTAGTAGTACGAAGTGTGTGTGCAGAAGCGCCCCAATGGGTTGTTGTGAGTTTCCTCAGAAGACTGTTCCGCGAACTAACCTTTTGACGTGCTTTTATGCAGTGGCTCTTAAAGGACAGCGTTCTGTCGAGGGTTATACCGAGATATCTTGGGCACGGACAGTGCTCAACAGCAACACCATTCCAGGTAATATTAAGTTGCCTATTTGCATCCCGGTTTCGTAGGTGGAACGTACAGGACTGGGTTTTTGAGGGTTACATAGATAGTATACCATAAAATAACACAATAAACTGAAAATTACAAAATGAAATCAGAATAATAATAAAATACTAGACTTGAAAGTTTCTTATACATGTATTTTTTTAAAATCTAAAAGTTAAATAAAGGCTGGAAATAGAATTGACTTATTGTTCTGTAAGTCAGGAGTCATCACCATTTTCGTTTTAATATTAACTCCTAGCGTGCCTGGGAAAGAGCCCTT
Organism: Notocelia uddmanniana; assembly: GCA_905163555.1. Taxonomy (NCBI): domain Eukaryota; kingdom Metazoa; phylum Arthropoda; class Insecta; order Lepidoptera; family Tortricidae; genus Notocelia; species Notocelia uddmanniana. Next base: position 20,766,030 of record LR991067.1, read on the forward strand.
AAAATACGTTCATATTTACCACAAAATTGTATTTTTTAGGGCAAAAATTCGTTATTTAAGGAAAATTTTTTGGGCAAAAAATAATAATGAAACTGAAAAGAACAAATTGCGAGAGACCGAAAGTGAGCAAACCAATAAGGTATAAAACTTCGAGGATTGGATGACCTTGTAGACAAAATCATGACAACGAGCAAAAAGAAGATTGATGTCCAAAAAAAATTACAAAATGAAAAGTGATCAGTTTACCAAACTGGAGCCCCACCCCGCCCTCACCTTTGCAGCAATATATCGGCGTGTCCGTCAATGGTTTTTATCGCTTCCCATTCCTTTTCACGCAGTTCACCGCGTAATCTTTTTTAGCAATTCCTAGCTACAATTTACACACTTTAAGGGAGCTCGGTTGGAGTTACGGGTCGTTTTTAGTTGAATGAATGTTTGGAACCCACTATGGGTCGAAAAGCGCAGCGTGAGACTTTCACATAGCGTGGCAGTTGAAATACATTCGATTACCGTTAACTTGAATTAACTGCAACTATTACTTGGAGTGGTTTGCCCTCAACCGTGAACTCGCGATGCTCGCGTGGATTCGTCCAGCGCCGTCATTTAGTGGTGTTTGGAGAAATCACGTTATCAATATTGTAATACTCTAAATCTCGATATCCTTTTGACCGATTTGGATCATGTTCTAACTAAAAACATATTCGTACTCGCACATGCATCGGAGGCGGATTCTATGAATCGCCGTATTACAAATATGGCTAGTCGTTTTACAAAACCAGGCCGGGTCTGATTACGTCGGATTAATGATTAGCCGGATTGAATACGTCTGAATGTGACTCCGCCGGAATATGTTAGGCACTTTACGTTCTTTAATCAATTCTGTTAGGTAGCCGTAATGTAAAGCAGCGGTTCAGTCGCCTTTTTTTGCAGTATTACATTACGCCTAGCCGTTTAAAAAAAAACAGGGCTGTATGCGGCGGCCCTGTTTTGGAATAGTTAGTTTAAGAACAGTAGTTGGAGAGTCAGGAAGAATCGGACCCTACAGCGGCCAGAACCAAGAATTCTAAACGTCATTCGCTATATTGTAGAACGTATCGAAATAACAATTCGGCTAATTGTTGACCTGCCGTAATAGAAAACGGCTAGCCGCCATGTAATATGGCGAATTATACAATTACCCTGCGACAAATAGGATATTGCCCAATGAGCTATCGCTTATCCCACTTGTCATCATAATCAGCCTAGCGTTATTTCAGTACAGTTGGCTCCTGAAGAATGCCCGGGATCCGCTACCTAATCCCAAGAATAGGCTTAGGCACTAGCTTTTACGGAAGCGAACGAACTTTTCAACAACTACACTCTTTAATTATGCAGCTAAGATACAATACAAATAGGTACTCTTTATTGCACACTTCAATTAAAATACAAATCAAATAAAAAAAACAGATATAAGCAGCAGGCGGTTTCATCTCTAAAGATCGTTATCTTTTAGACAACCCTTAAGTAGGTTGTCTAAAAGATAACGATCTTATTTACTGATATCGTCCAGATTTGCTTCATAGTCAGTTGATATTACTTTTGCGCAGTCCATAAATTGCGTGGCATCAGGTTGGTAAGGATGCTGTACTACATTCGTACCGCTGCGCTTCCGCGCATTGCGAATCAGGGAGCACTTATTAAATTGTGCGCACGAAAATCTGTACCATCTGATCTGTAATCTGTTGTGTGTATCTGTACTGCCACAACACCGAAAACCCTGACTGAGAACTGATAGTTTACTGATAGATACCACACCGACTCCGCACTGCCAAATGTGAAAGTAACCTAATACAAAAAGAAGAAAGTAACATATTCATGCCCAACACCGAATTTTCGTATATTCTCTGTACAATACTTATTTATAAGTGTATGTAAACTATGTAACATTACTATGAACAGTGTTCCTCGTTGTAATCTTGGTTCTTTTACAACCCAATAAAATAAATTGTATATTGTACCGCCTTCCCCCTTCTTCCATCGGACATCCAGACCACCAGACCGGCTGGCTACCATCCTTACCTGGTCAAAATTCCTCTATTTCGAACCAAGCGCTATGGACCCGGGTATGTCCTAAAACTACGACCACGACCATGACCACCGGGGAATGGGCAGCAGCATTCCTAGAGTGCGGTGGAGATACTGCGATCGCCAACCCGCATGCCAAGCATGGCGATTATGGCATTTACCCCCCATGAAATTGGGGGAGGCCTATGTCCAGCAGTGGACGTCCTAGGGCTGATATGGTGGATGGTGGTGGCTATGCATCATCCTTAATAATGCGCATTTCTAAGGTTTGGATTTCTCTGCTGGCGTCTGTATTTCCGAGTTCATATAACCTGGACCTTTTTAAGGCACGAATGAATAGGCATCTTCTGGGTGAGCTCGCTTCATCGTCGGCCTCATCTTTGCCCCCTGGCTAGATGCTGGCCAAGAGCAATCCCATTTTTAATAAAAAAAAATTGTGTTAAAAGGGAGACTTTTTCAATTCAAACGGTATTGGCAAATGTCGTGTAGAGCAGGAAGTTTAATTGAATAAGTCACCAGTACTTACTCTCAGAGAAAAACTAGTTATTCGAAACGATACGTTAAATAAATCCTTCTTTTCACAATATACTATTTAGTTAGAATAAGTGCTGATCACATATATTATGTACGTAATTTGTTCGAGTAGTGTTAGAATTTAGATGAAAAATGATAATACGTGTACCTGCAAAACGGATGAAATTGAAAATTTTAATTCGAATTTGTCGCCGTAACAGGGAAGTTGGACAAGCAAACACGCGGTAATTGGAAGTACGAGTATCTTCGTAATGTTTGATTTTCATCAGACGTGTCTAGAATTGAAGTACTATGTGTACTCCCTCTCGAGACACTTGAAATATATTGAGCACAGGGGTGCGACGTGTGACAATGAGAGTTTTAGAAAGGACATTTTAGTTATACACTCTATTATGGTCCACCTAGGGGTGCTATTAGATACTTACGTGTTATTTTTTTACTATGTATGTACTGAGATCTTGATTATTTTACTTACCAAAAAGTTTGTGTTCAAAACCAAATAAAAACCGGTAAATTACGAGGTAGACTCGCGCGCGGAGGGTTCCGTAGAAATGAGAAAAGAATGTTTATACATGACTTTTTAATTTTTTTCTCAGTACTTGTTTTTTTTCCTACTCATAATAATGTGTACGATTGGTTCGGATATAGAAAAAATGACCTTTACTTTACACACATTTTTTCCGGTTTCCACTTTGTATGTGACGGTCCATACAAAATGTATGGAAAAACTTCTCATAGCAGATTTTAAAACTAGCGGCTGTGGTGCAGAACTAACGAATATTTTTTTTAATTTAAATAACTGAAACATCGAAAAATTCTATATTGTTATCGAACCTGATCAAAAATTTTACTAAAATCGGTTGAGAAATGAGACTTCTTGAGAAGATTAACCGGACATCCGCAACCATTTTTGTCAAAGCTGAAGCGGAGACCTTCGTTTCACTCGGTCAATAAGGGAATAAGGGACACTTTTACGGAGTGCTCATGATTCGGAGTGGGTAAAAAAACCTAAGTAAAAGATTGTAATAGTAAGTATACTTTTGAGTGAAAACGCCCTTAACTTTTCACACTTTCAATGCACTTAGGTTAGCTTCACATACATCTCAGACCTTATTTCAAATTGTTCCTGTGATACATAGTTATAACAGACGGACAAATTCGCACTATAACGGTTCCTTTGTTACTATTTTGGGAGCACTTAAGTCGTATGGCCACTTAATGTTTTTCTTATATAACCCAATTTTCACGAGTTAGGTTTTAATCGAACATAGGCGTTAATAGATTTTAAATTTATGTCCATGCCTACCTCTTTAGGAAAAACAGGCGTTATTTTATCTTGTATATAGATAATATTCTCTTGCAAAAATTGTGCAAAACCATCACGTTCCCTAGACAATTATAAGATTGAGATATCCTATTCTAGTTCTTTTTTCCAGACTACAAAGCGCTTTGCTGCAAAGAATTTAAACCAATTTCATAATGGTGTTCTAGAGGATAACTGTCACTATAGGTAATGTTACAGTGTACAGAGAAAAGTAGACTTTGCGGTACATATGGTGCTACATTACCGCACGAGTGCGGTAATCAGCAGATTACGTGCATATGTCGAAACTTTATAGAGCCATTATGTACTGTAAAACGTTGTACGATACACGTGCGAACAGGTAATCCGCAACTCGCGTCGATTTAAAACACTCCCTTCGGTCGTGTTTCAATTTATCACCACTCGTTGCGAATTTCCTGTTCACTTGTATCGTAATGTACTATTATCAGAATAATTTAATTTTAGGAAGCTTCTGGCTGGCTTTAGCGTTGACGCCCATGCGGTGGGTATAAGAGGGACCGGTGAACGATCTATATAACCCCTCCCCCCAACAAAGAAAACTGAAATTATTAAACTTTTCATGTTTTCTTCCTTTACGAAACGGATTGTCTTCTGATCTTCCAACCAACACAAACAGAGAACCACCAAACAGAGAAAGGTCGCCTACCTCGGACATGTTCTACGGCATGATCGGTATTCTCTCCTACAGACCATCATGATGGGAAAAGTATCCGGAAAATGCAAATCTGGAGGACGCATCAGGGAGTGGACTGGGATTAAGACCGTTGAGCAACTGTCCAGCCTGGCACGTGATAAGGAGAATTTTAAAAAGCCGACTGCCAGCCTTCAGTAAGGGAGAGGCACATGAAGAAGAAGAAGACCTTCCAACCCAGCAGGAAACCTAGACCAAATAATCTCCTCATGGTTTTCTTCACCGATTTGGTACATGGGGTTTTTCTGACCAACCCAGTGGTACGAGAAGAGATTCGAAATCACTGCCACCAAATTGAAAGTGGCGTACCTTACCGCTAAGTTACAGTGCGGCTCTAACTATCACAATCCAACTCTAAATCCATTCATTAACAGTATTGAGAAACTTTTCCTTCTTTGTGCTCCAACTAGTTTTACTTGTACTATAACAAGGAAAGCCTGATGGAAACTGTGTCACAGTCGGCTCTACGGGTGGTATGAGAGGCTTAGTGAGACACGGTCGTATATAGGCGACATGACGTATAACTTTGCCACATATCAGAAGACGGCTCGAAGCTTTCATAGGATACATAATTCCTGTTTTCTTTGACATACAACGACGTATTGTCGAAAAAAAAACTCTTATTATACGCAATTTTAATGACTTTTTGTATACGGAGTTTCATCATAATCCGTTTAGTCGTTTTTGTGTGGTTGAACAAGAAATATCCAAACAATTATATCCAAACTGCGGATCGATCTCCAGAAACGTATTTTCGTAAAAGACCCTCAACGAGATACGCTCGGAATTGTACTTCGACATCTTTGATGCTACGCAAGATTAGTAATAGTTGTACCTCTATTTCTGTATTTGTCGAGTCAAATAACCACATTATTTATTTTTATTTTAATGATTTATTTATTTTTGGATTTCCAACAGCTTTATAAACGTGTTAATATTTTAAATAGAAGTATGAATCCAATTACAGAAACTCACCAATAGAAACAAAATATGAAATGTTACACTATGTTACTGTATCTTAATATTAAAATTAAAGGCTATAAAGAGAACAACACAACAAGATATGCCCATCGCTTACCGGACGCTCAGCAAATACACAAATACCGCGTGTGTATTTGTGTACTCAGAAACTATGTAAAGTTAATCAAATGCATAAAGTTAGTCAATTTCGACGGATGTTCATAGAAAATTCTAAAATGTATTTCATCACACGGATTTTTCATAGGACTGTACGTACATGTTTGACATTCGAAGTTGGTATCATGGTGCTACTTATGCGCATTCGTTCCCAGACGATTGATTCACAATGAACCACGTACCAAAAATATACCATATGGAATCAGATGGACTCCCCTACTTACTGTCTTTACCATGTCTTCATTCACAAAGTATTCCTATTGTGCTTAGTAACTATACGAAACAAGGGCTTATATGCATTTAAAAACAAAAGCACATAGCCCTTTTCCCTTTCAAACTCTGAATGGCTTAGCTGTCTACCCACATAACACGAAAGGCATAAAGAAAGGTCTGATTTCGCAGTCCAGTGCGATCATTGATAAGGGTCAGTTCGATGCCCAGTCCTTTATACTACATTTAGTTACAAAACGCTATATTACATTTGTTTGGAGCTACTTCTTTAAATATATTTTGGTGCTGTTGATAAAATACAAGTGAATTTTTAACAAAAAAAATCTACACCATACTTTTCCGCTCCTACTCGGCCTCTCCTACTATATAATTTGGGGATTTCCCTCGATTTCTCCAAGATCCCGTCATTGAATCCAGACTTGATGATAATGGGAACAACTAGAAAACTTTTTTCAAACAAAAAAAAAATGAAATCAGTCCAATAGTCTCCGAGTAATCGGTGAACATACATAAAAAAAATATTTCGATGAATTGAGAACCTCCTCCTTTTTAGAAGTCGGTTAAAAAGGGGTATACATGCTGTAAGCTTGAAATGCATGCGCAGGCGGTTTTGCATTTTTGATCTTTCCGAAACTGTCGACTGTCGATTACTACTTCATATGTCACACACGCGTCTCCGCTCTACCGCGCTATCGATTATCGCGCGGTTTTTTGGTGCGATGTGCCCCGGACCACGTTCGCTTTACCGCAAAACCGCCTCCGCCCTGCAAAGTAACGCCTGATCCCATCAATTATTTAATAGTGGCTTTTCAGTGAAGAAAAACATCGTGGGAAACCGATCTCATCCCAACACCGTCTTGTTTTCCCGCTGCGTTGAAAGGTCAGATGGCAGTCGCTTTCGTAAAACTAGTGCCTGCGCCAAATCTTGGGATTAGGTGCCAAAGCGAAGCCTGGGCTCCTTTTGAGCGCAATTGGGAAAACGGGGGATGAAACAGCAATTTAAATAAATAAATAAAATAAATATTGGGGGACAAATCGACCTAGTCCCAAACTAAGCAAAGCTTGTACGATGGGTACTAGACGACGATATACATACTTATATAGATCAATACATACTTAAATACAAAGAAAACATCCAAACCTCTAGCTTCGGAGGCAGTGTCTCTACCAACTAGGCCGACAATTTTAGCGTGAGATTGTCATACTCTGGAAATAGAACTATCTAGAAGTATTACCAAAGCTGTTGTCATTTTGTGACTAAACTAAATGCATGATACACTAGGCCACAGTAAACATCAGCTATGAATATCATAGGTATTTATCTAATTCTGCTGCTCACTTCTATCGCTTTATGAGTTTTATGACCATGCTTTTGAGGTACAGAATCGTTAATATTAAAAGTAAAAAGTAAAAGTAGTTTATTCTTCAAATTAGGCATATTACATGCACCTATGAACGTCAATAAACTACCTACCACCTAATAAACTACCACCTATTAGGTCAAACAGCTACTATGCTATATACAAAAAGCAAACCTTCATACTTTAGGAAAGGCATTGGTCAAAAGCGGTTAAAACGTAACTGCAAAATTCATCTGGACTAGGCAACACACAGCATAGTAACTAGTAAGGTTAAATAAAAAGCTTGTTAAATGGAAAATATTTTCAGTTACAAAATATAAAATTCCATCAAAAAGTTCGATGTGCCAAAAACAAGTGATGCAGTCACGTTTCATTCGACCGGCCCTCGCTACTCGAGAGATAGATTTTATTAGTCATTTTGCAGTTCAACATGATTCGTACGCTTATTTCCACAGTCGCGCATGTTGATTTGTCGATAATTAATACCAAAAAAAAAACCGAATCCAATTAACTACAGAAAATACCGAAATCAGCATATGCGTGCCTATCAAATTCGAGAAAATCCCTCGATTCCTCCTAGATCCCTCATCAGACCTTTACCAAAATTTATATGGCACCAACTTTGGGGTTATCTGCTTTGGAAAAATATAATTATCAAAATGGGCCAACGTGGTCAGGAGTTATTGGGGAACATACATAAAAAAAGCAAACAAGCGGACGAGCTGACTCCTTCTATTGAAGTTGGTTAAAAATATCACGCGGGTCATATCTATAGACATGAAAAACTAATGGAATTCTATGAATCAATTACTTAGACGCCCTGTACGTGTAAAAAATCCTACTGCTGGGCAAGACCTTTGACTTCGACTTGCCCCGGAACGCAGCTAATTCAGACCAGTCACCGAGAAGACACTCGTAATAGTAGCTAGTACATACCGTCACAATATGTCTAAGCACCTTATTGCTGTATGACGTACTTAAGGCGCTTGGGTACGAAGTGTACGGGCGTCGTATTCAGGGGAATATGTCGGATATTGAAACCAGGTAGTAATTTAGCCAGGTAGATGTACACGGCAGAAGAGGCCAGCTCTGCCTTTCAAACTTTGCTCCAAAATCAGCAATAAAATATATAATACCATTGTAAATTTTAGGAATATAAATTGAAACTGTTATTAAAAGCAGGAAAGTGTAACATTAGTACACGCGAACTAATTTGCGGGTTGATTAACGCATCTAGTCCAATACAAATTGCACTTCACAAAACCTTTATGAGCATCGATCCAGCTTTGTAATTAGTCTAATTAATTACAGATTAGGATGTTACAGAAGTGACAGCCAACTGCTAAATACGTTTGCCATCTTTTTCATGCAGCCATCATGGCCCAACATAGGTTAAGCTCGGAACGCACGTGCGGCGCGGTGCGGTGCAGGGGCGGTTTTGCTTTTTTTAACCGACTTCAAAATTTCAAAAGAGGAGGTTATCAATTCGGTTGTATGTTTTTTTTTTTTTTTGCTTTTTTTTTTAAATGTTTGTTAGTCCATAACTCCGTCATTTCTTAACCGATTTGGAAAATTCTTTTTTTGATTGTAAGTATATATATCCAAGTTAGTCCCGTTTTTGTCAAAACGCAGTTCTGATGATGGAATTCATGAGGAATTGAGGGAACTCCTCAAATCTTAAAGGCAAACATATAGTAATTTTTGTGTTTTTATCAACAAGTCAAGCATTTTCATCCAAAAATATGACATTTGATGAAGTGGAACTGCTGATGATGATCAGAACAGAACTCTTCAACGACGAAAAGTTCATGTTTGGCGATTTGTCCTCCTAGCTGCGTTTGTTAAGCAAGTTCTATTTTTACAATTAATTTTTGTCATGCTCAATTTTTGATGATGGGATCCATGAGGAATTGAGGGAACTCCTCAAATCTTAAAGGCAAACATATAGTGATTTTTGTGTTTTTATCAACAAATCGAGCACTATCATACAAAAATGTGACATTTGAAGAAGTGGAACTGCTTCTGATGATCAGAACAGAACTCTTCAACGACGAAAAGTTCACGTTTGGCGATTTGTCCTTCTAGCTGTGTTTGTTAAGCAAGTTCTATTTTCACGATTGATTTTTGTCATGCTCGAGTTCTGATGATGGGATCCATTAGGAATCGAGGGAACTCCTCAAATGTGAAAGGCACACAAATAGTGATTTTAGTATTTTCATGAACTAATCAAGCATTTTCATTCATAAAAGTGACATTTGATGAAGTGGAACTGCTGATGATGATCAAAACGGAACTCTTCAACGACGCGTAGTTCACGTTTGGCGATTTGTTCTCTTCGTTTTGTTTGTCAAGCAAGCAAGGTTTTTTCATGATTCCATGAGGAATTGAGGGTACTTAGTCTTCTACCATTATAAACATACATTATAGCCATTTTTATTTTATTGTATATCTATCTAAGAGTGCGCCATCTAAGTATAATAATCTTTTACCGGCCTCCCCCATTGAAGTCGTTTTTTTTTCTTAAAAATTATTGATATTTTCGAAACTGTCGACTGTCGATTACTGCTTCATATATAACACACGCCTCCACTCGCGCTATGGAATAATGCGCCGTTTCTTGGTGCAACGTGTCCCAGACCGCGTTCGCTTTACCGTAAAACCGCGTCCGCCACGTAACGACGCTCTGTGCGTTTCAGGCTTTACTGGCGATGGGAGCAAGCAATGACGTATAACACAATGAATCTTCTGTCTAGGTAACAAATCCTTAAGTCTTATAAGTCTTCTGTTTTTTTTTTTTTTGAGGTAGGAAACCCTAAAAAGAGCCAGCAACGCGCTTGTTATTCTTTGATGTAGCAAGCGTCTATAGGTTCCTGTGTATGCCTAACCATCTCGATGGTTGGGAATAATCAGGTGGTGTGTTGTGGAAGCAAACACAAGTTTGCTTATAAAACACTCAACCTGGACAAGGAGTCCCCAAAATGTGGTCTGGACATATTGCCAACGGTAACAAATACTTGTGTTTCTACATCCGATTACCTAGCAAGCGAACCCCAGGCTCCCTCCAGGATGCATCTTACATGAGATGGAAGATTTATCGCCTCTTTCATAGACATCAACTAGCCTCTGTTAACTTAAATAGGTTTGTATCTTTTTCCATTCTTCAATTTTGTGTTTTAAATTAGGTATTAATTTCTAATGCAAAACACGAATATTTTTACCGGGCTCTTTGATCTCTGATATTTTACCTTTGCAAGTGAAGGGACAATTTTAGTGCGTTTACGGGACTAAATATAACCTAGGCATGGTTTTATTTAACCTAATTTCAAATTATTGTGCTCTGAATGAACAAAGAACGTTGAAATTAAAATTTTGAATTTCCTTCGAACAATACTGATTCTATTAGACAGAAATACAAAGTAAGGGAAAGAGATATTTCCTCCTTTGTTATTCAGTTATTTTAATACAAAGGAGAGCATTAACTTGTCAGTAATAATTTAGCGAGTGACATTTTTGTCAGAGAGTGACATCGCCAATTGTCTGACCGAGGCACTGCCACTCTGATAATGTCATGCATTTTTTTTATTGAATTTGGCAGTTTGCCGACGGCATCACCCCTTTATAACAAAGGTAATTTAAACAATTGGAAATAACATTTCTGTTGTGAGTTGCCTGCTCGATGTTAGAAGCGCTCTTCTACATAGTTAATTATGCAACGTGTAGAGCTTAGATTACTTAGGTAGATTTAACTGTAATTTTAAGTATCAAAAATGATAATTAGATATCAAAAATGATAGATAGATACCTTACGCACGCTCAAAAACTACGTAATAGTTATTGCGGTCTCATTTTTGCTCTACGTTTCAATACGTCAAAGGTAATTTCAATAAGTATGTGAGGTTATTTAGTTCCTTTTAAAAGCGCTTTTTGTCTCTGTAAGCTTCGTGTCTACTCGATTCTAAAGGTCGTCGCACATATAATAAATAGTTCAGCACCGGATCTACACCTCCTCACCTCGAGTCGGTCAATTCTTTGTATGAAACTCCATATTCCAATGCCATTCCGTAACAGTATCGCCATAGCTGGGGACCAGCTTACAATAGATGAGCAGCTCGCAGTCACTGTTTTTATTTGAAATTTAGAATTTTTGTTAGCAAGCATTACTGCTTGCGATAATTCTGAAATTTAAACGGGACTGGCTTACTTCACAGCTATTTATGTGAATAATACACCGGCCATGTTGACACGCACATAATTCTGTGCAGACTTTATAACGACAAAAACAAATTTCACTATTTTTACTTGACGCTTCTACGTCCTAAATCATGTCCGGAACAAAACAAATATTCCCAATTGGAGCAATAATGCGAGGTTTACACTGTCGGTTATTTGGCAATCACTGCGTCGATACATCGCTTGTTTGCACTGTTTGTGATGCTCGGCCCGGTCTGGGCGTATTGTTGTGTTAACGTAACCAGTGCAGTTTTCAATGTGTGCAGATGGAATACTATTTTTGAACGGATATATTTTTGGTAAAAGGTAAAACTACTTTTAAACAGTTTGCATACGCTCACATTTAACGTAACTACGATTATGTACGAGTAGGCGCAATTCCAGACAAATTCAGACTTTGGAACGATGTATACCAGTAGACAAGTTAATTTTACCTACTAGCTTTCATTTAACTTGCAATGTTTGTAGATGCAAGTCATCATCATCATCATGCCAGCCGAAAGACTTCCACTGCTGGACATATGCCTCCCCCAAAGACTTCCACAATGACCGGTCCTGCGCCACCCGCATCCAGCGGACACCCGCGACCTTCACCAGGTCATCGGTCTACCGTGTGGGGGGCCTGCCCACGCTACGCCTTCCGGTACGTGGTCGCCACTCGAGAACCTTTCCGCCCCAACGGCCATCGGTTCTACGTGCTATGTGCCCCGCCCACTGCCACTTAAATTTAGTGATTCGGAGGGCTATATCGGTTACTTTAGTTCTGCTGCGGTGTCCTCATTCCTGATGCGATTACGCAGTGAAACTCTCAGTATAGCCCTCTCCATTGCTCTTTGGGTGACTTTGAGCCTTCTTATGAGGCCCATAGTAAGCAACCACGGTTCAGTACCATATGTCATCACTGGTCAAAGACTTTAGTCTTGAGACACTGCGGAATATTGGATGAAAAGATGTGCCGTAGCTTCCCGAACGCTGCCCAGCCGAGTCGGATTCGACGATTAACCTCTTTCTCGAAGTTGGACCTACCTAACTGGACAGTCTGTCCTAGGTATATGTAATCGTCTACAACTTCGAGCGTAAAGTGTCCGATTGTTACGGGAGTTGCTGCGACATGGGCATTTGACATGATCTTCGTCTTGTCCATGTTTATCCTTAGACTAACTCGAGGTCATTGAGCGTTGTACTTAAATCCTCCATGGTCTCAGCCAAGACTACTATATCGTCAGCAAACTGAAGGCGAGTGAGGTACTCGCCGTTTATGTTGATGCCTAGCCTTCTCCAGTCCAGAGTCTTGAAAACATCCTCCAGTGCGGCGGGGCGGTTCAGGAGAAATAACATCTCCTTGCCTGACTCCCCGCTGCAACGGAAGAGGCTTTGAATTTTGGTCCTGCAGTCGGACTGACATAGTGGCGTACTCGTACAAACACTTCAGCACTTCGATATAGCGGTAGTCCACTTGGCACCGCTGGAGAGATTGTAGTACAGCCCAGGTTTCAACCGAATCGAAGGATTTTTCGTAGTCCACGAACGCTAAACAGAAGGACAGGTTATACTCCTCAAGCTTCTTCGGAAACCGGCTTATTCGGGAGGCTGGAAGTCATCTAGCCTGCGTGCGAGACGGTTCATAATGACTCTTGAAAACAGCTTATAGACATGGCTCAGAAGTGAGATGGGTTGGTAGTTCTTCAGTAAGGCGTTGTCACCCTTTTTGAAGAACAGCGCCACCACACCTCGGTTCCATGCTTTTGGAGTTTTCTCCCGGTTTTCCACCCGCCTTCAGGAGTTCCGCTGTAATTCCGTCTTCACCGGGTGCCTTGTTGTTCTTATCTCGTACAGGCTGATGTCCGGGATATCTTCGGTATAGTGCCAGCTTAATCTGGCTCTAGTGTCTTACGCTAGACCAACTTCGGGTCTGCTATTTGACGTGTATAGCTGTCCATAAAAGCACTCTATCTCATTCAGAAGCTTTTATATTTTATATACTTTTTTATTTTATATTTTAAGTTTTTATTCTGGAGAGCTGGCTCTGCCCAATAGACAGATCTCTTGAGAAAACTTTAGAGCCCTTATTCTGCTCGATGGCCTCTTCAATACGTTTGTATTGAATTGGCGCAGATCGCGGGTAAGGGACTTAGAGATCTGTTTATTCAGCTGCCTGTATAATGTCGCATCGGCTGAAGACTGAAGAATCATCTCATTCCTTTCCTCGATGAGCCTCTGAGTCGAGATAGAGAGCCTTTTGGCTCTGTGAGTTCGCTGGGCCTAAAAGAACTTAGACCCAGTGCTATGGACAGCTTCCACAAACCCGTCGTTGAATTCGTCCACATCGCCGCCTAGACAATCGAAACGGTTTTGGAGTTCCAGCTGAAAGCTCTCGGGGTTTTGGATTTGGACTGCTGCTGGACGGAGCGTGGACTTCATCATTCGAGAGCGCTCTAGCTTGACGCATGTATGATGTATTCAATGTGTCTCTTACCAGACGATGATCACTTCCGGTTTTAACCGTATTCATCACAGAGATATCATTGAATATACGCCTCTTCGTCGACATGATGAAATCAATATCTATTTTTGTTGCACCGTCGGGACTCATCCAGGTACACTTCCTGTGCTCGCGTTTCTTGAAGGAGTTCATGATGTAGAGTCCCTCCTTCTCCAAGAAACCAGCCAGTAGTTGGCCCCGGTGGTTCCGACTTCCAACTCCAAATTGCCCCACTCTCAGCTCTTCACCATCTCTTTTGCTCAGTTTGGCGTTGAAATCCCCCATAACAACGGTGAAGTAGGTTTTGGAACTATGATATATGACCTTTGATATATCCTCATACATAGCCTCCACCTCGTCGTCGGAGTGTGCCGAGGTCGGTTCGTACACCTATATGACCGTCAACGAGTACCTCTTGGATACTCTGAGTATAAGGTACGCAACCCTGGCCGACACACTCTCGATCTTCACCACGTTGTGCACGAGGGATTTGTGGACGATTTATTTATTTATTTTTTATTTTTCACATATCGGTATACAGAGATACACTTATGTCCGTCAGTAATTACAATGTTTCTTATCGCTAATCATTACCATTAATTAATACTAGTCAGTTACACAATTTCCAAACATCCTTATCAGCTAAATAATCTGAGACTTTGTAGTAGGATTTCTGAATTAGTTTATCTTTAACAATCTTTTTAAATTTAAAGTCTGGTAAGTCAGTTACGTGTCTGGGAATTCTATTGTAAAAATGTATTGACTGCCCAATAAATGATTTCCTGGCTTTTGCTAATCTTAACCGACGCACTGCGAGTTTTTCTTTATTTCTAGTATTGAATTTATGAAAATCACAATTTTTTGGGAGATCCGCGTAATGTTTTCTAGCGTACTTAATAACTTCGTAAATGTATAATGATGGCAGTGTTATGATATTCGCCTTTCTAAATATATTCTTCAAAGATGTACGTGGCTTTAAATTATAAATTGCTCGCACTGCCCTTTTCTGCAGAACGAATATGCTGTCAACATTAGCAGATCTACCCCAAATCAGGATTCCATAAGACATTAGACAATGGAAATAGCTGTAATATATTAGTTTAGCTGTATTTATATCTGTAATCTGTCTTATTTTTCTAACCGCATAGGCAGCAGAACACAATTTACTACTTAAGATAGCTAAGTGCGAATCCCATTGCAACTTGCCATCTACAGTCAAACCAAGAAAAAGGGTGCTACCCGAAAATTCCAGAATAGTATCTCCCAGAACCAAGATGGGTTTATGTTTTATTTGAGTTTGATGGCAAGTTGAAAATCGAACACATTTTGTTTTTCTTGGGTTCAGAAGCAAGTTATTAGTTGTAAACCAAGTCAATATCTTTTGTAAAACAGGATTTATAATACTCGAAGCCATATCACTATTTCTTGGTACCTTAAATAACAGGGAAGTGTCATCTGCGAATAAAACTACGTTAGTCAAACCTTCCAACATATACGGCAAATCGTTAATGTAAACCAAGAACAAAAAAGGGCCCAAAATAGACCCTTGAGGAACTCCCATTTTGACTACCATTTCCATAGATTTAGAGCCGTCAACATCAACACATTGGGTTCTGGTAGACAAATATGACTGGAGAACATCCAATGACTTGCCACTTACACCATAATGACAAAGTTTAGCCAACAAGGTCGAGTGGTCCACACAATCGAAGGCCTTGGATAAGTCGCAGAAAACGCCGATGACGTCATGCGAGTCGTTCAAGGCATCGAATATGTGCCTTACAAGATTGGCCGTGGCATCAGTTGTCGAACGACCCTTCGTAAAGCCAAACTGTTGATTATGCAAGATATTATTAGAATTAAAATGGCTCAAGAGTTGAACTAAAATAATTTTCTCGAATACTTTACTTAGTGCAGGCAAAATTGATATTGGTCGAAAATTTGTACGATCTTTAGGGTCTCCGGACTTATGCAGCGGTATAATTTTGCTACATTTCATGAGGTCAGGAAAAGTTCCATTATCTATACATAAGTTAAAAATCATACATAGATCAGGTGCCAAGATGTCTATGACTGAATTGAGTAGTTTCACCGAGAGCCCAAAAATATCCTTTGTGTTTTTAAGCTTTAGGGATTTGAAGGTTTTTACAATATAAACTTCATTTATATGATGGAATCTGAAAGCAATGCATTCTGTGATATTATCTTTTAAAATACGTTCAGCCTCTGTACAATTTGAATTAAGAGATTTAGTGGTTTCTACAGGTATGTTTGCAAAGTAACTTGCGAAAGAATTAGCAATATCAATATTTTCTTCAAGAGTCAAATCATCGACTACTAACTGTTTTTTAGTTTTGCATACTTTTGATTTACCTAATTCCTCATTGATGACAGCCCACGTTGTTCTAATTTTATTACTAGAAGATTTTACTCTATTACTAAGATATAATGCCTTGGCCTTTAAACACACCTTTTTAAATATTTTTGAATAAAGTTTAACAAACTCGGCAAAAGACTCATCACAAAGGGTAGCCCTCAAATTATATAATTCAAATAAACGATCTCGGCTTATACGAATCCCTTTTGTGGTCCAAATGTAGCTTGGATTTATTTTGTACAGTTCTTAGAGGGAATATGTTTTCAAACACCTCCGTAACACGATAGAAAAAATCTGCGTAGCAACTATCCACTGATTGACCTGAATTAGGCCTGCCATGGAATGAAAAAGCATGCTTTTTCTTTATACTATCTCTAAAACGTGCAATTTTTTCACTAGTGACAGGCCTATACTCATATGCGCTAGGAGGATCACACTCTTCCTGGAATTTCCAGGCCACCATTTGACCCGTATGGTCAGATCTCAAATAATTTATTATACGTTTGGATTCACAATCAAAATTACAAAAAATGTTATCTATACATGTTTTGGAAGTAGCAGTTACTCTGGTTGGATCACTAAACAAATGGAAAAGGTTAAAGCATTTAAACAAATTAATTAATTTAATGCTCTCAGACGTATTTTTTAAAAGATCTACATTAAAATCACCACAAATCATTACAGGTTTTGCACATCGAGACGTACGTCTTAAGACTTCCTCTAATATTTCTTCAAAAATATCGAAATCACTCGCAGGCGGCCGATATAAACAGATAATTAAACAATGATTTAGCTCAACACATGAAATTTCAACAATTCGTTCTTCTGAAAGGTTACAAATATCCGGCCTGTTCTTAAATTCAAAACATTTTTTAGTTAAAATAAGTGTACCACCCCTAATAGCGGACTTTCTGCAGAATGAGCTTACAATGTGATATTCCCTTAACCCTAAACCATTAATTAACTCAAAATCTCTTAACCATGTTTCAGACAAGCAGATGCAATCAATAGAAAACCTTTCTAAAAATAAACTCATTTCCAACTCTTTTCCGGGAAGACCTTGTATATTTTGATGCACTACAGTCAAATCAGTAAACTTCCCGGTAGGCAAATTTTTTTATTTTTATCTGATGTTTGTACTCTAATTAGGCCAGTCTTGATATTTTTAAAGCAATCATTTTTTAATACATGGCTGAGTAGTCTGGCAAACATGTTCTTTGTCTTTTGTGTACAAGAAATATTATTATTATGGGTCAACTTTAGATTAAAATTAAATTTATTAATGTCAAATAAGTAAAATCCAGTGCTCTGGGCATTTGTCAGATTATATAACAACGTATTTATCTTATAGATTTCATTATTATTACATATGAGATCTGATAAATATGGCAACGTCGATAATATAATGTTCTTTAAATTACATTTATGATAAAGATTTAAAATACGCTGAAAACAATCTTTGGTTTGATCTTTATTCATATTTAAACAACTACTGTTCCCTGACAAAAATACTAAAGTTTTTTCCTGTAAATAATTTACATCTAGTTTAAGCGCTTTATCTACAAGAGTCATCATATTGGCACCATGGTAGCAGTAGTTAAGTATATTAGTATTGGGACAATTCAACTTTAATAATTTTCCGAGACCTCGGCCTAGTTCATCTGAGAAGACTATCACGTCGTCATTTCTATTTATATTGCAGGCTGATTGATCTTGTCTACTACTGGTAGAGTGACTATCGTGGTCCATGGTTGCGAGTAGAAGTTGTGAAGAGTTAGACTTCAACAATAATGTGTTGGGTTTTTCTTCGGCCGGCGGTGAGAGAGATTCGCGTTGCTGAAGATCACGGATGCCCAACTCGGCAGTGAGCGCACTTAAAGCTCCTATGTATTCTTTAATTTCTTTTTGAGCCGTGCAATACGAGTACTTAGTTGACATGGAGTCAAGATTCGACTTTAGTCTTTGTAATTGTGCCTCCTGTTCACCAATATCACGTCTGTATTGGTTTTGTAACTCGGTAAGCTGTTTCTTTAGGGTAATATTTCGCTGTGATATTCCTCGCAAACTTAGTTTATATCTAATACAGTTTTTAAAGCACATCTTTTTCCTAAGCTTCAATTGTTTTTTCCCATTTGACACCCCTAAAATGGTTTTTTTTTTGGTGCTGCTGGTATTGCTACTGGTGAGATCAATTTCAATAATTGGTTCGTGTGGCTCTCCTTTCGTGACGACTAGCTCGTTATACAGAGACATGGTTGAGGCACGTTCAAGTTCCTGTATGCGCTCCTTTTGGCTCAACAAGTTTGCTTGTGCTTCGGTTAACTGTTGCTCAAGGTCAGATTTGCGTGACAGGGACTTTTCGTAAACTTCAGAATCAGTACTCTGCATAAATGTATAAACCGCTGCTTGTAAGTCATCGCGCTGGCTGCTTATTTCTACCATAGATGCGTCATATGCTGCAAGCTGAGTTTTTAGGGCAGTGTTACGTTCCAACATATTTTGAAATTCAGCCTCTCCATCTTCTCTTTCTTGTAACAGCGATTTACATATTTCTTTGGTCTTTTGAAGCTCATTTAGAGCATTACGCAACTTGTTTTCAGTGTCTTTCTTACGCGTCAACATTATATATACCTTCCTTTTTTTTATTTATATAAAAAACAATACCGAAATATTTTTGTTTAAAAAAAAGGAAATAAAATAAAAAGAATGAGCGTCCGAGCGTGGGATAGAACCCACACCGCGGCAGATGTGTAACACTGTTCAGCGCTTAACCACTGGGCCACGGCGCAGATAACAACACTGTTGAAAAATTGTATAGTCTTTCTATGTAGAATACGTAGATCAGTCGTTAACTTTTGTGTATTTAGTTCTACCGACCACTTTAAATATTTATCAATCCATATTATATATTTTATAATATAAACGATATTTATACGATAAACCCGACACCTCCTTGGGACTGTTGGTCGCCCTCCCGGAAATAGAGCAAATTGCGGGACTTGAGGGTTATCGTGTCCGTGTGTAGATGGAAGTGTTTGGGTCAAATCTTGCAAACGAATTTGAAAGCAGTCATCACCTGCTTCGCGGTAGACTGTCGCTACAAGCCTATTTGCATTTTCATAAATATATTGCTAAAAGAAGTGCTGTAATTCATTTTCGTGTGCTCTGCCTATCCCATTTGGGAATAGAAGCGTGAGTTTATGTATGTATAAATATATATTTCTTTTTATAATTTTGTATTTTATTTAGTAACTAGTCGTAGAACGACCACCTTTCTTTTATGGAAAGTTGAATTCAATAAGTCAAAAACGCTTGTGGCGTCTTACACTAACGATGTTTGCCTCCGGCTCAAAACGTTACCCACGCCACTCACATTATTGACCCCTGTATTCAACTGTTGCATATACATAATATAAAATACTATTAAATTAGCTACTGAACAAAGAAATATAACAGAAATACTCATTAAAAGCTTTTAATTAGTATTACGTACGTTACGTGCGTTCCCAATACCCTGCTTTCATTTAGCATTTGCGTCTAGCTACGAGTACAAACTCTAACACAGTGACCTGACCATTTGTGACCCTTACTACCATGAACATAAAGTGCACGAATGGTTACTTAACGGTGTTGGCGATGGTAATATCCATTTAGTAAAAGAGACTTCTAGTACAAATTTAATTATGTTAATCTTGATAGAATTACAGCAGATGTTCGTGCGACTAATGCATCGGTTTATGCAATGGAATTACGCTTAGATTAGTGTTATTATTTGGTTCGTGGAACTGACAAAAATTCAATTACATATACAGGATGTGCCTGTAATACCAGTAGAAGCAAATAATTAAACGGTACATACACTAATGAGCTCTCCAGCAATTATTTCCAAATGGTTTTAATTGAAATAAAAAGTTTTTTTTTTAGGTTTTTTCTCCGCAAGAGTAGCTTATATGTACTGTTTTACTCTACTGGAGTGATATTAATAACTATTTATTCAAAAAATACTAAAAATTAATAAAAAAAAGTTCAAAAAATCCCAAAAATATCCTTTTAAACCAAAAATGCGACAACGATTATGAGTCATAACTTAAAGCAACCTAAAAACCAGCATTGACTGCCGCGCTATAAACTCTGGTGCCAAGATCCATTACTTGAAGGTCATAACTTTAGACCAAAATTCCTCCCAATTGAAAAAAGATATTTTTTTTTGGACACAAGAGGTAAGCTGCAGATACTCTAAGAAAGCATCCTTTAAATTTATTGCTCCTATTACAGGCCACATCCTGTACATATAAGTACCTAGCTAATTTATTCACAGTTGTAGACTTTCGAACATGGTGTTAAATTTAAAAAAAATCACGGGTCGATGTGTAAAAGGAACAAGTTTTAGTTTCAGATAATTAATATACTTACAAAAAAAATACGCATGACATCTGATCTCCGGCGATACAGACCTAGCCTAGTGCGGAGACCCGTGAAATCAATAAAAGTCAATTGTCACGCACCACGTCATGCTTATTTTAGGAAGATCTAACCGTCATTTTCAGTATGGAAAATGACATTTAGCTGCATTTAGGTCTACCTCACTCCACGCTCGAAAAGTTACGTTACCACCCTTGGTCTCAGTAGGAAACATACTTCAAAACGTTTTTTCACTAAGTGAGACCCTAGCACTCCTTGGAGTGGTTAGGTGGGCCAATACAACTGGCTGCCAAGTCGCATTGCACGCGACTCTGCTAATCGATCTCGAACTATGCGAATTAGAAAGCTGAGGAGAGTAGATTTTTCTCTACTTTTACATTTATTTTTACGGTAGTTCATTGTATTACACGTAAATCCTTGTCGCTTTCTCCAAGATGTAACGATTTTTTTCTTTACTGTGAACATCATAAAATGTATACACCGTTAGACCTTATCCGTAAGCAATAAAGCCCTCGAATGTATAGGCACCTATATCTAATAGGTGCCTATATGTATAGGCGCCAATGTGGGGACATGATTGAGACTTTTAAAATTCTAAACGGCTATTACGACTGTCCAGAACTGACCGACTTGTTCACTCGACATCTAAACACGCGCACAAGAGGGCACAATTATAAACTAACAACAACAAGACATAATACAAATATCGGCAAAAACTTTATTGCGAACCGAATTGTTAATACTTGGAACAAATTACCCTCCCAAGTTGTGAACTCCAACAGTGTTAATCAGTTTAAAAATAGACTTGACAAACTATCTAAAGCAGTGAATTATATTAGTGCTTAGTGAACTATGATTTAGACTTACCAGCGCGAGCTGCCTGTCTAAAATAATATAATAATAATAATATTTTTTTTTGAAGCCGACTTTACCTATGTTATGATATCCTTATTAATCATTCATTTGTCTCAAATCTCGGAAGGACCTATTCTTCAGAGTTATGACTCATTGTAAAACGGGAACGAGGCTCGATTTCGAATTTAATAAAAGACGTTGATCTGGATCCATTACTTAGTTTATTTTGGCAACAGCTGCTACAATTTGCTGGATGTAAATGTTGATGAATTTCAAATGGTCTGTCTGAAATAATACTGAGGAACATAATGAAAAACAATGTAACGGGGTCACGCGTTTGTAAGGGCGAAAATCGCTCGACAACTTCCGAGCTGGAACGCGGTTCTTAATTATAAGCGCTCGCGATGCGGGGGCATTTAGCAATGTCTGAAATTCATGGGATTTATAAAAATAAAGTACCACGAGTAAGGCAGTTTATAAGACGTAGTTTAATGAAATCTATATGTGGGAGAATGAAGGTAGATATCAAGTAAAAAAAATAACAAAAGAGGGTAGAAAACTTGTTGATCGCCAATGTTGCATCACGCCACCTGATTTCTTCCATGACGTCATTCTAAAAGGTATAAAAGGCGTTTCAGCACCTGTCGACAGATCAGAAGTTGTCCAGCCTTGGACACGGTACGACTAGTGCTCTGAACTGTCAGGTAAATCATGTACAATTTATTAATATTCAGAATTATTGTAAATTACTTTATGGCTGGTTAGGTATTATGTTTTAACTAATTAATGTGCTGTGTCCTTCTATTTTATAGCCCTAATTGTGGTAATTATTGTGCTCTATTGACTATTTTTGCTTAACAAGTTATTGTAATTAATTCAATTTATAGTGATATTTAGTTGAACCGTTGTGTGCTATTTTTCTGATTTAATTTATAGTCTTATGTTATGATAATAAGCAGTAATTCTGTGGTATTGACCATGTTAGCTTGAAATCTTATACTGATTAGATTGGTTTAATATAGAACTGTTATTTTTTTACATTTGTTTATCTTTTCTTTCTTCCTTCCCTTACATCAGAAGTTGGATCGTACACACATTCTACGGCTCTAAAACTTACTTTGTCAGGTGCAACGCAACGATGAACAATGCACCCGATCGTGAGATTCGTGAGCAGCCACCCGACGAGCAACCGAGGCTGTTCATCACCGAGCCCGAGCGACGCGACCACGTGACATCTCCGGTCCTCGGGCAGCAGCCTATGCAACCAGATGGGAACACAGGCGCCAGCGGTTCTTCGGGCAGGAAACAATACACAAGGACAGGTTTCGTTCCTATAGATTTTATGCAAAATATGATGGAAGAAATGATGTCCAAACTTATCCAAACGACTGCCACTGCATTTAGCGCGTCTGCCGCTAAACCAGCGCCACGTATTCGTAACCTTGAGCACATTTATGTTCCTGCTTTTGACCCAGATGATAGAACAGACACCATTCAAATATGGTGCCGTAATGTAGAGGACATTAAAACTGAATTCGACTTAACTGAACGTGAAACTCTTAACCTATCACGAAAACACCTGAAAGGGCGGGCAGCCGAATGGGCCCGACGTAATTACGCCTCATTAACTACTTGGCCGGAACTTAAAGACCGCCTTATTGAAACATTTGCAGATGAAGCCCGGTACTATGACGACCTGGTACTCTTCATGGGCTACACCAGCGATCAGGCCAGCAGCTTGGCCGAATACGCAACGCGAAAATGGGAGCTGGCTAAGAAGGCGGTTGGCGTGGCGGTGACTGAGGAGCGGTTAGTGGAAGCTGTGATTTCTGGTATGTCTGATTTTCGTATACGTTCTGACTTGTTACGACTGACGCCAAAAAGTTTGCCACAATTGATTCAAAGTTTGAATTCATATAAACGAAAGAGGTCAAATAAAGAAACTGATAGTAATATCCCAGCTAAACGATCAAGACCCTCTGTTTTCGATGGTAGCAATAGGTCTAATAGGCGTTGCCATAAATGTCATAAACTAGGGCATTTACAAAAAGATTGCCGTACAAATATAACTAATAAAGAAGTGGAAAAGCCGGTTCCCTCGACATCAAATGAGACTAAGCCCCCACCAGCTTCATGCACTTTTTGCAACAAAAAGGGGCATTCATTTAATAACTGCTTCCAGCGTCTAAATAAGAAAAACAAAGATGAAAAGTCGGTAAATACTTTAGTGTTGAATAACCATAGATGTAAAATTCTTCAAGTAGATGGACGTGACTTTTCATGTTTGTTAGATAGTGGAGCCGAGTGCTCACTGATGCGCGATAGTGTAGGCGATTCAGTTAAAGGTAAAATAATTTATGCAACGACCTTGTTACGAGGGATAGGTGAAAATGCTTTTAGTACTTCGCGAAAGAAAGTCTGTGATATTTGCGTTGATAATCTCAATATAACCATGGAATTTGTTCTCGTACCCGATAGGTATATTCAGTACGACCTGTTGCTTGGACAAGACTTATTTGACATACCTGGAATTCAGGTCACTTTTATGAAAGATGGCACAAGAGTTTCTCGTGATTCTTATAACATTAACATGGTTCAAAAGTTTGATGTCAATTCTCTCAATATTAATGATAACGTTGACCCCACTTATAAAAAGTTGCTTCGCGACATGCTTAACTCCCGGCCTGACGTGTTCACGACTGGGAACGCGGTAACCCAGGTCACCACCGGTGAGTTAACCATAAGGCTGAAAAACCCCGATAAGATAGTCCAGCGACGGCCCTACCGCTTAGCCCCCGCGGAACGAGAACATGTTAAGGTTCTTATACAAGATCTTAAAGACAATAATATAATCCGTGATAGCAATTCCCCGTTTGCTAGTCCTATCTTGCTAGTTAACAAAAAAAGACGGTAGTGATCGCATGTGCGTGGACTATAGTGAGCTTAACGGTAACACGGTTCGCGATCACTTTCCTCTCCCTCTGATAGATGACCACATAAGTAAATTGTCCAAGGCAAAATATTTCACTGTACTTGATATGGCTGCGGGTTTCCATCAAATACCCGTGGCACCAGAATCTATTGAAAAGACTGCCTTTGTAACACCAGATGGTCAGTACGAGTTCTTGCGTATGCCTTTTGGGCTCTGTAATGCGCCATCTGTATTCCAAAGGGCCATAAATGTTGCTCTAAAACCATTCATAGACAATTGTGTACTGATTTATATCGATGATGTCGTCATATATTCAGAGACACCTGAACAAAACCTTCAGGCTCTTGAGAAAGTCCTGGATGCCTTACGCGATACCGGCTTCTCTCTCAATGTCAAGAAATGCAAATTTTTGCAGACTGAAATTGAGTACCTGGGTAGAATTGTCTCCAATGGTCAAGTCAGGCCGAGTTCAGGCAAAGTGCAAGCCCTCCTTAATTCACCCGTGCCAACCACTGTTAAACAAGTCCGCCAATTCTGTGGCCTAGCAGGATACTTTCGAAAATTTATTCCCAATTTCTCGCTGACCATGATTCCATTATATAATTTGACGCGTAGTAATACTAAATGGAATTGGACTCCAGATCATGACGCCGCAAGGGAAACCATTTTACGCTATCTCTCATCAGAACCGGTTTTGACACTGTTCGACCCCATAAAACCAACTGAGCTCCACACTGACGCCAGTTCCGCGGGTCTAGGTGCTATTCTTTTCCAAAAGCATGAAGGTCAGTTAAAAGTTGTGGAATATTTTAGCATGCGTACTACGGAAGTTGAAAGCCGTTACCATTCTTATGAACTTGAAACGCTAGCTGTCGTAAGGGCCATTAAACACTTTCGACACTATCTGTTAGGTCGAGCATTTAAAGTAGTCACTGATTGTAACTCTTTAAAAGCTTCACGGAACAAAAAGGAACTACTACCCCGGGTTCATAGGTGGTGGGCATACCTACAATCTTTTAACTTTGACATTGAATATCGCAAAGGCGAGCGTATACCTCACGTCGACTATCTGAGTCGCAATCCCTCTCCCCTAAACATAAACAACGTTCATAATTATCAAGATTGGTTAGAAGTAGAACAACATAACGACCCTGAAACCAGAACCATCCTCGATTCTCTCAAAAATGGTACAATGGAGAGAGATTTGGCCTCTAGCTATGAGATAAACGGTGGATTGTTGTACAGAATATTTACCACTAAAGACAAAAAGATTAAAAAGTGTCTGTTTGTGCCAAAAACCTATCGTTGGTATCTTATTCAAATTTATCATGATTCTCTAAAGCATTTTGGATGGGAAAAAACACTCGAGAAGATTCGGGAACGGTTCTGGTTTCCGAATATGTCTAAATGTACACGAAAGTTTGTTGAAAATTGCCTAACTTGCAAAATCAATAAGAGTCAATCCGGCGCACGACAAATTTCACTCCACCCTATCGACAAACCCGCCATTCCTTTCCATACTTTACATATGGATACCACCGGAAAGCTTAGTGGCAACAAACCAACTAAACAATATGCTGTCGTTTTCATTGACGCGTTTACAAAGTTTTGTTTCATGCAACCGGTTAGCAATCTCACAGCCGCAGCGACCGTGAATGGTTTAAAAATGTTAATTCACATTTTTGGCGCACCTAAACGAATTGTTTGTGACCAAGCTGCTTCTTATACCGGCAAGGAATTAAGGGCATTTTGTCAATTGTGGTCAATTGAACTACATTTCATAGCTAGTGGCGTCAGTCGTGCAAACGGACAGGTGGAACGTATAATGAAAGTTTTGACTAATTGTTTTACCATTGTAGAAAACACCTCTAAGAGAAGTTGGAAGGATGCAGTGGGTGAGATACAACTGGCTATAAATAGTACATTTAATAAAAGTACTGGCCGTACACCCTTCCAACTACTCATGGGTTGCGATCAGTCACCACCCGCTATATCAGCCTTGGTAGATAATGTGGAACGCTTGGACCTGGATAATTGTCGTTTACAATCTAAGGAAAGGATGGACGAGCGTGCTAAGGATTGGAAAGATCAGTTTGATACAACTAAAGCTAAAATTATTCGATTTAAAATTGGGGATATTGTTTTAGTGAAACAAAATCCACGCGCTATTAATAAGCTGGATAGCAAGTATAGAGGTCCTTGCGTTATCACGCAGATCAATGATAATGACAGATATACCGTAAAAGTTTATGACACTGGTAATGAGTTATACGTGTCACATGATAATATGCGTTTAGTGTCGCCCGACATGGGATGCGAATTAACTGATTCCTTAGAAATTTCTGATGGTTAATCTTGTGATTTTAGTTGCTTGTACGTCGCATGTATTTGGCGATTGTCAGGCCAACAATTTACAATATACTGGATGATGTACTGGTAACAATAATGCTAATCATATTTTCATATGATTTAACAATTGATTGTTGTTTTTGTTATATGATTGTGATTTTACATTGGTTTAAGGTCATGTGATTTGACCATTGCCATGTGATTTGGCATTAGTTTAAGGTCATGTGATTTGACCATTGCCATGTGATTTGGCATTAGTTTAAGGTCATGTGATTTGACCATTGCCATGTGATTTGGCGTTAGTTTAAGGTCATGTGATTTGACCATTGCCATGTGATTTGGCGTTAGTTTAAGGTCATGTGATTTGACCATTGCCATGTGATTTGGCATTAGTTTAAGGTCATGTGATTTGACCATTGCCATGTGATTTGGCGTTAGTTTAAGGTCATGTGATTTGGCGTTAGTTTAAGGTCATGTGATTTGGCGTTAGTTTAAGGTCATGTGATTTGGCATTTTTGTAAGAATAACAGAATGAGATGTATAATTTTTTTTTAAATGATTGTTATTTCGCGAGCCATGTAGGCTGCTCGTCAGAATGGCCGTGTGGGAGAATGAAGGTAGATATCAAGTAAAAAAAATAACAAAAGAGGGTAGAAAACTTGTTGATCGCCAATGTTGCATCACGCCACCTGATTTCTTCCATGACGTCATTCTAAAAGGTATAAAAGGCGTTTCAGCACCTGTCGACAGATCAGAAGTTGTCCAGCCTTGGACACGGTACGACTAGTGCTCTGAACTGTCAGGTAAATCATGTACAATTTATTAATATTCAGAATTATTGTAAATTACTTTATGGCTGGTTAGGTATTATGTTTTAACTAATTAATGTGCTGTGTCCTTCTATTTTATAGCCCTAATTGTGGTAATTATTGTGCTCTATTGACTATTTTTGCTTAACAAGTTATTGTAATTAATTCAATTTATAGTGATATTTAGTTGAACCGTTGTGTGCTATTTTTCTGATTTAATTTATAGTCTTATGTTATGATAATAAGCAGTAATTCTGTGGTATTGACCATGTTAGCTTGAAATCTTATACTGATTAGATTGGTTTAATATAGAACTGTTATTTTTTACATTTGTTTATCTTTTCTTTCTTCCTTCCCTTACATATATTCTGTTATCAATTCATTTTTGTGCTCAGACGAGGTATGCCCAGCTCGGTTAGTGTGATCTGAAATCTAAACCTATATGCTGTGCTGTGGGCATTTACTAAGCCTACATAAGTCTGGTATCGATCGGGCCGCCATACGGTATTTGATTTATTAATACTACACTCGCCGCCTAAAGTGACGGTACCGCGTCTGAATACCAAATTGTAAGCTGGATCCGTGTTCACAGACCTATAGATAGATAGGTATGATATACATGGCCTGTGGACAGTCTTAAGGTACGCACTAATTGTCACTCTCCTGCTCAAAATAAGAGGTGTAATGTTTTTAACTTAATTTTGCTGTAAGATAATCTAATTTCAAAAAATTGTAGGAGACTTTTTTAAATATTATCTATACTTTGACATAACTTAGAAAACGAGAAATCACTCTGATTTTCTGAGTATCTCTCTCTCTCTCTCTCTGTAGTCGTTTCTTCATCACTGAAGATCATGATCATCTGACGTCTTCTTGGACAGTACGACTTTCTTCCACCAGCTTCTATTGGTGGCCATCCGCACCACATCGTAGAACTTGCCTTCTCCTTAATGTGGTCGGTCCATCGCGTTGGAGATCTACCACGGACTCGTTTACCTTCCACGTTTCCAGATATTTTTTTATAATAATGTGATGATCGGTGGGCAACAACCCTATTAGCCTTGATACTTACTTTGCTTACTTTGCTTACTTTGCTTTTTTTTTTTTTTTTTTCAATTTTATTTGGGACAAAAAACAGTTACACACAAGGTTTCATGCTTAATATGTAGAAAATGTACAATTACAGAGTGTGAAACCAACGACA